>OX327001.1:30919146-32131498 GCA_946800695.1 Geum urbanum
ATGCTCCGGAAGTTCCCACAAACTCGAAATTAAATTCTGAACAACTTCCGTGAAGAAGCCGAAACCAAATTCCCGTCCGATAATTTAGTCGTTAAGTAGCCCGCCATTTAACTCTGAACTTCAAATATTCATAATAAATTCTTCGGTCGTCCAAATAACGATCCGGAACCTCCCACGAACTCGTAATCACATATAGAACAACTCTCGAGAAGAGACCCAGCTCCAATTCTCGGTCAATAATTTAGTCGTTAACGAGTTCGGCGATTCAAACCTCTGTCGCAACTCTGCGGCTACGTGCAAACTCATCGATCAAGTTGATCACACTGCTGATTCTGGTCCGGGTCGTCACAGTAGATTTGATAAACGTAGAGCCAAATACCTTTTGGCTTGATTCAGGCTCCCCCTTACATATAGTTAACTCCTTGCAGGGCTTCTTAAAGAAGAGAAAACCAAGAACTGAGGAAACACACATCAGAGTTGGCAAGGGCATGAGAGTTTCTGTCAAAGCTATAGGCTGTCTTACTCTAGATTTGGGATTAAGGAATCTTCTTTTTCTGGATAACGTTTACTATATACCCTCCATGAAGAGAAATTTAATCTCTTGGGATCTTTTGATAGAATATGGATGTAGTTTTCAGTATGATTTTAATGGAATAAAGTGTTTTAAGAATTCATCATATATTGGTTCAGCTATACGTTTGAATGGTTACCTACAAATCAAATGTAAGGTTTCCTGTAAGTCTATGTTTGCTATTGAGCAACTAACAGAAACTTCAAATACTTTAGATTCAAACACTAGCATAGGCATCAAAAGAACCTTATTTAATGATAAATATGCATCCCTTTAGCATAGGAGACTAGGCCATATGTCCAAAGAGAGATTAAAAACACTCATCAAAAACAAAATGTTACCAGAATTAGATTTCTCTGATCTAACTGATTGTGTGGAATGCTGTAAAGGGAAAATCACTAACAAATCATGCAAAGGTGCATACAGGTCCAGCAATTTATTAAAACTGATCCACACTGACATTTGTGGACTATTCAGAACTCAAACCATATGTGGAAACATCTATTTCATTACCTTCATAGATGACTTCTCACGGTTCTGTCAAATTCATTTAATCTCAGAAAAGTTTCAATCCTTAGATGCTTTTAAAATCTTCAAAACTGAAGTAGAACTACAACTTGAGAAGAAGATTAAAACAGTGAGATCTGACAGGGGAAGGGAATTTTATGGAAAATATACTGAAAGTGGTCAACATTTGAGACCATTTGCCTTGTTTCTTCAAGAACAAGGCATTACTGCACAGTATACAACTCCCTACACACCCCAAACAGAATGGTGTGGCAGAAAGGAAGAATAGAACTCTTCTAGGTATTGTTAGGAGTATAATGTGTACATCTGGTTTACCTAGGTTTCTTTGGGGAGAAGCCTTAAGGATTGCAAATTACATTTGTAATAGAGCACCAAGTAAATCAGTTGTGAAAACTCCTTATGAACTGTGGCATGGCAAACAACCAAACCTGCATCATATGCATGTTTGGGGTTGTAAAGCTGAGGCTAGGCTGTACAATCCTAACTTAGGGAAACTTGACAACAAGTCTGTTAGTTGTAATTTTATAGGCTACTGTGAAAAATCTAAAGGGTATAAGCTTTATTCTGGAAAACATTCTCCTAGAATTTTCGAAACTCATCAAGTCAATTTTTTAGGAGAAGAAACCTGCAACACAGATTTTGTGGATTTATTAGCAGAATTTGAGGAAGTTGAAGGAGATCCTGGAAATTCACAGAACCTACAAAATATATTTGTTCTACCATTGATTTCAGATAACACTACAGGACCTAATACTATATCTAATAACACTGGTATAAAGGAAGAAACAAATAGACAAATATCAAATCAATGCCTAACTAAAATCTAAGAACCTGTACAGCCTGAGGACAATTCAAAAATTCCTGTATCTACAGAAAATTCAGGAACTCCAGCATCTCAACCTAATTCAGTCCATGAACCTTGAAGGTCAACAAGGGAAAGAATTCCCACTTATGGAACTAAGAGTGATTATCTTGTGTTTCTCAAGAAATTGAGTAAGCACTAGATGAGGACACTGATCCTAACACTTTTAATGAAGCCATAAACAGTGAAGATTCAATAAAATGACATGAGGCCATGAATGCAGAAATTGAATCAATGAAGAACAATGAAGTATGGGACTTAGTTGAGGCTAGTGATAAATAGAAAGCAATAGGCTGCAAATGGGTTTTTAAGACTAAAAGAGACTCTAAGGGAAACATTGACAGATTTAAAGCTAGGTTGGTGGCTAAAGGGTTTACACAGAAAGAGGGAATTGACTTTACAGAAACCTTTTCTCCTGTATCCACTAAAGATTCATTTAGAATAATCATGGCATTAGTAGCTCATTTTGATATGGAGTTACATCAACTGGATGTCAAAACAGCTTTTCTAAATGGTGAATTAGAAGAAACAATTTTTATGAAACAACCTGAAGTATGGACCATCACATTAGTTATGATATTTAGGTTTCAGGCAATATATACATATATTGAACTGTAAACTATGTGATGAGAATCACTGTGATATTGCTGCACCATGTAATCAGTAAACAACATATACATGTTCACTGATATTAGGAATCTATCCTTCAGAATAGATATGATCTCACATCCTTTGTTATTTATGTTGAGTGCAATAAGGAAACCTTTATGGGCAATGACTTATTGCAACTATCTATATATATGTGAGCATTGGTCCATGTTCTCTACACGCATAAGTATTGAGAACCTATTCCTATCAAGGTACTTGAAGAACTAGAGAACAGAAGACCAAAACTTTTAACGATGGCCATATCGATCAATGTTGCAGGTAATTTTTGCACACTACAGTTATGTGTTGATTGTATTTACATGTACTGATTGAACTACAGTTTATGCTTTGATGGTTTTCCCTATAAGCGGCAGGGCCGATGACTCTGCCCCATTTCCTACGCATGTGCTTCACCCACAGGTGATCACTCACACATCTCTTCCTCATAGAGCTACAAATCCCCCTCATTCTGAAAAGGGCCCAGGAGGAAGTTTCTCCAGTATGCATTCCAATACCAATTCCGGCAAGTCCAACACACACATCTCCTCCTCTTTCTCAATCATACTAGTCTCATTATTATCATTTTTACTACTACAAGCTTTCCTGCTATCTATGGAAATGACTGACATCATTTGATAAAGAAACTCAATTGAAATAAGTAAGCGGCTTTTGATTGGGATTATGGATATGATTGACAATTCTTTCCAACCCCAAGATGATAATAACAATCCAACTTCACAACCCCATGATGGAAGTGGATGGGAGAAGACTCTTGAAAAAGAGAAGTGAGAGGCAAGTAATGAAAAAGTAAAGTAGCATTACAAAAATTAGTGAGAGCCTAAATCACGACACACAAAATCGGCCGGCAATGACTCTATCCTCCGAGCTTAAAATGACACAGAGAAACCAGAGTTAAAGTAAAGAAGAAGGGAGGCAGGCAGCAAGTAATAACCAACTGCAACTAGAAACTAACATATATATTGCAATGACTCTATCCTCTCTCGCTCGGAATATCCGTTTAACCAGAAAACATAAGGCGACGGAAGTTAAAAATGAATCGACTGTGCTATGCTAAACGTGGATTGGATGCAAAAAAGTATTGACGGAATGGATTGACATAATAATCTTAACAATCTCTCGGGTCATGCTTCTTTCTTCTTCTTCATCTTGGACCGTGCCGCTTGTCAAGTCAGAGCTTCAGCAATCTGTTTCCAATTATGTACTTTTACAGTACAGTAGCTTTTTTTTTTATCACTGTAAAAAGGGTTTGAAATAAAGAGAGAGAGAGTGAGGTGAATCGGGCGTTGTGAATTGTGATGGAGTATCGCCTCCGACTGGTAACAGTAAAACCACCCATGATTGTGTGTTCCTCCTCCAGTGTGAGCCAGGGGTTCAGAAGAGCCTTGTGCACTTGTTCGACGACCAAGGCTGCTTCTGCTGTTGCGGCTACTTGTCGAAGCATTGGTCGAGATAAGGTGTTGGATGCTGAGCTCAAACAGAACTGGTTGGTATCTCTGTCTTCCCCCTTTCACTCCCAACAACAACATTCGGATTCGGATTCCAATTGGGTTCTTGGGATCGACCCGGATGTTTCTGGTGCCTTGGCTCTCTTGAAAGGCGCCGCCGCCGCCGATGATGCCCAGGTCAGGTCCTCTTTATTTCCAATTACTGTTTTGGCCCCCCTTTTTTTTATGCCTTTTATTCAATTGCAATGTGCAGTGCTTAAGGCCTTTTTAAGTTTTACACCTGTTTGTTGCTGCAAGTTTCTGAGTTTTTCTTCGACAATAACGGAGGGTATGGGGGTGTTACTTCTTTGTGATCAAGACTTCAAGATATACATTGTTCACCTGTTTTTTTTGTATGCTTTGTTAATTGCATGTGGTTAGGATTATAAATTCCTTTGACTCCTTATGAGGCAGCCAATTCTCATATCAACTTATGCAGTTTGTTTTGTTTTCCCAACACCTCAGGTATACGACTCCCCACACTTGAAAGTACTGGTTGGGAAGAGTGTGCGAAGACGTTTAGATGCAAAATCTATCGTTCAGTTGCTTACCAGTTTTGATGCTCCCTCAGGTACATTTCTTTAGTGGATTACTCACCTTCGATTTCTTTACGTTGTTCAGTTTTCGTCAACAGTTCAGGTTGTTTAACTGAGCAATTTTCTCTCTTGTTCTGTTATATTGCTTGAGAGGCTGGATATTACATTCATGTCGACATGAATAAAGTATTATGTCTGTGATTCAGTTGTGCAAAGTAGAACTAAATTCTTTACTTCTTTACCAAAAAACTTGTGCTCTTAACATTAATAAAAAATGATCTTCTGTTCTCTTCTTAACTCTAAATCTATATTCTTTTGTGCAATGAATTGCTGTTTCATGCTTAAGGTACAACTGCGTACTTGGAGCAATCAACTCCTTATCCACAAGACGGAAAACAGGTTAGCATGAGATACAGTGCATGATTCTTTTGATTCTCAATTTGTCTCAATTTGCAACCATGTTTTTTATATGATTGATTTCTACTGTCCTGTTTTCGCACATCATGTAGTTCTTTTGTTTACTTGAAAAAGTGCATTTTACCAGCATTAGTATTATCCTAAAAAAGATCCTGTTCTCCTTTGCCCTTGTACAAAGTTAAGATTTGATATTTTAATATGGTTCATTACTTCATCATCGTTTTGGTACAAATGCTATACTACTGCTAAGGGTCACTGACCCTCCTCACTGTGATGTCAACTAGTGCACTTAACAGTACTATTCAATAGTATATGCATATGCTCTATAAAATGTCTAAATTGTCAAAGTTGCTTGAGTGATCCAGAAGAGTGAAAAGCAGGACAGTTAATAAGATGAAAAGTTCAACTGTTAAATCTATTGCTAAATGTTTGTTAATATCTGTTTTCTTTCTTTTTTGACCTGCAATGAAGGGTTGGTGGAGCGGAGGTTTTGGATATGGACTATGGATTGGGATCTTAGTTGGTTTGGGGTTTACTGTTGTTCCAGTGACCTCCTCTCTGTGGAAAAAAAAGTTTGAACTAACCGGAAGCATGTCAACAAAGGTTGGTTGCCCTGGTTCCCAACTCTTTACTGTTTCAAGTTTCCAACATTACATACAATTATTTTAATTGTCTCCTTTTGATCCACATTAAGTTTCAGTTTAGGCTTTTAAACTCTCATTGACTAATTAAATTTCTGAAGAATTATTCCAGGCACTGTTACTTTCTTTGAAGTTAACTATCACATGATTATGAAGAACAGAAATTTAAATCATTTGGTTTTATTTGGTGTCGTACTTCAGTGATCAGTATCGTTATGGCCAGTTCTATGTAAATATTACGATTTAGTACTATGAACACAGACCTTATAGAGCCCTTGTAAACTGGTCTCTATTTTTCTTCTTTTTCCTGTTATTTATTTTATGGTGTGACTTATTACGGAGTGTATGAGCTGCATCTATAGAATACAATCAACTAACTGAAAGTTTTGCATTTCACATTTTGACTTTATAGGATGATAGCCGGAGGGTAGCATCTGCATTATTTCCGTCTTTAAGTTCAGAGCTCAGAAGAAAAAAGGATCACGGTATTGATTTTATTTCCTAATTGATATTCTTTTTATTTTTTCTGTTTATCTCTCTAATATATATCTTAAGTGTTTATATTAGGAGTCTTCAATTTACCTTTGGATCATTATTATTTGAATGTTTAATATTAGGTCCTTAAATGATTAAGACTCTCTGTTTGACTCCTAGAGCACAAAATCTATGTGTATGTGTGTCCCAATTCCAAAGTTATGCCAAGGTTCTGTGAGATATTTAGTTTGGTATCTATTCGTTATATTCTACAATTGTTTTATCATAATTTGTCTCTGTTTTACTCCTTCTCTAGTGCTGGTTTTAATAAAAAGTTCCCCTTTATTTCTAAATTTTGTAATCCTCTTCTTGATCCATTTAAAAGATGGAGAAACAGTCTTGTCAAATGGTATAAAAAGAAATTTCTGCCTCAGATGATAGCTTTGTCATCTTAATAGTTTTATAAATTCAATGAGATATATACCATTTTCAGGATCTTCTTAAGTGCTCCATAGATCTTCATAATAGTCATGGACTTCTTATAGAAGATCAGTATGCTATGATATCATAGAATGGCTAGAAAAAGTTACTTTCTCTCAGGTTTGCATATCCTAATGGACCTTGTAAATTTTAAGCTGCACTACTTTTCATAAAATAATGCTCTTGTATTTCAAAGCAATTCATTATTGCACCACTTGTCATACTTTTGATAGCTAAATATATCTGTATATTTTAGGGAGGGCTGAAGCTCTGCTCATTGCTGCATATGGAAAAGAACTAAATATAAAGTCAGCATCTTGCCACCCAGAGGTACTAATGCCTAGAGATTTGGTAGATCGCCGCACATAATTATTGTCTAGGATTTTTTTTTCTTCTTTTTTTGAGAGAATCGTCTAATATTCAGTACATTGGCTGGTATGATCAGTTAATAGGACTGAAATGACATAGGATTGTTAAAATTTGTCATTGTTCATACTGAAGTTTGATTGTTATGGTGTTAATAGAACAAAAATTAAAGAGTACTATGTTCTTCACTTATCTTCAATTTTTAAAGTTTCATCTTGGTATCAAACGCTACTGGCAATCCTTTCCAGGGATTCGGATCCTCTTCTAATAGAGTGCATCTATCGTGTTTCACGTCTCTAATTTCCTACCAGCCATGGTCAGTGGTCAAAATCATATATTTATATTGACATTAGGTGCATCTTTGGCGATGTTCGTCAACCAAGAAAATCCATATTGCGGCCTTGTCAAACACCAAGTACAAATGTGCGATGGAATTGGACTTCGTGTGTCATTGCAAAAAGCAAATACTTGTCTTTTAGGGTAGTAAATCATATTTAGTGTAAGGTGAAGTTAAAATTATTCTATATAAAGCCATGCTAGTGCACTTGCCTACTAGAATGAAGAGGAACGAAGGAAAAACGGGAATTTCACCCTTTTTTATATTATTTCTGATAATTTTTGTTTAACTTTGAGCCAATGAGAACTTGTCATGTAGATGATGTAAGTGCACTGTTATATATAGGATACAGAATACCTTCTGAAGACATAGTGGTAAATGAAGTAAACTACCCATATGAGGTCTTACCCTTTTTCAATTAAGCGTGGGACTAACTCATGAGCCTGGCACAAAAAATAATTTATGACTAATACCTGTGAGGTTTTGAGTTCGACTTCCTCCACAATGGCCTAGGCTTGCGTTTAGCATGTAACGATCTGATCTTACTTAATTTTTATAAATTCAATTAATTATAATATCAAAAATTATTAAAATATTCAACTAATTCTGATAAATTTCAACTAATATTTAACCATAATAATTCACATCATAATTCTTTTAGATAACTTGTTCCGAAAATTTCAATTATCACTAAGTGGGACACACTAAATTATTTTGTCGACCGCAACGCCACTAGTGGCGAACCCCGTCACCACTGCCCACTTATTGGGCCGACGATCTCTAAACACAAATTAAACATCACGAATACAATCACAATGTCAAAACAATTATAATGACATATAACTCAGCGACAAATGATACATCGATGGAAAGCTCCCTTGGAGCCCCTAACTTCTTCCAAACAATATGTACCAAATTCCAGCTGAATTGGTCGAAATTGGCCCGGAACGCCCACGCCCTGATCTCCGTTGTCGAGCCACCTCGTGGCTTGAGGCTTGATCCAAAAGACTCAGGGAGGAGAGAGAAAAAAACCCCTCTAACCTCATCGTCCAATTCGTCGGCATCTGTCGCCCATGGTGGAGACCGAAACGAGTTCGACGAAATTCGTTCGAAGTCCGTCCAACTCACCTGCAACCAAAAATCTCAATATATACACACACTCTATAGATAAAAAGGGATCGATTCAGACCAAAATCAAAGTCAGAGGAGTCACCGGAGACGACGTCAGAAAATCATCTGAAACCCTAAAAGTTAAACCCGTCGATTCTCTCTCTCTCAGCCTCCATCGTCGGAATCAAGGTTAGAAAAAGGTAGAGGAGAAGGAAACCGTTTGATTCTGACCAACCCCGTGGTCGGAGGTGGCCAGACGGTAAGATGCCATCGATGAGAAGCTTTTCCGCCTCCGCTTTTCGCTCTCCTTACGGAGTTGACCCGAGGCGAGACGTCGTTGATGAGAAGCTTTGTCGCCTCCGCTTTTCTCTCTCATTATGGGAGGGAAGAGTTCCCCCAAAACTCCACCCCCCTAAAAGGAAAATTCCCATTTAAAATACATTTCTAAATACAGTAACTTCAATAATTACTTTTCGACAAACTTTTGTCAACTATAATTTTCTCGTCGTAACTTCGTTTTTGACGATTCTCATGTCCACGAACTCGTATCGACAAATTCTATGATTTTCACCGACATAGAATTTGATAAAAAGTCAAACCGAGACACCTCGGTACTTACCGACAGTAATTTTTTTTACAGCGACATCAGATCAAACTCGAATTATTCGTAAATAAGATTAATAATATAAAAATATCGGGATGTCACGATCTACCACCGTAAAAATAATTTTTCCCTCAAAATTAAAAAACTAAAATCGCAGAAAACTTTTGCGAAAAAATCGGGCAGTCTCCTCTATCGTTAGGACCCAAAAACCTGCAAATATCTAATTACACTTCTATAAGTACAATAGAATTTCAAACCTATACCACGAGCCACCAATGTTTGTTCGAATTTCTCCACTAACACATGTCAATAAATGCTCAAGTATAAATGAATTCAATAAATTTCATCGGAATAAATCTCATATGCTGAGAAAATAAATCATACAGAATAATCCGTAAATATTGAACAAGTCTATAAATTCGATGAACATTTCATAATCTCTAATAATTGATATATCTCGTTGTGATAAAAATGGCTAAATCACTGTTTCAAAATTTTAAATCATCATGCTGCCGTGTAAACACGGAATACAAGAACATAATAATCACTCGTACACGTTTTACGAGTGCAAATCAAATCGTATTCTTGTACTCATCAAATGAGTCCAAATTATATAATCATACTCGTCGCACGAGTAAAATATTATTTTCAAATAATTTCGCGTTTATATGCTCATCTCGTGAGCGAATATAAGAATCATCAGGTCCATTGTGCGGACAATTATCACAATGAAGTCATATCGTAATGCTCAACTCGTGAGCTTAAATCACAAATCTCAAAGCTTATCCCTCGAGCTCATATCACATCACTGTATAACATAAATAAGCACATAGGCGTTCATTCCATTAATCCACACTCAAAGTCATAACAGTCCTCATTCACACATCTATATACGCCTCAAGGCCGATAACAATGCACGCTACTCCTCGCTACTATGCAATTCCTACTCTTTATAAGAGCAGATTCTAATCTCCCTCTAGTTTGACTCCCTCGTGAACTTACCAAACAAGTCAAGACACGGTGTGGTACCATGCTTAGATCATCCGATGCTTGAGTCAAATACTTTCACAAAAGTAAGAATTTGTAGGGTTGGAACACGTTGCCCTGTGTCATGCCAAAATGGCCTTCATATAGAGATCAATCTAGGTTTAAGAATAATCCGTATAGAAATAGGACTACTTACTTTCGAGTAGGAGGAATCCATTAAGGAATAGATCTCTGTATGTATGACCGACTATGTTTCTTGATTACTATAGACCCTTTGGTGCAATCCCTCTATGTTTCGTACAAATCTCTCAGATTTCCTCAAGGATTCAGATAATCCCTTGAGCTTTCCACCATTCAACAGGATTGTCACACCATCTTACAAACATTCTAGACAATTCTACATCGTTCCAGATATTTTGAGATATCTTTAGATGATCAAATATTAGCTGGAACCCTAACTGTATAAGCCCGTGCCCATTAATCAAGTTATCGAACCTCCATTAATAGAGACCTTGAGGCCCATCGATCCTTAAGTTCTCCTTTACTAAATTTGATGTCTACAAATACTTCTACAACAGTATGAGGTTCGACAAGTTTCGTCCTCTTGCTATTATGGCTAACTTTTCAAATTTTAAAATTCAAAAACCTTCCAAGCTCATCAATCAATTAACACCCATGCAAAAATCGAAACACTCTTTCACCTTCATCATAACTCTTCACATATTCCACTTCTTCACCATCATATCCTTTCCCAACAAACATCTCCCATACCTAAAACTCTCCACATTCGAATCTCTATCTCTCTCCATGAAATCTGAAACTTCATCTTTCTTCATCTAATGGTTGCCATCAAGCCAACAACTCCCTTCACTTTCTATAAATCAATCTTCATTTTCTTATAGTTCCCCACTTCGTAAAAAACCCAGAAACCCCTAATTTCCTCACAAAACACTCATCTTCCCCAAAAACCCAATTTTTACCCTACTTCCAATGGCATCCGAGGACAACCACGCCGGCCCTAGTTATTCTTTAGTCACTGATCAAGCCGCCCTACAAGTCATTGTGCCTCTTCTATCTGAGAACGCTGCACCTAGCAGCATGGTCGATACCCTTTTGTTGATCGCCATTGCTATACCAATTCATAAACTTCGACGACCCATCGGGGGGAGGGGGTTCCTCTGCCTCGCCGCCATCTTCTACCGCCACTCCATCTCATACCGTATCTATTGAGGAACCAGGCAAGGTGAAAACCCAGAGCCCATCCTCGTCCACCAGTTTCAAGGTGGATAAGGTTGAGATCGATCAACCCAATGGTTCCTCCTTTTTTCGACACTGATCCAACCGACTTGTGGTTCCATCCTTGATCCTCAAAGAACGTGAGCTTGAGAAAGCCTCAGGAAGGTCTATTTTCAGCCACCATCCACGTTGACTCTGATGAGTCACTTTCCTCGTTCATTTAGAGATATCACCAAGGCACCTCTAAGGAATTCCAATTTGCACTAGTTTTCGACGAGAAAAAGGTTTCGGAGTTTGAGGAAACCCATGGTCCTAGGCTTCTAGTCCACCCTTTTTGGATTGTTTTCGGGTTGACATTCCCTATTCCAGCTTTTATTTGCGCTGCCTTGGAATTCTATGGATATGCCATCGAACAATGGTGCCCCAAAAGTTTCTGGATTCACGCCTGCTTTGACCGGCTTAACCGGTGGTTCGAATGTCGAATGGGCCTTCCCGATTTTTGTGTATTTTCTTAGATGAAGCCTACTGGAATCCACCAACTTTATCTTAGCCACCGCTTTATGATCATCAAGGAGGATCTCCTCCTAAATGCCCCCACCTCTCCCAAGGATTGGAAGAAAACTCCTCCTATCTTAATTTTTTTAGATTGGGGAAAACTGGCTAGAGAAATCGGCCACACCATCCCTACTGCCATTAACACCGCCAAGTTCACGGAGGAGGCAGGGTGTGCCATAAACTTCTGCCGCGACCTCATAAACGATGCCCTTAAGATTTCCTCTAAATTCCCCCAAGTCTGCTGGTTGTGGAGCCGTGAGCGCTTAGCTCCTCATTAAACCTGCCAATTCGTAAACCATTCTAGCAAAAACCATTCCCCCAAGTTTGCTTGTTAAGAAGAGTACTCGCCTCTTCTAGATGCATGCCCTCTTTTGTTCCGGCTCCTTGAGCTTCTTATAGGAAATACTCCTTGAGGTGGAGTGCATTCCATCTCTTGTTGATCATTCCTTTTGTTCTCGGGTTCTCCACCTCGTATGATCTATTGTATCCTTCACCTCGAATCCTATACGGGCCTTCCCAGTTTTCCTTCACCGGGATTTTTGAAAACCTTGTGCATGACCAAAGCACCGGGCAAGAAAACTCTTGGTCTGACCTTCCTATCGTAGTACGCGTTGAGCTTCTATTGATAAGCTGCTACCCTTACCTGGGCATATTCTGGTCATTCTTCTAGGAGCTTCTGTTTAAATATTTTTCACTACAAGAAAAACCCTCTTAGACGACAGAAAAGTAAAGGTTTCATGGTCTAAGTGGAATTTAGACGACGCCATTTAATTTTGTCATCTTAAGCATTTTTTCCGTAATCTAAATGACAATGAGACGAAGGAAATGAGTCTATGTCGTCCAAGTGAAGGATGAGACGACGTATCGACATGTCATCATCTATGTGACAACTTAGACGACATAGAGTCGGTACGTCGTCTCATCCTTCACTTGGACGACGGAAACCACGCATAGTCCGTCGTCTAAGTGACTACTTGGACAACGCACCGACGCAGCGTCGTCTAAGTAGTCACTTAGACGACAAATACTCATTTTCGTCATCTAAGTGATGCATTATATGTTGTCCATCCATGCCAGACTCTTTTTCTCTCCGCTCGCTCATCTCATTTTCATTCTCATATCATTCTCATTTTCTCTCGATCTGACTATCCTTACACGTACAACTAGCACTATATATATATGTATATATATATATATCTCCAGCTCCGACCATGGATTCGCCATATATCGGAGAAAGCTAGGTACGTACGCGTTAATTTCCGACAATTTTAACGTTTATATAAATAATTAATTGTACGTTTGATTGATTGCATTGTTAGTATGTCTAATATTTATAATTAAGTTAGGTAAGTAATTGATATATATATATACATATTAGTTAATTAATTAACTAGTATATATGCATGCATGGATGTTTAAAAATTTGGTTAATATTTAGTTAAAACGTACATGCATGTTAGATATATTAAAGTAATTGATGTATAGTATATTCACCATTAATTAATAAAGGTAATAAATATTTTAATTAATTATACGTGAATAATTAAGGTAGTTGACAAATTGTATATATAGTAGTTTAATAATTACTTGAAAACATGTATATATAATAGTTGAGTAAAATAATAATTATTAAATTTCGTAGAAGTATGGACAAGAGTTGGATAAAGTCGCATAATAGAAATGATGTCCGGTATATGGATGGAATTAGAGAATTTTTGAATTTTGCGATAGAACATGGTCAGGGAAAGAAGCCTTTCAAGTGTCCGTGCAAAAAATATTTTAACTATAAGTATGTGGAGGTTAATGTTATGATGCAACACATGTACCAAAATGGTATGATGTGGAGTTACACTATATGGAGCGAGCATGGTGAAGTAGTAGACTTCAGCTCAGGGTACAGTTACCATGGTGCCTCATCCAACGGCAGTGGTGTCGGCCCTTCTACTTGGAACCCAACTGCGGATTTTTTCCATGGTGCGTTTCCGGGATTTAGTCATGGTGAACACCAACACCAAGATGGAGGTTACAATACCACTCATGGGCATGATGACACATTTTTCGATGCTAGCTTGGCCACTGACACTAGTGAGATGGATAAGTACAACAGGATGCTACTTGAAACCCAGACCCCGGTGTACCCTGGATGTCGAGAGAATGTGTTGCAATATGTGATGCAGCAAATGCACATAAAAGTGAAGCATAAAATGTCAGTTAGTGCTTTTGACGAAATTCAGGAGCAAATATGTAAGTTGCTTCCTGATGATCACAATCTTCCTAAATCCCATTATAACGTTAGAAATATCTTGAGTAGTCTCGACCTAAAGTATAGGATAATTGATGCCTGTCCAAATGATTGTGTGCTATTTTACAAAGAGTATGCAGATTTAGACTATTGTCTCGTATGTGGCCAGTGTAGATATGAGCTGAATAGGAAGAGTTCGAAAAAGAAAATTCCTGTGAAGGTTCTTCGATATTTTCCATTGATTCCCAGATTGCAGCATTTGTACATGTCTCTATACATAGCAGAGGTGATGAGATGGTACGCAGAAAAGCGAATAGATGACGATGTGCTGAGACACGCCGCGAATGGGAAGGCTTTCAAACATTTTTACAAAAAATTTGGAGATTTTTCCGCAGAGGTTTGAAATGTTAGACTCGAACTATGTACAGACGAATTCAATCCTTGGGGTAGTAATAGCACTGCCGTCAGCACTTGGCCAGTTATTCTGATGCCGTACAACCTGCCTCCGTGGATGTGCATGAACAAGGTATTTAATTTCCTTACTCTGCTAATTCCAGGTCCTAAATCTCCAGGGAAGTGCTCAGATGTCTACCTCAGACCTTTGATCGACGAGCTAAAACTGTTGTGGAAAAATGTAGTCCCAACTTATGACAAATTCACTGACACGTTGTTCATGATGAGGGCAGCCGTAATGTGAACGATCAATGATTTTCCAGCGTATGGGATGTTGACAGTGTTCCAGGATGAAATGATATAATGGATGTCCTATATGTTTGGACAACGTGAACTCTAGTTGGCATGCGGGGAAGGTGTGTTACCTGGGTCACCGTAGATAGCTTCTTGACGATCACCTGTGGCGGCAAGATGAAGCTCATTTCGACTGGATGGTAGAGAATAATCCTAAACCCCGTAGTTGGTATGGCAAAGAGATTTTAGAGAAGTTGAGCTATTTCAACTTTGGTGTATTGACAAATGACAAGGCTGTATAGAAATGCAATCCAATACCTCAACATAATCTCAGCTAATGACATCACAAGAGTATATTCTTTGAACTCCTTTATTGGTCGAAGTTGAAGATAAGGAACAACTTGGATGCAATGCACATAAAAAAGAATGTGTACTTATTGGTCGAGCCATTGAATGTGTACTTATTGGTCGAGCCGTGACTTTGTGAGTTAATCATACTAGTGGGATTGTTAGCAACTAAATTATCGGGCAAGAATTTGTGATGAGTTCCTTTACGAGAGTTGTAGTGTATGTTATTTTTAGCTCGTGGGAGTTCCCGGAGAATTATTTCGTTAATCGAGGAATAAGTTATGAATATTTTTGGCCGTTGGATTTAGTCGTGTTTATCCGATTGGTTTTGACCGTTGATCGTTTTTATCAGATAAGCTTGTGTTGAATTCAGCCATTGAATTTTTATCGAATTTGTCGAAGTTGGTTGACTTCAGGTGGAAATTGAAGAATTTGTCGAGATAAGTTTGTAGACACGAGAATCGTTGAAAACAGAGTTACGATGCAAAAGTTACGTTCGATCAAACTTTGTCGTAAAATAAATACGAAAGTTACCAAAAATGGAAAGTATAAATAGTGGGTTTCCTTTTTGGGTAAGTCAGACTTGGACTTTGGGGAGTTAACCGAGTCAACTGGGGTGAGTCTTGTTCACCATTTCAGGCCGTGACCTTGTGGCCTTTGTGGTACCTTATTCCAGCCACGGTTGGCCGTGGTGTCTTCATGAAACTTGTTGGGCTCGTGCTCCTCTTCGACTTGATAGGTGGATCGTTCAATTTGGTTGCCGGATAAAGAAGGTACGACGATTTGAAATTGGTGAGTTTTTCGGCGAAATCGCCGGCGACGGTGTCTACGGTGGAGGCCGAGATGGAGGTTGACCCTATAGGGGTTTTGAAGCCCATGGAGAGGTGAGTTGGACCCAAGTGGTGTTGCACCTTTCCGTGGTCGATGGTGGCCGATCGGAGTTCATGAATTCCGGCGAGGGTTTTCGACTTCAAGGTGAGTTTTGGGTGTTTTCCGGTCAAAATTGGGCTTAGCTTTGAACTACAAAGTTGTTGGAAATGTCGACATCTTCAAATCCATGTGTTGGTTGAAATTTTCTGGGTCGATGCAATTTTCCGGCGCGGTGGCGGCTCGGCGCGCCGCCTTATGCGGCGGTTTTCCGGCCGAGGTGTTTTTCAACAAGTTTTATGTCGTATTGCTCGGAATCACGCACCGATCGCAGTGGTGAGGTTTATATTTTGAATTGAGCATCGAAATTTGTGGCAAGGTTTTATAGTGTGTTTATTTGATTTTTGAAGATTTCGTCGATATTCGAGTTATATGTTTCTCGGATTGGTTGGTTCTCAAGATATGGTTCAGGGTTTTGAATTATGATTTTGAACAGTGGTATTTATGATTATTCAGGAGATCGTGATCGTTCGTTTGGCAATGGATTTTTGGTCGGATCACAGGATTAACGCGTTTTGCGTTGTGCTAGTCTGTGAGTGGACATTTCTTTTCACTGATTGGTTGCGATTCTTTATTATACGATTTATGAGCATGAGCATGCATATGCAATTATGATTTATTCGAGCATGTGTTTTACAATTATGCATTTATTAATATGCATCGACGAATATGCTTTCATAATTATATATGACGAATATGCTTTTATAATTATATATTACGAATATGTTGTGACGACCTGAACCAGAATCAGTATAGTAATCGGCTTAATTCACGAGTTAGCGAGTAATTACAGTTTTCCGTAAATTAATCGAATTGGCGGTTCGATTCACGACTTAATTATCGGACGAGAATTTAAGTTGAGTCTCTTCACGAGAATTGTAGTACGTGTGATTTCGAGTTCGTGGACGGTTTCAGATAATTATTTGGATGACCGAGGAATATGTTATGAATATTTGAAATCGCAAAATTTCGTCGTGTTTATCCGTTCGAATTTGAGTTATCCGAAATGTGATTGTGATTCGTTTTGGACCGTCGATCGTATCGAGCCGCGAGTATAAATATCGGAAATAGTCAAAAAATTTTCGAAAACACTGTTCAGGAAGTTTGACCGGCGTTGACTGAAGTCTGACCGTTGACCATCGTTGACCCGTGGGCGATTTTGACCCGGTTTGAAATCCGTCGTTGGACTTGACGATGCTGGCCGTTTCCGGCCACAATATTGAAAGGTATGGATTCCTCTCATGGTTTGCAACTGTTTAGGACTTGGATTTGTTTGAATTGGTCACGGATTGAGGGACAACGGAGAGCTCGAATCTCGCCGGAATCGGGGTTAATGGTGAGGTGATTTCTGGCGACTTTTCAAAGGGGATTTCTGGTGGAGTAGTATGGGTTTGAGCTGGGGAGGAAGTCCCTTGAAGTTGGGAGGCCGAGATGGCCTCACGGCAGAGAATTTTGCCTGAAAAGTTTTCCGACCGGTTTGAGTTTTTGGAGCCGTCGAGCTGTTTTCTGGCCACGGTGGTGGCTGGATGGAGGTGACTCTTTGGGTAAAAAGACTTGGCTTGAGGAGGAGAGCATTTTGGGGCCTTGGTCGCCGGGAAATTCCTTCGGTTGACGGCACGCCGCCGCTGACGGCGGCGATCAACGGTGGAGCTCCGACGACCCGTTGACTTTTTGGAATTTGACTTATATGTTTGTATCGACTTATATGCTTCGACGACCCGACGATTATTTTGTATCAACTTATATGTTTTCGGAAATGGTTGGTTTCCGAGGTGTGGTACAGAGTAATGAATTGTGATTTTGATCAGTTATATTTTGTGATTATTCAGGGGATCGAGATCGTACGTTGGGAGAGGGATCTTCCGCCGGATCTCGTGATTAGCGCGTTTGCGCGTTGTGCTCATCTGTGAGTGGACTTTTATTTACACTATTGTAGCGAGTTATTGATTTCAGTATTTATTTCCAGTACGATGTTGAGATTATTTATTATTTTTGGAGGTATTGTTTTATATTTTATATGGTGATGACATTTACTTAGCATCGATGCATTGGCTACTCGGCTGATCACCGGTAGTCCAGATCAAGGGTTGAGAGATTCCCCTGATGTGCCCACTAGGCTTGAGAGATTCGCCTAGTCTATCACCGTCGGGCTTGAGAGAATCGCCTCACACCACCATTCATTTTATGAACTCGCTTTGTTTTATGATATGTATAAATGGTGAAAGGTATATGATTATTTTCGTCCACTCACTCTAATGATTTTATTTTTCTTTCCCTTGGGCTTTTCGGTTTCCGTGGCCAGTTTGCAGTTCGGATTCTGGTGTCTCACGTCGCAGTCGGAGGCTTAGTGTTCGAGCTACCTTTCTTTTCCAGTAGGTTTCTTGTTTTGTCTACTGTTGTATATCTTTGTATATATACACTAGAGGTTGCTCTGATTACACTACTGTTATCTTTTTCATATGGATTTTCCCCGGATTTCTGTAAAGTACAGTTTTGATGACTACTTTACATTATTGCTATGATATTGAGAAATCCGGATGGAATTTGTGCCCATGGTTTGGCTTTTGTGGCATAGGATGAAGTGTGTTTTCCGGGTACAGGTTAATGACAATTCCACGGTATAGCGAAACTCTGCCAAAATTTTTATGGTTTTTGCAAGTTCGTGTTTTCAGAAGGGGTTTGATTCCGGTTTAGGAAACTAAATCGGGGTTGGGTCCTTTCAGCTTGGTATCAAAGTATTAGGTTTCAGGTTCTGTAGACTCTTGTAGTTGTGACACTAAGGGTATTTGAGTACGTACAGCATGTCTGGAGCGATGACCTGACTGGCCAGCGGTTACTCATCAATGCTTCGGGTGTTGTATATGTTCAAATGTCTGAAGTCTCATGATTAGGTTCCTTGTGCTTGTGACTAATACTTTTCTTGTATCATTAGGATGCACTACTACATTTTTAACCATTTCCGGCGATTTTCCCCCCAAAAATCGCCGGCAATGTCTTTTTTTTTTTTATCATTGCCGGCGATTTTTTTCGGAAAATCGCCGGCAATGATCCGCCGGTAATTAATAATAAAAAAAAAGACATTGCTGGCGACTTCCATGTAAGTCGCCGGAAATAATAATAATAAAAAAGACATTACCGGCGACTTGCATGGAAGTCGCCGGCAATGTCTTTTTTTTAATTACCGGCAGATCATTGCCGGTGATCTGCCGGAAAAATCGCCGGCAATATCTTTTTTTTTTTTTTTTTTTATCATTGCCGGCGAATTTTGGGGGAAAAATCGCCGACAATGATAAAAAACTAATGCCGGCGATTTTAAATCGCCGGCAATGGTTAAAAATGTAGTATTGATGCCTCCTAGACGTGGTTCCCGTGTTAATAGGGATGTGGATCCTAATGAGGATCGTCAGACGCATGACTTACTGATGTGAGTGTTGCGTTTGGGGGAACGTTTTGACCCTGTGGTCAAAGCTCGAACTGCTGGAGCGACTGTATTTTCGGGTTCAGCTGATGCAGAGATTTGTGTAGCATGGTTGGTTCAGGTTGAACGCGTTTGTGAGCGTCTGTGTTTCACCCCTGAGCAGATGACAGTGGCAGCAGTTGAGTTACTTGAGTTAGATGCATACTTCTGGTGGGTTAGCACCGATAGAGTTCCGGTTGATACTCCGTGGACTTTGTTTCGAGATTTGTTTATGCGGAGATACTTCAACCAGGCTACACAGCAGCGGAAGTATGAGGAGTTCACTAATTTGAGACAGGGCAGTATGTCAGTACTTGAGTACCGGGACATATTTACTCCCTTATCTCCGTTTGGTCGTGACATGGTGGCTTCAGAGGAAGCCAAGTGCCATAGATTTGAGCTGGGCTTCAACCTGAACATCACGGGGACATTGACTACGATGCCTCAGAACAATTTTGATGAGTTTGTGAGTACAGCACTTCGAGGCGAGGATATCGAGAAGGAGAGACAGATGAGATACCAGTCTCGATGATTTGAGGAGGGTGGACCGAGTCAGGGACCTTCCAAGAGGCTGAGTTCTCATACTTGAAATTACGGAATTTCGTTGTGTTTATCCGTTCGAATTTGAGTTATCCGAAACGTGATTGTGATTCGTTTTGGACCGTCGAACATATCGAGCCGCAAGTATAAATATAAGAAATAGTCAACAAATTGTCGAAAACACTGTTCGGGAAGTTTGACCGGCGTTGACCGAAGTCTGACCGTTGACCACCGTTGACCCGTGGGCGATTTTGACCCAGTTTGAAATCCACCGTCAGACTTGACGATTCCGGCCGTTTCCGGCCACGATATTGGAAGGTATGGATTCCTCTCATGATTTTCAACTGCTTAGGACTTGGATTTGTTTGAATTGGTCACGGATTGAGGGAGAACAGAGAGCTCGAAACTTGCCGGAATCAGGGTTAATGGTGAGGTGAATTCCGGTGACTTTTCGAAGGGGATTTATGGTAGAGTAGGTTGGGTTTGAGCTCGGGAGGAAGTCCCTTGAAGTTGGGAGGCCGAGATGGCCTCACGACGGAGAATTTTGCTGGAAAAGTTTTCCGGCCGGTTTAAGTTTTTGGAGCTGTCGAGCTGTTTTTCGGCCACGGTGGTGGCTAGATGGAGGTGACTCTTTGGGGAAAAAGACTTGGCTTGAGGAGGAGAGCATTTTGAGGCCTTGGTCGCCGGGAAATTCTTCAGGTTGACGGTGCGGCGGCGGCGGCGGCGGCGGTCAACGGCGTAGCTCCGATGACCCGTTGACTTTTTGGAATTTGAAGAGTTTTATATCGTTTTGCTCGTAATCGCGCCCTGATCATCGCCTTGAGGTTTTCGAGTTGTTTTATGATATGTATAAATGATGAAAGGCATATGATTATTTTCGTCCACTCACTCTAACGATTTTATTTGCCTTTCCCCTGAGCTTTTCGGTTTCTGTGCCCAGTTTGTAGTTCGGATTCTAGTGTCTCCCGTCGCAGTCGGAGGCTTTGTGTTCGAGATACCTTTCTTTGCCAGTAGGTTTCTTGTTTTGCCTACGGTTGTATATTTTTGTATATATACACTAGAGGCCGCTCTGATTACACTACTGTTAAGTTTTTCATTTGATTTTTCCCTGGATTTTTGTAAAGTACAGTTTTGATTACTACTTTACATTATTGCTATGATATTGAGAAAACCGGATGGGATTGGTGCCCACGGTTTGGCTTTTGTGGCATAGGATGAAGTGTGTTTTCCGGGTGCAGGTTAATGGCACCCACGTTATAGCAAAACTCTGTCGAAATTTTTATTGTTTTGGCAAGTTCGTGTTTTCAGAAGGAGTTTGATTCCGGTTTAGGAAACTAAATCGGGGTTGGGTCCTTTCATATGCATTTACATTATGCTTTATACATTTGCATGAAACTATTTATGATTTGGTTTACACAGAGTACAGTCTTAGTATATGTGGTTGTATCGATACACTTACATCCCGGCTGATCCCCAAGGATGTTTACCGGGGGAAACTCTGACCCCTGACCTGAGGCCTTTACCGGGGGGGGGGGGGGGGGGGGGGGGGGCAGATGTCTGACCTGAGGCTTTTCTGGCTTAAATCACGTGTGGCTTTGGGATCCCGTGATTTAGACTGTACTAGCGCGGATGTGTCCATGAGTGACCTCGCATGATTTTACGATGCATGCTCAGTACATGTGATGAGTTAAAGTCTCCCTCGGGTACCATTTTATTTTCATGCATTTAGACTCGCATATGTTTTAATAACATATATTATTTGGCAAAGACATTTATTTTCGTCCACTAACTCTAATGGTTTATATGTCTTTCCCTGGGCTCTTCGTTTTCTTTGCCCAGTTTGCAATAGACGGCGAGAACATCTCGGCCAAAACGGGTCATCCTTGACCCGTGGTCAACGAGGGTCAATGGCCCAGTTTCCCAATTTGGAAAGTTTCCAAAATCGTCACGTATTCACCCGTATTTATATCGTACACGTATCGAAACCCAAACGGATAAATACGACAAAATCCAACGGTCGAAAATATTCATAACTTATTCCTCGCCACTCGAAATAATCCTCCGGAAGTTCCCACGAGCTCAAAATTAAATTTCTTCACAACTTTCGCGAAGGATCTTAAATCAAATTATTGCCTGATAATTTAGTCGTTAACGAGGCCGCCATATTAACTAATTACGAAAAAATCGCGACTAATCACGAAACTCGCAAATTAAGTCGATAAACATTCCATTTTCGGTTCGGATTTCACAAATCTACCCCCCTTACAAAAATTTTGACCACGAAATTTCCAAGTCTGCCAACTTAAAAGTAGGGATACTGCCTCTGCATACAGTTCAACTCCTAAGTGGCAGCTTCAACTGAATGACTCTGCCAACAGATTTTCACAATAGGAAATATCTCTGTTCCGAAATCCCTGCACCCTCAAATGCAGAATCTGAACTGGCTCCTCCACAAATGTCAAGTCTTCCTGTATAAGGAACTTATAGGGTACAAAACATGTAATAAATCTGAAATGTAGTTCCACCGCATGGAATACAACATATACAAAAGCCAACGCTGTAGGTAATGCCAAACTATACGGCACAATACTAGCTCGCCCCATGATCACATATGGACCAAAATAACGTGGCAAATACATAACTCAACCTACTCACATCAACATAACTCTACTGTCGAACTCGAGCAATTATCAACCTGTCCCGGCTAATCCGAAGGTGTACAGTAGCGCATTCCATTAAATCAGGATCAAACGTCAGCTAATTCCTAACTCGCTCCAACACAACGGAGTGCAACACTGTTTCTCATAAATAACTTCATACAATGTCATAATCATACTGGTCTACAAACTGGTACTGCAAACAGTCTCGAACAAATGAAACTTGAAAGGACCCAACCCCGATTCAGTTGCCTAAACTGGAATCGAACCCCTTCTGAAAATGAGAACCAACAAAAACCATTCAAAATTTCGGCAGAGTAACGTTACTAACGCGGAATTGCATTAACCTGCACCCTGAAAATAACACTTCATCCTATGCCACAAAGCCCAAACCGTGGGCACCAATCCCATCCGGATTTCTCAATATCACATCATAATCAATAAACAGAAAACATATCTGTAATATATAATATATCTGAGAAAATCCGCATAGAACATGTATCAGAATGTATCAGAGCGACCTCTAGTGTAAATATATACAATATACACAATATATACATCAGTAGGCGAAATAAGAACCTACTGGAAAACACAGGTAGCTCGGATCACTAGCCTCCAACCGCGACGTGAAACACCAGAACCTGGACTGCAAACTGGGCACGGAAACCGAAAAGCCCAGGGGAAAGACATAAAAACTGTTAGAGTGAGTGGACGAAAAGATAATTGTCTTTCGCCGAATAATATATATGTATTAAAAACATATGCGAGTCCAGATGCATAAATAATCAAATAGTACACGAGGGAGACTCTAACTCCTCACGCGTATAGAGCATGCATAAAAATCTCACGGGCTCGCTCGTGGACACATCCGTGCTAGTACAGTCCAAATCACGGGATCCCAGACCCACACGTGATTCTAGCCAGAAAGGCCTTAGGTCAGAGGTCTGCCTCCCCCCAGTAAAGGCCTCGGTTCAGGAGTCACAGCCTCCCCCGGTACACATCCTCGGGGATCAGCCGGGATGCGAGTGTATCGATACAACAACATATATAAAGACTGTAGTCTGTGTAAACCAAATCGTAAATAGTTCAATGCAAATGCATGAATCAATATATAAATGCGTATACATAATATATACTGGTATATGCATAATCGTATAACACATGCTCATGTAAAACATAATCTCGTATGCATGCTCAAGTTCGTAAAACGTGTATAAAAGACTCGCAAGCAATAATTGAAAAGAAATTGTCCACTCACAGGTGAGCGAAACGCGCACTCGTGCTAATCTCGTGGCCCGGCGGAAGATCCCTCGCCCAAAGCACGATCTCGATCTCGATCTCGATCCCCTGAATATTCATAAAACATAATTGATCAAAACCATATCCCACAACTCTGTACTTAACCACGGAAACCAACCGTTCCCGGAAACATATTAAACTGTACAAAATAATCGACTGAATTTCTGAAATCTCCACTCGAAACCTTCGACTGAAAATCTGATACCCAAATCAATACGAAAACCTCTAGGCGGTAATCAGGGCGCGATTACGAGAAAAATGACATTAAAAACATCGAAATCTGAAAAGTCAACCCTCTCGCCGGAGCACCGCCGTTGACCGCCGCCGGCGGCGGCGGCGTGCCGTCAACGGTGACTTTCTCCGGCGAGGAAGCTCCAGAATTGAATCTCAACTCAAGCCTAGTCTTTTCTTCCACTGACACAAGGTCCAATTCAAACCAGAACCCAACCAATTACAGCTCGAAACCCAAACGGAAAACAACTCCGGCAACCTAATCGGGTTTCACCAAAACCACCACCTCGTCCAAAACTAACCACCCAGGGAGCATTACCAAGGTGTGGGGAGTTGAAACCCCATCATCCCCACCTCCACAACTCGCCGGAACCCCCCTAACCGTCACCGGCGATAATCAAGAAACCGACCCGATTCGGGTCACCACAAATCTCCATCAATTCACACAAATCCAAACACCAAACAACTCAAAATCACAAGATGAAGTGAACCTTACCCTTCATGTGGCCGGAGGTGGCCGGAAAATAGAAGTCGGGCGGCGAAGCTCAAACGGGAAACGTCCTCTCTCGGTCAACGGTCAACAGTTTCTAAAATTGGAAAGTCAACGGTGGTCAACGTCAAACAATGTTTTTCGACGATTTTACGACTATTTCCGATATTTATACTCGCGCCTCGGGTCAATCGACGGTCCAAAACGAATATTCAAATGATTTGGATAAACACGAAATAAACGGATAAACTCGTCGAAAACTGAAACTTCGAATAATCATATTATATTCCTTGGTTATCGGAAAAATCACCCAGAACCGCCTACGAACTCGAAATCACGTGCTTTATAACTTACATGAAGAAACTCAATTCAAATTCTCGGCCGATAATAAAGTTGCGAATGAAATCGACAAACCACATAACGTGAAACCGCGACTATACGCTAACTCGTGAATCGTGCCGACTACACTATTGATTCTGGTTCGGGTCGTCACAAACTGCTGGTCCCAAATCCCTTGGAACTGTAATACACAAGACGACAACATGCCCTCCAAACACTGAATAGTCCTCTAAGATCGCCCACCAATCTGAGGATAAGAAACTGTACTAAACTGTAATCTGGTCCCCAATGCTCACTGCAATGCTTGCCATAACTCTCTACCAAATAGACAGACATACCAAATAAATTGTTATCTCGATCAGCAATCGGAGACACAAGCACACCATGAAAATAGACAATCTCTACCAAATACCGCTCTGCCAGTCTGCCCACTGAAATCTTTTCCGGAAGTACAAGGAAAAGAACTGATTTTATCAAATGGTTCACAATGACCCGATGACTGGTATCACTATCCGAAGTACGCGATAACTGATACAAAAAATCCACAGTGACAAGCTCCAATTTCTAATCGAAAATCTCCAATGGCTGTAACTTCCCAGCAAGTTTCTGCCTCTCTGCCCTCACATGCCGACAAATGTGGCATCTACTCACATAAGCTGCTATATTCCTCTTCATGTTGCGTCACGAGTAGTAAACTCGAAGTATCTGATACATCTTCGTACCACTAGTGCATAACGTACATAAAACAATGAGCTTCATCATCATCACACTCTAACTGAGCTCCCGTAGCTTGACATTAGCCTTCTCGGATAAACTCAAATGTGCAGCTATAGTCATTAATCAACCCCATACATCTACGCTGCCTCAAGCTCAAATCTGGCTGAATATGCAAGTAGATGAAACTCAAGTGATCAGTGTACATCCTACACTGAGCTGCACTCCATAGCAGTAATGTCTCGAACTCTTCGATGCTAACATAAAGACAGCAACTCCCAAATCATACACAGAATACGTAACTTCATAAAGTTTTCACTGCCTGGAACCATAAGCCACTACTCTGCCATGCTGCATCAAAACACAACCAAGTCCCAATTCTGATGCATTGCTATAAACCACGAACTCTCCACTATCGTCAGGTAAGGTAAGAACCGGTCCAGTGGTCAACCTTTCCTTCAGGAGTAAGTAACTCTCCTCACACGCGCCAGACCACTTGAACTTAATGCCTTTCTTCGTTAATCTGGTAAGTGGAGTGGCAATCCGAGAAAAATCCTACACAAAGCGCCGATAATAACCTACCAAATCCGAAAAACTCCTGATCTCTGGTACAATGGTAGGTCTACTCCAATTCAACAAGGCTTCTAACTTGTCAGGATCCATGCTGACTCCCTCAGCCGATATCACGTGACCCAAAAACTTCACGCTGTCCAATCAAAACTCACACTAGCTTGCTTAACTTCGCAAACAACTGATTATCTCACAAACTCCACAAAACAGCTCGTAAATGCTTCTTGTGCTGGCCCATACTCCTGGAGTAAATCAAGATGTTGTCGATGAACACGATCACAAATTTGTCCAGAAACCATCTGAACACCCGATTCATCAAGTCCATAAAAGCTAAAGGGGCATTGGTCAACCCAAACGGCATAACCAAGAACTCGTAATGCCCGTACCGTAATCTGAAAGCTGTCCTGGCCACATCTGACTCTTTGATCCTCAACTGACGGTATCCGGACCTAAGATCAATCTTTGAAAAGACTGAAGCTCCCATAAGCTTATCAAACAACTCGTCAATCTGCAGCAACGGATACTTGTTCTTCACGGTGACTTGATTCAGCTTCTGGTAACCAATACACAGCTGCATGGAACCATCCTTCTTCCGCACAAACGGTACAGGAGCACTCCACGGCGATACACTGGGTGATATGAAACCTTCTCCAGCAACTCTTGAAGTTAAATTTATAGCTCCTTCAACTCCGCTGGCGCCATACGATAAGATGCTTCTGATATGGGTCCAGTGCCCGGTAAAAGCTCAATGGTGAAATCGATTTCCACATTGGAGAAATACCCGGTAACTCCTCCGGAAACACATCTGGAAACTCGGGAATTGCCTCAATATCACCAAGGTCAGGCACAACGGCCGTAGTATCCACAATATGAGCTAAGTATGCTACACAACCCTTTTTCATTATCCGCTCGGCCTTCATCGCTGAAATCACACATAGCAATGAAGTATTCTTTTCACTGCGAAACAATATCTCGGGGAACTCTGGTCGTCGAAACACAACCTCCTTCTTGTGACAATCGAACATAACCCAATGTGTCACCAAGAAGTCCATACCCAAAATCACATCAAAATCGACAATATCCAGCAATAACAGATCCGCCGGCCGGTCGGGTCATCGCTCCAGACATGCTGTACATTCTCAAATATCCTTTGTAAATACGACTACAGAAGTCTACAGAACATAAAACCTAATGCTCTGATACCAAGCTGAAATGACCCAACCCCGATTTAGTTTCCTAAACAGGAATCAAACTCCTTCTGAAAACACGAACTTTTGAAAACCATGAAAATTTCGGCAGAGTTTCGCTATAACGTGCAATTCCCATTAACGTGCACCCGAAAACACACTTCATCCTATGCCACAAAAGCCAAACCGTGGGCACCAATCCCATCCGGATTTCTCAATATCATAATAGTAATGTAAAGTAACACGTAAAACTGTACTTTACAGAAATCCGGAAAAATCATATGAAAATATAAACATATTCAGTATTCAGAGCGACGTCTAGTATATAAATACATAAATATACCACAGTAGGCGAAACAAGAAACTTACTGGAAAAGCAAGGTAGCTCGAGCACTAAGCCTCCGACTGAGACATGCGACACTAGAATCCAAACTGCAAACTGGGCACGGAAACCGAAAAGTCTAGGGAAAAGGCAAATAAAATTGTTAGAGTGAGTGGACGAAAATAATCATATGCCTTTCACCAAATATATATCGTAAAACAAAGCAAAGCGAGTTCAGAAAATGAATGGAGGTGTCAGGCGAATCTCTCAAACCCGACGGTCAGGGGAATCTCTCAAGCCCGATGATGATAGACTAGGCGAATCTCTCAAGCCTAGTGGGCACATCAGGGGAATCTTCAACCCTGGATCTGGACTACCGGTGATCAGCCGATTAGCCAATGCATCGATGCTAAGTAATGCCATGACCATATAAAATATAAAATAATACCTCCAAAAGCAATAAATAATCTCAACATCGTATCGTAAATAAATACGAAAATCACGAACTTGCTACGACAGTGTAAATAAAAAGGTCCACTCACAGATGAGCATAACTCAATACGCGTTAATCTAGTGATCTGGCGGAAAATCTCTCGCCAAACGAACGATCACGATCCCCTGAATAATCATAAAATCCACTGCTCAAAATCATATTTCAAAACCTTGAATCACATCTCGAGAATCAACCATTCCCAGAAACATACAACTCAATATCGACGAAATCGTCAAACCTCACTATAATTTTCGATGCTCAATTCAAAATATAAATCTCACCACTGCGATCGATGCGCGATTCCGAGCAAAACGACATAAAACTTGTCGAAAAATACCTCGGCCGGAAAATCGCTGCCATGCGCTGGCTACCGCCGCCGGAAAATGCCATCGGCCTAGAAAAATTCGACCTACACATGGTTTTGAAGATCTCGACATTTCCAACAACTTTCTAGTTCAAGGTTAAGGCCAATTTTGACCGGAAAAGGTCCAAAACTCACCTTAAAGACATAAACCCTCGCCGAAATTTCTTCATCTCCAATGTCCCTCCTCCGGCCACAGCAAGGCTTGAAATCACTTCTAAATTCTTCCTCTCTCCAAGGCTAACAAAACACCTCAAACCCGGAGCTCCATCGCCGTTGGAAACGCTGCCTTTGTCGCCGCCGAAACTTGCCGGAAAACCTTCATTTTTGCCGCGCCGTTTCTCACTCCTCCGGCCACCATAGAGGAAGATCCACCTACCAAATTGAAGAGGGGCACGAGTCCAACACTGCCCATGAAGAAACCTCGACCAACCGTAGCCGAAAAATGGCTCATCGACGGCGAGAACATCTCGGCCAAAACGGGTCGTCCTTGATCCGTGGTCAATGCGGGTAAACGGCCCAGATTCCCAATTTGGAAAGTTTCCAAAATCGTCACGTATTCGCCCGTATTTATACCGTAGACGTATCGAAACCCAAATGGATAAATACGACAAAATCCAACGGTCGAAAATATTCATAACGTATTCCTCGTAACTCGAAATAATCCTCCGGAAGTTCCTACGAGCTCAAAGTTAAATTCTCTACAACGTTCGTGCAGGATCTCAAATAAAATTCTTGCCCGATAATTTAGTCGTTAACGAGGCCGCCATATTAACCAATTACGACAAAATCGCGAAACTCGCAAATCAAGTCGACAAACATTCCATTTTCGGTTCGGGTTGTCACATTGGTGCCCACGATTTTGCTTTTGTGGCATAGGATGAAGTGTATTTTTGGGTGCAGGTTAATGGCAACCGCGCCTTATAGATGAAACTGTCGAAATTTCTATGGCTTTTGAAAGTTCATGTGTTTCGGAAAGGGTTTGATTCCGATTTAGGAAACTAAATCGGGGTTGGGTCCTTTCAGCTCGGTATCAGAGCATTAGGTTCTGTAGATTTCTATAGTCGTGTTTACTAAGGATATTTGAGAATGTACAACATGTCTGGAGCGATGACCCGACCGGCCGACGGATACTCATCAATGCTCTGGGTGTTGTATACTTTCAAATGTTAGAAGTTCCATGATTACGTCCTGTTTGTTGTGAATAATGTCTTATTCATTTAGATGCCTCCTTGACATGGTTTCCGTGTCAGTAAGGTTGTGGATCCTGTTGAGGATCAGTCGATACACGACTTGATAAATGAGTTGTGGGTTTGGATAAGCATTCTGGATTCAGAGATATGTGTGGCATGGTTTGCCCGGTTGTGCATGTATGGGTGCGTACATGTTGCTTCAGAACAGAGGATTGTGGTAGCTGATGGTGTGTTCGAGTTATAGCATTGCATTTGGTGGGTTAGTATTGTGTGAGTTCCTGTTGCGACTCCATGACCTACATTCAGGGTATTGTTTATACGGTAATGGTTCAATCAGGCTACCCAACAACGAAAATATGGAGTGTTTACCAACCTAAGGCAGGGATGTATTATTCACATGTTTGTCCCAGTTTGCACGTATTATGTAGCTTCAGGGGAAACAATGCAGGAGGTTCGAGATGAGTTTGAACCTGAGCATCAAAGGGATTTTGACTGTTATGCCTCGAGACAACCGTGAAGAGTTTGATGTGCTGTACTCAGAGGCGAGGATATTGAGAAGGAAAGGCATATGCGGTTTCAGACATGTCCGTTTGAGGAAGGTGAACTTAGTCGAGATACTTTGATGAGGTTGAGTTCAGGCACCTTGGGATTGGTAGCTTCATCAGGATGTGGCTTTTTTCAATTATGTTGAGGGTCATTTGGACAAGGCGGAAGATCCGTTTGGTGGAGATGGAGATCACAGAGTAGTGGACTAGTTCCTGTGGCATGAGTCAGGGTGGTCGTTGGTGATCCTTCCACACAGCAGGAGTTTCCATTGTGCAACCTTTTCAGTAGGCGTCACTGTGGTTTGTGTCAGAGGGGCATTCTCAGTTGCTATTGTGGTGGCCAGGAAGGTCACGTTACAAGGGAATGTCCTCAGTCAGCTGGTTTAGTGGTTCTGCAACTCAGAGTTCAAGAGGAGGTCAAGGTACCATTTCTGAAGTTTGACCAACGCAGACTTCTAGACAAGTCAATCAGCAAAGTCGCAATCAACGTGGATGGTTAGTTGGACATGCCAGAGTTTATGCCACGACCCTGTGTGAGGGAAGAGTTTCCCTGAGGTTATCATTGCTTGACATCCATGACTACTATGCTTGTATCTTCACTTCCAGGTTTGTGGAGAGTGTTGTATCCATCTAATCAAGTGGTGTGCTTCAGATGGGGTGTCGAGATTATGAGGTTTGCATGAGGTTGTGGACTAGCTGCGGAGTGGTTGTTCGTCGCAAGAAAGCTGTAGTCCTTTGATGTCCAGTCGTGCCAAAAGATCTTGTTTAGAGGTGAAAGAAATGCTTCTCTACTATGTGTGGTTTCAGCAATGAGGCTGAGATGATGATGAAGCAAGAATGTATGTCGTACTTGGCACATGTTCGTGATGTTGAGGTTGTTGTACCTAATGTTCGTGGTGTTGAGGTTATTTGTGAGTATCCAGATGTTTTTCAGAGAATTTATCAGAGTTGAGGGAGTTGCAGATTCAACTGCAGGAACTGTTTGAGGAAGATTTCATTTGATTCAGTGTTTTACCTTGGGATGTTTCAGTATTTTTTATGAGAATGTAGGATGGTTTGATGAGGTTGTGCATCGACTACCGGAAGCTGAATCAGGTTTCAGAGAAGAGCAAGTATCATCCACTTCAGATTGATGGCTTGTTTGATCAGCTTATTGGAGCTTCAGTTTTCGGAGATTGATTTCAGATTTGAGTATCATCAGTTTCAATCAGAGGGTCGAGTTTGAAATGGTCAGGTACCTGTGATGAGAGTTACATGTGGTGGTTAGAAGAGAGGTTGATTATTGCACCAGTGTTCACATTATGTGATGTCGGTGAAGTGTATGTTATGTATAATGATGTTTCGAAACTAGATTTTGGTCGAGTTGGGCTGCAGCATGGCAATATGATGGTATATGGTTCCAGGCAGTAGAAGCTTTATGAAGTTACTTATCCTATGTATGATTTGGGAGTAGCTATCATTGTGTTAGCATTGAAGAGTTGGAGACATTACTAGTATGGCGTACAGCGCAGTGAGGATATACACTGATCACTTGAGTTTCATCTACTTGCGTATTCAACCAGATTTGATCATGAGGCGGCGTAGATGGATGGGGTTTATTAACGACTATGGCTACACATTTGAGTTCATCCAGGAAAGGCTAATGTGGTTGCACTTTGAATATCATTCAGGGGTGTTGTTGCTGATGCACTTAGTCGGAAATTTGGAGTTTCTATGTTTCATGTACGTGTTGCAAGAACCTCATTGTTAGCTGAGTTGCAAGTTACGGGAGCTGAGTTAGAGTGAGATGATGATGGAGCATTGTTGGCCAGTTCCAGGATCGACCTGTGTTACTTGATCAGGTCTGTGAGGCTTAGGATGCGGATTCCTACTGGTTGGACAAGAAGAATGCGATTCAGAATGGTGTTCCAGTAGAGTATCAATTGAGGAATGTTGGCACTTTATCGTGCAGAGTGAGGCTAGGTGGGCCCAGAGACGATGAATTGAAGAGGGAGATGCTTATTGAAGCTCATGGTTCTATATATGTTATGCATCTTGGTTGTGCGAAGATGTATCAGATACTTAGAGTTTACTACTCGTGGCGCAACATGAATAGGGAAATAGCAACTTATGTGAGCAGATGCCTCATTTGTTAGCAGGTGAAGACACAGAGACAGAAACTTGCTGGAAAGTTACAGCCATTAGAGATTTTCGATTAGAAGTGGGAGCATATCACTATGGATTTCGTGTATTAGTTACCGCGTACTTCGGATGGTAATACTGGTATTTTGGTCATTGTGGACCGTTTGACGAAATCAGTTCTTTTCCTTCTACTTCAAGGAAAGATTTCAGTGGGTAGGCTGGCATAATGGTATTTGGTAGAGGTTGTCCACTTGCATGGTGTGCCCGTTTTCCCTGGTCGCTGATCGAGATAATTAGTTACAACAGAGTTTTGGTAGGCATTGCAGTGAACATTCGGGACCAGATTATAGTTTAGTGCAGTTTTTCATCCTCAGATTGGTGGACAATCTGAGATGACTATTCAGATTTTGGAGGATATGTTGTAGTATTGTGTATTGCAGTTCAGAGGGATTTGGGACAGTAACTTCATCTGTTTGAGATTGCTTGCAGTATTAATTTGCAGACCAGTATTGTTATGGCATTGTATGAAGTTGTGTATGAGAAATAGTGTTGCACTCCATTGTGTTGGAGCAAGTTAGGAATGAGATGGCTTTTGGTGCTGATTTAGTGGTATGCGCTACTGTAGACCTTCGGATTAGTAGAGACAAGTTGGTAATTGCTTGAGATCGACATAGACATTATGCAGGTGAAAGTAGGTTGAGTCATTGAGTTCAAGGTTGGTGACTAAGGTTTTGAAAGGACCCAACCCCGATTTAGTTGCCTAGACCGGAATCGAACCCCTTCGAAAACACGAACCAACAAAAACCAACAAAATTTTAGCAGAGTTTCGTTACTAACGTGGAATTACCATTACTTGCACGCGGAAAATACACTTCATCCTATGCCACAAAAATCAAACCGTGGGCACCAATTCCATCCGGATTTCTCAATATATCAACAGTAATGTAAAATATTAAATATATCAGTAATTTACTGAAATCCGGAGTAAAATCGTATAACATATACAACAGATTACTCAGAGCGACCTCTAATGTATAATCATATAAATATACCACAGTAGGTAGAACAATAAACCTACTGGAAGAAATAAGGTAGCTCGAGCACTATGCCTCCGACCACGACGTGCGATACCAGAGTCCGAACTGCAAACTGGGCACAGAAACCGAAAAGCCCAGGGGAAAGACATGAAAACTGTTAGAGAGAGTGGACGAAAATAAATGTCTTTCACCAAGTCATATACGTTATAAAAACATATACGAGTCCAAATGAATAAATATAATAAAATACGCGAGGTAAACTCATACTCCTCCAGCGTACAGAGCATGCAAGTAAAAATCCCACGGGGCCCCTCATGGACACGTCCGTGCTAGTACAGTCTGAATCACGGGATCCCAGACCCACACGTGATTCGAGCCAGAAAGGCCTCAGGTCAAGGTATCTGTTTCCACCCGAAACTGCATCGTCATAAGAAACAGACATCTGTACCTACCTGCAAATACATCGGCACAAGGTACAGAAACCAGTACCCACCCGGAACTACATCGGCATAAGGTACAGTACCCCCTGGTAGGCACCCTCGGGGATCAGCCGGGATGCGTGTGTATCGATACAACAACATGAACTACGACTATACTCTGTGTAAATGAAAGGACCCAACCCCGATTTAGCTCCCTAAACCGGAATCAAACCCTTTCGAAAACACGAACCAACAAAAACAATAAAAAATTTTGCAGAGTTTCGCTACTAACGTAGAATTACCATTACCTGCACGCGAAAAATACACTTCATCCTATGCCACAAAAATCAAACCGTGAGCACCAATCCCATCCGGATTTCTCAATATATCAACAATAATGTAAAGTAGTAAATATATCTGTACTTTACTGAAATCCGGAGTAGAATCGTATAACATATACAACAGAAACTCAGAGCGACCTCTAATGTATAATCATATAAGTATACCATAGTAGGTAGAACAATAAACCTACTGGAAGAAACAAGGTAGCTCGAGCACTATGCCTCCGACCACGACGTGCGACACCAGAGTCCGAACTGCAAACTGGGCACGAAAACCGAAAAGCCCAGGGGAAAGACATGAAAGCTGTTAGAGTGGGTGGACGAAAATAAATGTATTTCACCAGTTGATATATATGTTTAAAATAACATATGCGAGTCCAGGTAAATAAAATAACAAAGTACACAAGGTAAAATCATACTCCTCCAGCGTACTGAGCATGCAAGTAAAAATCTCACAGTCAGAACCACGGGGTCCCTAGCCCACACGTGATCCTAGCTGAGGTAGTACAGTCAGAACCACGGGGTCCCTAGCCCACACGTGATTCCAGCCAGTAAACATCCTCGGGGATCAGCCGGGATGTGGTGTATCGATACAACAACGTAACTGAAACTGTACTCTGTGAAAATCAAATCATAAACAGTTCGATGCAAATGCATGAAACAACATATAAGTGTATATATACTCGTATACGCATATCCGTATATGTATAATCATAAAACACATGCTCATGTAATCCAAAATCTCATACGCATGCTCAAGTTCATAAAACGTATATAAAGACTCGCAAACAATCCGTGAAAAGAAATTGTCCACTCACAGACTAGCGTAACGCGATACGCGTTAACCCGTGATCCGGCGGAAAGTCCCTCGCCAAACGAACGATCACGAACCCCTGAATATTCACAAAATCCTTTTCTCAAATCATAACTCGACTATACAAGACAAATCACGAGAAACCACCGTTCTCGGAAACACGTAATTCAAAGTCGACGAATCGTCGAAAATCCAATATTTACACCTCAATACCTCGCTATACTTTCGGATGCTCAAATCGAGAAACGAACCTCCCCACTGCGATCGGGGCGCGATTTCGAGTGAAATGACATGCAACTTGTCGAAAACTCCAAAAAGTCAAACTGTTGACCGTTGACCGCCGTTGACCACCGCCGGCGGCGGCGCCGCCACCCGAACGGAGAATTCCACGGCGGAGCAACCCCTATTTCATGCAAATCACCCACTGAGCAACTTTGTCAACTGCATCGAAGTCCAATTCTCACTCTAACTAGTCCAATTTCATGTAAAACCGAATTGATACACAAATTTCAAATCCAAAATTCTCCAAGCACAAATCGAATTAGAACTCCATACTTACATGGTTAGAATCATGGAGAGGAGAGTTTCAAAGCCCACTACAAATTGTAGCTCAATTCAGCTAGAATCAAAACCAACAATTAACCCCAAAAATCACAAACTTTCACCCAACATTTCTCTCTCCACCGTGAGCCACACCGCGAACGGTGGCCGGCACCACCAGGAGGGGACCACGGTGCATCGAACGGGACCTATCCCGTGCCTTGGAGTGGCCGGAAACCACCACGCCGCCGTGGAGCTCAACGTTTCTCGTCGGCCTCCTCCACCACCGAGTTGACTCGGTCAACCTCATTTAATAGCAGTTTGACATTCCCAATATGGCAACTCCACTATTTATAGCTTTCCCAAAATGGAAACTTCGTAATTATCTTTTCGACAAACTTTAAACATCCGTAACTCTCGCGTCGTAACTCCGACTCGACTTAAACTTCAACAATTCTCGCGGCAGCAAACTCGACTCGACGTATTCTTCAATTACCACTCGAAGTCAAACACTTTGACAAATCGAATAAAAAGTCAACGGTTCAAACCATCACATACTTTAACCGACTAAATAATCAACAATCGGAAATATTCACAACTTAATCTTCGTAACTCAGAATAATACTCCGGAAGTTCCCACAAGCTCGAAATTAAATTCTCAACAACTTTAGTGAAGAAGCCGTATCCAAATTCTCGTCCGGTAATTTAGTCGTTAAGAAAGCCACCATTATAAACCAACTGATTACGTCGAAACTTCAAATATTCACAACTTATTCCTCGATTGTCCAAATAACCTTCCGGAAGCGCCCACGAACTCGAAATCACACGTACAACGACTCTCGAGAAGAGACTCAGCTCCAATTCTCGGCCAATGATTTAGTCGTTATCAAACCTAGCAAGTAAATCCATTATCGGAAATCTGCCATTACTCATAATCTCACGGACCAAGCTGATGACACTGCTCAATCTGTTCCGGGTCATCACAGTAAATCAAATGACAAATAATCCGATGCAAATATAATAAACAGCATATAAATGCATATACGTAATATAATCGTATAACACATGCTCATATAAATCGAAATCTTGTATGCATGCTCAAGTTTGTAAAACGTATAATAAGACTCGCAAACAATCCGTGAAAAGAAATTGTCCACTCACAGACTAGCGTAACGTAGTTCGCGTTAACCCGTGATCCGGCGGAAAGTCCCTCGCCAAACGAACGACCACGAACCCCTGAATAATCACAATTTCCATTATTCAAAGTCATAACTCGACAATTCAAATCAAATCACGAGAAACCACCGTTCTCGGAAACACGAAATCCGATTACGACAAACTGTCGAAAATTCGAAAATCACACCTCAATACCTCACTGTAAGTTCGGACGCTCAACTTGAAAAACAAACCTCCCCTCTGCGATCGGAGCGCGATTTCGAGTGAAATGACATGTAACTTGTCGAAAACTCCAAAAAGTCAAAGTTGACCGTTGACCGTCGTCGCTGGCGGCGCCACCACCAACTTGAACATTCCTCGGCGGAGCAACCCTTATTCCACTCAAAATCATCCACTGAGCAACTTCCATAACTGCACCGAAGTCCAATTCTCACTCTAACTAGGTCAATTTCAAGCAAAACCGAATTGTCACCAAAATTTCAAATCCAAAATTCTCCAAGCACAGATCGAATTGAAACTCCAAACTTACATGGTTAGATTCGTGGAGAGGAGAGCTTCAAAGCCCAATCCATTTTGTAGCTCAAATCAACCGGAATAATAACCACCCAAAAACCCCAAAATTTCAAAACTTTGGCCGGAAATAACACACACCTCCGGCGAGCCACGCTGTGGAGGGATACCAGAAACGGAACGGGGTGGCCGAGGCGCATCGGAAGGGACCAACGCCGAGCCCGGAGGTGGCCGGACTGTGTGCCACCGCCGGTGGCCGTCGATCGCCGTCGCACCTCCCTCACACCATCGAGTTGACTTGGTCAACTCCAGTCAACTCATTTAATTACTGTTTTGACTTTCCCAATATGGCAACCCACATTTATAGCTTTCCCAATTAGGAAACTTCCATAATTATCCTTTTCGACGAACTTTAAATACCCGTAACTTTCACGTCGTAAATCCAATTGTGACGACCCGGACCAGAGTCAGCAGTATGTTCAGCTGTATACATGAGTTACTGCATAGTCGCAGAGTTGCGACAGTTGTTTTAATCGCCGAAGCTTCTTAACGACTTAATTATTGGCCGAGAATTGGAGCTGAGTCTCTTCTCGAGAGTCGTTGTACGTGTGATTATGAGCTCGTGGGCGGTTCCGGATCGTTATTTGGACGACCGAGGAATTAGTTATGAATATTTGAAGTTTCGACAGGAACGGATTAATATGGCGAGCTACTTAGCGACTAAATTACCGGACAAGAATTTGGTTTCGGTTCCTTCACGGAAGTTGTTCAGAATTTAATTTCGAGTTTGTGGGAACTTCCGGAGCATGATTTTGAGTTACGAAGATTTAGTTGTGATTATTTTCGTTTGTTGCTTAATTAGTCGATTTAAATGTGTGTTGGTTCGAAGGGTTGACTTTTTATCCAATTGGCCGATGTGTTTGAGTTTGGGTGTTAATTGAAGAGTATGTCGAGATGAGTTTGTGGCCGTGAGAATTATCGGAATCAGAGTTACGACGCGAGAGTTATGGATATTCAAAGTTCGTCGAAAAGTCAATTAAGGAAGTTGCTATTTTGGGAAAGTATAAATAGGGGTTTCCATTTATGGTAAGTCAAATATGCATTCATGGGGGTTGACTGGGTCAACCCAATTTGACCGAGGAGTTCACGACGGTGGCGGCATCCTCCACGGCCTAGCCGGCGGCGAACCTAATCCGGCCACCTCACGGCCTAGTTTTTGTCATGTTCTTTCCGTCTTGGCGTCCCGAGGAGGATGCCGGCAAGCCTCACCGTGGAGGAAGAATTTCCGGCTTGAAAACGGTGAAATTATGGTGAATTCGGGTTGCTCATTTTTGGCCGATTCGAGCAGCAATTCTTAGTGGGCTTTGAAGCTCTCATCACTAGCAAGCTACCATGTAAGTTTGGAGTTCTAATTTTGATTGTGGAAGGAGAATTTTGGATTTGAAATTTGTGTGTTCATTCGGTTTTGCTAGAAATTGGATGTGTTAGAGTGAGAATTGGACTTCGGTGCAGTTGACAAAGTTGCTCAGTGGGTGATTTTGAGTGGAATAGGGGTGGCTCCGCCATGAAATTTCGTGTCCGGCGGTCAACGGCGGCGGCCAACGGTCAACAGGTTTGACTTTTTGGGTTTTCGACATGTCGCATGTCATTTGACTCGAAATCGCGCCCCGATCGCAGTGGGGAGGTTCGTTTCTCGATTTGAGCATTCGAATGTATAGCGAGGTATTGTGGTGTACATATACGGATTTTCGACGATTTGTCGACATTGAATTGTGAATTTCCGAGAACAGCGGTTTCTCGTGGTTTGATTTGTATTGTCGGATTTCGACTTTGAATAATGGATTTTGTGAATATTCAGGTGTTCGTGATCGTTTGTTTGGCGAGGGATATTCCGTCGGATCACGGGTTAACGCGATACGCGTTACGCCAGTCTGTGAGTGGACATTTCTTTTCACGGAATTGATTGCGAGTCTTTTATATGATTTACGAATTTGAGCATGCGTATGAGATTTCGGATTACATGAGCATGTGTTTTTACGATTATACAATTATACTTATACGAATATACGTATACGAGTATATATACACTTATATGTTGTTTCATGCATTTGCATCGAAATGTTTGTGATTTAGTTTACACAGAGTACAGTCATTATATGTTGTTGTATCGATACACTCGCATCCCGGCTGATCCCCGAGGATGTGTACCGGGGGAGGCTGTGACTCCTGACCCGTGACCTGTACCGGGGGGAGGCAGACCTCTGACCTGAGGCCTTTCTGGCTAGAATCACGTGTGGGTCTGGGATCCCGTGATTCGGACTGTACTAGCACGGTGTGTGTCCATGAGTGACCCCGTGGGATTTTTACTTGCATGCTCAGTACGCTGGAGGATTATGATTTTACCTCGTGTACTTGTTATTTCTATTTACCTGGACTCGCTTATGTTATTTTAAACATATATATCAACTGGTGAAAGACATTTATTTTCGTCCACTCACTCTAACGTGTTTCATGTCTTTCCCCTGGGCTTTTCGGTTTCCGTGCCCAGTTTGCAGTTCAGGCTCTGGTGTCGCACGTCGTGGTTGGAGGCATAGTACTCGAGCAATCTTATTTCATCCAGTAGGTTTATTGTTCTACCTACTGTGGTATGCGTATATGATTATGTATTAGATGTCGCTCTGAGCTTTCTGTGGTATATGTTATACGATTTTACCCGGATTTCAGTAAAGTATATATTATATGTATTGTTTACTTTACTGTTGATATATTGAGAAATTCGGATGGGATTGGTGCCCACGGTTTGCTTTTTGTGGCATAGGATGAAGTGTATTTTCCGCGTGCAGGTAATGGTAATTCCACGTTAGTAAAGAAACTCTGCCCAAAATTTTGAAAAGTTTTTGTTGGTTCGTGTTTTCGAGGGGGTTCGATTCCGGTTTAGGTAACTAAATCGGGGTTAGGTCCTTTCAGCTTGGTATCAGAGCATTAGGTTATAGGGTTCTGTAGACTTCTGTAGTCGTGTTTACTAAGGATATTTGAGAATGTACAGCATGTCTGGAATGGTGACCCGACCGGCCGGCGGATAATCATCAATATTCCGGGTGTTGTATGCTTTCAAATATTTGAAGTTCCATGATTACGTTCCACTTGTTGTGAACGATATTGTATTCAGATGAGTATTTAGAGTTCAGAGAATTGTGTGGCACGGTTTGCCTGGGGATGTGTGTATGTGCGTCTACATGTTGCCTCAGAGCTGAGAATTGTGGTAATTGATGTTTGCCTGAGTCAGATCGATGTATTTGGTGGGCTGATATTGTGTGAGTTCCTGTTGCGACTTTATAGCCTACATTCAGGGTGTTGTGTATACGGTAATGGTTCCATCAGGCTACCCAGTGTTCGAATGTGGAGTGTTTAACCACCTGAGGCAGAGATGCATTGTCCACGTGTTTGTTCTTGTTTGCATGTGTTATATGGCTTCAAAGGGAGCTATGCACGAGGTTCGAGATGAGTTTGAACCTGAGTATCAGAGAGAGTCTGATTGATATGCCTCGAGACATCCGTGAGGAGCTTAGTGTGTTGCACTCAGCGGCGAGGCTATTGTGAGGGAAAGATGTGTACGGTTTTCGATGTGATGGTTTGAGGAAAGTGGACTTAGTTGAGATTTTGATGAGGTTGAGTTCTGATACTTCGGGATCAGTGACTTCATCAGGCTGTGGTCTTTTCGATATTGTTGAGAGCCATCAGATCAGGCAGAGGATTCGTTTGACGATGGCGGAGATTACGGAGTAGCGGACTTGCTCCTGTGGCATGAGTTTAGGCGATCGTTGGTGATCCTTTCACGCAGCAGATGCCGCTGTGACTGGTGTTCGTGGTACACTTTCAGTTGCTGTTTCGGTGGCCATGAGGGTCACGTTACGAGGGAGCGTCCTCAACCAGCTGTTGTAGCGGTTAGACGGCTCAGAGTTTACAGGGAGATCCTCATGTAGTTCCTGCAGTCTGATCAATGTACCCTTTTGACGAGTTAATCAGCAAGTCGCAATTGACGTGGGCGGTCAGTTGGGCAGGTTGGAGTTGGTGCCACGACCTTGTTTGAGTACAGACTTTTCTCCGAGGTTACTGTTGTTTGATATCCATGGCTATTGTACCTGCATCTCCACTTCCGAGGTTTTGGAGAGTGTTGCATCCATCCGGAGGTTGCGAGATCCTTGTTGGAGGTTATGACTTAGCCGCGGATCTGTTATAGCTGGATATTGTGGTTTTGGTATGTTTGTGAGTATGGACTTACTGACGATGCATTTGGCTGTGTTCGAGTACCTCGAGAAGGTGGTTGTGTTTCGATGACCAGAGTTTTCCCCGAGGTATCGTCTCGCGGTGAGAAGAAAATGTTGTTGCCATGTGTGATTTCAGCAGTGATGGTCAAGTGGATGGTGGAGACGGATTATGTTGTTTGCTTAGCACTTGTTGTGGATACTATGGTTGCTGTACCTGACATTGGTGACATTGAGGTGGTTCCCGAGTGTCTAGGTGTGCTTTGAAGGAGTTACCAGGTGTTCCTCCAGTTCGGGAGACCGACTACATTATTGAGCTTGTACTAGGCGCTGGACTCATTTTACCGGCATCTTGTCGTTCGGAGCCAGCGAAGCTGATGGAGCTACAGTTTTGATTCCTGGAGTTGCTGGAGGAGGTCAGGAGATTTCATACGATCCCACGTATGTGCGTATATGGATGTTGGACGATTTGACGAGGTGGTGCATTGACTACCGGAAGCTCGATTTGCTTCAGAGGAGAGTGAGTATCCTCTGCTTTGGATGCGTGAGTGGTGAGTATCCTCTGCTTTGGATGCGTGAGTGGTTTGATCAGCTCACGAGAGCTTCAATCTTGTCGAAGATTGATTTCGGATCCGGATACCATCAGTTGTGGACCGGTGAGGCAGTTGTGGCTATGTTGGCTTTCGGATCTCCGTGTGGGCATCACGAGTTTTTGGTCACACCATTGGTTGACCAATGCCCCGTAGATCGTGTGGACTTGATGGACCGGGTGTTCAGACGGTTTCTGGACGAGTTTGCGGTCATGTTCGTTGGCAGTATCCTGATTCACTCCAGGAGTGTGGACCAGCACCTGAGGTAATTGTGAGTGGTTTTGTGGACTTCGCAAGACGATCAGTTGTTTACGAAGTTCATCCAGTATGAGTTTTGGTTGATTAGTGTGAAGATTTTGAGCTGTGTGATTTATCCGAGGGAGTTGACGTGGATCCTGACCAGTTAGAAGCCGTGTTGATTTGGGGATTACCCTACCATTGTAACAGAGATCAGAGGTCTCTTGGGTTTAGCAGGCTATTACCGACGGCTTGTGCAGGATTTTTCTGGATTGCCACTCTACTTTCCGGATTGACGAAGAAGGTGTCAAGTTCGAGTGGTTCGATGCACGCGAGGAGAGTTACTTACTCCTGCAGGATGGTTGACCATTGTTTCGGTTTTGGACCTTACCTGACGATCGCGACGAGTTCGTGGGTTATGGCGTTGCATCGAGATTTGGTTTTTGGTTATGTTTTGATGATGTGCAGCAGAACGGTGGCTCATTGTTCCAGGCAGTGGAACTTTGTATAGCTACGTATCCTGTGTATGATTTGGGTGTACCTGTCCTTGTGTTTGCATCAGGGAGTTCGAGACACTACAGCTATGGCGTGCAGCGCGGTGTAGGACGTACACCGATCACTTGCATTTTCGGCCAGATTTGGGCTCGAGGTAGTGTAGATGGATGGGGTCGACTATCGACAATGGCTGCACCTTTGAGTTTGTTCGAAAAAGGCTAGTGGTTGTACTTTGACTATCCGTCTAGAATGTTGTTGCTGATGCATTCAGTTGAGAGTCAGGAGCTTCAGTGTTACGTGTGTGTGTGTGTGACTCGAGTTTCCGTATTTGCCGAGTGTGGGCTACGGGAGCTGAGTTCGAGTATGATGGTGTTGAGGCTCGTGATTTTGCGCGCGTTTGGCGTTAGTGACGCGGAGAAGTGTCAGGTACTTCGAGTTTATTACTCGTAACACAATATGAAGAGCAATGTAGCAGTTTGTGTGTGCAGATGCCACATTTGTTGACTAGTGATGGCTAGGAGGCAGAGACTTGCCGAGATGTGTTAGCCATTTGAGATTTTTGGTTAACGTGACGTTTGTTGTTGTGATCTTGTGTGTGTTTGTTTGCACTTTGGTTTGTGGTGCCAGTGGTTGGATCATTGTGGACCATTTGATGAACTCAGTATAGTTCCTTGTACTCTCGGTGATGATTTTAGTGGCAGGAAGTCATGGCTGTGTTTGATGGAGGTTGTCCATCTACGTGGTGTACCTGTGTCCCAGTTCGCCGATCGAGGTAGTCAGCTACAACTGAGGGTTGGCGAGCTTTGCAGTGAGCATTGGGGACCAGATTACGGTTTGGTATCAGTTTTTATCCTCAGATTGACGAGCGATCTTGGAGGACTATCAGACCTTGGAGGGCATGTTGTGGACCTCAATATTGCAGTTCCGGAGGATTCGAGACCAACAGTTTCAGCGGTTTGAGTTGCTTGCGGTACCAGTTTGTGGACCACTATGGTTTTGAGGTTGTTTGATGTTGAGTTGAGGTATGTTGTTGTACTCCATTGGGTTGGAGCGAGTTTGGGTTGAGTACGAGTTGACATTTGATTCAGATTTTGTGAAATGTGTTACCACAGACTGTCAGATTAGCGGAAATGGGTTGATAATTGCTTGAGTTCGATGTTTGAGCTGTGTTGATATGAGTGTATGAATTGTGTTAATGTAAGCAGACTGAGTAGTGATTTGCCATATTATTTTGATCTGTGTGTGATCGCAGGCGAATTTGTGTTTTGCCGTATAGTTCGGCATCGCCTATAGCGTTGGCTTTTGTGTGTATTCTGTTCCGTGTGGCGGAACAATGTTTCAGGTTTGTTTCACATTGTGTACCCTATCTGTTCCTTGTGCAGGAACACTTGGCGATTGTGTGAGCCAGTACCGATTTGAGATTTGGGGGTACAGAGATTCCAGCACGGAGCTACTTCCTATTGTGGAGTTTGTTATCAGAGTTGTTCAGTCGACATTGCCGTTGTAGAGTTGAGCAGTATGCAGAGGCAGTGCTCCTACCTTGGGTCGGCAGACTTGGAAATTTCGAGGTCAAAATTTTTCTAAGGGAAGTGGATTTGTGACGACCCGGACCAGAGTCAGCAGTATGTTCAGCTGTATACATGAGTTACTGCATAGTCGCAGAGTTGCGACAGTTGTTTTAATCGCCGAAGTTTCTTAACGACTTAATTATTAGCCGAGAATTGGAGCTGAGTCTCTTCTCGAGAGTCGTTGTACGTGTGATTACGAGTTCGTGGGCGGTTCCGGATCGTTATTTGGACGACCGAGGAATTAGTTATGAATATTTGAAGTTTCGACAGGAACGGATTAATATGGCGAGCTACTTAGCGACTAAATTACCGGACGAGAATTTGGTTTCGGTTCCTTCACGGAAGTTGTTCACAATTTAATTTCGAGTTTGTGGGAACTTCCGGAGCATGATTTTGAGTTACGAAGATTCAGTTGTGATTATTTTCGTTTGTTGATTAATTAGTCGATTTAAATGTGTGTTGGTTCGAAGGGTTGACTTTTTATCCGATTGGCCGATGTGTTTGACTTTGGGTGTTAATTGAAGAGTATGTCGAGACAAGTTTGTGGCTGCGAGAATTATCGGAATCGGAGTTACGACGCGAGAGTTATGGATATTCAAAGTTCGTCGAAAAGTCAATTAAGGAAGTTGCTATTTTGGGAAAGTATAAATAGGGGTTTCCATTTATGGTAAGTCAAATATGCATTCATGGGGGTTGACTGGGTCAACCCAGTTTGACCGAGGAGCTCACGACAGTGGCGGCATCCTCCACGGCCTCGCCGGCGGCGAACCTAATCCGGCCACCTCACGGCCTAGTTTTTGTCCCGTTCTTTCCGTCTTGACGTCCCGAAGCTAGCCCTGGTCTCCTTTCACGGCAAGCCTCACCGTGGAGGAAGAATTTCCGGCTTGAAAACGGTGAAATTATGGTGAATTCGGGTTGCTCATTTTTGGCCGATTCGAGCTGCAATTCTTAGTGGGCTTTGAAGCTTTCACCGATTCCAATAATTCTCGCGGCAACAAACTCGACTCGACGTATTCTTCAATTACCACCCGAAGTCAAACACATCGACCAATCGGATAAAAAGTCAACTGTTCAACTCAAACACAAACTTACCCGATTAAATACTCAACAATCGAAAATATTCACAACATAATCTTCGTAACTTGGAATAATCCTCCAGAAGTTCTCACGAGCTCGAAATTAAATTCTCAACAACTTTCGTGAAGAAGCTGAAACCAAATTCTCGACCGGTAATTTAGTCGTTAAGAAATCTGACATATAAAACCGATTAAATCAAAACTTCAAATATTCATAACTTATTCCTCGGTCGTCCAAATAACGATCTGGAACCGCCCCCGAACTCGAAATCACACGTACAACGACTCTCGAGAAGAGATCCAGCTCCAATTCTCGGCCAATGATTTAGTCGTTAACAAATCCGACGATTCACATAACTTTCAGAAATCCACCCCCCTTAAAAAAATTTTGACCTCGAAATTTCCGAGTCTGCCGTCTAAAAGTAGGAGCACTGCCTCTGCATACTGCTCAACTCTCCAGTGACAATGTCAACTGAACAACTCTGATAACAAACTCCACAATAGGAGATAGCTCTGTACTGAAATCTCTGTACCCTCAAATCTCGAATCTGAACTGGCACTACACAATCGCCAAGTGTTCCTGCATAAGGAACAGGTAGGGTACACAACACGTAACAAACCTGAAATGTAGTTCTACCACACGGAACACAACACAACTCACACAAAGGCCAACAATATAGGCGACGCTGAACTATACGGCACAACACAACCTCGCCTATGACCACATACGGATCAAAACAACGTGGCAATTCACAATTCAACACACTCATATCAACATAGCTCAAACATCGAACTCGGGCAATAATCAACCCATTTCCTCTAATCTGACAATCTGTGGTAGCACATTCCACAAAATCTGAATCAAACGTCAACTTACATCGAACTCGCTCCAACACAATGGAGTACAACATCGTTCCTCAAAACGACATCAAGCAACATCAAAATCATAGTAATCAACAAACTGATACTGCATACAATCTCGAACAGCTGGAACTGCTTGTCCCAAATCCTCCGGAACTGCAATACCGAGGTCCACAATATGCCCTCCAAGGTCTGAATAGTCCTCAAAGATCGCCCACCAATCTGAGGATAACAACCGATACTAACTTGTAATCTGGTCCCCAATGCTCGCTGCAAAGCTTCCCAACACACAGTCGTAGCTGATTATCTTGGTCAGCGAACTGAGACATAGGCATACCACGTGAATGGACATTCTCCGTCAAACACAGCTATGCCAGCCTGCCACTGAAATCTTTTCCCGAAAAGTACAAGGAAACATACCAAGTTCATCAAATGGTCCACAATGGCCTGACAACAGGTACCATAAACCGAAGTTCACACTGGCACACAGAACCACAGCAACAAATGCCATGTCTAACCGGAAATCTCCAATGGCTGTAACTCTTTGGCAAGTCTTCACCTCCTAGCCATCGTCTGTCAACAAATGTGGCATCTGCACACACAAGCTGCTACATTATTCTTCATGTTGCGTCACGAGTATTAAACTTGAAGTATCAGCACTACTAGCGTCAAATGCGCGCAAAACCATGAGCTTCAACATCATCACACTCGAACTCAGCTTCCATAGCGCATAACTCGGCTAACACGGAAACTCGAGCCACACACATACATGAAACACTGAAGCTTCCGACTTTCAACTGAATGCATCAGCAACAACATCCCAGACGGATGGTCAAGTACAACCACTAACCTTCTCGAACAAACTCAAATGTGCAGCCATAGTCGTTAGTCGACCCCATACATCTACACTGCCTCAAGCCCAAATCTGGCCAAAAATGCAAGTAGATGAAACTCAGTGATCAGTGTACATCCTACACTGCGCTGCACGCCATAGCTGTAGTGTCTCGAACTCTCTGATGCTAATATAAGGACAGCTACACCTAAATCATACACAGGATATGTAGCTTCATAAAGTTTCCACTGCTTGAACCTATGAGCCACCGCTCTGCTACACAGCATCAAAGCACAACCAAATCCAAACCTCAATGCATCGCCATAACCCATGAACTCACCACGATCGTCAGGTAAGGTCAAAACCAAAGCAACGGTCAACCATCCCTCAGGAGTAAGTAACTCTCCTTGCGTGCATCGAACCACTCGAACTTGACGCCTTCTTCGTCAATCCGGAAAGTATAGTGGCAACCCAGGAAAATCCTGTACAGGCCGTCGGTAATAGCCTGCCGAACCCAAGAGACTCCCAATCTCTGGTACAATGGTAGAGCAATCCCCAAATCAACACGGCTTCTAACTGATCGGAATCCATGCCACTCACTCGGATAGCATCACCCAGCTCAAAATCGTCACGCTAATCGGCCAAAACTCACACTGGCTGAACTTCGCAAATAGCTGATCATCTCGCGAAGTCCGCAAAACTGCTCACAATTGCTTCAGGTGTTGGCCCACACTCCTGGAATATATCAGGATGTTGCTGACGAACATGACCGCAACTTGTCCAGAAACCGTCTGAACACCTGGTCCATGAAGTCCATAAGAACTACGGGGGCATTGGTCAACCAAACAACGTGACCAAGAACTCGTAATGCCTGCACCATGATCTGAAAGCTAACATAGCCACATCTGACTCATCGATCCTCGACTGATAGTACCCGGACCCGAAATCAATCTTCGAAAAGACTAAAGCTCTCGCGAGCTGATCAAACCAATCGTCAATCCGAAGCGGAGGATACTCATTCTCCTCTGAAGCGAATCAGGCTTCGGTAGTCAATGCACCACTTCGTCGAACCATCCATCATCCGTACAAACAATGCAAGAGCACACCACGCAAATACGCGGAGTCGCATGAAATCTCTTGAAACCTCCTCCAGCAACTCCTGGAGTCGAACCTGTAGCTTCATCAGCTCCGCTGGCTCCGAACGACAAGACATCGGTAAAATGAGTCCAGCGCCCGGTACAAGCTCAATGATGTAGTCAGTCTCACGAACTGGAGGAACACCTGGTAACTCCTCCGGAACACACCTAGAACCTCTGGAACCACCTCAACATCATTAATGTGGGGCACAACAACCGTAGTATCCACAATATGAGCTAAGCAAACAACAAAATTCGTCTCCACCATCCGCTCGACCATCACCGCGAAACAGTATTTCGGGGAAATCCGGTCGTCGAAACATAACCTCCTTCTCGAGGTACTCGAACACAGCCATGTTGTGTCGCCAAAAGTCCATACTCATAATCACATAAAAACCACGATGTCCAACTATAACAGATCCGCAGCTAAACCATATCCTCCAACAAGGATCTCGCAACCTCCGGATGGATGTAACACTCTCCAAAAACTCGGAAGTGGAGATGCAGATACAATAGCCATGGATATCAAGCAATAGTAACCTCGGAGAAAAGTCTGTCCTCAAACAAGGTCATGGCATGAACTCCAACATGCCCAACTAGCCGCCCACGTCAAATGCGACTTGCTGAATAACTCAACAAAAGGGTACATAGTCAAACTTCAGGAATAGCATCATGACCTCATCCTGAACTCTGAGCTGTCGAACTGCAAACACAGCTGGCTGATGGCGCTCCCTCGTAACGTGACCCTCCCGAAATATTGATGAGTATCCGCCGGTCGGTCGGGTCACCATTCCAGACATGCTGTACATTCTCAAATATCCTTAGTAAACACAACTACAGAAGACTACAAAACCTATAACCTAAAGCTCTGATACAAAACTGAAAGGACCCAACCTCGATTTAGTTGCCTAGACCGGAATCGAACCCCTTCGAAAACACAAACCAACAAAAACCAACAAAATTTTGGCAGAGTTTCGTTACTAACGTGGAATTACCATTACCTGCACGCGAAAAATACACTTCATCCTATGCCACAAAAATCAAACCGTGGGCACCAATCCCATCAGGATTTCTCAATATATTAACAGTAATGTAAAATAATAAATATATCAGTACTTTACTGAAATCTGGAGTAAAATCGTATAACATATACAACAGATTACTCAGAGCGACCTCTAATGTATAACATATAAATATACCACAGTAGGTAGAACAATAAACCTACTAGAAGAAATAAGGTAGCTCGAGCACTATGCCTCCGACCACGACGTGCGATACCAGAGTCCGAACTGCAAACTGGGCACGGAAATCGAAAAGCCCAGGGGAAAGACATGAAAACTGTTAGAGTGAGTGGGCGAAAATAAATGTCTTTCACCAAGTAATATACGTTATAAAAACATATGCGAGTCCAAATGAATAAATATAATAAAATACGCGAGGTAAACTCATACTCCTCCAGCGTACAGAGCATGCAAATAAAACTCCCACGGGGCCACTCATGGACACGTCCGTGCTGGTACAGTCCGAATCACGGGATCCCAGACCCACACGTGATTTGTGACGACCCGAACCAGAATCAGATGTGTGTTTGGCACAATTCTCGAGGTTTGATTATAGTCGCAGTTTTACGATATTGTGTGGTTTGTTGATTCAATTCGCGACTATGTTTTCAGTCGAGAATTTGAGTTGAGTATCTTCACAGGAATGGTAGAGTACGTGATTTCAAGTTTGTGGGCGGTTCCGGAAGATTTTTCCGATAACCGAGGAATATTTTATGATTATTTGAAGTTTCGGGTTCCGACGAGTTTATCCGTTTGTTTCGTGTTTATCCGAATCATTTCGTATATTCGTTTTGGACCGTCGATCGACCCGAGGCTCGAGTATAAATATCGAAATAGTCGAGAATTAGTCGAAAATTTCACTTTGGGTGTTGACCGACGTTGAAATTCGTTGACTTTCCAAAACTGGAAAGCTGTCCAGTTTGACCGAAGAGGAAAGTTTCCTCTTTGAGACTTGCCGTTCCGACGACCTAGATTCCGGCCACCAACGACTTCGACGAGGGTATGAGTAGCTTCCTTACATGATTTCGAAATGAATGATGTATGATTTATTGAGATTTGATTGTGTTTGAGTTGGACCCGAATCGAGTCGGGTTCGTGTTTGTCGCCGGGGTTGGTTGTGGTGGTTCCGGCGAGGTTTTCAGGTTGGGGTGTTGGGGTTTTTGTTCCCCTAGCCTAGAGGATGCTCCCTGAGTGGTTATTTTTGGATGAATTGGTGTAATTGGGGGAACCCGTGTAGGTCACCAGAATGAGGATTCCGGTCTGTTTCGGTGGATAATTGAGGGGGTTCCGGTTTGAATTGGGATTAGAGGTAGTTATGGAAATTGTTCATCTGGATGTGATCTTTGAATCTGGAGATTTTGGCCGTGTGATTCCACCGTTTACGGTGCGCCGCCGGCGGCGGCGGCGGTCAACGGCGGTCAACGGTCGGAAAGTTGACTTTTTCAGATTTCGACAATTTTAGTGTCATTTTTCTCGTAATCACGCCCTGAACGTCGTTCAAAGGTTTTTGGATCGATTTGGTTAGCCGATTTTCAGTCGAGGTTTCGAGTGGGGATTTCGGGATTTCCGTAATTCATTTTGTACCGCATTTCACATTTCCGGGAACGGTTGGTTTCCGTGCATCAGTACTGTGTTGTGGATTACGTTATTGATCAGTTGTGTTTTATGAATATATTCAGGGGATCGAGATCGAGATCGGGACCGAGATCGTGCTTCTGGCGAAGGATCTTCCGCCGGTCCTCGAGATTAGAGCGAGTGTGCTTTTGCTCACCTGTGAGTGGACAAGTTTCTATTTTCACTGTTGATTTTGCGAGTTCGTGGACTTATTGATTTCCGTATTTATTTTATACGATGATTGTGATATATGCTATTTTCGGAGGTATGTTATTATGTGATATTGGTGATTGGCATTTATTGCATCGATGCTACCAGAGTTGAGAGATTCCTCTGGCCCAGAGTTGAGAGATTCCCCTGAGTGCCGCCAGGGTTGAGAGATTTCCCTGGCCTTTCACCGTCAGGTTGAGCGATTCACCTGACGTCGGGCTTGAGAGATTCGCCCAACAACCTCCATATATATATGTGTGTGTTGTGTTTTTCCGAACTCGCATTGCTTATTATGGTTTATGTATATAAACTGGTGAAAGGCATATGTTTATTTTCGTCCACTCACTCTAACGTTTTATTTGCCTTTCCCCTGGGCTTTTCGGTTTCCGTGCCCAGTTTGCAGTTCGGATTCAGATTTCACGTCGCGGTTTGGAGGCTAGTTATAAGAGTTACCTGTGCTTTCCAGTAGGTTCTTGTTTCGCCTACTGATGTTTATATGTTGTATATATGTTATATTAGAGGTCGCTCTGATACATTCTGATACATGTTTATACGGATTTTCTCGGATATACATATATACATAGTACAGTTTGTTTACTGTTATTGATTATATTGATGTTGAGAAATCCGGATGGGATTGGTGCCCACGGTTTGCTTTTTGTGGCATAGGACGAAGTGTTAATTTCTGGGTGCAGGTTATGGTAATTCTACGCTAGTAACGAAACTCTGCCGAAATTTTGAAAAATTTTTGTTGGTTCGTATTTTCGGAAGGGTTTGGTTCCGGTTTAGGTAACTGAATCGGGATTGGGTCCTTTCATGATTCGAGCCAGAAAGGCCTCAGGTCAAGGTATCTGTTTCCACCCGGAACTGCATCGGCATAAGAAACAGACATCTGTACCTACCCGGAAATACATCGGCACAAGGTACAGAAACCAGTACCCACCCGGAACTACATCGGCATAAGGTACGGTACCCCCCTGGTAGGCACCCTCGGGGATCAGCCGGGATGCGTGTGTATCGATACAACAACATGAACTACGACTGTACTCTGTGTAAATCAAATCACAAATAATCCGATGCAAATATAATAAACAGCATATAAATGCATATACGTAATATAATCGTATAACACATGCTTATATAAATCGAAATCTCGTATGCATGCTCAAGTTCGTAAAACGTATAATAAGACTCTCAAACAATCCGTGAAAAGAAATTGTCCACTCACAGACTAGCGTAACGCAGTTCGCGTTAACCCGTGATCCGACGAAAAGTCCCTCGCCAAACGAACGACCACGAACCCCTGAATAATCACAATGTCCATTACTCAAAGTCATAACTCGACAATTCAAATCAAATCACGAGAAACCACCGTTCTCGGAAACACGAAATCCGATTACGACAAACTGTCGAAAATCCGAAAATCACACCTCAATACCTCACTGTAAGTTCGGACGCTCAACTTGAAAAACGAACCTCCCCTCTGCGATCGGGGCGCGATTTCGAGTGAAATGACATGCAACTTGTCGAAAACTGCAAAAAGTCAAAGTTGACCGTTGACCGCCGCCGTTGACCGCCGTCGCCGACGGCACCACCACCAACTTGAACATTCCTCGGCGGAGCAACCTCTATTCCACCCAAAATCATCCACTAAGCAACTTCCAAAACTGCACCGAAGTCCAATTCTCACTCTAACTAGGTCAATTTCAAGCAAAACCGAATTGTCACAAAAAATTCAAATCCAAAATTCTCCAAGCACAAATCGAATTGAAACTCCAAACTTACATGGTTAGATTCGTGGAGAGGAGAGCTTCAAAGCCCAATCCATTTTGTAGCTCAAATCAACCGGAATAATAACCACCTAAAAACCCCAAAATTTCAAAACTTTGGCCGGAAATAACACACACCTCCGTCGAGCCACGCCATGGAGGGATACCGGAAACGGAACGGGGTGGCCGAGGTGCACCGGAAGGGACCAACGCCGAGCCCGGAAGGTGGCCGGACGGCGTGCCACCGCCGGTGGCCGTCGATCGCCGTCGCACCTCCCTCACACCACCGAGTTGACTCGGTCAACTCCAGTCAACTCATTTAATTACTGTTTTGACTTTCCCAATATGGAAACCCACATTTATAGCTTTCCCAATTAGGAAACTTCCATAATTATCCTTTTCGACGAACTTTAAATACCCGTAACTTTCACGTCGTAAATCCGATTCCAATAATTCTCGCGGCAACAAACTCGACTCGACGTATTCTTCAATTACCACCCGAAGTCAAACACATTGACCAATTGGATAAAAAGTCAACTGTTCAACTCAAACACAAACTTACCCGATTAAATACTCAACAATCGGAAATATTCACAACATAATCTTCGTAACTCGAAATAATCCTCCGGAAGTTCCCACGAGTTCGAAATTAAATTCTCAACAACTTCTGTGAAGAAGCCGAAACCAAATTCTCGACCGGTAATTTAGTCGTGAAGAAATCTGACATATAAAACCGATTAAATCAAAACTTCAAATATTCATAACTTATTCCTCGGTCGTCCAAATAACGATCCGGAACCGCCCACGAACTCGAAATCACACGTACAACGACTCTCAAGAAGAGACCCAGCTGCAATTCTCGGCCAATGATTTAGTCGTTAACAAATCCGGCGATTCACATAACTATCGAAAATCTGCGACTACGCGCAAGCTCGTAGGTTAAGCTGATTCCACTACTGATTCTGTTCTGGGTCATCACAGGTTTTCCTTAGAAACGTGTTATTTGTTTTGGGAGGTGTGGTACACTTTACCACGTTATATTGGTCTGTATGTGATCATGGGGCGAGTTAGTGTTGTGATGTATAGTTTGCCATTACTTGTAGCGTTGGCCAGTGTGTATGTTGTATTCCATGTGGTGGAACTACATTTCAGATTTATTGCATGTTTAGCACCCTATCAGTTCCCTATACAGGAAGAGTTGACATTTGTGGAGGAGCCAGTTCAGATTCTGGATTTGAGGGTGCAGGGATTACAACACAAAAATATTTCCTATTGAGAAAGTCTGATGGCAGAGTCATTCAGTTAAAGTAGCCACTTGGGAGTTTGAGCAGTATGCAGAGGTAGTATCCCTACTTTTCAGTTGGCAGGCTTAAAAATTTCGAGGTCGAAATTTTTGTAAGGGGGGTAGATTTGTGACAACCCGAACCGTTGAATGTGTACTTATTGGTCAAGCCATGACTTTGTGAGTTAATCATACTAGTGGGATTGTTAGCGACTAAATTATTGGGCAAGAATTTGTGATGAGTTCCTTCATGAGAATTGTAGTGTACGTTATTTTGAGCTCGTGGGAGTTCCCAGAGAATTATTTCGTTAATCGATGAATAAGTTATGAATATTTTTGGCCATTGAATTTAGTCGTGTTTATCCGATTGGTTTCGATCCGTTGATCATTTTTATCAAATAAGGTTGTGTTGAATTGAGCCTTTGAATTTTTCTCGCATTTGTCGAAGTTGGTTGACTTCAGGTGGAAATTGAAGAATTTGTCGAGATAAGTTTGTAGACACGAGAATCGTTGAAAACAGAGTTACGATGCAAAAGTTACGTTCGATCAAAATTTGTCGTAAAATAAATGCGAAAGTTACCAAAAATGGAAAGTATAAATAGTGGGTTTCCTTTTTGGGTAAATAAGACTTGGACTTTGGGGAGTTGACTGAGTCAACTGGGGTGAGTTGACTCACCCTTGTTCACCATTTCAGGCCGTGACCTTGTGGCCTTCGTGGTGCCTTATTCCGGCCACGATTGGCCGTGGTGTCTTCATGAAACTTGTTGGGCTCATGCTCCTCTTCAATTTGATAGGTGGATCGTTCAATTTAGTTGCCCGATGAAGAAGTAACGACGATTTGAAATTAGTGAGTTTTCCGGCGAAATCGGTGGCGACGGTGAAGGTCGAGATGGAGGTTGACCCTATAGGAGTTTTGAAGCCCATGGAGAGGTGAGTTGGACCCAAGTGGTCTTGCACCTTGCCGTGGCCGGTGGTGGCCAATCGGAGTTCATGAATTTTGGCGAGGGTTTTCAACTTCAAAGTGAGTTTTGGGTGTTTTCCGGTCAAAATTGGACTTAGCTTTGAACTACAAAGTTGTTGGAAATGTCGAGATCTTCAAATCCATGTGTAGGTTGAAATTTTCTGGGTTGATGAAATTTTCCGGCAGCGGTGGCAGTGGCTGCGACCCGGCGCGCCGCCGTGCGCGGCGGTTTTCCAGCCGAGGTGTTTTTCGACGAGGTTTATATTTTGAATTGAGCATCAGAATTTGTGGCGAGGTTTTATAGTGTGTTTATTGAATTTTTGACGATTTCGTCGATATTCGAGTTATATGTTTCGGGGAATGGTTGTTTCTCAAGATGTGGTTCAAGGTTTTGAATTGTGATTTTGAACAGTGGAATTTATGATTACTCAGGAGATCGTGATCGTTCGTTTGGCAAGGGATTTTTCCCGGATCACAGGATTAACGCGTTTTGCGTTGTGTTAGTCTGTGAGTGGACATTTCTTTTCACTGATTGGTTGCGAGTCTTTATTATACGTTTTACGAGCATGAGCATGCATATGCGATTATGATTTATTCGAACATGTGTTTTACGATTATGCATTTACGAATATGCATCGACGAATATGCTTTCATAATTATATATTACGAATATGCATTTACGTTATGCTTTATACATTTGCATGAAACTATTTATGATTTGGTTTACACAGAGTACAATCTTAGTATATGTGGTTGTATCGATACACTTGCATCCTGCATGATTCCCGAGGATGTTTACCGGGGGAGACTATGACCCCTGACCCGAGGCCTTTACCGAGGGGGGGGGGGGCAGATGTCTGACCTGAGGCCTTTCTGGCTTCAATCACGTGTGGGTCTGGGATCCCATGATTCAGACTATACTAGCGCGGATGTGTCCATGAGTGACCCCGCGAGATTTTACGATGCATGCTCAGTACACGTGAGGAGTTAAAGTCTCCCTCGGGTACCATATTATTTTCATGCATTTAGATTCGCATATGTTTTTATAACGTATATTATTCGGCGAAAGAAATTTATTTTCGTCCACTCACTCTAACGGTTTATATGTCTTTCCCCGGGCTCTTCGTTTTCTTTGCCTAGTATGCAGTTTAGATTCAGGTGTCGCACGTGGAGGTTGGAGGCATAGTATTCGAGCCACTCTTCCTTTTTCAGTAGGTTTCTTGTTTGGCCTACTGTTGTGTATATATGTATATACTAGAGGTTGCTCTGAATAATATTATGTTTATATTTTCACATGATTTTTTCCGAATTTTTGTAAAGCTATAGTTTTGTTTATTGCTTTACATTATGATATGTTTTTGAGAAATCCGGATGGGATTGGTGCCCACGGTTTGGCTTTTGTGGCATAGGATGAAATGTATTTTCGGGTGCAGGTAAATGGCAACCGCGCGCTATAGAGGAAACTTTGTTGAAATTTCTACGGTTTTTGAAAGTTTGTGTTTTCAGAAAGGGTTTGATTTCAGTTTAGGAAACTAAATCGGGGTTGGGTCCTTTCATAAAGATACTCCCAAATCGCGCAAAGATCTGGAATTTATGAATCTACGTCATCTCTTGTGGTTGAGGAGGGATAGAAGAAAAGTGTACAACAAGATGTTAACTGCACCTATGGTTCATGCTTGTGTTAGCTAAGCTAAGGTTCATAGAAGTCCGATTTCCAAATACAACACAATTATGTCGGAGGATTGCTACTTATCGGAGGGTGTCCATGGTCCTAATATCTCCTTCTCTCTGAAGGTTCATTCGAAGCTTGATTTTAACTAGCCATGTACTGTTGTGGTTAAACTCATCGGTAAACCTAATGCTACTACCAGCTTTGATTTCATGCTGCGTGGTTTGAGATGTAAGTGGCAACTTAAGGGGGGTTGGCAACTCATTAATTTGCCTAATGACTTTTACTTGGTGAAGTTTAATCTGGACGATGATATGAATTATGCCTTGTGCATTGGACCTTGGATTTTGGAAGGAAAAACACCGACTATGAGAAAATGGAGTCCTAGTTTTGACCCTCGAACCTAGACAATTAGAAGTATGGCTATATAGGTTAGGATTGTGGATTTACCTGTGAAATTCTATATGAATTTTCTATGGAAAGTATTGGCGGTACTTTGGGAAAGATTATTAAGGTTGATCCTGTGACTCTAAGGCAAGATAGGGGAAAATTTGCAAGATTATGTGTTAAGGTGGACTTGAAGAAGCCACTAAGGCCCTTTGTGGAGGTTGAAAATATTTCCTACAAGATGAAATATGAGGGAATTTCACTAATTTGCTTTGAATGTTCCTGTTATGGCCATTCAAAAGATGCTTGTCCTACTGTTAAGAAAGGTGAACCTGTGCCTAAGGAAATTTCTTATGGGACAATACCTTATGTGGATGTGGCTAATGAAGAAAGTTATAAGCAGGGAGTGGAGAATGTTGATAAGAATGTTGAGATGCAAGTTGTTGATCCTGTGCGTCTAACCCTTATGCTGTTAAGAAACAAGATCTAGGTGCCTGGATGTTAATGAGCTATAGAAATAAACAGAAGAATGGTAGTGGTAATATCAACAAGTCTTGTGCAAGCAATGGTTCCAAATTTAGTGTTCTTCAAGAGGAAGAGAATGAGCCTAGTGCAATTGACAATGTCAAAATTGTGGAACCTATTACTGTAACTGGCTCTTTGGCCAAAGAATACCTCAATCTAAAGAAGCTATGGACTAATTTTGAAAAGAAACACGGCACAGTTGCAGCATCCTGCTCTAAGGGACATGATGCTAGAACTGATAGGAAGAATATGCTCAAAGAGGTGTCAAAGTCGAAAGCTAAACTAGAAGGGAATGGTAAAAATGGTTGTTGATATGCGTAAAACATGCATCAAATATTAACACAAAGTAGACACTCAACACATATCTCACACGTATGCAATTTAAAACCCTTATTTGTAGATGTAGCATTAATAAGTAGGGATCGTTCTTAACCAGGGATTAAGGGTACTAAGCATGACAACGTTTATAAACATAAAAGTAAATGTATGGGGGTTTGAAAGTTTGATTTATAATCTATGAATTATAAACACAAAACATGGTAAACAAAACACTAACTAACATATTTACACATGATCATCACATTATAATAACAAAATTCCCCCTTAGTGCGTTTTTCATCTCTTTTCTCTTTTTTTCTTCATCTCCTTTGTTAAAAACCTAAAAACAAGAAAATAAGTAAAACTAAGGAATACTAAGGTCATAACAAAGCTAAATACAAGGAGAAAGACGTTAAGAATCAAGCATAAAATGCGTATATCAAATTTTCCCACCCTTAGACTTTGCTAGTCCCTAGCAAAAACTAAATAAAAGAAAAACTCAAAAATAAAAAAACAACCAAAGGTAAAAGTACAAACTAAAAACTAACACACTTAGATATCTCAACATTTCAAAGCCACAAATCATCATGTTATTATGTTTAAAACCTTAAAAACTCTAAGTTGACAAAAACACATCTAAGCCCTTGTCTCCAGAATTTTACAAAGTATATGACGATGGAATTACAAGATTTGAACGTGAATGCTCAATGATTTCAAGAGATAATAGAGATATAATCATGTCATGAACAAGTAAGACTTGGAAGAAAACAATGGTGAAGTTCAGCTATGCATGTTTCGAACAAGTTCAAATCAATCTTACAAGGATGCACTCGTCATCTTTTTCACTCATGAAAAGAAGGGTTCACTCAAGATATGTATGAATTCAATCGAAAACCTCATGAATATAATGAATTACTTGCACAAATGAACCTAAACCATATGCTTACTCATGAAATTTACTCAACCAATCGAAGGCTACTCATCTTAAGAATCAAAAAGGACTTTAGAAAGGTTGTAATGGGATTGAAACTAAGGCATTCAAAATTTTGGATATATGGTGGTCAAAAACGTTCCAAAGACTTAGTGTAGCACTTAAAACTTCTCAAACTCGTGCCTCATCTTCTCTAAAACGTCACCATGGTCAGATTTCCATTTCTGGGGTCGAATTTCATCATTTTGGGCCAAGACTTCATTCTAAATTTTCCTTGAGCTTTAAGGACAGGACAAAAGCCATATTTCTTCATTTTTAGGCCTTCAATTCGTGGTACACTCCAAATCTACAAATATGGGGGACATTAATCCAAACTTTAACATCTAAAACACATTGCTGGAGAGCTTCTGAATTTTCTTCTTTTTTAGCTCTTGAATTTTTCTATATTTTCTTTTCTATTCTCACCAATTTACACACTTTTTCAAGCTATTTGAATAAGTCTATCCCCATACATATATCTTAGCAATTAAGGAACATCACCAAAAAAATACCATATTCTCCTCTTGTCGACATTACTTCACACTAAGTCTGCAGAACATAGGGTAAATAAGTCTTACACTAGGCTAAGTGTTTAGGGTTAAAGGTGATGAAATAAAGGCTTAATGTGGGCTCAAATTGGCTATCTATGGGTGTCATATCTCGTGTGCATATATGTGACAAATGGCTATTTGGTTTAGTGGTGGAAAACCTAAATGCCTTTAATCATATCTAAAATCAGAGCATTTATCAACTTAAAGGCTTTGCAAATCTACATGAGTAAGTTTTAGTATTCTCTAGTTCATTGAAATCTATGGCAAGCAATTTAAATGAGGCAAATAAATGTTTTTGAGACCACTGAAATCTATGCACGAAATTCATTCTCAAAAGAATAATGTAGGCTCAAAAACTCACTTTTTTGGTTTGTATGATTTAAAACTCATTCTGGTATGTGAAATCTATACCATGTTTATGCAAACCATATCTACTACATGTCATGACAATCAAAATATCTCAATTAGCACTAGAAATTCCATGCAACGCCATATGTTTATTCTTTTCTGGTCTAATTCTCATCATAGACTAATTAAGGGCATCCTAATGACTCTTTAAAACACTAAGTTGAACAAAAAGACTCAAAACTATTTCTTTAAGGCATCATCCGCCGGAAAGTTTCATTGTCTGCCCGATTTTTACAATTTATGACTTAAATAAGTTGTAAACCCCTCATCCACACTTAAACTCTACATTGTCCTCAATGTACTAAAGTAAAACATAGAATTAAGTATGAAGAATAGGATTTACGAAAAATCTAACTAAGAAAAATAAAAGCTATGAAAATAAAATAAAATAAAATAAAGTAAGGGAAGAGAAAGCAAATATGGTTTGTAGACTCCTCCATTAGGTTATCACCCAACAAGCGCTTGTTTTTTAACGTCTTACAGCCTAGACGTGTTACTTTGCTCCTTCTTAACTTTTGACTCCCAACATTCTTGACATTTTCTTTGCATGTGCACTTGCATATATATGTTGGTGCCATCTCCTTTAACTCTTTTAGCTCGGCCTTCTTCTTCTTCTTCTTTATAAGCTTGTTAGGGTTCATGATCCACACAAAGATACATTAGTTGGTGATCAATTAACTAATTAATCATAAACGTAGCTCATGTAGCATTTACAACGTCCTCAATAAACTAGACAAATACAGTTTAAAAAACAATGTCCCAATTGATTTTTTACCAAAGATATATGATTATCACATGCATCTAGAATTTAAATTAAGACTTAGATGATTAAATTGTGTAATGGCTCGAAATCCGTTCCACTCCTTTGGGTAAGTCCGGAAATGGCCAGTTGGGATAGATGTAACGCAAGAGGTATGATTAAATTCGAGAATATTCTTTCTTAGATCCAAATCCAGTCACGAGTCATATGAAAGGACCCAACCCCGATTTAGCTCCCTAAACCGGAATCGAACCCCTTCGAAAACACGAACCAACAAAAACTTTTCGAAATTTTGGCAGAGTTTCGTTACTAACGTGGAATTACCATTACCTGCACGCAGAAAATACACTTCATCCTATGCCACAAAAAGCAAACCGTGGGCACCAATCCCATCAGGATTTCTCAATATATCAACAGTAAAGTAAAACAATAAATATAATAGTACTTTACTAAAATCCGGTGTAAAATCGTATAACAATAACAACAGATTTCTCAGAGCAACCTCTAATATATAAACATATAAATATACCACAGTAGGTAGAACAATAAACCTACTGGAAGAAACAAGGTAGCTCGAGCACTATGCCTCCGACCACGACGTGCGACACCAGAACCTGAACTGCAAACTGGGCACGGAAACCAAAAAACCCAGGGGAAAGACATGAAACACGTTAGAGTGAGTGGACGAAAATAAATGTCTTTCACCAAGTAATATATATTATTAAAACATATGCGAGTCAAATGCACATAAAATCAACTGGTACACGAGGGAGACTCTAACTCCTCACGCGTACAGAGCATGCAACGTAAAACATATCGCGGAGACTCTCGTGGGCTTCCACGCGATATCACAGTCTGAATCACGGGATCCCAGACCCACACGTGATTCCTAGCCAGAAAGGCCTCGGGTCAGGATATCTGTCCCCCCCAGAGCGTACTCGGGGATCAGCCGAGAAGCCAATGTGTATCGATACCACAACATATACTAAGACTGTACTCTGTGTAAACCAAATCATAAATCCTTTCCATGCACATGCATAAAACATAATATGTACGTATGTGTATATATTCGTATACGTATATTCGTATAAGCATAATCGTAAAACACATGCTCGTAAAATCATAATCAATCTGCATGCTCAAGTTCGTAAATCATTTATAAAAGACTCGCAAACAATTCGTGAAAAGAAATGTCCACTCACAGACTTCCGTAACGCGTATCGCGTTAACTCGTGATCCGGTGGAAACTTCCTCGCCAAACAAACGATCACGAACCCCTGAATAATCACAATAATCATTTCTCAAAGTCATAACCTGACAATACAAATCAAATCACGAGAAACCACCGTTCTCGGAAACACGAAATTCAAAGTCGACGAATCGTCGAAAATCCGTATAATACACCTCAATACCTCGCTACAATTTCGGACGCTCAATTCAAAAAACGAACCTCCCCACTGCGATCGGGGCGCGATTTCGAGTCAAATGACATGCGACTTGTCGAAAATCCAAAAAGTCAAACCTGTAGACCGTTGACCGCCGTCCACGGCGTCGCCGCCGCCGGACGTGAAATTTCATGGCGGAGCCACCCTTATTCCACTCCAAATCGTCCACTGAGCAACTTTGTTAAATGCACCGAAGTCCAATTCTCACTCTAACACATCCAATTTCATGATAAACAGAATTGTACACAAATTTTCAATCCCAAAATTCTCCAAACTCAAGCAAAATTAGAGCTTCAAACTTACATGGTAGCTTCAAGAGGATGAGAGCTACAAAGCCCACTAAAAAATTTAGCTCGAATCGGTCCGAATCCAAGAACCCGAATCATTGAAAAATCCTCCATTTTCTCGCCGGAAAAGCTTCCTCCATGGTGAGGCTTGCCGTGAAAGGAGGCCGGGGTTGGGATGGGGGTGTCCCAACGAGTCGAACGAGACCGGAACCTGGCCGTGAGGTGGCCGGAATCGATGCACCGCCGTGGAGGCCGTGGAGGACCGTCGCACCTCCTCCTCTATGCAAAGTTGACCAGTCAACCAATTAATGTCCACAGTTGACTTTCCTCTTAAGGAAACCCAGTTTAAATACACTTTCCTAAAACGGAAACTTCATAATTATCCATTTCGTCGAACTTTAAACGCGCGTAACTTTCTCATCGTAATTCCGATTCCGATAATTCTCGCGGCCACGAATTCGACTCGACATAATCTTCCATAATCACCCGAAGTCAAACACATCGGCCAAACGGATAAAAAGTCAACCCATCGAACCAACACACATTTAAATCGACTAAACAGTCCACAATCAGAAATAATCATAACTAAATCTTCGTAACTCAAAATCATGCTCCGAAAGTTCCCACAAGCTCGAAATTAAATTCGGAACAACTTCCGTGAAGAAGCCGAAACCAAATTCTCGTCCGGTAATTTAGTCGCTAAGTAGCTCGCCATATTAATCCCTTTCCGTCGAAACTTCAAATATTCATAACTAATTCCTTGGTCGTCCAAATAACGATCCGGAACCGCCCACGAACTCATAATCACACGTACAACGACTCTCGAGAAGAGACCCAGCTCCAATTCTCGGCCAATAATTAATTCGTTAAGAAGCTTCGGCGATTAAAACGACTGTCGCAACTCTGCGACTACGTGCAAACTCATCAATCAAGCTGATTCCACTGCTAATTCTGGTCCGGGTCATCACATCATAACCTTTTTAGTCACCATAAATGAAAGTTTCTAACTAAGATCAAAAGTTCAGTATGATATTATATCAACTCTTTTCATCAAAATCAAAACTTCAAAACTAAATAACAAGTGATAAAAACATAACTAAGGCTTATCATTTAACATTTTACAACAACATGCTCAAAATCGGAGAAATTGAACACAGCTACTTTTATAATTTATGCAGAATTAATCACACCTATAATTTTTACGAAATTTTACGAGACGACACTAGACACATATATACATAACTCCGTAAATTTTCATAATTTTCCAAGACCTGCAACCAAGTCATATAAATCACACAAAATAGCACATACACTGTTCCAAAATGACATTAACGCTAAAAGTAAAAGAATTATAATCACATTATACAATAACAATGACGAATCTCTTTACAACAACATGACTCTTTGAACTTATAAAATTGACTCTTCCACCTGCAAAAACAAAAACAAAGTTACAACATGCAAATATCCAGATTCGCATAGCACAAAATTGAACATAGCAGATTGTCAGATTTTTCCAGAATTGTTGGCTTGTCCGAATATAATAAAAGTTACAAGCATAAACACCACACAATACCTGCAGCTATGTCAAATATATTGCACAAATTTAAAATTTTTCCAGAATTCTTGGCTTATAATAAAATTTTAATATTTTTCCAATACCTGCAGCTATGTCAAATAGATTGCACAAAACAGATCAGTGCACAGTTCCAAAAACAGAAAAAATTAAAAATAAAAATTACGCACAAGTATAATATTTACACGATATGAACATATTAACACAAACGAAATCACACAATAGGTTTTTCAATCCTCGGCAACGGCGCCAAAAATTGATATGCATAAAACATGCATCAAATATTAACACAAAGTAGACACTCAACACAAATCTCACACGTATGCAATTTAAAACCCTTCTTTGTAGATGTAGCATTAATAAGTAGGGATCGTTCTTAACCAGGGATTAAGGGTACCAAGCATGACAACGTTTATAAACATAAAAGTAAATGTATAGGGGGTTTGAAAGTTTGATTTATAATCTATGAATTTATAAAGACAAAACATGGTAAACAAAACACTAACTAACATATTTACACATGATCATCACATACTAATAATCTAGTTGATTATCCCTTAATTGCTCTAAGTGTCTACGAAATTTATAGCTTGAATTAAAATACATGCGCATGGTTATATCAAACAAGACATCCACCAAATCATCTAGTTAACTAGCTAGTCCAATTTTATCTTTGATTAATTCGGTGAAACATGCTAAGTGAGAAACCAAATCATCTAGTCTTTCAAAAGCAAATTTCAAAGTATTAAGAACAAAATAAGCTACTACATGCATTCGAATCTAAACTATAAACACATAGAAGAAACTTATTAGAAATTTGAAATAAACATCCTTTTATCAAAACTTGTTCTTGTTCTGGATGAGATCAGCTGGTGTGATTTATTTGTCACAATCTGTTGGTTTCTATGGAATTGGAGGAATAAGGTGATTTTTTTATGTGAATTTCCATAGACTTGTATCCTCAGCGAGTGTGATCATTCTGCTAATGAATGAAAATCCTCTCAAAGTAATCATAGGCAGTATAGTTACTGTAATTCTCTCTTGCATTGGAATAAACCACCTCTTGGATGGGTGAAGTTGAATGTTGATAGTGCTAAAAATAGATTGGGTCAAATTGGTGTAGGAGATATTGTTAGAGATCATACAAGAATTTGGCCAATGGGATTCCAGATCAATCTAGGTGTTGGAGAAGTGCTTCAGACTGAAGCTTGGGGTCTTTAATATGGTGTGAAAATGATTATGCAGTTAAATTGCCAACAAATTGAGGTTGAAACAGATTCTGCTATTTGGGTGAGTCTTTTACAGAAGGATGATCTGGATATGCATCCTTTGGGTTCTTTGCTTAGGGGTTGTCTTATGAAGCTTAATATTGTGGAACAGTTCACTGTCAATCACATCTATAGAGAATGAAACATGACAACTGACTTTTTAGCAAAGAAGAGTTTATTACATGAACGGAGTCTGATATGGTTTCAGTCTCCTCCTGTTCATAGTCTATAGGCCCCTTGTGTCTCTTCTCGTAACAAAAAAAATGGTTTACACGTTTACTAATATATGGGTCATCTATGGGTAATATGCATCTAAAATGAAAATGGAATTTTTTGATGTCAAAAATTTAAAGTATAGCTTGGACATCTGAAAGGACCTGATCCCGATTTAGTTGCCTAAACCAAAATTAAGCCGTTACGACAACCGAATCTACAAAAAAAATTTCATAGTTTCTTCTAAAATTGAAAGAACCCAACCCCGATTCAATTGTCTAAACCGGAATTAGATCATAACAACACTACAACCTTTTAAAAAATTTCGCCAGAGTTTACTTTATAAAATGAGTAAACCAAAAACCTGTAATGAAAACACACTTCCAAATAGTCCACAAAAGACAAACCTTGGGACGCCAATTCTCATCCGGATTTCTCAAATTCACAAACTACTGAATAATAGTAAATGTATTTCTTTACACTATTTATTCAAAATCCAGTAAGTACTCGAAAAGCATTACAAAGGAAATAAATTAACGTAGTACTCATAGCGACTTCTAATTTACAAATATATAAAGCTAGTAGGTTAAACTAGGAACCTACTAGAAAAGAACGGTGACTTGAACTCTAGGCTTCCGACGACGACGCGCAACCACAGGATAGAAAATGCAAACTGGGCAAGAAAGACCGAAACCCCAGGGAAAGACATATAAATAATAAAACTGTTAGAGTGAGTGGATGAAAATAAACTTTCATTTTTAAACTGATAGTAATAAATATAACATGCCTTTCACAATATATATGCAAATAAACATGATGCGAGTCTAAAAACCGTGGGGTCCCACTCTCGGACACCTCAGTATAGTCTAAATCACGAGATCCCAGACTCATACATGATTAAATAGTGAGAAAGACCTCGGGTCAGGACTCTATCCCCCCCGGAGCATCTCGGGGATCACCCGAGCATGCTAGTGCATCGATGCCACTTCTACCTCTGAGACTGTACTCTGTGTAGAACAAATCATATTTGTTTCCATGCATATGCATAACCGTAAATGCGTACTTTTAGGACATATAATCATAAAATACATAATCGTAAATGTATACTTGTACGTGCATAATCATAAAATGCATAATCAGGACTCGCACTTCAATCAAGGAAAATAACTTATCTACTCACAGTATGTAGCTAGCTGGAAGGTCCGGCGAAAGTTCCCCAGCCAAAATCTCTCTCGCGGTTTCCTGAGTAAATAACAGGTTCATTTAATTTCAGAATTCGATAAAACGCGCAAAAAATATGAAAGGACCCAACCCCGATTCAGTTACCTAAACCGGAATCGAACCCCTTCTGAAAATACGAACCAACAAAAACTTTTCAAAATTTCGGCAGAGTTTCGTTACTAACATGGAATTGCATAAACCTGCACCCTGATAAAATAACACTTCATCCTATGCCACAAAAGCCAAACCGTGGGCACCAATCCCATCCGAATTTCTCAACATCATAACATAAACAATGAACAGTAAACATACTGTAGTATATATATATATATCCGAGAAAATCCGTATAAAACATGTATTAGAATGTATCAGAGCGACCTCTAATGTAAATATATACAATAAACACATCAGTAGGCGAAACAAGGACCTACTGAAAAATACTGGTAGCTCAGATCACTAGCCTCCAACCGCGACGTGAAATACCAAAACCTGTACTGCAAACTGGGCAAGGAAACCGAAAAGCCCAGGGGAAAGACATGAAAACCGTTAGAGTGAGTGGACGAAAATAAATGTCTTTCACCAGTTGATATATTTATGTTTAAATAACATATGCGAGTCCAGGTAAATAAAATAACAAAGTATACGTGCTAGTACAGTCCGAATCACGGGATCCCAGACCCACACGTGATTCGAGCCAGAAAGGCCTCAGGTCAGGGTATATGTTTCCACCCGGAACTACACCGGCACAAGAAACAGACATCTGTACCCACCCGGAACTACATCGGCACAAGGTACAGAAACCAGTACCCACCCGGAACTACATCGACACAAGGTACGGTACCCCTCCTGGTAGGCACCCTCGGGGAGCAGCCGGGATGCGTGTGTATCGATACAACAACATGAACTACGACTGTACTCTGTGTAAATCAAGTCATAATAATCCGATGCAAATATAATAAACAGCATATGAATGCATATACGTAATATAATCGTATAACACATGCTTATAATAAACATAATCTCGTAAACATGCTCAACTTCGTAAATCATATAAAAGACTCGCAAGATTTCCGTGAAAAGAAATTGTCCACTCACAGGTGAGCAAAACGCGCACTCGCGCTAATCTCGTGGTCCGGCGGAAGATCCCTCGCCTGAAGCAAGGTCACGATCTCGATCTCGATCTCGATCCCCTGAATATTCATAAAACACAACTGATCAAAACATAACCCACAACTCTGTTCTGAACCACGGAACCCAACCGTTCCCGGAAATATGCAATACAGTACAAAATGATTAACGAAATTCCCGAAATCTCCACTCGAAACCTTCGACTGAAAATCGGCTACCCAAATTAATCCAAAAACCTCTGGACGATAATCAGGGCGCGATTACGAGAAAAACGACATTAAGAACACTAAAATCCAAAAAGTCAACCCCTCGCCGGAGCTCCGACGTTGACCGCCGCCGCCGCCGCCGGCGCGCCGTCAACGGTGACATTTTCCGGCGAGGAAGCTCCAGAAATGAAGCTCTCCTCCAACCCAACATCTTCTTCAACTCCCACTAAGGCCAATTCAAACCGAAACCAAGTCAATTTCATACAAATCCAAATCGGATTCCTCGTCCGGCAACCACCACGGGTTCGCCGGAAAACACACTCTCGCTCCAAATTAATCACTCCACAAGCATCTATGAGACTAGGGGAGTTGAAACCCCAACCTCCCCACCTCCATAACTCACCGGAGCATAGCTCCCCGTCACCAGCGAAAAATCCCGATCGGCCACGAATCGAAACCCAACAAATCATAACCAATTTCCATAAATTCAAGTACCATTCGACTCGAAATGATGAGAGGAAGCTATACATACCCTCATCGAAGTTGGAGGTGGCCGAAAAAAGGAACGTCGGACGGCAAGAACGAAACGGGAAAGGTTCCACTTCGGGTCAACGGGTCAAACTACCATTTTAGGAAAGTCAACGATAGTCAACGCCAAATAGTGATTTTCGACGATTTTACGACTATTCCCGATATTTATACTCGCCCCTCGGGTAAATCGACGGTCCAAAATGAATATTCGAAATGATTCGGATAAGCTCGAAACAATTGGATAAACTCGTCGAAAACCAAAACTTCGAATAATCACAAAATATTCATCGGTCATCGGAAAAATCATCCGGAACCACCCTCGAGCTCGAAATCACGTACTCCACAACTTCCGTGAAGACACTCAACTCAAATTCTCGGCCGAAAACATAGTCACGAATAAGATCGACAAACCACATATATAACATAAAACTGCGACTATGACCAATCTCGAGAATCGTGCCGAATATGCAACTGATTCTAGTTCGGGTCGTCACAAAATAACTCTGGATCCATCCCGGAATCCTCACGAAAAAATTAGGATTTTAGACTCGTCGGTGCTCCGCCATGGGAGGCGCCGCGTGGCCGTCACGCGCCACCACTGGCGGTGGTGCGTGAACCACACGCACTCCTGGTCCAAACTGATCCAATGGGAGAGTTTGACCACTTGTTGGAAAGATCACAACGAGCCCAACACATTTTTCAACTGGACCTATACCCGATTACACGACGTTTGGCCGGAATGGGGCCCAAAACCCACGGTGGACGAATTCGCCGGAAAACTTCTCCGGTCGATTCCGTCACCGGTGATGCACCTCGGTCCCCCAAACCAAGGGGGTTTTGGTCCTTGGACCAAACCAAATCGAACCCACCACCACACCATGCCAGAAAATGGCCGGAATACCGCTGGCGAACTAACCCGAAAACCCATGGGTTCACGGCATCAAAACTATCCCAAAACTCACCCAAAATCCAAATATATATACATGAATGGGAAGAGGAGATGAAGGGCTTCAAATCCATACGAAGAACGCTGGCAACCGTGGTGTTTTCCGGTGGGTCGAAATCGGAAATCCAAATATGCCAAAATCGTACGTACAAAATTCATATTTTTTTGATTTACTCTGTATTTCCACCAAAAATTCAGTATTTATACCAAAAATTTATGATCAGATCAACGGCCACAATTTGATCTGATCCAGATCTAACGGCCCAAAGTAAACCACCAAGGAAAATATTTTAAAATACACATTTTCACATATGAACTTCTAAAAATTGAAAGAAATAGCTCATAAGTCCGAAAAATTCCCGAAAATTCCTACGAGCATGAAATTAAAAACACTACGACTTTCGCAAAGCAAGCCAGACCAAATTCTCGCCCTAAGAAGAAGTATTTAACAAAATTTTATGAGGTGCATAATTCACAGAAAACCTAAATCGTAAAAGTCAGCGTAACTTTTTGTTTGGCTCGTTACAATTCTACCCCCCTTAAAGAAATTTTTCCCTCAAAATTTAACACACCTGTTAGTTAAAAAGATAGGGGTACTGCTCCCGCATGTGATGCTCGGATTCCGAGGTGGCTTCCTCAACTGCATGATTTCTCCACAAGACTTTTACAAGAGGAATGGCTTTGTGAAGAAGTTCCTGAACCCTCGAATCAAGAATCTAAACTGGCTGTTCCACATAAGTCAAACCCTCTCGAATAGGAAGCTAACAAAGTGTTAAATTATGAGATGGATCAGAAATGTACTTCCGCAACATAAATACATGGAATACATCATGAACCCTAGCTATCTCGGAAGGTAGTGCCAACTTGTACGCCATAGCACCTACTCGCTCAGTAATCTCATATGGACCAACATAACTCGGGCGAAGTTTACCACGTTTCCCAAACCGTACATAACCTTTCCAAGGAGACAATTTCAAAAACACCCAGTCACCAACTTCGAATTCCAGATCTTTTCTCCTCAAATTAACATAGCTCTTTTGTCGATCTTGTGCACCTTTCAATCTCTCTCGAATAATCTGAATGTCTTAAGCAGTATTTTTCACCAAATCAGGACCAAGAAGCCATCTTTCCCCAACTTCACTCCAACACAACGGAGTTCAACACTATCTACCATACAAAGCTTCATATGGAGCCATGCCGACATTGGCCTTGTAAGTGTTGTTGTATGCAAACTCAATCAATTGTAGCTGTTGATCCCAATTTCCCTTGAACTATAACAGACACGATCGCAGCATATCTTCGAGAGTTTGAATTGTCCTTTCTGATTGGCCATCAGACTGAGGGTGGAAAGCTATACTAAATCACAGTTTAGTCCCCAATGGTTTCTGTAATGCCCGCCAAAACTCGGATGTACGAGGCAACTGATACATAAAATCCATAGTGATGTGCTCCCATTTCCACACTGGAATCTTGAATGGTTGCAGTTTCCCCGCAGGTTTCTGTCGCTCTGATTTCACTTGTTGACAAATAAGGCACTTGCTCACATATGTTGCTATTTCCCTCTTCATATTGCGCCACCAATAATAAGTTTTAAGCGTCCGAAACATCTTCATACCACCTGGATGCATGGCATAAGCAGAACAATGAGCTTCATCAAGTATTTCTTTCTTCAATTCTGCATCTACTGGTAAACATAATCTTCCTCTAAACATTAAAGTACCAGCCGTCTTCAATTGAAACTCAGTTGGTTCACCATTTTGAATCATGTCCTTTTTACTTCGTAGATAAAAGTCTACATCCTGAGCTTTACGAACCTGATTCAACAATACTGGTCGAACGTGGAAACTGGCCAACAATGCTCCATCATCATCCCATTCCAACTCTGCTCATGTAGCTCGCAACTCATCCAATAGTGATACTCTTGCTACACGTACATGAAATAGGGAAGCTCTGGACTTTCGGCCAAGTGCATCAGCAACAACATTAGCTTTTCCCGGGTGATACTTAAACATATAATCATAATCATTAATTAGCTCCATCCACCTTCGCTATCTCATGTTCAAGTCTGGTTGAGTACACAAATAAGTAAGACTCTTGTGATCGGTAAAAATCTTGCACCGTGCTCCATATAGGTAGTGTCTGAAGCTCTTCAATGCTAATACAATGGCAGCTAGCTCAAGATGATGCGTGGGGTAATTAATTTCATGAGGCTTTAATTGTCTGGAACTGTATGCCACCACATTGCCATGCTGCATCAAAACACAACCCAGACCCAACTTCGAAGCGTCACTGTAAATGACGTACTCCCCACTATCGTCTGGTAATGTCAACACCGGTGCAGTGGTCAACCTCTCTTTCAATGTCAGATAGCTTTCTTCACAGACATCGGACCACTCAAATTTAACTAATTTATTCGTCAATCGAGTAAGTGGAGTCGCAATCCGCGAAAATTCCTGTACAAAACGGCGATAGTATCTTGCTAAGCCCAGGAAGCTTCTTATCTCGGATACACTGGTAGGTCTGCTCCAATTCAACACTACCTCAATCTTGTCAAGATCAACGCTAACTCTGTCTGCCGAAATCACATGGCCCAAAAATTTGACCTGATCCAGCCAAAATTCACATTTACTAAACTTCGTATACAACTGTGTATCCCGCAAGGTTTGCAAGACTTCTCGCAAATGCTTCATATGCTGCTTTACACTTCGGGAATAAATCAGGATATCATCGATGAACACAATCACGAATTTATCCAGATAACGCCTGAAGACTCGATTCATAAGATCCATAAAAGCAGGTGGGGCATTTGTTAAACCGAAAGGCATAATAAGAAACTCATAATGTCTGTACCGTGATCGAAAAGCTGTTTTGGGAACATCAGATTCCTTAATTCGTAGTTGATGGTATCCAAACTTCAAATCAATCTTCGAGAATACTGTACCTCTTTTAAGTTGATCAAACAAATCATCAATCCGTGGCAAAGGATACTTGTTCTTTACTGTGACCTGATTCAGTTTTCGATAATCAATACACAATCTTATAGAACCATCATTCTTCCTTACAAACAGCACTGGAGCACCCCATAGTTAAACACTAGGCCGAATAAAGCCTTTCTCAATCATCTCATGTAGCTGCGTCTGTAACTCTTTCAATTCTGCTGGGGCCATTCGATGAGGTGCTTGTGAGATCGGACCAGTACCTGGAAGCAATTCAATAGTGAAGTCAATTTCTCTCATCGGAGGAAGACTAGGTAAATCTTCAGGAAACACATCTGGGTACTCACAAACTATAGAGATATCCCTAATATTCGGCACACAAACATCAGTATCAATCACATGAGCCAAATATGCCGCATAACCTTTCTTTAACATCTTCTCAGCCTTTACTGCCGAAATCAAACAAAGTGGAGAGACATTTCTTTCACCGCGAAACAAGATTTCTGGCATGCCTGGACTTCTAATAACTACCTCATTTCTATGACAATCGAAGACGGTGAAAGGACTCAATCCCGATTCAGTTGCCTAAACCGGAACCGAACCCCTTCTGAAAATACGAACCAACAAAAACTTTTCAAAATTTCGGCAGAGTTTCGTTACTATCGTGGAATTGCATAAACCTGCACCCAGAAATTAACACTTCGTCCTATGCCATAAAAGCCAAACCGTGGGCACCAATCCCATCCAGATTTCTCAACATCAATATATGAATCATAAACAGTAAACAGTATTGTAGTATATATATATATCCGAAAAAATCCGTGTAAACAAGTATCAGAATGTATCAGAGCGACCTCTATAGTAAAATATATACAATATACACATCAGTAGGCGAAACAAGAACCTACTGGAAAGCACAGGTAACTCTAATCACTAGCCTCCAATCCGCGACGTGAAAACACCAAAACCTGAACTACAACTGGGCACGGAAACCGAAAAGCCCAGGGGAAAGACAATAAACACGTTAGAGTGAGTGGACAAAAATAAATGTCTTTCACCAGTTAATATATATGTTTAAAATAACATATGCGAGTCCAGGTAAATATAAATAACAAAGTACACGAGGTAAAACCATACTCCTCCAGCGTACTGAGCATGCAAGTAAAAATCTTACAGATAGAACCACGGGGTCCCTAGCCCACACGTGATCCTAGCTGAGGTAATCCAGTCAGAACCACGGGGTCCCTAGCTCACACGTGATCCTAGCTGAAGCAGTACAGTCAGAACCACGGGGTCCCTAGCCTACACGTGATTCCAGCCGGTAACATCCTCGGGGATCAACCGGGATGCAGTGTATCGATACAACAACCTAACTGAAACTGTACTCTGTGAAAATCAAATCATAAACAATTCGACGCAAATGCATGAAATAGCATATAAGTGTATGTATACTCGTATACGTATATCCGTATAAGTATAATCGTATAATCGTAAAACACATGCTCAAGTAATCCGAAATCTCATAGGCATGCTCAAGTTCGTAAATCATATAAAAGACTCGCAAGAATTCTGTGAAAAGAAAATTGTCCACTCACAGGTCAGCAAAACGTGCACTCGCGCTAATCTCGAGGACCGGCGGAAGATCCCTCGCCAGAAGCACGGTCACGATCCCGATCTCGATCTCCTGAATATTCACAAAAACATAACTGATCAAAATCATAGTTCTCAACCCTGTACTGAATCACGGAAACCAACCGTTCCCGGAAATATGCAATGTGGTACAAAATGTATAACGGAAATTCCGAAATCCCCACTCGAAACCTCGACTGAAAATCGGCTAACCAAATCAACCCAAAAACCTCTGGACGATAATCAGGGAACAATTTCGAGAAAAACGACACTAATTACATCAAAATCCAAAAAGTCAACTTTTGGCCGGAGCTCCGCCGTTGACCATCGCCGCCGGCGGCGGCGCGCCGTCAACTGTGGAGTTTCACGGCGAAACTTTCCAGAATTGAAGATCACAACCATACGAACCACTTCCTCAACTACCATGAAGCCTAAATCTCATCGGAAACCCTCCAAAACAACACAAACCCGAACGGAAATAAATCCCTCCGGTGACCAAACCGGTGACCCTCAAATCTCATCAAAACCCAAAATCAAGTATCCCAGGGGCATCACCTAAGCTAGGGGAGCAAAAACCCCTACAATTTCACCCTCAAATCTCGCCGGAGCACCACCTCCTAACTCCGGCGAAATCCGACGAAACAACCCGATTCGGGTTCCACCTAAACGGCATCATTTTCTTCCAAACCAAATACCAACACACTCGAAATCATTCAAGGATGCTAACTGTACCTGTCACGTGGCCGGAGGTGGCCGGAAAGTCGGTCGTCGGACGGCAATACCCAATCGGGAAACCTTTCCTCTTTGGTCAACAGGTCAGCTTTCCAATTTTGGAAAGTCAAAGTTTGGTCAACGTCAGTCAATGCTTTTACGACTAATTCTCGACTATTCCGATATTTATACTCGCGCCTCGGGTCGATCGACGATTCGAAATGGATAACCATCACAATTCGGATAAACTCGAAACAATCGGATAAACTCATTGGAAACCAAAATTTCAAATAATCATAAAATATTCCTCGGTTATCGGAAAAATCTTCTGGAACTGTCCACGAACTCGAAATCACGTACTCTACAATTTCCGTGAAAACACTCAACTGAAATTCTCAACCAAAAACATAGTCGCGAATAAGGTCGACGAACCACACAATATCGTAAAACTGTTACTATGACCAAATATCGAGAATCGTGCCGAACATGCATCAGATTCTGGTTCAGGTCGTCACAGACTGCCCAGTGAGTCTCCAAGAAATTCATCCCCAAAATCAAATCAAAATCCACAATATCCAGCAACATCAAATCCGCGGGCAACCCATAACCTCCTATGAAAATCTCACAATCTTGATACACCCACCCGACACACACTACCTCGCTGGATGGATACAGCACTTGCCACATACTAGGGAGTGGAGAAGCAGGTATAGTGGCCAATGATGCTAATCTATATGACATGAAGGAATACGTAGCCCCCGGATCTAACAAAGTAAGAACTGGAATACCAAAAACATATAACGTACCTATAATGACTTCAGGGGAAGCTCTGTCCTCTCTCAGGTTCATGGCATGCACACGAGCTTGTCCAGTTGATACGCGCAAAACATGCCTTAAATGTTAACACAAAGTAGACACTAAACACATAGTTCACACATATTCAATTTAAAACCCTTCTTTTGTGGATATAGAGTTGGTGAGTAGGGATCGTTCTATCCGGGGAATTAGAGGGTGCATGCATGGTTTTGTTTTTAAACAGAAAATTTAAAGGTATAGGGGGAGTTTGAAATTGGGTTGATTAATCTATGAAATTAAGGTACAAAACATGCAAACACAACAAGAACTCCTAAACTTCTAACATGCTTTACTCATAGACAAGTTAAACAATCAAGAAACCTTAAATTCTAATTATGCTTATGAAAAATAAGAAGCTAAATTACTAATTACAAGAGATCAACTTATTTCATTCACCTAGCCTACTTTCATGCTTTTACCTTGTTTATCATCTACGAAATCCTTAATTTTAGTCGAGACACATACACATGCTTTCGTTGAATAAGAATGCTATGACGCATAACACCTTAAAATAATTTCTACTTTGCCGAAATCATTGAGATATCTTTTAGGAAGATTGGTGACGCACTCTATCCTAAAACATAGTCAAAGAATTAAGAACTAAAAGTTAGCACATGCATCCAGACAAATAAAATTAAGAACACATGTGTGACGACCTGGAACAGATTGAACAGTGTCATCAGCTTGGTCCGTGAGATATTGAGTAAATTATTGGATACGAATTGGAGCTGGGTCTCTTCTCGAGAGTCGTAGTACGTTTGATTTCGAGTTCGTGGGCGGTTCCGGATCGTTATTTGGACGACCGAGGAATAAGTTATGAATATTTGAAGTTTCGGGATAATCGGTTTATAATTGTGGCCTTTTTAAAGACTAAATTACCGGACAAGAATTTGGTTTCGGTTTCTTCACGGATATTGTTGAGAATTTAATTTCGAACTCGTGGGAACTTCCGGAGCATTATTTCGAGTTACGAAGATTAAGTTGTGATTATTTCCGATTGTTGATTATTTAGTCGGTTTAAATATGTTTGGGCTGAACCGTTGAATTTTTATCCGATTGGTCGATGTGTTTGACTTTGGGTGATAATTGAAGAGTACGTTGAGACGAGTTTGTTGCCACGAGAATTATCGAAATCGGAGTTACGACGCGAGAGTTACGGATGTTTAAGTTTGTCGAAATACGTTATTTTTGGAGTTTCCAAATTGGGAAGGCTATAAATAGTGGGTTGCCAAAAAGGGAAAGTCAAAAGGGAAGCATTTACTGATGTAGACCGAGTTGACCGATTCAACTCGGTGGAGAGAGAGAGTTTGACGGAGCCACGGGCTCGCCGGCGGTAGTGCTCCGTCGGCCACCATGGACCACGGCGTTGGTCCCAATCGAAGCCTCTCGGCCTGCTTGTCTCATCTCCGACCTCCCTCCTCGGCGTGGCTCACCGGAGGGGAAGAAAAATTTTGGCCGAAATGGAGGATTTTGGGATGAATTCGGGTTGCAAGATTCCGTTCGAATTGAGCTTAATCAAGCATTGGGTTTTGAAGCTCTCCTCACCATGGTTCTAACCATGTAAGTATGCAGTTCTAATTTTGATTGTGGATGGAGAATTTTGGATTTGAAATTTTGGGAACAATTCGGTTTATCATGAAATTGACCTAGTTAGAGTGAGAATTGGCCTTCAATGCAGTTGACAAAGTTGCTCAGTGGGTGATTTTGCATGGAATAGGGGCTGCTCCGCCGGGAAAAGTTCAAGTTGGCCGGCGGCGGTCAACGGAGGTCAACAGTTTGACTTTTGGGGTTTTCGACAAGTTGCATGTCATTTCACTTGAAATCGCGCCCCGATCGCAGTGGGAAGGTTCGTTTCTCGATTTGAGCATCCGAAAGTACAGCGAGGTATTGAGGTGTAAATATCGGATTTTCGACGATTGGTCGACATTGAATTACGTGTTTCCGAGAACGGTGGTTTCTCGTGATTTGATTTGAATGGTCGAGTTATGATTTTGAGAAATGGATTTTGTGTTTATTCAGGGGTTCGTGATCGTTCGTTTGGCGAGAGATTTTCCACCGGATCACGGGTTAACGCGAACTGCGTTACGCTTGTCTGTGAGTGGACATTTCTTTTCACGGATTGATTGCGAGTCTTTATATACGTTTTACGAACTTGAGCATGTATATGAGATTTCGGATTACATGAGCATGTGTTTTACGATTATACATATACGGATATGCGTATACGAGTATACATACACTTATATGTTGTTTCATGCATTTGCATCGAACTGTTTATGATTTGATTTTCACATAGTACAGTCTCAGTTACGTTGTTGTATCGATACACTTGCCTCTCGGCTGATCCCCGATGGTAGGCCTACCAGGAGGGCCGTTACCCCGACCTGACCAGCGAGGGGTGTTTCCCCGGAACCGAGGCCTTTCTAGCTTAGAATCACGTGTGGGTCTGGGATCCCGTGATTCGGACTGTACTAGCACGGATGTGTCCCCGTGAGATTTTATGCATGCTCTGTATGCGTGAGGAGTTAGAGTATCCCTCGTGTACTCGGACGCGTGAGGAGTTAGAGTCTCCCTCGTGTACTCGGACGCGTGAGGAGTTAGAGTCTCCCTCGTGTACCATTTGATTATTTATACTTTCGACTCGCATATGTTTTTATAACGTATATATTATTTGGTGAAAGACATTTATTTTCGTCCACTCACTCTAACGAGTTTTATGTCTTTACCCTGGGCTTTTCGGTTTCCGTGCCCAGTTTGCAGTTCGGACTCTGGTGTCGCACGTCGTGGTCGGAGGCATAGTGCTCGAGCTACCTTGTTTCTTCCAGTAGGTTTATTGTTCTACCTACTGTGGTTTACGTATATGATTATACATTAGAGGTCGCTCTGAGTAATCTGTTGTATATGTTATACTATTTTACTCCGGATTTCAGTAAAGTACTGATATATTTATTATTTTACATTATTGTTGATATATTGAGAAATCCGGATGGGATTGGTGAAAGGACCCAATCCCGATTCAATTACCTAAACTAGAATCAAACCCTTTCGAAAATACGAACCGACAAAAAATTTTCAAAATTCCGGCAGAGTTTCGTTACTAACGTGGAATTGCATAAACCTGCACCCTGAAAATAACACTTCATCCTATGCCACAAAAGCCAAACCGTGGGCATCAATCCCATCCGGATTTCTCAACATCAAATAATCAATAACAGTAAACAAACTGTACTATGTATATATGTATATCCAAGAAAATCCGTATAACATGTATCAGAGCGACCTATATAGTAAAACATATACAATATACACATCAGTAGGCGAAACAAGAACCTACTGGAAAGCACAGGTAACTCTGATCACTAGCCTCCAAACCACGACGTGAAAACACCAAACCTGAACTGCAAACTGGGCACGGAAACCAAAAAGCCCAGGGGAAAGACAATAAACACGTTAGAGTGAGTGGACGAAAATAAATGTCTTCCACCAGTAGTATATACGTATAAAATCATATGCGAGTCAAATACATGAAAATCAAATGAAACGTGAGGAGACTCCAGCTACCACTCACGCACAGAGCATGCAACGTAAACATATCGCAGAACCTCTCATGGACTACCACGCGATAGCACAGTCTGAACCACGGGATCCCAGACCCACACGTGATTCCTAGCCAGAAAGGCCTCGGGTCAGGATATCTGTCCCCCCCGAGGCGTACTCGGGGATCAGCCGAGAAGCCAATGTGTATCGATACCACAACATATACTGAGACTGTACTCTGTGTAAACCAAATCATAAATCTTTTCTATGCACATGCTTAAAACATAATATATATATACATGTATACTCGTATACGTATATTCGTATATGCATAATTGTAAAACACATGCTCGTAAAATCATAATCAATCCGCATGCTCAAGTTCGTAAATCATTTATAAAAGACTCGCAATCAATCCGTGAAAAGAAATGTCCACTCACAGACTAGCATAACGCGCACTCGCGCTAAACTCGTGGTCCGGCGGAAGATCCATCGCCTGAAGCACGATCACGATCCAGGTCACGATCTCGATCTCCTGAATGTTCACAAAACATAACTGATCAATATCGTAATCCACAACACTGTACTGATGCACGGAAACCAACCGTTCCCGGAAATACGAAATGCAGTACAAAATGAATTACGGAAATCCCGAAATCCCCACTCGAAATCTCGACTAAAAATCGGCTAATCAAATCGACCCAAAAACCTCTGTACGATAACCAGGGCGTGATTACGAGAAAAATGACATTAATTACATCGAAATCTGAAAAAGTCAACTTTCCGGTCGTTGACCGCCGTTGACCGCCGCCGGCGCGCCGTCAACGGTGGAATTTCACGGCCAAAATTTCCAGAATTACAGTCCATAACCAGGCGAACCATTTCCTCTTCTACCTCACAGACCAATTCCCTCTCTCACACCATCAATTTCACCAAAATCCATTCGGAATACCCATCGGAAAACCCATTCGGGTTCGAGCCAAAACCTAACCAATTCCAAAACAAATCATGTGGAAAGCTTCACAAGGTTAAGGGGAGTCAAACCCCCCTAACCTCCACCCTCAAAACCCACCGAAACCACCGTCACCATTACCGGCGACGTAGCTCAACTCGGTTCAAATCGGGTTTATACATATTAGCATCAATTCCTTCCAAATCACAATCCATCATACTCGAAATTAAGAGAGGAAGCGAACTGTACCTGTCCCGTGGCCGATGGTGGCCGGAAAACGGTGGTCGGAAGTTGAAACCGAAACGGAAAGTTCCTCCCTCCACGGTCAACGGTCAAAGTTTCCCAAAATGGAAAGTCAAAGTCTGGTCAACGCCCGAAATGAAATTCTCGACTATTTCTCGACTATTTTTCGACTTTTCAATATTTATATTCGTCCCTCGAGTCGATCGACGATTCGAAATGGATAACCATCACGATTCGGATAAACTCAAAACAAACGGATAAACTCGTCGGAACCCGAAACTTCAAATAATCATAAAATATTCCTCTTTTATCGAAAAAATCTTCCGGAACTGTCCACGAGCTCGAAATCATGTACTCTACAATTTTCGTGAAGACCCTCAACTCAAATTCTCGACCGAAAACATAGTCGCGAATCGAATCGGTAAACCACATATACGACAATAAACTGCGACTAAACTCAATCTCGAGAATAGTGCCGAATATGCATCAGATTCTGGTTCGGGTCGTCACAATTGGTGCCCACGGTTTGATTTTTGTGGCATAGGATGAAGTGTATTTTCCGCGTGCAGGTAATGGTAATTCCACGTTAGTAACGAAACTCTGCCAAAATTTTGTTGGTTTTTGGTTGTTCGTGTTTTCGAAGGGGTTCGATTCTGGTTTAGGCAACTAAATCGGGGTTGGGTCCTTTCAGCTTGGTATCAGAGCATTAGGTTATAGGTTCTGTAGACGTTTGTAGTCGTGTTTACTAAGGATATTTGAGAATATACAGCATGTCTGGAATGGTGACCCGACTGGCCGGCGGATACTCATCAATATTCAGGGTGTTGTATACTTTAAAATATTTGAAGTTCCATGATTACGTTCCACTTGTTGTGAACGATGTTTTATTCATTAGGATGCCTCCTTGACGTGCTTTCCGTGTCGGTACGGTTGTGGACTCTACTGAGGATCAATCGACGCGTGAGTTCCCAGAGGATTGTGGGTTTGGATGAGTATTCTGAATTCAGAGAATTGTGTGGCACGTTTGCCTGGTTGTAAGTGTATGAGCATCTACATGTTGCCTCAGAGCAGAGAATTGTGGCAGTTGATGTTGCCTGAGTCAGATCATTGTATTTGGTGGGCTGATATTGTGTGAGTTCCGGTTTTGATTCCATGGCCTACATTCAGGGTGTTGTTTATACGGTAATGGTTTTATCAGGCTACCCAGCATTCGAATATGGAGTGTTTACCCACCTGAGGCAGAGATGCACTGTTCACATGTTTGTTTCCGTTTGCATGTGTTATGTGGCTTCAGAGGGAGCAATGTACGAGGTTCGAGATGAGTTTGAACCTGAGTATCAGAGAGAGTCTGATTGATGTGCCTCGAGATAGCCGTGAGGAGCTTAGTGTGCTGCACTCAGTGGCGAGGTTATTGAGAAGGAATGATGTACGCGGTTTTCGATGTGATGGTTTGAGGAAAGTGGACTTAATCGAGATTTTGATGAGGTTGAGTTCCGACACTTCGGGATCCGTGACTTCATCAGGCTGTGGCCTTTTCGATTATGTTGAGGGTCATCAGATCAAGCAGAGGATCCATTTGGTGATGGTGGAGATCACAAAGTAGCATATTTGCTCCTGTGGCATGAGTTTGGGCAATCGTTGGTGATCTTTTCACACAACAGATGTTGCGGTGACGTGTGTTCGTGGAGCACTCTCAGCTGCTATTGTGGTGGCCAGGAGGGTCACGTTACGAGGGAGCGCCCTCAGCCAGCTGTTTTAGCGGTTCGGCAGCTCAGAGTTCACGAGGAGATCATGATGCTGTTTCTGGAGTGACCAACGCAGCCTATTAGATGAGTTATTCAGCAAGTCGTGAATGATGTGGGCGGCTAGTTGAGCATGTTGGAGTTCGTGCCATGACCTTGTTTGAGGACAGACTCTTCTCCGAGGTTACTGTTGCTTGATATCCATGGCGATTGTACCTGTATCTCCACTTCCGAGATTTTGGAGAGTGTTGCATCCATCCGGAGGTTGTGAGATCCTTGTTGGAGGTTATGTGTTAGTCGCGGATCTGTTATGGCTGGACATTGTGGTTTTGGTGTGATTGTGAGTATGGACTTACTGACGACGCATTCGGTTGTGTTCGAGTACCTCGAGAAGGAGGTTGTGTTTCGACGACCAGATTTTCCCGAGATACTGTTTCGCGGTGATGGTTGAGCGGATGGTGGAGACGAGTTGTGTTGTTTGCTTAGCTCATATTGTGGATATTATGGTTGCTGTGCCCGACATTGGTTATGTTGAGGTGGTTCCCGAGTTTCCAGGTGTGTTTCGAAGGAGTTACCAGGTGTTCCTCCAGTTCGGGAGACCGACTACACCATTGAGTTTGTACTGATTGCTGGACTCATTTTACCGGCATCTTGTCATTCGGAGCCAGCGGAGCTGATGGAGCTACAGTTTCGACTCCAGGAGTTGCTGGAGGAGGTTTCAGTAGATTTCATGCGACCCCGCGTATTTGCGTGGTGTGCTCTTGCATTGTGTGTATGGGTGATGGATGGTTTGACGTGGTGGTGCATTGAATACCGAAGTCTGATTCGCTTCAGAGGAGCGTGAGTATCCTCCGCTTCGGGTTGACGACTGGATTGATCAGTTCGCGAGAGCTTCAGTCTCTTCGAAGGTTTATTTCGGGGCCGGATACGATCAGTTGAGAATCAATGTGTCAGATATGGTTTGGACAGTTATCGGATCTCGGTGCGGGCATCAGGAGTTCTTGGTCACGCTGTTGGGTTGACTATTGCCCCCGTAGATCTTGCGGACTCAATGGACCAGGTGTTCAGACGGTTTCTGGACAAGTTTGCAGTCATATTTGTCGGCAACATCCTGATGTATTCCAGGATTGTGGGCCAGCACCTAAAGCAATAGTGAGCAGTTTTGCGGAATTTGCGAGATGACCAGGCGTTTGTGAAGTTCAGCCAGTGTGAGTGTGGCATGAGTTTGAACCTGAGCATCAGTGAGAGTCTGATTGATGTGCCTCGAGACAACCGTGAGGAGCTTAGTGTGCTGCACTCAGTAGCGAGGCTAATGAGAAGGAAAGGTGTATGCGGTTTTCGATGTGTGGTTTGAGGAAAGTGGACTTAGTCGAGATTTTGATGAGGTTGAGTTCCGACCCTTCGGGATCAGTGACTTCATTAGGCAGTGGCCTTTTCGATTATGATGTGGGTCATCAGATCAAGCAGAGGATCCGTTTGGGGATGGTGGAGATCACGGAGTAGTGGACTTGTTCCTATGGCATTAGTGTGGGCGATCGTTGGTGATCCTTCCTCACAGCAGGTGTCGCTGTGACTTGTGTTCGTGGAGCACTTTCAGTTGCCATTGTGGTGGCCAGGAGGGTCATGTTACGAGGGAGCGCCCTCAGCCAGCTGTGTTAGCAGTTCGACAGCTCAGAGTTCACGAGGAGGTTATGATGCTATTTCTGGAGTGTGACCAACGCAGCCTTCTGGACGAGTTAGTCAGCAAGTCGCGAGTGTTGTAGGCGGCTAATTGGGCATGTTGGAGTTCGTGCCATGACCTTGTTTGATGACAGACTTTTCTCTGAGGTTACTGTTGTTTGATATCCATGGCTATTGTACCTACATCTCCACTTCCGAGGTTTTGGAGAGTGTTGCATCCATTCGGAAGTTGCGAGATCTTTGTTGGAGGATATGGCTTAGCCGCGGATCTGTTATAGCTGGACATCATGGTTTTGATGTGACTATGAGTATGGACTGTTGGCGACACATTTTGGCTGTGTTCGAGTACCTCGAGAAGGAGGTTGTGTTTTGACGACCAGATTTCCTTGAGATACTGTTTTGCGGTGATGGTCGAGCAGATGGTGAAGACGAGTTGTGTTGTTTGCTTAGCTCATATTGTGGATACTTCGGTTGCTGTGCCCGACATTGGTGACATAGAGGTGGTTCCCGAGTTTCCAGGTGTATTCCGGAGGAGTTACCAGGTGTTCCTCCAGTTCGGGAGACCGACTACACCATTGAGTTTGTACCCGGCGCTGGACTCATTTTACTGGCATCTTGTCGTTCGGAGCCAACGGAGCTGACGGACCTATAGTTTTGACTCCAGGAGTTGTTGGAGGAGATTTCAGGAGATTTTGTGCGACCCCGCGTATTTGCGTGGTGTGCTTTTGCATTGTGTGTACGGATGATGGATGGTTAGACATGGTGGTGCATTGACTACCGGAAACCTGATTCGTTTCAGACGAGAGTGAGTATCCTCCGCTTCGGATTGACGATTGGTTTGATCAGCTCAAGGGAGCTTCGGTCTTTTCGAAGATTGATTTCGGGTCCGGATACCATAAGTTGAGGTTTGATGAGTCAGATGTGGTTTGGACAGCTATCGGATCTCGGTGTGAGCACTAGGAGTTCTTAGTCACGCTGTTGGGTTGACTATTGCCCCCGTAGATCTTGCGGACTTAATGGACCAGGTGTCCAGACGATTCTGGACGAGTTGCGGTCATGTTCGTTGGCAACGTCCTGGTTTACTCCAGGAGTGTGGACCAGTACCTGAAGCAATTATGAGCGGTTTTGCGGTCTTCGCGAGGTGATCAGCTATTTGCGAAGTTCAGCCAGTGTGAGTTTTGGTCGATTAGCGTGAAGATTTTGAGCTGTGTGATGCTATCCGAGTGAGTTGGCGTGGATCCTGACCAGTTTGAAGCCGTGTTGATTTGGGGTTGATCTACCATTATACCAGAGATCAGGTGTCTCTTGGGTTTGGCAGGCTATTACCGACGGCTTGTGCAAGATTTTCCTGGATTGCCACTCTACTTTCCGGATTGACGAAGAAGACGTCAAGTTCGAGTGGTTCGATGCACGCGAGGAGAGTTACTTACTCCTGAAGGATGGTTGACCGTTGCTTCGGTTTTGACCTTACCTGATGACCGTGATGAGTTCGTGGGTTATGGCGATGCATCGAGGTTTAGATTTGGTTGTGTTTTGATGTTGTGTAGCTGAGCGGTGGCTCATGGTTTCGGACAGTGGAAACTTTATGGGGCTACGTGTCCTATGTATGATTTGGGTGTAGCTGTCTATGGGTTAGCATCGAAGAGTTGGAGATACTACTGCTATGGCGTGCAGCGCAGTGTAGGACGTACACTGATCACTTGAGTTTCATCCACTTGCATTTTCGGCCAGATTTGGGCTTGAGGCAGTGTAGATGGATGGGGTCGACTAACGACTATGGCTGCACTTTTAAGTTTGTTCGAGAAGGCTAGAGGTGGTATTTTGACTATCCATTTGGGATGTTATTGCTGATGCATTCGGTTGAATGTCGGGAGCTTCAGTGTTTCATGTGTATGTGGCTCGAGTTTCCGTGTTAGCTGAGTTGTGCGCTACGGGAGCTAAGTTCAAGTGTGATGATGTTAAAGCTCATTGTTTCGCACGCATTTGGCGCTAGTGATGCGGAGATGTAACAGATACTTCGAGTTTACTACTCGTGACGCAATCCGTAGAAGAATGTAGTAGCTTATGTGTGTAGATGCCACATTTGTCGGCAGACGATGGCTAGGAAGCAGAGACTTGTCGAGAAGTACTAGCCATTAGAGATTTCCAGTTAGACGTGACGTTTGTCGCTGCGATCTTGTGTGTGTTTATGCGCACTTTGGTTGTGATACCAGTTGTTGAATCTTTGTGGATCATTAGACGAACTTGGTACATTTCCTTGTACTTTTTGGGAAAAGATTTCAGTGGCAGGCTGGCATAGCTGTGTTTGATGGAGGTTGTCCATCTACGTGGTGTACCTGTGTCCCAGTTTGCTGGTCGAGGTAATCAGCTGCAACTGTGTGTTGGCAAGCTTTACAGCGAGCATTGGGGACCAGATTACAAGTTAGTACCGGTTCTTATCCTCATATTGGCGAGCGATCTTTGAGGACTATTCAGACCTTGGAGGGCATATTGTGGACTTCTGTATTGCAGTTCCGGAGGATTTGGGACCAACAGTTTCACTTGTTCGAGATTGCTTGCAGTACCAGTTTGTTGACCACTGTGATATTGACGTTGCTTGATGTCGTTTTGAGGAACGATGTTGTACTCCATTGTGTTGGAGCGAGTTCGATGTGGGTTGATAATTGCCCGAGTTTGATGTTTGAGCTATGTTGATGTAAGCAGGTTGAATTGTGATTTGCCACGTTATTATGATCCGTGTGTAATCATAGGCGAGTTTATGTTGTGCCGTATAGTTCGGCATTGCCTATAGAGTTGGCTTTTATGTGTGTTGTGTTTCGTGTGGTGGAACTATGTTTCAGGTTTGTTACGTGTTGTGTACCCTATCTGTTCCTTATGCAGGAACACTTGACAATTGTGTAGAGCCAGTTCAGATTCGAGATTTGTGGGTACAGGGATTTCAGCACGAAGCTATCTCCTATTGAGGAGTCTGTTGTCAGAATTGTTCAGTAGACATTGTCGCTGGAGAGTTGAGCAGTATGCAAAGGCAGTTCTCCTACTTTTAGCCGACAGACTCGGAAATTTCGAGGTCGAAATTTTTTAAGGGGGGTGGATTTGTGACGACCCAGAACAGAATCAGTGCTGAAATCAGTTTAGTTCATGAGGTTATCGCATAGTCGCAGATTTACGACAATTATTTGAATCGCCAGGCTTGTTATCGACTAAATCATTGGCCGAGAATTGGAGCTGGGTCTCTTCTCGAGAGTCGTTGTACGTGTGATTTCAAGTTCGTGGACGGTTCCGGATCGTTATTTGGACGACCGATGAATAAGTTATGAATATTTGAAGTTTCGATGTAATTGGGTTTAAATGGAGGATTTCTTAACGACTAAATTACCGGTCGAGAATTTGGTTTCGGCTTCTTCATGGAAGTTGTTGAGAATTTAATTTCGAGTTTGTGGGAACTTCCGGAGCATTATTCCGAGTTACGAGGATTAAGTTGTGAATATTTCCGATTGTTGATTATTTAGTTGGTTAATGTATGTGTTTGGGTTGAACAGTTGACTTTTTATTCGATTGGTCGATGTGTTTGACTTTGGGTGATAATTGAAGAACAAGTCGAGTCGAGTTTGTTGCCGCGAGAATTATCGGAATCGGAATTAAGACGAGAAAGTTACGGGTATTTGAAGTTTGCCGAAAAGTGAATTATGTAGTTTCCATTTTGGGAAGCCCTATAAATAGAAGTTTCCTATTTGGGGAAGTCAACTTTCCATTTCTGTTTGGTTGACTGGGTTGACCATGGGTCATGGGTTACCCATTTTACCATATGTTTTCCGTTCGGTTTTGGTGATTTTTGGACCCTTTTCCGGCCACGATTGGCCGGGGTTCCTTCACGCAACTTGTAGGGCTCGAGCTCCTCTTCAATTTGGTAGGTGGATCGTCCCGTGAGGTGGCCGGAGGAGGAAGTTATGGCTCGGCAAAGTTAGTGAAATTCCGGCGAGTTTTGTGGTGTTCGGGTGGCGGCGTGGAGGCCGAGATTGAAAGGACCCAACCCCGATTTAGCTTCCTAAATCGGAATCAAACCCCTTCGAAAACATGAACCAACAAAAATTTTCCGAAATTTGGGCAGAGTTTCGTTACTAGCGTGGAATTACCTTAACCTGCACGCGGAAAATAACACTTCGTCCTATGCCACAAAAAGCAAACCGTGGGCACCAATCCCATCAGGATTTCTCAACATCAATATAATCAACAACAAGAAATAAACTGTACAATGTATATATGTATATCCGTGAAAATCCGCACAACATGTATCAGAATGTATCAGAGCGACCTCTAAAGTAAAACATATACAATATGTACATCAGTAGGCGAAACAAGAACCTACTGGAAAACACAAGTGACTCTGATCACTAGCCTCCAAACCACGACGTGAAACACCAAACCTGAACTGCAAACTGGGCACGGAAACCGAAAAGCCCAGGTGAAAGACAATAAACACGTTAGAGTGAGTGGACGAAGATAAATATCTTTCACCAAGTATATATGTACATATAAAATCATATGCGAGTCAAATGCATGAAAATCAAATAGTACGTGAGGAGACATCAGCTACCACTCACGTACAGAGCATGCAACGTAAATGTATCGCGGAATCTCTCATGGACTACCACGCGATAGCACAGTCTGAACCACGGGATCCCAGACCCACACGTGATTCCTAGCCAGAAAGGCCTCGGGTCAGGATATCTGTCCCCCCCGGAGCATACTCGGGGATCAGCCGAGAAGCCAGTGCGTATCGATACCACAACATATACTGAGACTGTACTCTGTGTAAACCAAATCATAAATCTTTTCTATGCACATGCTTAAAACATAATATGTACGTTTATGTATATATTCGTATACGTATATTCGTATAAACATAATAGTAAACACATGCTCGTGAAATCATAATCAGTTCGCATGCTCAAGTTCGTAAATCATTCATAAAAGACTCGCAGTCAATCTGTGAAAAGAAATGTCCACTCACAAACTCTCGAAATGCGCACACGCTCTAAACTCGTGGTCCGGCGGAAGATCCCTCGCCAGAAGCACGCTCACGATCCAGATCTCGATCTCCTGAATATTCATAAAAACATAACTGATCAATATCGTAATCCACAACACTGTACGGATGCACGGAAACCAACCGTTCCCGGAAATATGCAATACAGTACAAAATGTATAACGGAAATCCCGAAATCCCCACTCGAAATCTTGACTGAAAATCGGCTAACCAAATCAACCCGAAAACCTCCGTACGATAACCAGGGCGTGATTACGAGAAAAATGACATTAATTACATTGAAATCTGAAAAGTTGACTTTTCCTCCACCGTTGACCGCCGTCGCCGTCAACAGAGGAATTTCACGGCCAACTTCTCCAGTCCTCTAGGTCTCATCAAGGCGAGCATGTTTCTCTTCTACCACGAAGTCCAAATCCAACCGCAACCCTTCCAAAAACGTGCAAAACCGAACAAAATTCCTTGCCGGAAAACCCAATCGGGTTTCAAGCAAACCTCCACCAAACACCAAACCAAATACATAGGAAGCTTCCTTGGGGCAAGGCAAGGTGAAGCCCTCACCCCTCGGCCTCCAACTCCCACCGGAAAGTCCTCCACCATTAAGGCCGATTTCCGGCGAGGTTAACCAACTCGGGTTCCCCGAAAAACTCATCAATTTTCATCAACACCTATACCAAACAACTCGAAATTGAACAAGGAATCTAGTCATACCTTCCTCAAAGCCCAAAGTGGCCGGAATCCGGTCGCCGGAAAACACCTTCCCGTTTGGGAAACTTCCTTAATCGGTCAAACTGGTCAACTTTCCAAAACGGGAAAGTCAAAGCAATTCCGTGATTTTGCGACTATTTCTCGACTTTTCGATATTTATACACGTCCCTCGGGTCAATCAACGGTCCAAAATGAATATACGAAATGATTCGGATAAGCTCGAAACAAACGGATAAACTCGTCGAAACCCGAAACTTCAAATAATCATAAAATATTCCTCGGTTATCGGAAAAATCTTCCGAAACCACCCACGAACTCGAAATCACGTACCCTACAACTTCCGTGAAGACACTCAACTCAAATTCTCGACTGAAAACATAGTCGCGAAACGGATCGACAAACCACACAATATCGCAAAACTGCGACTAAAACCAAATCTCGAGAATCGTGCCAAACACACATCTGATTCTGGTTCGGGTCGTCACAAATCTACCCCCCTTAAAGAAATTTCGACCTCGAAATTTACGTACCTGTCATGTGAACAGATGAGGATACTGCTCCCGCATACGCTGCTCGGTCTCCCAGGTGGCCTCCTCAACTGAGTGGTTCTGCCACAAGACCTTCACCAGCGGAATCACACGGTGCCTCAACTCCTGCTCACGTCGATCAAGAATCTGTACTGGCTCCTCAACATACGATAAGTCCTCTCTAATCGGCAACTGCTGTGGGGCTATCACATGTGAAGGATCTGAGATGTACTTCCGCAACATCGAAACATGGAAGACATCATGCACACGAGCCATCTCAGCCGGTAACTCAAGTCTGTAAGCAACAGCTCCAACCCTCTCCGTAATCTCATACGGACCAATGTACCGCGGTCGAAGCTTGCCACGCTTCCCGAAACGCACAACTCCCCTCCACGGAGATAGTTTCAGGAAGACCCAATCACCAACCTCGAACTCTAAACTTATTCTCCTCACATCCGCGTAACTCTTCTGCCGATCCTGGGCAATCTTCAGTCGATCTCGAATAATCTGAATGTCCTCCATCGTGGTTTTCACCAAATCAGGACCAATGAGCCAACGCTCGCCCACCTCACTCCAACACAATGGAGTGCGACACTGCTTCCCGTACAGAGCCTCGTACGGTGCCATCTCAATACTGGCCTGATAGCTGTTGTTGTAGGCGAACTCGATCAAGTGCAACTGCTGATCCCAGTTTCCACGAAACTGCAATACACACGATCTCAGCATATCCTCAAGAGTTTGAATGGTCCGCTCGGACTGCCCGTCAGTCTGAGGATGAAAAGCTGTACTAAACCGTAGTCTCGTACCCAACGCTCGCTGTAAAGCCTGCCAAAACTCAGAAGTGAACTGACTATCACGGTCAGAAACAATCGACACAGGCACACCATGCAAGCGAACAATCTCGGATAAGTACAACTTGGCCAATCTGCCCACTGAAATCTTCCCTGGAAGTGCAAGAAAGTGTGCAGATTTCGTCAATCGATCAACGATAACCCAAATGCCAGTGTTGCCCGCCGAAGTACGCGGCAACTGATAGACGAAATCCATCGTGATATGCTCCCATTTCCAAACTGGAATCTCAAGTGGCTGTAGTTTCCCTGTAGGTTTCTGCCTTTCCGCCTTCACCTGCTGACAAATCAAACATCGACTCACGTACGCGGCAATCTCCCGCTTCATATTGCGCCACCAATAGTACGCTCGAAGTGTACGAAACATCTTCGTACCTCCGGGATGCATCGCATACGCTGAACTGTGGGCCTCGTCCAGAATCTCCTTCTTTAAGTCCTCGTCTCTGGGTACACATAATCTACCTCTGAACAACAACGTACCGTCGTCGCTCAAACGGAACTCTGTAGGCACACTAATCCGTACCATGGTCTTCTTGCTCAGCAAGTAAGGATCTGAATCCTGTGCCTCCCGTACCTGATCAACCAATACGGGTCGTACCTGAAAGCTAGCCAACAAGGCTCCATCATCATCATAACCAAACACAGCACCCGTAGCCCGTAACTCGGCTAACATCGATACTCTGGCCACACACATGTGAAACAATGAGGCTCCCGATTTCCGGCTAAGTGCATCTGCCACAACATTGGCCTTCCCCGGATGGTACTCGAAAGTGCACTCGTAATCGTTGATCAACTCCATCCATCGACGCTGCCTCATGTTCAGATCCGGCTGTGTCCGCAAGTAAGTGAGACTCTTGTGGTCAGTGAAAATCTTACACTGAGCACCGTACAGGTAATGTCTCCAACTCTTCAACGCTAACACGATAGCGGCTAACTCCAAATCATGCGTCGAATAGTTGACCTCGTGCGGTTTCAGCTGTCTGGAACCGTACGCCACAACTCTACCATGCTGCATCAACACACAGCCAAGGCCCAACTTCGACGCGTCGCTATACCCAACATACTCACCACTGTCATCTGGTAATGTCAGAACCGGTGCGGTAGTCAATCTCTCCTTCAGGAGCAAATAGCTCTCCTCGCACGCATCATACCACTCAAACTTGACGCCCTTCTTCGTCAATCTGGTCAGTGGTGTAGCTATCCGGGAGAAATCCTGTACAAACCGTCGGTAATAGCCTGCTAACCCCAAGAAACTCCGGATCTCCGGCACAGTAGTGGGTCGACTCCAATTCAGCACGGCCTCGATCTTGTCAGGATCAACACTAACTCCCTCGGCCGAAATCACGTGGCCCAGAAACTTCACACTATCCAACCAGAACTCACACTTGCTAAACTTTGCGAACAACTGATGATCCCGCAAAGTCCGCAACACCGCCTGTAAATGCTTCTTGTGCTGGCCCACACTCCTCGAATAAATCAAAATGTCATCAATGAATACTATCACGAACTTGTCCAGGAATCGACGAAACACCCGATTCATCAAGTCCATGAAAGCTGCGGGGGCGTTGGTCAACCCAAACGGCATAACCAAAAACTCATAGTGCCCATACCGCGTCCGGAATGCTGTCCTGGCAACATCTGAATCCCGGATCCTCAACTGGTGATACCCGGATCGAAGATCAATCTTCGAAAAGACTGCTGCTCCCTTCAGCTGATCGAACAAGTCGTCAATCCGAGGCAACGGATACTTGTTCCTCACTGTAATCTGATTCAGCTTCCGATAGTCGATGCACAACCGCATGGACCCATCCTTCTTCCGCACAAACAACACTGGAGCACCCCACGGAGAAACACTCGGTCGAATGAATCCCTTCTCCAGCAACTCCTGAAGCTGAATCTGCAACTCCCTCAACTCTACAGGCGCCATCCGGTACGGTGTCTGGGAAATCGGTCCAGTACCCGGCAATAACTCAATGGTAAAATCAATCTCCCGCACAGGGGGTATACCAGGTAACTCCGCTGGAAACACATCCGGAAACTCAGACACAACCTCAATACTACCAAGATCCGGCACTGCAGCTGTAGTGTCCATAACATGGGCTAAGTAAGCAACACAACCCTTCTTCATCAGCCGATCCGCCCTCATCGCGGAAATCAAACACGGTAGGGAAGTGTTCTTCTCGCCACGAAACAATATCTCAGGTAACCCTGGTCGTCGAAACGCGACCTCCTTCCTGTGGCAATCAAACATAGCCCAGTGCGACTCCAAAAAGTCCATACCCAATATCAGATCGAAATCCACAATATCAAGTAATAACAGATCCGCGGCTAAACCATGGCCATCAACAAACACCTCACAATCTCGGTAAACCCAACCGATGCTCACAACCTCACCTGACGGATACAACACTCTCCACAACCCCGGAAGTGGAGATGCAGGTACCGTAGCCAATGATGACAGTCTAAATGATATGAATGAATGTGTGGCACCTGGATCTAGCAATGCAACTACAGGAATACCAAAAACATGTAACGTACCAATAACGACCTCCGGTGATGCTCTGCCCTCACGCATAGTCATAGCATGAACTCTCGCCTGTCCGGCTGGTCGTCCTCGCTGGGGCTGTCCCTGCTGTCGGCCCTGGCCCACAAACTGTATTGGTCGAGTTCCCGTAGTAGCACCTCGCTCTGCTCCGGAACTCTGGGCCGCCTGTCCATCTCCACCATACAACTGAGGACACGCCCTCGCATAGTGACCCACCTGGCCACAATGATAACAGTTGAGGGTGCCTCGCTGACACGATCCAAAATGATACCTATTGCACAGATTGCACAACGGAGCCTCCCTCGGTGTAGCAGGAGTACCAAATGATCGTCGAGGATGACTGGAACCGCTGGAATCTCCACTAACATGTGGTCGCTGCGGTCGATCTCTCCTCCCTCTCTGTCTCCACCTAGGTACACTAGCTGGTGGTCGATAAGATCCACCGCCTGAAGATGAAGCTGAACCGGAAGTATCAGAACTCAGCCTCTTCGAAGGCCCCTGACTCGGTCCACCTTCCTCAAAACGTCTCGGCTGGTACCTCTGCTGTCTCTCCTGCTCAATATCCTCGCCTCGGAGAGCTGCACTGACAAACTCATCAAAGTTGTTCCTCGGCATCGTAGTCAACGTCGCCTTGATGTTCAGATTCAATCCCAGCTCAAACCTACGACACTTGGCTTTCTCTGTAGCCACCATATCCTGCGCAAAACGAGACAAACGAGTAAACCGATCCCGATACTCAAGTACAGACAAACTGCCCTGCCTCAAGTTCGTGAACTCCTCGTACTTGCGCTGCTGGGTAGCCTGATTAAAATACCTCCGCATAAACAGATCACGGAACAATGTCCACGGAGTATCCACAGGAACTCTGTCAGTGCTGACCCACCAAAAGTATGCATCACCCTCAAGTAAACCAACTGCGGATACTGTCATCTGCTCAGGTGTAAACTGCAGACGCTCACAAACACGCTCAATCTGAACCAACCATGCCTCGCATATCTCAGGATCAACTGAACCCGAAAACACAGTAGCACCCGCAGTGCGAGCCTTGACCACGGGGTCAAAACGCTCCTCCAAACGCAGCACTCGCATAAGCAAGTCGCGCGTTCGGCGATTCTCATCAGGATCATCATCCCGATCAACACGGGGACCACGTCGAGGAGGCATCCTACTGATACAAGACAAGCATTAGGCACAAGCAGAAAGAACGTAATCATGAAACCGCAGATATTTGAGGACACACAACACCCGAAGTATTGATGAGTACCGCTGGCCAGTCGGGTCATCACTCCAGCCATGCTGTATCAACTCAAATACCCTAAGCGTCACAACTACAAGAGTCTACAGAATCTGACAACCTAATGCTCTGATACCAAGCTGAAAGGACCCAACCCCGATTTAGCTTCCTAAATCGGAATCAAACCCCTTCGAAAACATGAACCAACAAAAATTTTCCGAAATTTGGGCAGAGTTTCGTTACTAGCGTGGAATTACCTTAACCTGCACGCGGAAAATAACACTTCGTCCTATGCCACAAAAAGCAAACCGTGGGCACCAATCCCATCCGGATTTCTCAACATCAATATAATCAACAACAGTAAATAAACTGTACAATGTATATATGTATATCCGTGAAAATCCGCACAACATGTATCAGAATGTATCAGAGCGACCTCTAAAGTAAAACATATACAATATGTACATCAGTAGGCGAAACAAGAACCTACTGGAAAACACAAGTGACTCTGATCACTAGCCTCCAAACCACGACGTGAAACACCAAACCTGAACTGCAAACTGGGCACGGAAACCGAAAAGCCCAGGTGAAAGACAATAAACACGTTAGAGTGAGTGGACGAAGATAAATATCTTTCACCAAGTATATATGTACATATAAAATCATATGCGAGTCAAATGCATGAAAATCAAATAGTACGTGAGGAGACATCAGCTACCACTCACGTACAGAGCATGCAATGTAAATGTATCGCGGAATCTCTCATGGACTACCACGCGATAGCACAGTCTGAACCACGGGATCCCAGACCCACACGTGATTCCTAGCCAGAAAGGCCTCGGGTCAGGATATCTGTCCCCCCCGGAGCATACTCGGGGATCAGCCGAGAAGCCAGTGCGTATCGATACCACAACATATACTGAGACTGTACTCTGTGTAAACCAAATCATAAATCTTTTCTATGCACATGCTTAAAACATAATATGTACGTATATGTATATATTCGTATACGTATATTCGTATATTCGTATAAACATAATAGTAAACACATGCTCGTGAAATCATAATCAGTTCGCATGCTCAAGTTCGTAAATCATTCATAAAAGACTCGCAGTCAATCTGTGAAAAGAAATGTCCACTCACAAACTCTCGAAATGCGCACACGCTCTAAACTCGTGGTCCGGCGGAAGATCCCTCGCCAGAAGCACGCTCACGATCCAGATCTCGATCTCCTGAATATTCATAAAAACATAACTGATCAATATCGTAATCCACAACACTGTACGGATGCACGGAAACCAACCGTTCCCGGAAATATGCAATACAGTACAAAATGTATAACGGAAATCCCGAAATCCCCACTCGAAATCTTGACTGAAAATCGGCTAACCAAATCAACCCGAAAACCTCCGTACGATAACCAGGGTGTGATTACGAGAAAAATGACATTAATTACATTGAAATCTGAAATGTTGACTTTTCCTCCACCGTTGACCGCCGTTGACCGCCGCCGCCGGCGGCGGCGCGCCGTCAACAGAGGAATTTCACGGCCAACTTCTCCAGTCCTCTAGGTCTCATCAAGGCGAGCATGTTTCTCTTCTACCACGAAGTCCAAATCCAACCACAACCCTTCCAAAAACGTGCAAAACCGAACAAAATTCCTTGCCGGAAAACCCAATCGGGTTTCAAGCAAACCTCCACCAAACACCAAACCAAATACATAGGAAGCTTCCTTGGGGCAAGGCAAGGTGAAGCCCTCACCCCTCGGCCTCCAACTCCCACCGGAAAGTCCTCCACCATTAAGGCCGATTTCCGGCGAGGTTAACCAACTCGGGTTCCCCGAAAAACTCATCAATTTTCATCAACACCTATACCAAACAACTCGAAATTGAACAAGGAATCTAGTCATACCTTCCTCGAAGCCCAAAGTGGCCGGAATCCGGTCGCCAGAAAACACCTTCCCGTTTGGGAAACTTCCTTAATCGGTCAAACTGGTCAACTTTCCAAAACGGGAAAGTCAAAGCAATTCCGTGATTTTGCGACTATTTCTCGACTTTTCGATATTTATACACGTCCCTCGGGTCAATCAACGGTCCAAAATGAATATACGAAATGATTCGGATAAGCTCGAAACAAACGGATAAACTCGTCGAAACCCGAAACTTCAAATAATCATAAAATATTCCTCGGTTATCGGAAAAATCTTCCGAAACCACCCACGAACTCGAAATCACGTACCCTACAACTTCCGTGAAGACACTCAACTCAAATTCTCGACTGAAAACATAGTCGCGAAACGGATCGACAAACCACACAATATCGCAAAACTGCGACTAAAACCAAATCTCGAGAATCGTGCCAAACACACATCTGATTCTGGTTCGGGTTGTCACAATGGTGGCTCCTCTTTGAGGGCTTTTGTTAGCCTCGAGCCAAGGAAGCTTTTCCAAGTGGTCTTGAGGGTTTCCGTGGCCGGAGGAGAGAGATCCGTTGAATTGAAATTCTGTTAAGGGTTTGGAACTTTGGGTTGATTTTTGGAGGTTTTCCGGTCAAAATTGGCGTTAACTTATAACTGGAAAGTTGTTGGAATCGTCGAGATCTTCAAAACCATGTATGCGATGTATTTTTCTTGGCAGGTATGGATTTTCCGGCGACTGGGCAGCGGCGAGGGCGGCGGCGGCGATTTTTCGCCCGGCGTAGTTTTCGACGAGTTATATGTCATTTCACTCGAAATCGCGCCCCGGTCGTAGTGGTGAGGTTTGTTTTTCGAATTGAGCGTCCGAAATTATAGCGAGGTATTGAGGTGTGATTATCGGATTTTCGACAATTCGTCGTATTCGGATTATGTGTTTCCGAGAACAGTGGTTTCTCGTGATTTGATTTGAATTGTCGAGTTATGACTTTGAGAAATGGACTTTGTGAATATTCAGGGGTTCGTGATCGTTCGTTTGGCGAGAGACTTTCCGCCGGATCACGGGTTAACGCAAACTGCGTTACGCTAGTCTGTGAGTGGACAATTTCTTTTCACAGATTGATTGCGAGTCTTTTATATACGTTTTACGAACTTGAGCATGCAGTATGATCATGGTTTTACGAGCATGAGATTTCATACGAGATTATGTTTATTATGAGCATGTGTTATACGATTATGCTTATATCAGTATATATTACGTATATGCACTTATATATTTATTCATGCATTTGCATCCACTTGTTTACGATTTGATTTACACAGAGTATAGTCTCAGTTACGTTGTTGTATCGATACACTTGCCTCTCGGCTGATCCCCGATGGTAGGCCCACCAGGAGGGGCAGTACCCCTACCTGACCGGCGAGGGGCAGTACCCCGGAACCGAGGCCTTTCTGGCTACGAATCACATGGAAGTCAGGGACTCTGTGATTCTGACTGTACTAGCACGGATGTGTCCATGAGTGACCCCGTGAGATTTTCCATGAATGCTCTGTTTACGAGTTGGAGTCAGCGTCTCCTCGTATACTATTTGTTTTATTTAATTTTCGACACGCATATGTTTTTATAACATATATTACTCGGTGAAAGACATTTATTTTTGTCCACTCACTCTAACAATTTTCATGTCTTTCCCCTGGGCTTTTCGGTTTCCGTGCCCAGTTTACAGTTCGGACTCTGGTGTCGCACGTCGTGGTCGGAGGCATAGTGCTCGAGCTACTTTGTTTCTTCAAGTAGGTTTATTGTTCTACCTACTGTGGTATACGTATATGATTATACATTAGAGGTTGCTCTTAGTATTCTGTTGTATATATTATACGATTTTACTCCGGATTTCAGTAAAGTACATATATATTTACTACTTTACATTATTGTTTATATATTGAGAAATCCGGATGGGATTGGTGCCCACGGTTTGATTTTTGTGGCATAGGATGAAGTGTATTTTCCGCGTGCAGGGCGTGCAGGTAATGGTAATTCCACGTTAGTAACGAAACTCTGCCGAAATTTCTACGGTTTTTGTTGGTTCGTGTTTTCGAAAGGGTTTGATTCCGGTTTAGGGAGCTAAATTGGGGTTGGGTCCTTTCATTGGGAGGCAACCCAATGGAGGAGTCTTCAACAGATTTGCATTCTCTTCCCTTATCTCTTTTAATTTTCGTTACTCTTACATTTTTAGATAGATTTTCGTAATTCCTAGCTTCCATGCTTGAATTCCATGACTTTACTTTGGTACATTGAGGACAATTTAGAGTTTAAGTGTGGGAGAAGGGGTTTACAACTTTATTGAGTCATAAAATTCAAAATCAGGCGGACAATGGAACTTTCCGGCGGATGATGCCCTAAAAAAAAATCCTTTTGAGTCATACTTAGTGTATTTTTGAGTCTTTTTGTTTAACTTAGTGTTTTAAAGAGTCTTAGGATGCCCTTAGTTAGTCAATGATGAAAATGAACAAAGAAAAGAACACATATGGCATTGGAAATCATTGAGAATGAATTCATGTGCTAATTGAGACATCTTTGAGTGTTATGACATGTAGTAGTTATGGTTTGCAAAACTTGGTACTGAAATTCGCATGTTAGAATAAAGTTTTGAATCATATGAGCCTTAAAGTGAGATTTTGAGCCTAAACACTACTTCTTTGAGAGTGAATTCGTGCATTACATATGATAGGTCTCAAAATCATTCATACACTCACTTGCCATAGATCATAATGAACTAGAGAATGCTAGAACTTACCCATGTCGACTTGCAAAGCTTATAGTTGATACATACTCTGATTTTGGATGTGATTAAAGGCGCTTAGGTATTCCACCACTTTGCCAAATTGTCATGTGTCCCATTTTGTGCGCACGAGTTGCGACACCCCTATATGAATCTAAACACTTAAACTTAGTGTAGATTATCCATACCCTTGTTCGAAAGACTTGGTGGGATTTTTGAAGCTAAAACAAAGAAGATGGCTTGAGAATCATGTAAGGGAATGTATGTATGGGGATAGACTTGTTCAAAAAGCTTATTAAAGTAGAAATTGCCGAAAATAAAGAAAAGAAAAGAAAGATCAAAAGCTCTCCGGCAATAAGTTTTAAATGTACATTGTTTGAATTAATGTCTCCCATATTTGTGAGTTTGGACTTTGTTTCAAAATGAAGGCCCAACAATGTAAAATTTGGCCTTTGTCCTGTTCACAAAGCTCAAGGGAACGTTTAGAATGAAGATAGGGCCCAACACGATGAAATCCGGCCCTTGTACTTCAAAGTTATGCATGGTGACGTTTTTTTTGGTAAAGATGGGAGCTTAAAATTGATCAAGTTCTGGTGCTTTGGCTAAGTCTTTAGAATGTTCTTAATCACCACATATCTAAATTTCGAATGTCTTAACCTCAGCCCCATTCCAACCCTTAAAATGAGTAGCCTTCAATCTGTGGAGTAAGTTGCATGAGTAAGCATATGGTTTTGGTTCATTTGAGCAAGTAATTCATTCCATTCATTGATTTAAACACTTTGAGTGAAACCTTTGCATGAGTGGAAATATGATGAGAGCATCCATGTGAGTTGATTTGAACTTCATTCGAAGCATGCACAGACTTAAACTCACCATTGTTTTCTCTATGTCTTACTTGTTCATAACATGATCATGTCTCTAGTATCCATTGAATTAAAAGATCATTCATGCTTGACACATTGTGATTCCATCGCCATATATTTGAAAACAAAAAAAAACAAAATTTCTGAGACAATTTCGACTAAGGGCTTAGTTTTGTGTACTTAGTGTTTTCTTGCGTTTTCAAACATGAATACATGAGAATTTGCGGCTTTGAAACGAAGAAACATCTAAGTGTCTTGTAAAAATGTGTGTCACGTTTTTCCTTTAATTATTTTTCTTTTAACGAATCCATTGCTTTGATTTGTATTTGCTAGGGACTAGCAAAGTCTAAGTGTTGGGGAATTTGATCTACGCATTTTATGCTTCATTAATATGTCTTTCTCTCTGCATTTTGCTTTGTTATGAGCTTAGTAAATATGTTTCTAACTTATTTTATGTTTTTAGGTAGAAAATAAAGGTGGAACAATAAATGAGGCGTTTTGGAGCTAAAAGCGTGCTAAGGAGGAGGTTCCTAATTCCGGAAAAGAAATGATGAAGACATTTATCCTGCGCGGTCTAGGAAATTAAAGCATGTTCTTGCCGAATTCATGGAGGATACTTGGGCCAAAATTGTGGAGACCATTCCAAGATGATATGGATATGATTTAAAGCCCAAAATGCGTGCAATTATATGGTATTTTCGGCTAAGGAAGAATTGGAGAGAAAGAAGCCCAAAAGAAGAAGATAGACCGAAAGTTAGAAATCCGGAAATCTGTCGATGCAGATCAGCCCAATTCAACAGGCCACCAAAATCAATTGAAAACGAATTTCGACACATGTAAGGCATGCTTAGAAATAGATGGAAGTCTAGTTTCCAACCCCACTGGAATCATGCCATTACAATGTGTAGATATTCAGAAATCTCGGATTTACTGGGTACAGGTCATTCTGCCTAACAACCAACTTAAAATGGGCGCTGAAAGCGCATCAGGAGGAATTCTGGCACAAATGATGCATAGCTGGAAAGCCCTGAAAGTCTATTTTCTAGTGCCTAAAGATTCACGCCATTTGAGATTGTGTAACGTCCGAAAAGTAGTTTTTAATACAGAAGAGTCAGATTTGACAGATTTCAGAAGGTGGGAAGTTTCCTAATCTTCTTCTATATAAAGGGGAGCTCGACTCTTTCATGGGGGATCTCTCAATTTACTAGAAAAACCTCTGCCAAAACACTTTCCCTCCCCTCCCAAAGCCGAAGGTCTACAAGGATTCGCCTCCTCCATCGTCACAAATCGTCTCCATCACCGACGCAACTCGAAGGCAAATTCCTTGAGGGCTCTGTGCATCCATCTCCATTGAAGGGTCGTCACATAACTCTTGTAGAGGGAAAATTCCCTTACAAAAAGTGTAACATGATTCCTTCTACTATTTCCTTGTATTTATCTTCGGTTTTTGATGGATTGGATGATTGTATCTTGGTTAAACACTCTTCGAATATGTTGTGTAATCTAACCTTGTGTTTATGTCTTTTAGCAAAGCATGTGTGCTTAATACATCAACTAAGTGGAAGGCAAATTCCTTGTCAAGTTGATAGATATGTCATAGGGCAAATTCTCGAAGCATGAAAACGAATCTCATGTGAGCTAAAGACTTAGATACTTTTAGGTTGCATATAATATGACTTAGTGTAAAGAGTTGAGTGAAAAATTGAGATGATCACATGTAAATAGTAGATTTAGGTTTTATCTTGTAGGAAAATTAGTAAAAACAAACCTTGCACCCCTATAAACCAAACCTAGCATAGTTATGCATGCACCCTCAATCCCCGGTTAAGAACGATCCCTACTTATCAATGCTACATCAACAAAGAAGGGTTTTAATTGTATTCGTGTTTGATTAAGTGTTTAATTAAATGCTTGAAAATATGTGAATCAGTTAGTAACGAAACTCTGTCAAATTTTGATGGTTTTTGTTGGTTCACGTTTTTAGAAGGGGTTTGATTCCGGTTTAGGCAACTAAATCGGAGTTGGGTCCTTTCAGCTTGTTTACAGAGCATTAGGTTATAGGTTCTGTAGACTTCTGTAGTCGTGTTTACTAAGGATATTTGAGAACGTACAACATGTCTGGAATGGTGACCCGACCGGCCGGCGGATACTCATCAATATTCCGGGTGTTGTATACTTTCAAATATTTGAAGTTCCATGATTATGTTCCACTTTTTATGAACGATGTTTTATTCATTAGGATGCCTCCTTGACGTGCTTTCTGTGTCGGTACGGTTGTGGATCCTATTGAGGATCAATCGACGCGCGATTTGCCAGTGAACTGTGGGTTTGGATGAGTATTCCGAGTTCAGTGAACTATGTGGCATGGTTTGCTTGGTTGTGTGTATGAGCATCTACATGTTGCCTCAGAGCTGACAATTGTGGCAGTTGATGTTTGCCTGAGTCAAATTGTTGTATTTGGTGGGCTGATATTGAGTGAGTTCCGGTTGCGACTCCATGGCCTACATTCAGGGTGTTGTTTATACGGTAATGGTTTTATCAGGCTACCCAACATTCAAATGTGGAGTGTTTACCCACCTGAGGCAGAGAAGCATTGCTCACATGTTTGTCCTTGTTTGCATGAGTTATGTGGCTTCAGAGGGAGCTATGCACGAGATTCGAGATGAGAGAGAGTCTGATTGATGTACCTCGAGATAACCGTGAGGAGCTTAGTGTGCTGCACTCCGTGGCGAGGCTATTGAAAAGGAAAGGTGTACGCGGTTTTCGATGTGATGGTTTGAGGAAAGTGGACTTAGTCGAGATTTCGATGAGGTTGAGTTCTGACACCTCGGGATCAGTGACTTCATCAGGCTGTGGTCTTTTCGATTATGTTGAGGGTCATCAGATCAGGCAGAGAACCCGTTTGGCGATGGCGGAGATCACAGTGTAGTAGACTTGCTCCTGTGGCATGAGTTTGGGTGATCGTTGGTGATCCTATCACGCAGCAGGTGTTGCGGTGATTTGTGTTAGTGGAGCACTTTCAGTTGCTGTTTCGGTGGCCAGGAGGGTCACGTTACGAGGGAGTGCCCTCAGCCAGCTGTGTTAGCAGTTCGACAGCTCAGAGTTCACGAGGAGATCCTCATGTTGTTCCTGAAGTTTGACCAATGTAGCCTTTTGATGAGTTATTTAGCAAGTCGCACTTGATGTGGGCGGCTAGTTGGGCATGTCGGAGTTCATGCCATGACCTTGTTTGAGGACAGACTTTTCTCCGAGGTTATTGTTGTTTGATATCCATGGCTATTGTACCTGCATCCCCACTTCCGAGGTCTTGGAGAGTGTTGCATCCATCCGGAGGTTGCGAGATTCTTGTTGGAGGATATGGCTTAGCCGCGGATCTGTTATAGCTGGACATCGTGGTTTTGATATGACTATGAGTATGGACTTATTGATGACGCATTGGGCTATGTTCGATGATCACGAGAAGGTGGTTGTGTTTTGACGACCAGATTTCCCCGAGATACTGTTTCGTGGTGATGGTCGAGCGGATGATGAAAAGAGTTGTGTTGTTTGCTTAGCTCATGTTGTGGATACTACGGTTACTGTGCCCGATATTGGTGACGTTGAGGTGGTTCCCGAGTTTCCAGGTGTGTTCCAGAGGAGTTACCAGGTGTTCCTCCAGTTCGGGAGATTGACTACACAATTGAGCTTGTACCAGGCGCTAGACTCATTTTACCGGCATCTTGTCATTCGGAGCCAGCGGAGTTGATGGAGCTACAGTTTCGACTCCAGGAGTTGCTGGAGGAGGTTTCAGGAGATTTCATGCGACCCCGCGTATTTGCGTGGTGTGCTCTTGCATTGTTTGGACGGATGTTGGATGGTTCGATGAGGTAGTTCATTGACTACCGGAAACCTGATTCGCTTCAGAGGAGATTGAGTATCCTCCGCTTCGGATTGACGATTGGTTTGATCAGCTCAAAGAAGCTTCGGTCTTTTCGAAGTTTGATTTCGGGTCCGGATACCATCAGTTGAGGTTTGATATGTCAGATGTGGTTTTGGCCAGCTTTCGGATCTCGGTGCGGGCATCAGGAGTTCTTGGTCACACTGTTTGGTTGACCAATGCCCCGTAGTTTTTACGGACTTGATGGACTAGGTGTTCAGACGGTTTCTGAACGAGTTTGCGGTCATGTTCGTCAGCAACATCCTGATGTATTCCAGGAGTGTGGGTCAGTACCTGAAGCAATTATGAACAGTTTTGCGAACTTCGCGAGATGATCAGCTATTTGCGAAGTTCAGCCAGTGTGGGTTTTGGCCGATTAGCGTGAAGATTTTGGACTGTGTAATGTCAGCCGAGAGAGTTGGCGTGGATCCTGATCATATAGAAGTAGGGGTCGGCAAAAAGCCCGGCCCGGCCCATGTATAGCCGGCACGGGCCGGGCCTCAACAACATTTTAATATATGCGGGCCGGGCCAGGTCGGGCTTTATCTTTTATATAAGGATTCGAGCCCGGCCCATTCAAGCGGGCTTTGCGGGCTTTTGCGGGCCGGGCCTATCGGGCTTTAATTATTAAAAAATTAAGACATTTCAAAATAAACGTAACCTTCATCCATGCACCGGGGTTTAAACGTACTCCGACGAGTCTAAATTTTACGTACGATGTTTATCACTATAAGATGGAGTTTTCTACATGTCCTCGTTTATTATTAAAACATATTTAATTCTTATATTGCTTGAATTCTCCATATGTATATTAATGTTCTTACGTTTGCTCATTTGTTATATGGAATGAAATACTTTTGTGAAACTTAATCGGACATGTTTAATTATTTTATAAAATTGACCGTTAGATTGATTGGTTAGAATATTATAACCATGCCTTTAAAATTTTATAAATTTTGGACTTGATTTAGACATCGATCCATGTATTTCGCCAAATGTGACCATAGTACTCTTACAACTAAAACGGAAATTACCCCTCCCGAAAATAATTTTTTAACATCAAATTTTGGACACATACTCTTATGGAATACATATCTATCTCATAGTATCAAAAAAAATGACATAAAAAATTGATTTATCTACTCCCCCCATAGGAAAATAAGGAAAATAAGATGAGTGTATTTTAGTGTTTTCACAAATTTTGTTTAATTGTATTGACTGGGATCCAAACGTACTTGATTAGGCTAATTTTTACGTACGGTGTCTTTTATTACAAGGTGAACTATTATATATGGCTTTCTTTATTGTTAAAACATTTTTAATTCCTATATTGCTTGAATTCTCTACATGCACACTAATGTTCTTACCTTTATTCCTTGGTTATATGGGTTGAAAGTCCTTTGTGAAACGTAATCGATCATGTATCATCATTTTACAAAACTGACTGTCAGATTGGTTGTTCATAATATTCTAAGCATGCCGTTAAAAATTTATAAATTTTGGACTTGATTTAGACCTACATCTATGAGTTTCGCTAAATGTGACCGTAGTACCCTTACAACTAAAACATAAATTACCCATCCCTAAAGGAATTTTTTAAGATCAAAATTTTAACACACATTCTTGTAAATTACATATCTATCTCATAATGTCAAAAAAATTGATATAAAAATTTAATTTATCAAGTTTCTCCATGGAAAAATAAGCAATATATAAGAGAAGGGTATTGATATCATTTCACACACTCTCAATTAAACTCTCACCATTGAAAAATTACAAAATCTAATCTGAACCATATATTTACTGTTTTACAGTGTAAATCGATAAAAAAAATTACAATGAAACCCTAACCCTAAACCCTAACCCCTAACCCCTAAACCCTAAACCCTAACCCCTAAACCCTAACTTACTCTAAACCTCAAAATTCCTAAAACCTAAAATCTAACTTACTCTAAACCTCAAAATTCTTAAACCTTAACTTACCCTGAATCTCAATCCCCTAAACCCTAACTTACCTTAAACCTAAACCCTAACTTAATTATCCTAAACTTTAAACAATGATTTAATAGTAAAATAGATACACAAATATAACTATATATGGAATTCCAATATTTGATCAATATATGTATATGTAATATATTAATATAAACATACACAAATATAAAAAATATATATATAGTACTAGTCACTATATTATATATATAAGTGTAGGTATAATGATATACGTACTACTATCTTATATATATAAAAAATTGACTGTCGGATTGGTTGTTCATAATATTCTAAGTAGGCCGTCCCTAATTTTTATAAATTTTGGACCTAAACCCTAAAACCTAAACCCCAAACCCTAAACCCTAAAAAAATTACAATAAAATCCTAGAACCGGAACCCTAACTTACCCTAAACCTCAAATTCCTAAACCTTAACTTACCATAAATCTTAATCTCCTAAACCCTAATTTACCCTAAACCTAAACCCTAACTTATGCTAAACTTTAAATAATGACTTAATAGTAAAATAGATACACAAATTTAATTATATATGGAATTCAAATATTCAATCTATCCATGTATATGTAATATACTAATATATATACACAAATGTAAAATATATATCTATATAGTATTAGTCTATTAGACTACTAGTCACTATATTATATATATATATATATGTCAATATGTGTGTAGGTAAACATTAACTAAGTATAAATTGTATAATGATTAAAATTCATTAAATAATTTAATGATATATGTCAATATGTGTGCGGGCTTTGACGGGCCGGGCCTAACGGGCCTTGACGGGCTTTTGGCCGGCCGGGCCCGCGGGCCGGGCCGGGCTTTAGATCTCTAAACCATGGTCGGCCCACCAACCACCTTGGCGGGCTTTTGCGGGCCGGGCCGGGCTTTTAGCCCACGGGCTTGCGGGCCTCCACCGGCCCACGAGGCCCACGGGCCAAATGATGACCCCTAGATAGAAGCTGTGTTGATTTAGGGATTGCCCTACCATTGTACCAGAGATTGGAGGTCTCTTAGGTTTGGCAGGCTTTTACCGATGGCTTGTGCAGGATTTTCCCGGGTTGCCACTCTACTTTTCGGATTGACGAAGAAGGTGTCAAGTTCGAGTGGTTTGATGCACGCGAGGAGAGTTACTTACTCCTGAGGGATGGTTGACCGTTGCTTCGGTTTTAACCTTACCTGACGATCGCGATGAGTTCGTGGGTTATGGCGATGCATCGAGGTATAGATTTGGCTATGTTTTGATGCTGTGTTGCAGAGCGGTGGCTTATGGTTTCAGTCAGTGGGAATCTTATGTGGTTGCATATCCTGTGTATGATTTGGGGTAGCTGTTTTGTGTTAGCATCAGAGAGTTCGAGACACTATAGCTATGGCGTGCAGGGAGGTGTAGGATGTGCACTGATCATTTAAGTTTCATCCACTTGCATTTTCGGCCAGATTTGGGCTTGAGGCAGTGTAGATGGATAGGGTCGACTAACGACTATGGCTGCACATTTGAGTTTGTTTGGGAAAGGCTAGAGGTTGTACTTTGACTATCCATTTGGAATGTTATTGTTGATGCGTTCAGTCGAGAGTCGGGAGTTTCAGTGTTTCATGTGTGTATGGCTCGAGTTTCCGTGATAGCCGAGTTGTGCGTTACGGAAGCTGAGTTAGTGTGTGATGATGTTGAAGCTCATTATTTTGCGCGCATTTGGCGCTAGTGGTACGAAGATGTGTCTGATACTTTGAGTTTACTACTCGTGACGCAACATGAAGAAGAATGTAACAGCTTGTGTGTGTAAATGCCACATTTATCGACATGCGATGGCTAGGAGGCCGAGACTTGCCGGGAAGTGTCAGCCATTAGAGATTTCCGGTTGAACGTGGCGTTTGTCACTGTGGTTTTGTGTGTTTGTATGCACTTTGGTTTGTGATACCAGTTATCATGCCATTGTGGACCATTTGATGAACTTAGTACGTTTCCTGGTACTTTCGGGAAAGATTTCAGTGGCAAACTGCCATAGCTGTGTTTGACGGAGATTGTCCATTTCGTGATGTGCCTATGTCCCAGTTCGCTGATCGAGATAATCAGCTACAACTGAGTGTTGGCAAGCTTTGCAGCGAGCATTGGGGACCAGATTACAGTTAGTACCGGTTCTTATCCTCAGATTGGCGGGCGATCTTTGAGGACTATTCAGACCTTGGAGGGCATATTGTGGACCTCGGTATTGCAGTTCCGGAGGATTTGGGACCAGTAGTTTCACTTGTTTGAGATTGCATGCAGTACCAGTTTGTTGATCACTATGATTTTGACGTTGCTTGATGTCGATTTGAGGTATGATGTTGTACTCCATTGTGCTGGAGCGAGTTTGGATCTGAGTGACGTTGGATCTTGAGTTAGTGGAATGTGCTATCACAGACTGTCAGATTAGCGGAAACGAGATGATAATTGTTTGAGTTCGATGTTTGAGTTATGTTGATGTGTGTAGACTAAGTTGTGATTTGCGATGTTATTTTGATCCGTATGTGGTCATAGGCGAGTTTGTGTTGTGCCGTATAGTTCGGCATCGCCTATATCGTTGGCTTTTATGTGTGTTGCGTTCCGTGTTGCGGAACTATGTTTCAGGTTTGTTACGTGTTGTGTACCCTATCTGTTCCTTATGCATGAACACTTGGCGATTGTTTTGAGCCAGTTCAGATTCGAGAATTGTGGGTACAGGGATTTCAGCACGGAGCTATCTCCTATTGTGGAGTCTATTGTCAGAGTTGTTCAGTTGACATAGTCACTGAAGAGCCGTTCAGTTGAGGTTGCCACTTGTGAGTTGAGCAGTATGCAGAGGCAGTGCTCCTACTTTGAGTCGACAGACTCAGAAATTTCGAGGTCGAAATTTTTTAAGGGGGGTGGATTTGTGACGACCTGGAACAGATTGAACAGTGTCATCAGCTTGGTCTGTGGGATGATGAGTAATAGCAGATTTCCGATAATTGTTTGAATCACCATACTCGATAACGACTAAATCATTGGCCGAGAATTGGAGCTGGGTCTCTTCTCAAGAGTCGTTGTACGTGTGATTTCGAGTTCGTGAGCGGTTTCGGATCGTTAATTGGACGACCGAGGAATAAATTATGAATATTTGAAGTTTTGACGGAATCGGGTTAAATTGGTGGCTTTCTTAACGACTAAATTACCGGACGAGAATTTGGTTTCGGCTTCTTCACGGAAGTTGTTGAGCATTTAATTTTGAGCTTGTGGGAACCTCCGGAGCATTATTCCGAGTTACGAAGATTAAGTTGTGAATATTTCCGATTGTTGATTATTAGCCGGTTTAAGAATGTGTTTGGGTTGAACAGTTGACTTTTTATCGGATTTGTCGATATGTTTGACTTCGGGTGATAATTAAGGAATACGTCGAGTCGAGTTTGTTGCCGCGAGAATTATCGTAATCGGATTTACGACGTGAAAGTTTCAGGTATTTTAAGTTTGTCGTAAAATGTATTTATGGGGGTTTCCTTTTTGGGAAAGCTATAAATAGTGAACTTACCATATGAGGAAAGTCAGCATGTATCATTTATTTGGGTTGACTCGGTTTGACCGAGTGGTGTGCGACGGTGGCGTCGCCGTATGGTTCGCCGATGGCGATCCCTTGTCCGGCAACCCTGGGGTTCGGCCTAGGGCTCGTTCGACTTGTCAATTTCCCCTCATGAAGAATCCGACCACCTCTCACGGCGTGGCTCGCCGGAAAGAGAAGAAATTCTGACCAAAATTTTGAAGAAATTGGGTGAATTCGGGTTCAACTATTCCGGCCATGTTGAGATTAATCAAGTAGTGGGCTTTGAAGCTCTTCTCTCCATGATTCTAACCATGTAAGTATGGAGTTCTAATTCGATTTGTGCTTGGAGAATTTTGGATTTGAAATTTTGGGAACAATTCGGTTTATCACGAAATTGAACTAGAGGTTGCTCCGCCGAGGAATTTTCAGTTCGGGTGGTGGCGGCGGTGGTCAATGGTCAACTTTGACTTTTGGGGTTTTCGACAAGTTGCATGTCGTTTCACTCAAAATCGCGCCCCGATCGCAGTAGGGAGGTTCGTTTTTCGAATTGAGCGTCCGAAATTACAGCGAGGTATTAAGGTGTGATTTCCGAATTTTCGACAGTTTGTCATAATCGAATTATGTGTTTCCGAGAATGGTGGTTTCTCGTGATTTGTTTTGAATTGTCGGGTTATGACTTTGAGAAATGAATTTTGTGATTATTCAGGGGTTCGTGATCGTTCTTTTGGCGAGGGATTTTCCGCCGGATCACGGGTTAACGCGAACTGCGTTACACTAGTCTGTGAGTGGACATTTCTTTTCACGGATTGTTTGCGAGTCTTTATACACGTTTTACGAACTTGGGCATGCGTATGAGATTTCGGATTACATGAGCATGTGTTTTATGATTATACATATACGGATATACGTATACGAATATACATACACTTATATGCTGTTTCATGCATTTGCATCGAACTGTTTATGATTTGATTTACACAGAGTACAGTCTCAGTTACGTTGTTGTATCGATACACTTGCCTCTCAGCTGATCCCCGATGGTAGGCCTACCAGGAGGGGCGTTACCCCGACCTGACCGGCGATGGGCGTTTCCCCGGAACCGAGGAATTTCTTGCTTAGAATCACGTGTGGGTCTGGGATCCCGTGATTCGGACTGTACTAGCACGGATGTGTCAATGAGTGACCCCGGGGGATTTTTACTTACATGCTCAGTACGCTGGAGGAGTATGATTTTACCTCGTGTACTTTGTTATTTCTATTTACCTGGACTCGCATATGTTATTTTAAACATTTATATCAACTGGTGAACGACATTTATTTTCGTCCACTCACTCTAACAGTTTTCATGTCTTTCCCCTGGGCTTTTCGGTTTCCGTGCCCAGTTTGCAGTTCGGATTCTGGTGTCGCACGTCATGGTCGGAGGCATAGTGCTCGAGCTACCTTGTTTCTTCCAGTAGGTTTATTGTTCTACCTACTGTGGTATACTTATATGATTATACATTAGAGGTCGCTCTGAGTATTTTGTTGTATATATTACACGATTTTACTCCGGATTTCAGTAAAGTATAGTTATATTTACTACTTTACATTATTGTTGATATATTGAGAAATCCGGATGGGATTGGTGCCCATGGTTTGATTTTTGTGGCATAGGATGAAGTGTATTTTCCGTGTGCAGGTAATGGTAATTCCACGTTAGTAACGAAACTCTGCCGAAATTTTGTTGGTTTTTGTTGGTTCGTGTTTTCGAAGGGGTTCGATTCCGGTTTAGGCAACTAAATCGGGGTTGGGTCCTTTCAGCAGATCTGTTATAGCTTGATATCGTCGAATTTGGTGTGACTGTGAGTATGGACTTCTTGATGACGCATTGGGCTATGTTCGATGGTCAAGAGAAGGAGGTTGTGTTTCGACGACCAGGTTTCCCCGAGATACTGTTTCGCGGTGATGGTCGAGCGGATGGTGGAAACGGGTTGTGTTGTTTTCTTAGCTTATGTTGTGGATACTACGGTTGCTGTGCCTGACATTGGTGACATTGAGGTGGTTCCCGAGTTTCCAAGTGTGTTCCGGAGGAGTTACCGGGTATTCCTCCAGTTCGGGAGACCAACTACACCATTGAGCTTTTATCGAGCGTTGGACTCATATCATCGACATTATGTCGTTCGGTACCAGCGGAGCTGATGGAGCTACATGTTTAACTTCGAGAGTTGCTGGAGGAGATTTAGTGCGACCCAGCGTATTCGCGTGGTATGCTCTTGCATTGTTTGTGCGGAAGATGGTTGGATCGACGAGGTGGTGAATTGACTACCGAAAGCTGAATCAAGCTTCAGAGGAGAGCGAGTATCCTCCGCTTCGGATTGACGATTGGTTTGATCAGCTCGCGAGAGCTTCAGTCTTCTCGAAGATCGATTTCGGGTCCGGATACCATTAGTTGTGGATCGATGAGTCAGATGTGGTCTGGACAGTTTTTGGATCTCGGTGCGGGCATCAGGAGTTCTTGGTTGACCAATGCCCCGCAATTTTAACGGACTTGATGGACCAGGTGTTCAGACGGATTCTGGACGAGTTTGCGGTCGTGTTCGTTGGCAACATCCTGATGTACTCCAGGAGTGTGGGCCAGCACCTGAAGCAATTGCGAGCGGTTTTGCGGATTTCGCATGATGATCAGTTGTTTGCAAAGTTCAGCTAGTATGAATTTTGATCGATTAGAGTGAAGATTTTGGGCTGTGTGATGATCCGAGGGAGTCTGCGTGGATCCTGACCAGTTAGAAGCCATGTTGATTTGGGGATTGCCCTACCATTGCACCAAAGATCAGGAGTCTCTTGGGTTTAGCAGGCTACTGTCGGTACATTGTGCAGGATTTTCCCGGATTACCACTTCACTTTTCGGATTGACGAAGAAGGCGTCAAGTTCGAGTGGTTCGATGCACGCGAGGAGAGTTATTTACTCCTGAAGGAAGGTTGACTGTTGCTTCAGTTTTGATCCTACCTGACGATCGTGGTGAGCTCATGGTTTATGGCGATGCATCGAGGTTTAGATTTGGTTGTGTTTTGATGCTGTGTAGCAGAGCGATGGCTCATGGTTACGGGCAGTGGAAACTTTATGTAACTGCATATCCTTTGTGTGATTTGGGAGTAGCTGTCCTTATGTTAGCATCGGAGAGTTGGAAACACTACTGCTATGGCGTGCAGCACGGTGTAGGATGTACACTGATTACTTGAGTTTCATCTACTTGCATTTTTGGCTGGATTTGATCTTGAGGCAGTGTAGATGTATGGGGTCAACTAACGACTATGGCTGCACATTTGAGTTTATCCGAGAAAGGCTAGTAGTTGTACTTTGACTATCGTTTTGGGATGTCGTTGCTGATGCATTCAGTCGAAAGTCGGGAACTTCAGTGTTTCACGTGTGTGTGGCTCGAGTTTCCGTGTTAGCCGAGTTATGCGCTACGGGAGCTGAGTTCAAGTGTGATGATGTTGAAGCTCATTATTTTGCGTGTGTTTGGCACTAGTGATGCGGAGATGTATCAGATACTTCGAGTTTACTACTCGTGACGCAACATGAAGAGGAATGTAGAAGCTTGTGTGAGCATACGCCACAATTGTCGACAGGCAATGACAGCGAGGCAGAGACTTGCCGGAAAGTTACAGCTATTGGAGATTTCCGATTAGAGGTTGGAGCTTGTCACTGTGGTTTTGTGTGCCAGTTCGCACTTCGGTTTGTGATACCAGTTATCGGGCCATTGTGGACGATTCGATAAAGTCAGTTCTTTTACTTGTACTTTCGGAAAAGGTTTCAGTGGCAGGCTGGCATGGTTATGTTTGGCGGAGGTTGTTCATTTACGTGATGCGCCTGTATCTCAGTTCGCTGACAGAGATAATCAGCTACAACTAAGTGTTGGCAAGCGTTGCAGAGAGCATTGGGGACAAGATTACAGTTTAGTACAGTGTCTTATCCTCAGATTGGTGGGCGATCTTTGAGGACTATTTTGACCTTGGAGGGCATGTTGTGGTCTTGTGTATTGCAGTTCCAAGGGATTTGAGACCAGCAGTTTCAACTATTCGAGATTGCATGCAGTACCAGTTTGTTGACCACTATGGATATGACGTTGCATGATGTCGTTTTGAGGAACGATGTTGTACTCCATTGTACTGGAACAAGTTGGTTTGAGCTGACGTTGGATTCTGATTTTGTGGAATGTCTTACTACAGACTTTCGGATTAGCGGAAACAGCTTAATTATTGCCGAGTTCGATGATTGAGTTATGTTGATGTGAGTAGGTTGAGTTGTGATTTGCCACATTATTTTGATCTGTATGTGATCATGGGTGAGTTTGTAATGTGCCGTATAGTTTGGCATTGCCTATAACGTTGGCTTTTGTGGGTGTTGTGTTCCATGTGGTAGAATTATGTTCAAATTTGTTGCATATTTTGTACCCTATCAGTTCCTTATGCAGGAACACCTAGCAATTGTGTGGAGCCAGTTCAGATTCGAGATTTGTGGGTACATGGATTTCAGCACGGAGCTATCTCCTATTGTGGAGTCTGTTGTCAGAGTTGTTCAGTTGACATAGCCACTGGAGAGTTGAGCTGTATGCAGATGCAGTGCTCCTACCTTTCAGTTGGCAGACTTGGAAATTTCGAGGTCGAAATTTTTTTAAGGGGGGTGGATTTGTGACGACCCGGAACAGAATCAGTAAGAGTAATCTGCTTAATTCGTACGGTTATGCGTAATCGCGGATTTCTGATAATTGTTTGAAACACCAGACTTGATCACGACTAAATTATTGGCCGAGAATTTGAGTTGAGTCTCTTCTCAAGAGTCGTTGTACGTGTGATTTTGAGTTCGTGGGCTGTTCCGGATCATTATTTGGACGACCGAGGAATAAAATATGAATATTTGAAGTTTCGACATAATCGGTTTTAAATGACAGCCTTCTTAGCGACTAAATTACCGGACGAGAATTTGATTTCGACTTCTTCACGGAAGATGTAGAGAATTTAATTTCGAGCATGTGGGAACTTTCGGAGGATTTTTCCGAATTGCGAGGATTAAGTTACGAATATTTACGATCGTGGATTGTTTAATCGGATAAGCATGTGTTGGGTTGAACCGTTGACTTTTTATGGGATTTGTCGAAGCGTTTGACTTCGGGTGATAATTGAAGAATATGTTGAGATGAGTTTGTTGCCGCAAGAATTATTGAAGTCGGAATTACGACACGAAAGTTACGGGTATTTGAAGTTTGTCGAAAAGTGAATTTTGGAAGTTTCCTAAAATAGCAAGTATTTAAACTGGGCTTCTATTTCAGGAAAGTCAACTGTTCATTAAGTGTGTTGACTCGGTCAACGCATGGAGGAGGAGGAGGTGCGACATCCTCCACGGCTCGCCGGCGGTGATCCTCCGTCCGGCCACCCTAGGGTTCAGCCTAGGGCTTGTTCGACTCGCCTCAGTGCCCTCGTCCTCGTGCCGGCCACCGTTCACGGCGAGGTTGATGGTGGTGAGAGAAAAATCCGGCCAAAGTTTGAGATTTTTGGGGTTTTTGGTTTATTCCGATTCCGGCCAAATTGAGCTGCAAAAAGTACTGGGTTTTGAAGCCCTCATCACCATGAAGCTACCATGTAAGTTTGGTGTTCCAATTTTGCTTGTACATGGAGAATTGTTGATTTGAAATTTGTGTGGGATTTTGGTTTTTCATGAAATTGACCTAGTTAGAGTGAGAGTTGGACTTCGGTGTAGTTATAGAAGTTGCTTGTTGGGTGATTTTGAGTGGAATAGGTGTTGCTCCACCGAGAAATTTCACAGTTGGTGGCGCCGCCGACGCCGCCGGCGGTCAACGGTGGTCAAAGGTTGACTTTTCGGGGTTTTCGACAAGTGGCATGTCATTTCGCTCGGAATCGCGCCCCGTTCGCAAGTTTGCCCCTATCAATCGACACGCGACTTGACTGTGAGTTGTGGGTTTTGATGAGCATTCTGGATTTAGAGTTATGTGCGGCATGGTTTGCCCAGTTGTGTGTATATAGGTGCCTACATGTTGCTTCAGAGCAGAGAGTTGTGGTAGTTGATGGTGTGCCTGAGTCAGATCATTGTATTTGGTGGGTTGGTATTGTGTGAGTTCCTGTTGCGACTCCATAGCTTACATTCAGGGTATTGTTTATACGGTAATGGTTCAATCAGGCTACATAACAACGGAATATGGAGTGTACGAAAAATAACGGAAACCGAAAAGCCCAGGGGAAAGACAATAAACACGTTAGAGTGAGTGGATGAAAATAAATTTCTTTCACCAGTTGATATATATATATGTATAAAATAACATGTGCGAGTTCACGTAAATAATAATAACAAAGTACACGAGGTAAACCATAATCCTCCAGCGTACTGAGCATGCAAGTAAAAATCTCACGGGGTCACTCATGGACACCTCCGTGCTAGTACAGTCAGAATCACGGGATCCCAGACCCACACGTGATTCTGGCCTGAAATGGCCTCAGGTCAAAGGTCTGCCTCCCCCCGGTAAAGACCTCGGGTCAGGAGTCACAGCCTCCCCTGGCAAATAAAGCCTACCATCGGGGATCAGCCGAGAGGCAAGTGTATCGATACAACAACGTAACCACGACTGTACTCTGTGTAAACCAAATCATAAACATTTCGATGCAAATGCATGAAACAGCATATAAGTATATGTATACTCGTATACGTATATCCGTATAAGTATAATCGTATAATCGTAAATCACATGCTCATGTAATCCGAAATCTCATATGCATGCTCAAGTCCATAAAACGTATATCAAGACTCGCAAATAATCCGTGAAAAGAAATGTCCACTCACAGACTGGCGTAACGCGTATCGTGTTAACCCGTGATCCGGCGGAATGTCCCTCGCCAAACAAACGATCACGAACCCCTGAATATTCACAAAGTCCATTATTCAAAGTCATAATCCGACAATACAATACAAATCACGAGAAACCACCGTTCTCGGAAACACGAAATTCGAATACGACGAATCGTCGAAAATCCATATATAACACCTCAATACCTCGCTTTACGTTCGGACGCTCAACTTGAAAAACAAACCTCCCCACTGCGATCGGGGCGCGATTTCGAGTCAAATGACATGCAACTTGTCGAAAGTCCCAAAAAGTCAAACTTTGACCGTTGACCGCCGTTGACCACCGCCCACGGCGGTGCCGCCACTGACCGGAGAATTTCACGGTGGAGCTACCCCTATTCCATGGAAAATCACCTACTGAGCAACTTTGTCAATTGCAACAAAGGCCAATTCTCACTCTAACTCATCCAATTTCATGATAAACCGAATTGGTACACAAATTTCAAATCCAAAATTCTCCTTCCACAATCGAATTAAAGCTTCATACTTACATGGTTAGAATCCTTGAGAGGAGAGCTACAAAACCCAGTGCTTGATTAAGCTTAATTCGAACGAAAATAGGGAACCCGAATTCATCCCAAAATCCACCATTTTTGATCGGAAAAATTCTTCCTCCACCGTCCACCTCGCCGTCAACAGTGGCCAACACCAAGATGAGGATGTCACGGCGAGCCAAACGAGACCGGTGCGACGTCGTGGAGTGGCCGGACGGGGCTTCGCCGTCGGCGAGCCGTGGAGGACATCACACCTCCTCCTCCTCCACGTGTTGACCAAGTCAACACGGTCAACAATTAAACTCAGCCTTTGACTTTCCCTTTAAGGCAACTCCAATATTTATACTTCATTAAATACTTTCCCAAAACGGAAACTCATAATTATCCATTTCGGCGAACTTCAAATACCCGTAACTTTCTCGTTGTAATTCCGATTCCGACAATACTCGCGGCCACAAACTCATCTCGACATGTTCAACAATTATCACCCAAAGTCAAACACATCGACCAACCGGATAAAAAGTCAGCTGTTCAAACCAACACATTTAAATCGACTAATTAATCAACAATCGGAAATAATCACAACTTAATCTTCGTAACTCAGAATAATGCTCCGAAAGTTCCCACGAGCTCGAAATTGAATTCTGAACAACTTCCGTGAAGAAGCTGAAACCAAATTCTCGTCCGGTAATTTAGTCGCTAACAAACCTGCCATTTAAATCCGTTTCCGTCGAAACTTCAAATATTCATAATTAATTCCTCGGTCGTCCAAATAACGATCCGGAACCGCCCACGAACTCGTAATTACACGTACAACGACTCTCGAGAAGAGACCCAGCTCCAATTCTCGGCCAATAATTTAGTCGTTAACAATCCCTGGCGGTTCAATCAACTGTCGACAATCTGCGACTACGCAGTAACTCATGTATACAGCTGATCACACTGCTGATCCTGGTCCGGGTCGTCACATTACCCACCTGGGGCAGAGATGTATCGTTTATATGTTTGTTCCAGTTTGCATGTGTTATGTGGCTTCAAAGGAAGCAATACATGTGGTTCGAGATGAGTTTGAGCCTGAGCATCAGAGAGATTTTAACTGTTATGCCTCGAGACAACTGATCGGTGGTCGCACACCAACCAAAAATAATACCCTATTCAGTATATGCTTGAGATTAATGCAATATAGTGCATATAGGGATCGATCCACAGGGAAAAGTAGACATTATACTCTAAACACAAACTAAGACGCGAAAGTCAGAAATCTGACAGACTCGACCACTGGATAAAACCGTAATTAATTAAAATACCTAGACTAAACCAAAAATCACGAAATAAATACAGGAAATACTAGACTCAGTGGAGCACAACCACAAAAAATTCAATGAAATCGGAGTTGTTTTGAATGTCAAAATAAATTATATAACCTAGACTACGAACTGAAAACAGTACAGTAAAACAAAGATTTAATCAAAGTAAGAGATCGTTAGACACTTCTCTCCACCCTAGACAATTCCAATCTACCCCAATCAATTCATATAACCTCAAATGAATGTTTCTCATGCATACGCTGTGATTAAGTCGCATACACCTTACACCCTCGTGCTTGACATGCTAAACCAGTTGATGTACCCTAGCTTAACTTGATCTTAACTTAAGAGATATGGTACTTCTTCGATCGGTCCAAAATCAACTTAAACTAAGTCATTATGATCTGTAGGATGTTTGAGACAACAACAAGATTTCTAGAGCTACTATGGATGAGTGCCCTTGCATCACCTTGGAACTAATTCACACAACGTATTAGGCTATTCATCTCTACAGAATATGCACTGATTGATCGTCACCTACACATTCAAGATAATAGATCCTAACATATACATCTAAGTTTCGAACCAAAGACACATATGCAAGAAATCATACGGTGATAAAATAGTGAATAAGTTCTCATCAAATTGTTATGTAAATCACTGGGGTTCAAGATCAAAACATGTCTAGGGCTTCGATCAGCCCTAACAAATAAAGTTTAGCTCCTCATGCTAACCATGGAAGCTAAAGAAAAATATAGAGGAGAGAAATAAATTACAGCCATAAGATGATGATGATAGAGCCTTTTCTTCCTCTGAAATTTCTCTCCTCCTCTCTTCCTCCAAACTGCCGAGCTCTCATTTTTTTTTCTCCTATTCTTCTGTCTCTGTTCTGTCGTGAGCCTTCTTCCCCTCTTTTAATTGATGTCTTCTTCTTTTAATTCTCTTTCTTTTCATCTCCTTCACGTCTCTCTCTCTGCAGACCTAGTTGATTCCCACGTGCTCTTCCTCCAAAGTCCTAGTCTGTATGCATGTATTAATTTCCAAGTCCAACTCTCCAGCCTCCTTACTTTCCCTTAAATATATATATATCTCTCCTTTAGCTAGGCTAATCAACATGGCCAAAACAAAAGTCACGTGCTCCACCCTAATTCCACAAGCATGTGGACTTCTTATTTCTCTAGCCACTCAACCAAGTCCATGTTGCAATAGGAAAGTCAAATTAATTCAATTTTTCTCTAATTTCTCCAAAAATCTACAAAACAAATAAAGATTAATAAATAAACCGAAAACATAACAAAAGACACTAAATATAAGGTAATATTAAACATAGAAACGTTGCATAAATATGCACCTATCAGAATACCCCACACTTAGCTTTTGCTAGTCCTCGAGCAAAACACTAAACTATGACTCAAAAACAAAAACACACTATGTACAAACACAACTCTATTGCCCTTACAAATTAGTCTCAGCAATCTTTCAAATATCACAACAGCAAGATCAAATCTCCTATATTTCACAAAGTTCCAATGGTTAAATTCAATGCATAGTATCTATGTAACATGTAGGACAAAGACATAATCATGGTGAAAAACTATAGCACGCAACAAACAAATCAAGAACCAACCTCACAAGATACGCTCTCAAAGTGTTTCACTCATATGTATTTAAGGTAGGCACTCAATTCAAATGCTTGCCAAATGGACCGAACCATATGCTCAACTCTTGTGACTAATCTCCATAGATCACAGACAGTCATCTTAAGAATCAAAAGGGCTTTAAAGGTTGTAATGAGGCTAAGTTTAAGGCAATGGAAATATTTAGGATATGTGGTGATGCAATATTCTCCCCATACTAGGCCAAGATCCCCCAACTTTACCAAAGTCACCATGGTTTTTCATCTCCCTGAGCTTTGCAATAGGACAAATGCCCAATTTTCTTTGTTGGGCATTCACTTCATATCATATTCCAAATTACAAATATATGGGACATTAATTCAGAAATCTATATTGCCTTCGAGAGTATACTGTTCTTTTTTTCTCTCTTTTTTCTCGAAATATTTTTTTTAAGGCACTTGCATCTTATTATGCAGTCTGAACAAGACTTTCCAATACAAATACATCAAGCCACCCATCTTCCAACTCAACAAACAAAGAAACACATACCCTCTTGTCGACATTACTTCACACAAAGTCATGGCCAGTAACAAAGGGCAAAGAAGTCCTACACTAGGTTAAGTGTTTAGATATCCCTGGGTTATAAAAGAAAGGCTAAATGTAGGCGCAAAATGGATACTCTAAAGGGTCTCAACTTGTGAGAACAAATCATAGGGACACATGGCAATATAGCAAAGTGGTGGTACATCCTAAATGCCTTTATCATCTTCTCAATCAGAAAAAATAGTGACAATAAGCTTTGAGAAGTACAAGAGCGAGTTCTATTAATCTCTAGAGTCCATTAACTTAATCTACAGCAAGCACTTGAAACACTCAAGAAAGAAACTATTCAGTTCAGGCTCAATCGCTCACATGTAAAATGTGTCTCAACTTGTTTAAACATGCAAATAATCTGTACCATGTTAACTTATTTCTATATCCACTACATATTCGCATACTCACCAAGCATCAAAATTAACCGAAGAAACTTAAATCATATAGGCACAATTAATCTCTTAGTTACAACATAGGAAGATATAGAATCATCATTGACTTTGTTACGGGCATCCTAAGACTCTTATTTTTGGTATTTCCTTGACACTTTTTACTTTTGTATTTTGTTTTATCAAAAAGGACTCAAAAACGCACAAAAGACCAAAAGAAAACACTAAAAACTGACAACAGACTTCGATGGATCAAAGAGTACCCGCTGGTCTATCCTGAGGATATGCTTCGATGGGTCGAGGATCCCTTCGATAGATCTAAGGTACCCCACTGGAAATTTATGAAAATAGGTCAAAACTGAAAGAAGCTGCATACTCTGACTTGCATATTTTCTACAGAATTAATCACATATCCGATTGATCTACAATTTTGTCAGCATAAACTAGACATGTAAACACACATTCCCTCAAAATTTCAGAATTTTCTAACACCTCTAACTATGTGAAATAATTCACACGATACAGAATATTGCCCAGTTTCGAAATAACACTAAAAAAACGAAAAAAATTATACATAGACGCTAAGGATATGCTATAAACCCCACCCCACACTTGAAATTTGCATTGTCCTCAATGTAAATAACACTAAAGCAAGCAACACATCAGCCAAATATGAAGTAAGACAATTAACACATCACGAAACACACTAAATGGAGAAAAACAAGAAAAAGATAAAAGAGATAAGAGAGAAAGAGATGCAAATCTGGAATCCCGCTCTCCATCCACATGGGTTGCCTCCCAAGTAGCGCTAAGTTTAACGTCTTCAGCCAGACGGTGACATTCAATCTATGTTAAGCTTTGGTTCCACAATGTCAACTTCTTCTACCACGGGCTCACCCACAAGTTCATGAAAATGCTTTAGCCTGTGCCCATTGACTTTGAATGTGCTGCCATTTTTTGGATTGTATATCTTTACTGCACCATGAACAAACACATTAGTCACAGTATAAGGACCATTCCATCTAGACTGAAGCTTACCTGGAAATAATTTGAGACGCGCATTGAATAGCAAAACCTTCTGTCCTACAACAAAAGTCTTGCTCCTAATTCTTTTATCATGAAAAGCCTTAGACTTTTCCTTGTAAATTCTGTTGGATTTATAAGCATTGTTTCGGATTTCTTCCAGCTCATTCAGTTGCAACTTCCTATGCATCCCAGCATTATCTACATTGAAGTTGAACTTTGTTATTGCCCAATAGGCTTTGTGCTCAAGCTCCACCGGTAGGTGACAGGCTTTTCCATATATAAGCCTATAGGGAGACATCCTTATCGGAGTTTTGTACGCTGTCCGGTATGCCCACAAGGCCTCATCGAATCTCTGACTCCAGTCTTTCCTGGATGGGCTGACAGTTTTCTCTAGAATCTTCTTGATTTCCCTATTAGATACCTCCACTTGCCCGCTAGTCTGAGGATGATAAGGTGTTGCCACCTTGTGTTGGACATTATATTTCCTCAACAGAGCAGCAATAATGCGGTTGCAAAAATGCGATCCTCCATCACTGATTATACACTTGGGTGTACCAAATCTTGCAAATATGGACTTTAAGAACTTAAGAACAACAACTGAATCATTAGTCCTGGTGGCAACTGCCTCCACCCACCTAGAAACATAATCTACTGCTAATAAGATGTACACATTCGAATTAGAGGAGGGAAATGGACCCATAAAATCAATGCCCCACACATCAAAGATTTCAACAACCAATATTGGGCGTTGAGGTATTTGATCCCTGGGACCGAGATTACTTGTCATTTGACACCGTGGACACTTTGTAGAACTCATAAGCATCCTTGAAAATGCTAGGCCAATAGAATCCGCATTCAAGTACCTTCAGTGCTGTTTTCTTCCCTCCAAAATGTCCTCCACCTACATGTGAATGATAGAAAGAAAGAATAGGATAAAATTCTGATTCGGGCACGCACCTACGAATGATGGAGTCTAGGCAATGTTTCCATAGATATGGATCATCCCACACATAATACCGGGCCTCCTTAATCAGTTTGTACTTCTGAGCTCTGGTGATGTCATGAGGTAACTCTTTTGTCACAAGATAGTTCACAATATCCGCATACCACGGCTCCAGATCCTGGATAGCAAAAAGTTGCTCATCCGGAAATCTCTCATTCAATGGGAGGTTGTCTTCCTCCGCCTTTGACCCATGTGTCAATCGACTCAAGTTGTCTGCAACCACATTCTCAGTCCTTTCTTGTCCTTGATTTCCACATCAAACTCCTGAAGGAGTAGTAACCACCTGATTAACCTTGGCTTTGCATCCTGCTTTGTCATAAGATATCTCAATGCAGCATGGTCAGAGAAAATAATAACTTTAGTACCTAGCAGATATGACCGAATTTCTCTAAAGCAAATACAACAGCCAAAAGTTCTTTCTCAGTGGTTGAGTAATTTAACTGAGCATCATTTAATGTTCTAGAAGCATAATATATAACATGAGGCAGCTTCTCCACCCGCTGTCCCAAAATAGCACCTATTGCATATTGCAATGCATCACACATCAACTCAAATGGTAAGTTCCAATCTGGTGCCTGTATGATTGGGGCAGTGATCAATAACTCCTTGAGCTTCTGAAATGCGATGAGACAGTCTTCTATAAAACTGAAAACTGCATCCTTCTGGAGCAATGCACTGAGTGGTCGGGCTATCTTGGAAAAGTCCTTGATAAACCTGCGATAAAAACCTGCATGTCCAAGAAAAGAGCGCATGCCTCTCACCGTGGTGAGAGGTGGTAAGGTACGAATAATATCCACTTTTGCTTTGTCTACCTCTATACCTCTTTCAGAAATTACATGTCCCAATACAATACCTTATTCTACCATAAAATGACATTTTTCCCAATTTAACACAAGGTTCTTTTCCACACATCTTTCTAAAACTAGGGACAGGTTATTCAAACATGTATCAAGAGAATCACCAAAAACAGAAAAATCATCCATGAATACCTCGATGATCTTCTCCACCATGTCTGAAAAAATGCTCATCATGCATCTCTGGAAGGTTGCTGGTGCATTACACAACCCAAAAGGCATCCTCCTGTAAGCAAACGTGCCAAATGGACACGTGAAGGTAGTCTTCTCCTGGTCTTCTCTGTCAATGGCAATCTGGTTGTAGCCAGAATAGCCATCTAAAAAGCAATAATACGCATGACCTACAAGACGTTCCAACATTTGGTCAATAAAAGGAAGGGGAAAATGATCCTTACGGGTTGTGGCATTAAGCCTGCGATAGTCTATACAGACTCTCCATCCGGTTTATATTCTCTGAGGCACCAGTACATCCTCATCGTTTTTAATCACTGTGATTCCTGATTTCTTGGGAACCACCTACACATGACTTACCCACTTGCTGTCAGATATTGCATAAATAATACCTGCATCCAGCAGTTTGATAACCTCATTCTTGACCATATCCATCATAGGTGGGTTGAGTCTCCTTTGTGCCTCTCTTGTTGGTTTTGCGCCATCTTCAAGGAATATCCTGTGTGTACAAAGTATTGGATCTATTCCTTTGATATCCGCAATTGTCCAACCGATTGCTTCCTTGTACTCTCGGAGTACAGTTACTAGCTTTTCTTCCTGTGACAGTGTTAGTTTTGAAGATAAAATAACTGGTACAGTCTTACCTGCACCGAGGAATGCATACTTCAAATGCTTAGGCAATGACTTGAGCTCTAGTTCTGGTGCTGTCATAATAGAAGGCAAAAGCTTGTTATTTGAAATAGGAAGAGGGAGAGATTTCAAGTTACCATTAATATATGGCAATGATTCCAAGGGTTCAACTGCATTATCGTACTCTTCTCCCATCACCAAGTCCTCAGACGAGCTGATTCTCAAGGCTTCTTCCTCATCTTGGGATCGAACTTGGGTGATCAATTCCTCAAGTTCATCCCACACTTTTGCACCTTGGGAGGTTTTAGATTTCCTCCCACCTTCTTCGATTGCTTTCTTCAAAGCATCATCCTTGTCATCCATTAAATATTGCATAAATTCCTGCATGAAATTATCAAAAGTATCTATTGAAAAATAGGAATGCAAGTCCCTATCACTAGGATGTTTCATAGCATCAAAGATATTAAAACATATTTTCTCCCCATCCACTTTCATGGAGAAGGTACAACTATAGCAATCAATTTTGGTCCTTGCTGTCCATAGGAATGGACGGCCAAGTATCAATGGTAATTCAGAAGGTTGAGGGTGTGCCTCCATTTCCAGTACAAAGAAATCAGCTGGAAAGATCAATTTGCCCACCTGCACAAGAACATCCTCAACAAAACCTCGAGGGTAGCAGTTAGATCTATCATCTAATTTAATAGTAACACCAGTTTGCTGAAGTGCACCAATATTTAAAGTTTCATAAACTGAATAAGGCATAAGATTTATTGATGCACCTAAGTCTAATAAAGCTCCTGTAAAGTTAGTGTTACCGATTGTACATGGGACGGTGAAACGTCCTGGATCACCCATTTTGGGTGGTAGCTTCCTTTGTAACACTGCAGATACTTTCTCACTCAGCGCTACCGTCTCGGTCCCTGTAAACTTCCTCTTCATGGTACAAAGCTCCTTAAGTAACTTTGCATACTTCGGTACTTGTTTGATTGTATCAAGTAAAGGAATGTTTACTTGGACTTTTCAGAATGTGTCCAAAATCTCTTGCTCCGCTATGTCATTGTTCTTCTTCCTGAACCTGCTAGGAAAGGGTGCATCAAATGGAATAGAAGAGCAAGGGCTAGAAATTATTTTACCTGATTTTTGTCCTCCGGAATTCTTCTGCCTAGGTGCCCTTTTCGATGGGTCGAAGATTGGCTTCGATCCATCGAAGCCATCCTTTGGGTTTTGCTGTAGTGGGGGAAAAGGCAGCACCTGTTCTAAGACTGGTTCATCCTTTTTTAAAGACTTTTTAGTAGGATTTTCAACCTCTGCAATCACTCTTCCATTCCTCAATGTAATCACATTGGCTTCATGATTGGCCCCTCTTGGATTCTGCATAACTTTACCCGGAAGGGTGCCCTGTTCTCTAGTAGACATTTGTTGTTCCATGTTGTTCATCCGTTTCTCTAGTATTTGGAATACCTTGCTAGAGTCTCTGTTATGAACCTCTATTCCCTCAAGCTTGGCCATGATGGCGACTAAAGCGGAATCTGGTACTGAGGGTGCTTCCTTTTGTTGTGGCGGCTGGTAATCCTGTCTTACCTTAAAACCTGGGGGTGGATTTAAGATGTTGCTATTGTTTCCATAGCTAAAATTCGGATGATTCCTCCACCCCAGATTATAAGAATTTGAGTAAGGGTCATTCCTCGTTGATCTTTGTTGTATAAAGTTCACCTGCTCTTCTTCAGGAATAAATGGACAAGATTCGTTAGTGTGATCTGACATAGAGCATACAGAACATACCTGAGCAATGGACGAGGATGACGTTGTTTGGCTTTTGATAGCACTAGCGATGGAGTCTAGCTTCTTCTCCAATGCTTGAATTCTCATGTTCGTGCTTGGGTCTGCAATGACCTCATACACAGCCTATTGCTTTTTGCTTGCTAGGGTTCTTTCCCTTGTATAGAACTGCTTGGTATTTTCAGCTAATTTCTCAATAATGTCATGGGCCTGCTGTCCTGTTTGATACATGAACATACCTCCACATGCAGAGTCCACCCTTGTTTTGTTGGCCGGTTCTAGACCTTCATAAAAGAAAGTCATTCTATCTTCAAGATCATACCCATGATGTGGGCATTTCCTTAGCCGTTCTTTGAAATGACTCCATGTTTCATGTAACATGTCTCCATCTTTCTGGATAAAGCTATGGATCTCCTTCTTCATCTGTTTCATCTTCTGGGCAGAGAAGTATTCTTTCATAAATGCTACCTTCATCTTTCCCCATGAGGTGATAGACCTGGAAGTCAAAGAATTGAACCACATCTTTGATCCATCCTTCACAGAAAATGGAAACAAAATTAGCTTTAACACATTAGTTTCAACATTTTGTAAATTTTGTGTAGAAGCTAAAGCCTCAATTTCAGCCAGATGCTATTGAGGGTCCTCAGAAAATGTCCCCCTAAAATGTGGGAGAGCTGAAAGTAAAGCAGGGGGTACAGAATAAGTGCCAAGAGCTGGCAGTAAAATAGGTGATGAGTTTCCATTTGCACTCGGCACAAAGGAATTCATCAACGTCCTTGGTTGTTGCTCCCCCATTGCAGAAGCTGGTGATGATGGTATATCCTCTTATGATTCTAAACTTGTCTTTACTGTTCTCAGGATCCGATAACGTACTTGGACGTCCAATCTCCAGTGCTGCTTGCCTTTGTTGCTTCCGGTTCGCCCTTGCGGAGCGTTCAATCTCAAGAGTTGTCTCTAAAAGTTCAGTTTTCTTTGAACGCCTAGTCTGCATGCACTAAGACACATTAACTAGAAGAAAAATAAAAATGAAATTTAAAGAAAAACCTGAAAATTGAAAATAGTTCTTCGATGGATCGAAGCTGCTCTCAGGACACCTACAAAGCAGAAAACAGAAAAACAAAGTTAGTTTCAGAATATAAAGAACACGCTTTTCCCCGGCAACGGCGCCAAAATTTGATCGGTGGTCGTACACCAACCAAAAATAATACCCTATTCAGTATATATTTGAGATTAATGCAATATAGTGCATATAGGGAACGATCCACAGGGAAAAGTAGACTCTGTACTCTAAACACAAACTAAGATGCGAAAGTCAGAAATTTGACAGACTCGACCATTGGATAAAAACATAATTAATTAAAATACCTAGACTAAACCAAAAATCACGAAATAAATACTGGAAATACTAGACTCAGTGGTGGACAACCACACAAAAATTCAATGAAATCGGAGTTGTTTTTAATGTCGAAATAAATTATATAAACTAGACTACAAACTGAAAACAGTACAGTAAAACAAAGATTTAATCAAAGTAAGAGATTGTTAGACACTTCTCTCCACCCTAGATAATTCCAATCTACCCCAATCAATTCACATAACCTCAAATGAATGTTTCTCATGCATACGCTGTGATTAAGTCGCATACACCTTACACCCTCGTGCTTGACATGCTAAACCAGTTGATGTACCCTAGCTTAACTTGATCTTAACTTAAGAGATATGGTACTTCTTCGATCGGTCCAAAATCAACTTAAACTAAGTCATTACGATCTGTAGGATGTTTGAGACAACAACAAGATTTCTAGAGCTACTATGGATGAGTGCTCTTGCATCACCTTGGAACTAATTCACACAACATATTAGGCTGTTCATCTCTACAGAATATGCACTGATTGATCGTCACCTACACATTCAAGATAATAGATCCTAACAAATACATCTAAGTTTCGAACCAAAGACACATATGCAAGAAATCATATGGTGATAAAATAGTGAATAAGTTCTCATCAAAATGTTATGTAAATCACTGGGGTTCAAGATCAAAACATGTCTAGGGCTTCGATCAGCCACTAACAAATAAAGTTTAGCTCCTCATGCTAACCATGGAAGCTAAAGAAAAATATAGAGGAGAGAAATAAATTACAGCCATAAGGTGATGATGATAGAGCCTTTTCTTCCTCTGAAATTTCTCTCCTCCTCTCTTCCTCCAAACTGCCGAGCTCTTTTTTTTTCTCCTATTCTTTTGTCTCCATTCTGCCGTGAGCCTTCTTCCCCTCTTTTAATTAATGTCTTCTTCTTTTAATTCTCTTTCTTTTCATCTCCTTCACGTCTCTCTCTCTGCAGACCTAGTTGATTCCCACGTGCTCTTCCTCCAAAGTCCTAGTCTGTATGCATGTATTAATTTCCAAGTCCAACTCTCCAGCCTCCTTACTTTTCCTTAAATATATATATCTCTCCTTTAGCTAGGCTAATCAACATGGCCAAAATAAAAGTCACGTGCTCCACCCTAATTCCACAAGCATGTGGACTTCTTATTTCTTTAGCCATTCAACCAAGTCCATGTTGCAATAGGAAAGTCCAATTAATTCAATTTTTCTCTAATTTCTCCAAAAATCTACAAAAAAATAAACATTAATAAATAAACCAAAAACATAACAAAAAACACTAAATATAAGGTAATATTAAACATAGAAACGTTGCATAAATATGCACCTATCAACAACCGTGAGGTGTTTGATGTGCTGCACTCAGAGGCGTGGACATTGAGAAGGAAACGCTTACACGGTTTCTGAAATGTTGGTTTGAGGAAGGTGAATTTAGCCGAGATATTTTGATGAGGTTGTGTTCCGGCACCTCGGGATCAGTATCTTCATTAGGCGGTGACTTTTTCGATTGTGTTGAGGGTCATCTGAATAAGGCAGACGATTCGTTGGGTGGTGAAGGAGATCACAGAGTAGTGGACTTGTTCTTGTGGCATGAGTCAGGGTGGTCGTTGGTGATCCTTCCACACAGCAGGCGTCGCTGTGATTTGTGTCCGACGAGCACTCTCAGTTGCTATTTTGGTGGCCAGGAGGGTCACGTTATGAGGGAATTTCCTCAGTCAGCTGTTTTAGTGGTTCGGCAACTTAGAGTTCAGGAGGAGGTCAAGATGCCATTTCTGGAGTTTGACCAACGCAGCCTTCTAGACGAGTCAATCAGAAAAGCCACAATCAACGTGGACGGCTAGTTGGGCATGCCAGAGTTTGTGCCACGACCCTGTGTGAGGGCAGAGTTTCTCTGAGGTTACCGTTGCTTGGCATCCATGGCTATTATGCCTGCATCTCCACTTCCGGGGTTATGGAGAGTGTTGCATCCATCCAGAGAAGTTGTGAGATCTTTGTTGGAGGTTATGGGTTAACCGCGGATCTGTTATTGCTGGATATCGTCGATTTTGATTGATTTTGGGTATAGACTTCTTAGTGACACATTGGGCTACGTTCGATTGTCAGAAGAAGGAGGTTGTGTTTCGACAACCAGGGTTCCCCGAGATATTGTTTCGCGGTGAGAAGAATATTTTATTGCCATGTGTGATTTCAGCAATGAAGGCTGAGCGGATGATGAAAAAGGGTTGTGTTGCTTACTTAGCTCATGTTGTGGATACTACGGCTGCTATGCCGGACATTGGTGATATTGAGGTGGTTCCCGAGTTTCTAGATGTGTTTCTGGAGGAGTTACCGGGTATTTCTCCAGTGCGGGAAATCGATTTCACCATTGAGCTTTTACCGGGTACCGGACCCATATCACAGGCACCTTATCGTATGGCGCCAGCGGAGTTGAAGGAGCTGCAGATTCAACTTCGGGAGTTGATGGAGGATATTTCATACGACCCAGTGTATCGCCGTGGGGTACTTTTGTACTGTTTGTGCGAATGTAGGATGGTTCGATGAGGTTGTGAATCGACTACCGGAAACTGAATCAGGCTTCAAAGAAGAACAAGTATCCGTTGCCGTGGATTGACGACTTGTTTGATCAGCTCACGGGAGCTTCAGTCTTTTCAAAGATTGATCTCAGGTCCGGATATCATCAGTTGAGGATCTGAGAGTCGGATGTGGCCAGGACAGCTTTCAGATCGCGGTATGGGCATTACGAGTTCTTGGTTATGCTGTTTGGGTTGACCAATACCCCCGCAGCTTTTATGGACTTGATGAACCGGGTGTTCAGACGGTTTCTGGACAAGTTTGTGATCGTGTTCATCGGCAATATCCTGATTTACTCCAGGAGTGTGGGCCAGCACAAGAAGCATTTATGAGCTGTTTTGTGGACATTGCGAGATAATTAGCTGTTTGCGAAGTTTAGCAAGCGTGAGTTTTGGTTGGACAGCGTGAAGTTTTTGGGTCACGTGATATCAACTGAGGGAGTCAGCGTGGATCCTGACCAGATCGAGGTCGTGTTGAATTGGTGTAGACCTACCACCGTACCAGAGATCAGGAGTTTCTTGGGTTTGGCAGGCTATTATCGGCGCTTTGTGCAGAATTTTTCTCGGATTGCCACTCCACTTTCCAGATTGACGAAGAAAGGCGTCAAGTTCGAGTGGTCTGATACGTGTGAGGAGAGTTACTTACTCCTGAAGGAAAAGTTGATCGTTGCACCAGTTTTGACTTTACTTGACGATAGAGGAGAGTTCGTGGTTTATAGCGATGCATCGAGATTGTGATTTAGTTATGCTTTGATGCAGCATAGTAGAGCGGTGGCTCATGGTTTCAGGCAGTGGAAACTTTATCAAGCTACGTATCATATGTATGATTTGGGAGAAGCTGTCTTTATGTTAGCATTGAAGAGTTCGAGATACTATAACTGTGGCGTGTAGCGCAGTGCAGAATGTATATTGATCACTTGAGTTTCATCTACTTGCATACTCAGCTAGATTTGAGCTTGAGGCAGCGTAGATGGATGGGGTCGATTAACGCATATGGCTGCACATTTGAGTTTATCCGAGAAAGGCTAGTGGTTGTACTTTGACTATTTTTCTGGGATGTTGTTGCTAATGCATTCAATCGGAAATCGGGAGCTTCATTGTTTCATGGGTGTGTGGCTCGAGTTTCCGTGTTAGCCGAGTTGGGAGCTACGGGAGCTGAGTTAGAGTGAGATGATGATAAAGCTCATTGTTTTACGTGTGTTATGCACTAGTGGTATGGAGGTGTATCAAATACTTCGAGTTTAATATTCGTGACGCAACATGAAGAGGAATATAGTAGCTTATGTGAGCAGATGCCACATTTGTCGGCAGGTGAGGGCTGTAAGGCATAGACTTGCTGGGAAGTTACCATCATTGGAGATTTCTGATTAGAAGTTGGAGCTTGTCACTGTCGATATTATGAATCAGTTATTTTCCTTGTACTTCCAGAAGAGATTTCAGTGGGCACGCTGGCATAACTGTATTTGGTGGAGGTTGTTCATTTTCGTGATGTGCCTGTGTCCCAGATTGCTGATCGAGATAATTAGTTACAACAGAGTGTTGGTATGCATTGCAGTGAGCATTGGGGACCAGATTACAGTTTAGTACCGTTTCTTATCCTCAGATTGGTGGGCGATCTTAGAGGACTGTTCAGTCTTTGGAAGGCATGTTATGGTCTTGTGTATTGCAGTTCCGAGGGATTTGGGACTAGCAGTTTCATTTGTTCGAGATTGCTTGCAATACCAATTTGTAGACCAGTATGGTTGTGACATTATATGAAGTTGTGTATAAGAAACAGTGTTGTACTCCATTGTGTTGGAGCGAGTGAGGTTCGAGTTGGCGTTTGATCCTGATTTAGTAAAATGCGCTACTGTATACCTTCGGATTAGCAGGGACATGTTGATAATTACTCGAGTTCGACATTAGAGTTATATTGATGTGAGCAGGTTGAGTTATGAATTTGACACGTTATTTTGGTCCGTATGTGATCATGGGGCGAGTTTGTGTTGTGCCGTATAGTTTGGCATTGCCTATAGCGTTGGCCTTTGTGTGTGTTGTATTCCATGTGGTGGAACTACATTCCAGATTTATTACATGTTTTGCACCCCATCAGTTTCTTATACAGGAAGACTTGGCATTTGTGGAGGAGCGAGTTCAGATTCGGGATTTGAAGGTATAGAGATTACAGCACAGAGATATTTCCTATTGTGAAATCTGTTGGCAGAGTTATTCAGTGGACGTATCCACTGGGGAGTTGAGCAGTATGCAGAGGCAGTGTCCCTACTTTTCAGTTGGCAGACTTGGAAATTTCGAGGTCGAAATTTTTGTAAGGGGGGTAGATTTGTGACAACCCAAACCGAAATTGGAATGATTATCGACTTGATTTGCGAGTTTCGCAATTAGTCGCGATTTTGTCGTAATCGGTTAATATGGTGGCCTCGTTAACGACTAAATTTTCAGGAAAGAACTTGATTTGGGATCCTTCACGAAAGTTGCAGAGAATTCAATTTCGAGCTCGTGGGAACTTCCGGAGGATTATTCCGAGTTACAAGGAATAAGCTGTGAATATTTTCGGCCATCGGATATTGTCATATTTATCCGTTTGGGATTCGATACGCGTACGGTATAAATACGTGACGATTTTGGAAAGATTTTAAAAGAGGAAAGCTGGGTTGACCCGCGTTGACCACGGGTCATGGGCGACCCGTTTTTGGCCGATTGGTTTTCATGGTTGTTGAGCTTGATTCTGGCCACGGTTGGCCGGGGTCTCTTCATGGAATAGGTTGGGCTCGAGCTCCTCTTCGGATTCATAGGTGGATCAACCCTTGAGGTGGCCGGAGTAGAGAGAATCAAAGCGGTGAAGTTGGGCAATTTCCGGCAAGATTTCGGCCTCCTTGGGTGGCGGCGTTTCGGCCGAGTTGGTGGTGGCTCTTTAAGGGTTTTGTTAGCCTTGGAGAGAGGAAGCTATTGGAAGTGGTTTCAATCCTTGCCATGGCCGGAGGAGGGAGATCGAAAAAGTTGAAATTCCGGCGAGGGTTTGTAACTTTGAGGTGAGTTTTGGACCTTTTTCGGTCTAAATTGACCTTAACTTTGAACTGGAAAGTTGTTGGAAATGTCGAGATCTTCAAATTCCCACCGGCCCAGAAAAATGCAACCTACACATGGATTTGAAGATCTCGACTTTTCGGTCGTGGTGTTTTTCGACAAGTTGTATGTCATTTTGCTTAGAATCGCGCACCGATCGTAGTGGTGAGGTTTATTTTTCAAATTGAGCATCAGAAATTATAGCGAGGTTTTATGGTGTGATTATCGGATTTTGAAGATTTCGTCGATATTGAATTATATGTTTCCGGGAACGGTTGTTTCTCGTGATATGATTCCAGGTTTTGAGTTATGATTTTGAGCAGTGGATTTTAGGATTATCCAGGGGATCGTGATCATTCGTTTGGCGAGGGATTTTCCGCCGGATCACTGGATTAACGCGTATTGCGTTATGCTCATCTGTGAGTGGACTTTTCTATTTTCACTGTCGTTGCGAGTTCGTGATTTCCGTATTTATTTATATACGATGTTGAGATTATTTATTAATTTTGGAGGTATTATTTTATGTTTTATATGGTGATTGCATTACTTGCATCGATGCTTTGGCTACTCAGCTGATCACCGGTACTTAGACCCAGAGTTGAGAGTTTCCTCTGAGCAGGGTTGAGAGATTCCCCTATTATGCCGCTAGGGTTGAGAGATTCGCGTGGCACCTCCATATATTTTCAGAACTCGCTGTGCATTGATTTTATGATATATGAAATTGGTTAAAGGCATATGTTTATTTTCGTCCACTCACTCTAACGATTTTATTTGCCTTTCCCCTGGGCTTTTCGGTTTCCGTTCCCAGTTTGCAGTTTTGAATCTGGTGTCGCACGTTGTTGTCAGAGGCTTAGTATTCGAGAGATGTTTCTTTTATAGTAGGTTCTTAGTTTGGCCTACTATTTGTATATATATACTAGAAGTCGCTCTGAGCATTCTGATGTTATACTTTCATACGATTTTCCCCGGATTTCTGTAAAGTACAGTTTTATTAATTACTTTACATTACTGTTGTGATATTGAGAAATCCGGATGGGATTGGTGCCCACGGTTTGATTTTTGTGGCATAGGATGAAGTGTATTTTCCGGGTGCAGGTTAATGGCAATTCCGCATTAGTAATGAAACTCTGCTGAAATTTTTATGGTTTTCAAAAATTCGTGTTTTCAGAAGGGGTTTGATTCTGGTTTAGGAAACTAAATCGGGGTTGAGTCCTTTCAACAAGTCCGCATCATTATCAACTGAACCAAACTGTTTCACATGGATAATCAATAACCACTCCTATTGCTGATTGTAGGAGTACTTTGGCGAAATGAGTTGGTATGACACCCTTAGTGTAAACCAACTTCATATGTTCAATGCAAACCACATTATCCTCAACGAGACAAGCGGTGTTATCATAGTAGATGGTAATCCATTGAAAGGACCCAACCCCGATTTAGTTGCCTAAACCGGAATCGAACCCCTTCGAAAACACGAACCAACAAAAACCAACAAAATTTCGGCAGAGTTTCGTTACTAACGTGGAATTACCATTACCTGCACGCGGAAAATACACTTCATCCTATGCCACAAAAATCAAACCATGGGCACCAATCCCATCCGGATTTCTCAATATATCAACAATAATGTAAAGTAGTAAATATAACTATACTTTACTGAAATCCGGAGTAAAATCGTGTAATATATACAACAGAATACTCAGAGCGACCTCTAATGTATAATCATATAAGTATACCACAGTAGGTAGAACAATAAACCTACTGGAAGAAACAAGGTAGCTCGAGCACTATGCCTCCGACCACGACGTGCGACATCAGAGTCCGAACTGCAAACTGGGCACGGAAACCGAAAAGCCCAGGTGAAAGACATGAAAACTGTTAGAGTGAGTGGACGAAAATAAATGTCTTTCACCAGTGGATATATATATGTTTAAAATAACATATGCGAATCCAGGTAAATAAAAATAACAAAGTACACGAGGTAAAATCATACTCCTCCAGCGTACTGAGCATGCAAGTAAAAATCCCACGGGGTCACTCATGAACACATCTGTGCTAGTACAGTAAGAACCACGGGGTCCCTAGCCCACCCGTGATTCTAGCTGAGGTAGTACAGTCGGTACCACAGGGTCCCTATCCCACACGTGATTCAGAACCACGGGATCCCTAGCCCACACATGATTCTAGCCAGAAAGGCCTCAGGTCAGAGGTCTGCCTCCCCCCGGTAGAGGCCTCGGGTCAGAAGTCACAGCCTCCCCTGGTAACATCCTCGGGGATCAGCCGGGATGCAGGTGTATCGATACAACATATATAACGACTGTACTCTATGAAAATCAAATCATAAACAGTTCGATGCAAATGCATGAAACAACATATAAGTGTATGTATACTCGTATACGCATATCCGTATATGTATAATCGTAAAACACATGCTCATGTAAATCGAAATCTCATATGCATGCTCAAGTTCGTAAAACATGTATAAAGACTCGAAAACAATCCGTGAAAATAAATGTCCACACACAGACTAGCGTAACGCAGTTTGCATTAACCCGTGATCTGGCGGAAAGTCCCTCGCCAAACAAATGATCACGAATCCCTGAATAATCAAAAAATCCATTACTCAAAGTCATAACTCAACAATTCAAAACAAATCACGAGAAACCACCGTTCTCGGAAACACATAATCTGATTACGACAAACTGTCGGAAATCCAAAAATCACACCTCAATACCTCGCTGTAAGTTCAGATGCTCAATTCGAAAAACGAACCTCCCCATTGCGATCGGGGCACGATTTCGAGTGAAATGACATGCAACTTGTTGAAAATCCCAAAAAGTCAAAATGTTGACCGTTGACCGCCGCCGGCGGCGGCGCTGTGACGACCCGGACCAGAATCAACAGTATGATCAGCTATATACGTGAGTTACTGCGTAGTCGCAGCTGTCCGACAGTTATTCGAATCGCCGAACTTGTTAACGACTAAATTATTGGCCGAGAATTGGAGCTAGGTCTCTTCTCGAGAGTCATTGTACGTGTGATTACGAGTTTGTGAGCGGTTCCGGATTGTTATTCGGACTACCGAGGAATTAATTATGAATATTTGAAGTTTCGACGGAAATGGATTTAAATGGCAGGTTTGTTCGCGACTAAATTATCGGACGAGAATTTGGCTCCGGATCCTTCACGGAAGTTGTTCAGAATTTAAGTTGCGAATTTTTCCGTTTGTTGATTGTTTGGTTGATTTAATTATATGTTGATTGGAACAGTTGACTTTTTATTCGTTTGGCCGATGTGTTTGACTTTGGGTGATATTGAGAGAACATATCGAGACGAGTTTGTGGCCGCGAGAATTATCAGGATCGGAATCACGACGAGAAAGTTACGTGAGTTTGATGTTCGTTGAAATGGATAAACATGAAGTTTCCTTTTTGGGAAGTATAAATAGTGGACTTACTCCTTTGGGAAAGTCAAGGACTTCAATTAATGGTTTGACCACGTTTGACCGTGGTGAGGAGAGAGAACTCGACGGCGACTTTGGCTCGCCGGCGGCGAGGAATTTTCCGGCACCCCACGGCTTGAGTTTGGTGTTGTTCTCTTCGTCTCGAGGTACTCTACTCAACCCCGGCCACCACGCACGGCCAAGCTCACGGAGGAGGAGCAATTTTCCGGCCAAAAATGGAAGAAAACTTTGTGATTCGGGTTCTTGGATTCGAACCGATTCGAGCTGAATTTTTTAGTGGGCTTTGTAGCTCTCATCCTCTTGAAGCTACCATGTAAGTTTGAAGCTCTAATTTTGCTTGAGTTTGGAGAATTTTGGGATTTAAAATTTGTGTACAATTCGGTTTATCATGAAATTGGATGTGTTAGAGTGAGAATTGGACTTCGGTGCAGTTGACAAAGTGGCTCAGTGGACGATTTGGAGTGGAATAGGGGTGGCTCCGCCGTGAAATTTCACGTCCAGCGGCGGCGCCGCCGTCGACGGCGGTCAACGGTTTGACTTTTTGGACTTTCGACAAGTTGCATGTCATTTGACTCGAAATCGCGCCCCGATCGCAGTGGGGAGGTTCGTTTTTCGAGTTGAGCGTCTGAACGTAAAGCGAGGTATTGTGGTGTACATATACGGATTTTCGACGTTTCGTCGTATTCGGATTTCGTGTTTTCGAGAACAGTGGTTTATCGTGATTTGGTTTGTATTGTCGAATTATGTTTGTGAGAATTGGACTTTGTGAATATTCAGGGGTTCGGGATCGTTCGTTTGGCGAGGGACTTTCCGCCGGATCACGGGTTAACGCGTATCGCGTTACGCCAGACTGTGAGTGGACAAGTTTATGTTTTCACTGTTGATTTGCAAGTTCGTAGATTTCATGATTTGCAAGTTCGTAGATTTCATGTTTTATATATGTTGGATTTGGAGGTATTGTTTATATTTATTGGTGATGGCATTATTGCATCGATGCTTCGACTACTCGGCTGATCACCGGTAGTCCACCAGAGTTGAGAGGTCCTCTGGGCAGGGTTGAGAGGTCCCCTGGCCTATCACCGTCAAGTTTGAGCGATTCACCTGACGTCGGGTTTGAGAGGTCGCCCGACAACCTCCTTATATCTATTTTTTCCGAACTCGCACTGTTTTACATTGATTGTGTATATAACTGGTGAAAGGCTTATGTTTATTTTCGTCCACTCACTCTAACGTTTTTTTTATTTGCCTTTCCCCTGGGCTTTTCGGTTTCTGTGCCCAGTTTGCAGTTCAGGCTCTGGTGTCGCACGTCGTGGTCAAAGGCATAATGCTCGAGCTACTTTGTTTCATCCAGTAGAGTTATTGTTCTACCTACTGTGGTATGCGTATACGATTATGTATTAAAAGTCGCTTTGAGCTTCCTATTGTATATGTATACGATTTTACTCTGGATTTTCAGTAAAGTGCATATATATTTACTACTTTTACTTTACTGTTGATATATTGAGAAATCCGGATGGGATTGGTGCCCACGGTTTGCTTTTTGTGGCATAGGATGAAGTGTATTTTCCGCGTTCAGGTAATGGTAATTCCACGCTAGTAACGAAACTCTGCCCAAATTTCGAAAAGTTTTTGTTGATTCGTGTTTTCGAAGGGGTTTGATTCCAATTTAGGAAGCTAAATCGGGGTTGGGTCCTTTCAGCTTGGTATCAGAGCATTAGGTTATAGGTTCTGTAGACTTCTGTAGTCGTGTTTACTAAGGATATTTGAGAATGTACAGCATGTCTGGAATGGTGACCCGACCGGCCGGCGGATAATCATCAATATTCCGGGTGTTGTATGCTTTCAAATATTTGAAGTTCCATGATTACGTTCCACTTGTTGTGAACGATATTGTATTCATTAGGATGCCTCCTGACGTGCTTTCTGTGTCGTTTCGGTTGTGGATCCTATTGAGGATCAATTGACGCGCGATTTGCCGGAGAACTGTGGATTTGGATGAGTATTCAGAGTTCAGTGAACTGTGTGGCACGGTTTGCCTGGTTGTGTATGTGAACGTCTGTATGTTGCCTCAGAGTTGAGAATTGTGGCAGTTGATGTTTGCCTGAGTCAGATCAGTGTATTTGGTGGGCTGATATTGTGTGAGTTCCGGTTGCGACTCCATGGCCTACATTTAGGGTGTTGTGTATATGCACTACCACATTTTGACTCATTGCCGGCAATTTTTAAATCGCCGGCAATGTTTTTACATTACCGGCGATTTTTGCCGTAAAAATCGCCGGTAATGTCTTTTTTTTTTTAACATTACCGGCGACATACATAAATGTATGTCGCCGGCAATGTCTCGATGGTAATGTAAAAAAAAATAAAAAAAAGACATTGCCGGCGACTTCATTTATGTCGCCGGCGACTTCATTTATGTCGCCGGCAATGTCTTTTTTTTTTTAAACATTACCGGCGACATAAATGTATGTCGCCGGCAATGTCTTTTTTTGTTTTGTTTATATTACCCTCGAGACATTGCCGGCGACATACATTTATGTCGCCGGTAATGTTAAAAAATAATAAAAAAAAAGACATTACCGGCGATTTTTCCGGCAAAAATCGCCGGTAATGTTAAAAAAGATTGCCGGCGATTTAAAAATCGCCGGCAATGAGTCAAAATGTGGTAGTGATGGTAATGGTTTTGTCAGGCTATCCAGCAATTGACTGAGGGGTGTTTACCCACCTGAGGCAGAGATGCATTATCCACATGTTTGTTTCCGTTTGCACGTGTATTGTGGCTTCAGAGGAAGCAGTGCATGAGGTTCGAGATGAGTTTGAACCTGAGCATCAGAGAGAGTCTGATTGTTGTGCCTCGAGACATCCATGAGGAGCTTAGTGTGTTGCACTCAGTGGCGAGGCTATTGAGAAGGAAAGTTGTACGCGGTTTTCGATGTTGTGGTTTGAGGGAAGTGGACTTAGTCGAGATGTTTTGATGAGATTGAGTTCCGACACCCCGGGATCAGTGACTTCATCAGGCTGCGACCTTTTCGATATTGTTGTGGGTCATCAGATCACGCAGAGGATCCGTTTGACGATGGCAGAGATCACAGAGTAGCGGATTTGCTCCTGTGGCATGAGTTTTTGGTGATCGTTGGTGATCCTTTTTCACAACAGGTGTCGATGTGACTTGTGTTCGTGGAGAACTTTCTGTTGCCATTGTGGTGGCCAAGAGGATCACGTTACGAGGGAGCGCCCTTGGTCAGTTGTTGTAGCGGTTCGGCAGCTCAGAGTTTACGAGGAGATCCTCATGTTGTTCCTGCGGTCTGACCAATGTACCCTTTTGACGAGTTCTTCAGCAAGTTGCATATGATGTTGGCGACTAGTTGGGTATGTTAGAGTTCGCGCCATGACCTTGTTTGAGGACAGACTTTTCTCCGAGGTTACTATTGCTTGATGTCCATGGCGATTGTACCTGCATCTCCACTTCCGAGGTCTTGGAGAGTGTTGCATCCATCCGGAGGTCGCGAGATCCTTGTTGGAGGATATGGCTTAGCCGTGGATCTATTATAGCTGGACATCGTGGTCTTGGTGTGTTTGAGAGTATGGACTTACTGACGATGCATTTGGCTGTGTTCAAGTGCCTCGAGATAGAGGTTGTGTTTTGACGACCAGACTTTCCCCGAGATGCTGTTTCGCGGTGATGGTCGAGCGGATGATGGAGACGAGTTGTGTTATTGCTTGGCTCATTTTGTTGATACTATGGTTGCTGTGCCCGACATTGGTGATGTTGAGGTGGTTCCTGAGTTCCAAGCGTGTTTCGGAGGAGTTACCAGGTGTTCCTCTAGTTCGGAAGACTGACTACACCATTGAGCTTGTACCGGGCGCTGAACTCATTTTACCGACGTCTTGTCGTTCGGAGCCAGCGGAGCTGATGGAGCTACAGTTTCGACTCCAGGAGTTGCTGGAGGAGGTTTCAAAAGATTTCATGCGACCCTGGGTATTTGCGTGGTGTGCTCTTGCATTGTGTGTACAGATGATGAGTGGTTCGACGTGGTTGTGCATTGACTACCGAAGCCTGATTTGCTTCAGAGGAGAATGAGTATCCTCCGTTTTGGATTGATGAGTGGTTTGATCAGCTCGCGAGAGCTTCAGTCTTGTTAAAGATTTATTTCGGGCCTAGATACCATCAGTTGAGGTTCGATGAGTCAGATGTGGCTATGTTGGCTTTCGGATCGCAGTGCGGGCATCATGAGTTCTTGGTTACGCTGTTTAGTTGACCAATGCCCCCGTAGATCGTGTGGACTTGATGGACCAGGTGTTCAGACGGTTTCTGGACGAGTTGCGACCATATTCGTCGGCAACTTCCTGATTTACTCCAGGCATGTGGACCAGCACCTGATGCAATTGTGTGCGGTTTCGCGGACTTTGTGAGACGACTAGGTGTTGCGAGGTTCTGCCAGTGTGAATTGTGGCCGATCAGCGTGAAGATTTCGGGCTGTGTGATGTCAGCCGAGGGAGTTGGCGTGGACCCTGACCAGTTAGAAGCCAAGTTGATTTGGGGATTGCTCTACCATTGTACCAGAGATCGGGAGTCTCTTGGGTTTGGCAGGCTATTACCGATGGCTTGTGCTGGATTTTCCCGGATTGCCACTCTACTTTCCGAATTGACTAAGAAGGCGTCAAGTTCGAGTGGTTCGATGCACTCGAGGAGAGTTACTCACTCCTGCAGAATGGTTGACCGTTGTTTCGGTTTTGACCTTACTTGACGATCGTGATGAGTTCGTGGGTTATGGCGATGCATTGAGGGTTGGATTTGGATATGTTTTGATGTTGTGTAGCTGAGCAGTGGCTCATGGTTTCGGACAGTAGAAAATTTATGGGGCTACGTGTTCTATGTATGATTTGGGTGTAGCTGTCCTTGTGTTAGCATCGGAGAGTTCGAGACACTACTGTTATGGCGTGCAGCTCAGGGTAGGACATGCACTGATCACTTGAGTTTCATCCACTTGCATTTTCGGCCAGATTTGGGCTTGAGGCAGTGTAGATGGATGGGGTCGACTCACGACTATGGCTGCACCTTTGAGCTTGTTCGGGAAAGGTTAGTAGTTGTACTTTGACCATCCATTTGGGATGTTGATGTTGGTGCGTTCAGTTGAGAGTCAGGAGCTTCAGTGTTTCATGTGTGTGTGTGGCTCGAGTTTCTGTATTAGCCGAGTTGCAAGCTATGGGAGCTGTGTTCGAGTGTGATGACATGAAGCTCATTGTTTTGCGCGCGTTTGGCACTTGTGATGCGGAGATGTATCTGATACTCCGAGTTTACTACTCGAGATGCAATATGAAGAGAAATTTAGCAGCTTGTGTATACGCAGCATGTGTGTGTAGATGCCACATTTGTCGACTGGCGATGGCTAAGAGGCAGAGACTTGCCGTGAAGTGTCAGCCATTTGAGATTTCCGGTTAGACGTGGCGTTTGTTGCTGTGATTGTATGTATTTGTATGCACTTTGATTTGGGATACCAGTTGTCAGGCCTTTGTGGACCGTTTGATGAATTTAGTTCGTTTCCTTGTACTTTTGGAGACGATTTCAGTGGCAAGCTGTCATGGTTGTATTTGATTAAGGTTGTCCATCTACGTGGCGTACCTGTGTCCCAGTTCGCTGATTGAGATAATCAGCTACAACAAAGTGTTGACGAGCTTTGCAGCGAGCATTGGGGACCAGATTACGGTTTGGTACCAGTTTTTATCCTCGGATTGGTGGGCGATCTTTGAGGACTATTCAGACCTTGGAGGGCATGTTGTGGACCTTGGTATTGCAGTTCCGGAGGATTCGGGACCAGCAGTTTCTTTTGTTTGAGGTTGCTTGCGGTACCAGTTTGTTGACCACAATGAATTGACATTGTTTGATGTCGATTTGAGGTACGATGTTGTACTCCATAGTGTTGGAGTGAGTTTGGTTTAAGTTTGAGTTGATGTTTGATTCTGATTTTGTGGAATGTGTTACAACAGACTGTCAGGTTAGCGGAAATGGGTTGATTATTGCCCGAGTTTGATGTTTGAGCTATGCTGATATGAGTGTGTGAGTTATATTAATGTGTGAACTGAGTTGTGAATTGGCACGTTGTTTTGAGTTGTATGTGGCCATAGGCGAGTTTGTGTTATGCCGTATGGTTCGGCACCGCCTATAGTGTTGGCTTTTGTGTGTGTGTTGTGTTCCGTGTGGCGGAACTGTGTTTCAGATGTGTTACGTGTGGTGTACCCTATCAGTTCCTTATGCAGGAACACTTGGCAATTGTGGGGAGCCAGTTCAGATTTGTGATTTGAGGGTACATGGATTTCAGCACGGAGTTATCTCCTATTGTGGAGTTTGTGATCAGAGTTGTTCAGTCGACATTGTCGCTGGAGAGTTGAGCAATATGCAGTGGCAGTGCTCCTACCTTGCAGTCGGCAGACTCAGAAATTTTGAGGTCGAAATTTTTCTAAGGGGGGTGGATTACTAAATCAGCAATTTGATCAGCTATATACGTGAGTTACTGCGTAGTCGTAGCTGTCCGACAGTTATTCGAATCGCCGAACTTGTTAACGACTAAATTATTGGCCAAGAATTGGAGTTGGGTCTCTTCTCGAGAGTCGTTGTACGTGTGATTACAAGTTCGTGGGCGGTTCCGGATCGTTATTCGGACGACCAAGGAATTAATTATGAATATTTGAAGTTTCGACGGAAATGGATTTAAATGGCAGGTTTGTTCGCGACTAAATTATTGGACGAGAATTTGGCTCGGGATCCTTCACGGAAGTTGTTCAGAATTTAATTTCGAGTTCGTAGGAACTTCAGGAGCATGATTTTGAGTTACGGAGTTTAAGTTGCAAATTTTGCCGTTTGTTGATTGTTTGGTTGATTTAATTATATGTTGATTGGAACAGTTGACTTTTTATCCGTTTGGCCGATGTGTTTGACTTTGTGTGATATTGGAAGAACATGTCGAGACGAGTTTGTGGCCGCGCGAATTATCGGGATCGGAATCACGACGAGTAAGTTAAGTGGGTTTGATGTTCCTCGAAATGGATAAACATGAAGTTTCCTTTTTGGGAAGTATAAATAGTGGACTTACTCCTTTGGGAAAGTCAAGGACTTCAATTAATGGTTTGACCACGTTTGACCGTAGTGAGGAGAGAGAGCTCGACGGCGACTTTGGCTCGCCGGCGGCGAGGAATTTTCCGGCACCCCACGGCTTGAGTTTGGTGTTGTTCTCTTCGTCTCGGGGTCCTCTACTCAACCCCGGCTACCACGCATGGCCAAGCTCACTGAGGAGGAGCAATTTTCCGGCCAAAAATGGAAGAAAAGTTTGTGATTCGGGTTCTTGGATTCGGACCGATTCGAGCTGAATTTTTTAGTGGGCTTTGTAGCTCTCATCCTCTTGAAGCTACCATGTAAGTTTGAAGCTCTAATTTTGCTTGAGTTTGGAGAATTTTGGGATTTAAAATTTGTGTACAATTCGGTTTATCATGAAATTGGATGTGTTAGAGTGAGAATTGGACTTCGGTGCAGTTGACAAAGTTGCTCAGTGGACGATTTAGATTGGAATAGGGGTGGCTCCGCCGTGAAATTTCACGTCCAGCGGCGGCGCGGCCGTGGACGGCGGTCAACGGTCAACGGTTTGACTTTTTGGACTTTCGACAAGTTGCATGTCATTTGACTCGAAATCACGCCCCGATCGCAGTGGGGAGGTTCAATTTCGAGTTGAGCGTCTGAATGTAAAGCGAGGTATTGTGGTGTACATATATGGATTTTCGACGTTTCTTTGTATTCAGATTTCGTGTTTCCGAGAACGGTGGTTTATCATGATTTGGTTTGTATTGTCGAATTATGTTTGTGAGAATTGGACTTTGTGAATATTCAGGGGTTCGTGATCGTTCGTTTGGGGAGGGACTTTCCGCCGGATCACGGGTTAACGCGTATCGCGTTACGCCAGACTGTGAGTGGACAAGTTTATGTTTTCACTGTTGATTTGCGAGTTCGTAGATTTCATGATTTCGTATCTACTTTATACGTTATTGTTTTATATATGTTGGATTTGGAGGTATTGTTTATATTTATTGGTGATGGCATTATTGCATCGATGCTTCGACTACTCGGCTGATCACCGGTAGTCCACCAGAGTTGAGAGGTTCTCTGGGCAGGGTTGAGAGGTCCCCTGGCCTATCACCGTCAAGTTTGAGCGATTCACCTGACGTCGGGTTTGAGAGGTCGCCCGACAACCTCCTTATATCTATTTTTTCCGAACTCGCACTGTTTTACATTGATTGTGTATATAACTGGTGAAAGGCTTATGTTTATTTTCGTCCACTCACTCTAACGTTTTTTTTATTTGCCTTTCCCCTGGGCTTTTCGGTTTCTGTGCCCAGTTTGCAGTTCAGGCTCTGGTGTCGCACGTCGTGGTCAAATGCATAATGCTCAAGCTACTTTGTTTAATCCAGTAGAGTTATTGTTCTACCTACTGTGGTATGCGTATACGATTATGTATTAAAAGTCGCTTTGAGCTTCCTATTGTATATGTATACCATTTTACTCTGGATTTTCAGTAAAGTGCATATATATTTACTACTTTTACTTTACTGTTGATATATTGAGAAATCCGGATGGGATTGGTGCCCACGGTTTGCTTTTTGTGGCATAGGATGAAGTGTATTTTCTGCGTGCAGGTAATGGTAATTCCATGCTAGTAACAAAACTCTGCCCAAATTTCGAAAAGTTTTTGTTGATTCGTATTTTCGAAGGGGTTTGATTCTGATTTAGGAAGCTAAATCGGGGTTGGATCCTTTCAGGCGCCACTACGAACTTGAACATTCATCGGCGGAGCAACCCCTATTCCACTCAAAATCATCCACTGAGCAACTTTGTCAACTGCATCGAAGGCCAATTCTCACTCTAACTAGTCCAATTTCATGTAAAACCGAATTGATACACAAATTTCAAATCCAAAATTCTCCAAGCACAAGCAAAATTAGATCACCAAACTTACATGGTAGCTTCATGGTGATGAGGGCTACAAAACCCAGTCCAAATTGCAGCTCAAATCGGCCGGAATCGGATCACCCTAAAAACCCCAATTTTTCCAAACTTTAACCGGCAAAAACCCTTCTTTCCGGCGACCAACGCCATCGATGGTGGCCGACACGGGATAGAAGGCATCATGGCGAGTCGAACCGTACCATGCTCGAGCCCGGAGATGGCCGGACGGGTTTCGCCGCCGTGGAGCTCGCCGGTCACCGTCGCACCATTCCTCCACCACGTGTTGACCAAGTCAACACGGCTCAACGATTAAATGCCACATTTTGACTTTCTAAAACAGGAAATCCTCCATAAATAGACTTACCCAAAATGGAAACTTCGTAATTATCTTTTCGACAAACTTCAAACACACGTAACTTCTTCGTCGTAATTTCGATTCCGATAATTCTCACGGCAACAAACTTGACTCGACGTATTCTTCAATTATCACCCAAATTCAAACACATCGACCAATCAGATAAAAAGTCAACTGTTCAAACCAACACATATTTAAACTGACTAAATAATCAACAATCGGAAATATTCACAACCTAATCTTCGTAACTCGGAATAATGCTTCGGAAGTTCCCACAAACTCGAAATTAAATTCTGAACAACTTCCGTGAAGAAGGCGAAACCAAATTCTCGACCGGTAATTTGGTCGCTAAGAGCACCACCATTTAAATCTGATTATGTCGAAACTTCAAATATTCTTAATTTATTCCTCGGTCGTCTAAATAACGATCCGGAACCGCCCACGAACTCGAAATCACACGTACAACGACTCTCAAGAAGAGACCCAGCTCCAATTCTCGGCCAATAATTTAGTCGTTATCAAATCTGGCGATTCGAACAACTATCGTAACTCTGCAACTACGCGCAAGCTCGTAGATCAAGCTGATGACACTGTTCTGTCGGCTAAAAGTAGGAGCACTGCCTCTGCATACTGCTCAACTCTCCAGCGACAATGTCAACTGAACAATTCTGACAACAGACTCCACAATAGGAGATAGCTCCGTGCTGAAATCTCTGTACCCTCAAATCTCGAATCTGAACTGGCTCTACACAAGCGCCAAGTGTTCCTGCATAAGGAACATGTAGGGTACACAACACGTAACAAACCTGAAACGTAGTTCCACAACACGGAACACAACACACAAAAGACAACGATATAGGCGACGCCGAACTATACGGCACAACACAATCTCGCCTATGACCACATCTGGATCAAAACAACGTGGAAAATCACAATTCAACACACTCATATCAACATAGCTCAAACATCGAACTCGGAAAATTATCAACCCATTTTCGCTAATCCGAAAGTCTGTGGTAGCACATTCCACAAAGTCCGAATCAAATGTCAACTCAAACTCAAACCAAACTCACTCCAGCACAATGGAGTACAACATCGTTCCTCAAAACGACATCATACAACATCAAACTCGTAATAGTCAACAAACTAGTACTACATACAATCTCAAACAACTGAAACTGCTGGTCCCAAATCCTCCGGAACTGCAATACCGAGGTCCACAAAGATCTGAATAGTCCACAAAGATCGCCCACCAATCTGAAGATAAGAACCGGTACTAACTTGTAATCTGGTCTCCAATGCTCGCTGCAAACCTTGCTAACACTTAGTCGTAGCTGATTACCTCGATCGGCGAACTGGGACATAGGTACATCACATAGATGGACAATCACCGTCAAACACAGCTATGCCAACCAGCCACTGAAATCCTTTCCTGAAAGTACAAGGAAATGTACTGAGTTCGTCAAATGCTCCACAATGGCCTGACAACTGGTATCACAAACCAAAGTGCATACTAGCACACAAAACCACATTGACAAGCGCCACGTCCAACTGGAAATCTCTGATGGCTGATACTTCTCGGCACGTCTCTGCCTCAAAACCATGGCCAGTCGACAAATGTGGCATCTGCACACACAAACCGCTACATTCTTCTACAGGTTACGTCACGAGTAGAAAACTCGGAGTATCTGATCCATCTCCGCATCACTAGCGCCAAATGCGCGCGAAACAATGAGCTTTAATATCATCACACTCGAACTCAGCTCCCATAGCGCAACTCGGCTAACACAGAAACTCGAGCCACAAACACATGAAACACTGAAGCTCCCGATTCTCGACTGAACGCACCAACAACAACATCCCAGATGGATGGTCAAGTATAATCTCTAGCCTTTTCCGAACAAGCTCAAAGGTGCAACCATGGTCGTTAGTCGACCCCATACATCTACACTGTCTCAAGCCCAAATCTGGCCGAAAATGCAAGTGGATGAAACGCAAGTGGATGAAACTCAAGTGATCAGTGTACGTCCTACACCTCGTTGCACGCCATAGCTGTAGTGTCTCGAACTCTCTGATGCTAACATAAAACAGCTTCCCCAAATCAAACACCGGATACGTAGCTTCATAAAGGTTCCAATGCCTGAAATCAAGAGTCACCGCTCTGCTACACAGCATCAAAGCACAACCAAATCCAGACCTCAATACATCGCCATAAACCACGAACTCACCACAATCGTCAAGTAAGGTCAAAACCGAAACAACGGTCAACCATCCTACAGGAGTAAGTAACTCTCCTCGCGTGCATCAAACCACTCGAACTTGACGCCTTCTTCGTCAATCCGGAAAGTGAAGTGGCAATCCGGGAAAATCCTGCACAAGCCGTCGGTAAAAGCCTGCCCAACCTAAGAGACCCCTGATCTCTGGCATAATGGTAGAACAATTCCCAAATCAACACGGCTTCTATCTGGTCAGGATCTACGCCAACTCCCTCGGCTGACATCACACAGCCCCAAAATCTTCACGCTAAGCGATCAAGATTCACACTGGCTGACCTTCACAAATAACTGATCATCTCGCAAAGTCCGCAAAACCGCTCACAATTGCTTCAGGTGCCGGCCCACACTCCTGGAGTACATCAGGACGTTGCCGACAAACATGACCGCAACTCGTCCAGAATCATCTGAAAACATGGTCCATCAAGTCCACACGATCTACGGGGCATTGGTCAACCAAACAGCGTGACCAAAAACTCCTGATGTCCGCACCAAGATCCAAAAGATGTCCAAACCACATCTGACTCATCAAACCTCAACCGATGGTATCCGGACCCGAAATCAATCTTCCAAAAGACTGAAGCTCTCGCGAGCAGATCAAACCAATCATCAATCCGAAGCGGAGGATACTCACTCTCCTCTGAAGCGAATCAAGCTTCCGGTAGTGAACGCACCACCACATCGAACCATCTATCATTCGTACAAACAATGCAAGAGCACACCATGCAAACACGCGGGATCGCATGAAATCTCCTGAAACCTCCTCCAGCAACTCCTGGAGTCGAAACTGTAGCTCCATCAACTCCGCTGGCACCGAACGACAAAATGCCGGTGAAATGAGTCCAGCGCCCGGTACAAACTTAATGGTGTAGTCGATCTCCCGAACTGGAGAAACACCTGGTGACTCCTCCGGATCATACATGGAAACTCGGAAACCACCTCAATATCACCAATGTCGGGCACAGCAACCATAGTATCCACAACATGAGCTATGCCACAACACAACTCGTTTCCACCATCCGCTCGACCATCACCGCGAAACAGCATCTCGGGGAAATCTGGTCGTCGAAACACAACCTCCTTCTCGAGGCACTCGAACACAGCCAAATACATCGTCAGTAAGTCTATACTCATAGTCACATCAAAATCGCAATGTCCAGCTATAACAGCTTAGCGGCGAAGTCATAACCTCCAACAAGGATCTCACAACCTCCGGATGGATGCAACACTCTTCAAAACCTCGGAAGTGGAAATGCAGGTACAATCGCCATGAATATCAAACAACAGTAACCTCGGAGAAGAGTCTGTCCTCAAACAAGGTCATGGCACGAACTCCAACATGCCCAACTAACCGCCCACATCAATTGCGACTTGCTGAATAACTCATCAAAAGAGTATGTTGGTCAAACTTCAGGAATAACATGAGGATCTCCTCGTGAACTCTGAGCTGTCGAACCACTAAAACAGCTGGCTGAGGGCGCTCCCTCGTAACGTGACCCTCCTGGCCACCACAATAACAACCGAAAGTGCTTTACGAACACAAGTCACAGTGACATCTGCTGCGTGAAAGGATCACCAACGATCAGCCAAACTCATACCGCAGGAGCAAGTCCGCTACTCTGTGATCTCCACCACCACCAAACGGATCCTCTGCTTGATCTGATGACCCTACACACAATCAAAAAGGCCATAACCTGATGAAGTCACTGATCCCGAAGTGCCTGAACTCAACCTCACCAAACTCTCGACTAAGTCCACTTTCCTCAAACCAACACATCGGAAATCCGTGTACACCTTTCGTTCTCAATAGCCTCGCCACTGAGTGCAGCACACCAAGCTTCTCACGGTTGTCTCGAGGCATAACAATCAGACTCTCTCTAATGCTCAGGTTCAAACTCATCTCGAACCTCGTACACTGCTTCCTCTGAAGCCACATAACTCATGCGAATAGGGACAAACATGTGAACAATGCATCTCTGCCTCAGGTGGGTAAACACTCCTCATTTGAATGCTGGGTAGCCTGATTAAACCATTACCGTATAAACAACACCCTGAATGTAGGCCATGGAGTCACAACAGGAACTCACACAATATCAGCCCACCAAATACAATGATCTGACTCAGGCAAACATCAACTGCCACAAATCTCAGCTCTGAGGCAACATGTAAACACTCATATACACATAACCAGGCAAACCGTGCCACAAAATTCTCTGAACTCAGAATGCTCATCCAAACCCACAATTCACTGGCAAATCGCACGTCAATTGATCCTCAATAGGATCCACAACCGTACCGACACGGAAAGCACGTCAAGGAGGCATCCTAATGAATAAAACATCGTTCACAACAAGTGGAACGTAATCATGGAACTTTAAATATTTGAAAGCATACAACACCCGGAATATTGATGAGTATCCGCCGGCCGGTCGGGTCACCATTCCATACATGCTGTACATTCTCAAATATCCTTAGTAAACACGACTACAGAAGTCTACAGAACCTATAACCTAATGCTCTGATACCAAGCTGAAAGGACCCAACCCCGATTTAGATGCCTAAACCGGAATCAAACCCCTCCGACACCAACAAAATTTCGGCAGAGTTTCGTTACTAACGTGGAATTACCATTACCTGCACGCGGAAAATACACTTCATCTTATGCCACAAAAATCAAACCGTGGGCACCAATCCCATCCGGATTTCTCAACATATCAACAGTAAAGTAAAACAATAAATATATCTGTACTTTACTGAAATCCGGTGTAAAATCGTATAATATATACAACAGAATACTCAGAGCGACCTCTAATGTATAATCATATAAGTATACTACAGTAGGTAGAACAATAAACCTACTGGAAGAAACAAAGTAGCTCGAGCACTATGCCTCCGACCACGACGTGCGACACCAGAGTCCGAACTGCAAACTGGGCACGGAAACCGAAAAGCCCAGGGGAAAGACATGAAAACTGTTAGAGTGAGTGGACAAAAATAAATGTCTTTCACCAGTTGATATATATATATATGTTTAAAATAATATATGCGAGTCCAGGTAAATAAAAATAACAAAGTACACGAGGTAAAATCATACTCCTCCAGCGCACTGAGCATGCAAGTAAAAATCCCACGGGGTCACTCATGAACACATCTGTGCTAGTATAGTCAGAACCACGGGGTCCCTAGCCCACACGTGATTCTAGCAGAGGTAGTACAGTCGGAACCATGGGGTCCCTAGCCCACACGTGATTCTAGCCAGAAAGGCCTCAGGTCAGAGGTCTGCCTCCCCCCGGTAGAGGCCTCAGGTCAGAAGTCACAGCCTCCCCTGGTAACATCCTCGGGGATCAGCCGGGATGCAGGTGTATCGATACAACATATATAACGACTGTACTCTGTGAAAATCAAATCATAAACAGTTCGATGCAAATGCATGCAACAACATATAAGTGTATGTATACTCGTATACGCATATCCTGTGACGACCCGAACCAGAATCAGATGTGTGATTGGCACGATTCTCGAGATTTGGTTTTAGTCGCAGTTTTGCGATATTGTGTGGTTTGTCGATCCGATTCGCGACTATGTTTTCAGTCGAGAATTTGGGATGAGTGTCTTCACGGAAATGGTAGAGTACGTGATTTCGAGCTCGTGGGTGGTTTCAGAAGATTTTTCCGATAGCCGAGGAATATTTTATGATTATCTGAAGTTTCGGGTTCCGACGAGTTTATCCGATTGTTTCGAGCTTATCCGAATCACATCGTATATTCATTTCGGACCGTTGATCGACCCGAGGGACGAGTATAAATATTGAAAAGTCGAAAAATAGTCGAGAATAGTCGTAAAAATTCAGTTTTGCATTGACTAGTCGTTGACTTTCCAAAACAGGAAAGCTGACCAGCTTGACCAAAAGGGGGAAATTTCCCGTTTGGGAACCACCGTCCGACGACCCATTTTCCGGCCACCTCTGCTTCCGGCAAGGGTAAGGTTTTCTTCCCCTCTTTATTTCGAGTAGGTTGGGTTGTGGTTTGAGGAGAATTGGTTAAGGTTTGAGGGTGTTCGGTTATGAACCGAATGGTGGTGATCGGTGGTGATGGGTGTTATGGTTCCGGCGAGTTTTGGAAGGGGAGACTTGGGGGAAACGACTCCCCTCATCACTCTGAGTCTATTGGTGTGATCAATTAAGCTTGGGGATGAGTTTTTGATCGAACCCGATTAGGGATTTGGTTTGGATGTTCGTTCGGTTTTGCTCGATTTTGGGGAGGTTCTGTTTTGAATTGGTCCTAGTGATAGAAGAGAAAAGTGTTCGCATGATTGTGGGGATGAAAACTGGAAAATTTGGCTGCGAAACTCCACCGTTGACGGCGCGCCGCCGCCGACGGCGGCGGTCAACGGCCGGAAAGTTGACTTTTTCAGATTTCGATGTAATTAGTGTCATTTTTCTCGTAATCACGCCCTGGTTATCGTACGGAGGTTTTCGGGTTGATTTGAGTAGCCGATTTTCAGTCGAGGTTTCGAGTTGGGATTTCGGGATTTCTGTAATTCATTTTGCACCGCATTTTGTATTTTCGGGAATGGTTGGTTTCCGTGCATCCGTACAGTATTGTGGACTACGATTTTGATCAGTTATGTTTTGTGAATATTCAGGAGATCGTGAGCGAGATCTGGATCGTGATCGTGCTTCAGGCGAGGGATCTTCCGCCGGACCACAAGTTTAGCGCGTGTGCGCGTTTCGAGAGTCTGTGAGTGGACATTTCTTTTCACGGATTGTTTGCGAGTCTTTTATATGATTTTCGAACTTGAGCATGCGTATTGAGATTACGAATTGCATGAGCATGTGTTTTACGATTATACGATATACTTATACGAATATACGTATACGAGTATACATACACTTATATGCTATTTCACGCATTTGCATCGAAATGTTTATGATTTGGTTTACACAGAGTACAGTCGTGGTTACGTTGTTGTATCGATACACTTGCCTCTCAGCTGATCCCCGATGGTAGGCCTTATTGCCAGGGGAGGCTGTGACTCCTGTGTGACGACCCGGACCAGAATCAGAAGTATAATCAGCTCAATTCGCGAGTTAGCGTATCGACGTGGATTTCCGATAGCGGATTTACTCGCCAGGGTTTTGTTAACGACTAAATTATTGGCCAAGAATTGGAGCTGGATCTCTTCTCGAGAGTCGTTCTATATGTGATTACGAGTTCGTGGGCGGTTCCGGATCGTTATTTGGACGACCGAAGAATTAGTTATGAATATTTGAAGTCCAGATTTAAATGGTGGGCCACTTAACGACTAAATTATCGGACGGGAATTTGGTTTCGGTTTCTTCACGGAAGTTGTTCGGAATTTAATTTCGAGTTTGTGGGAACTTCCGGAGCATAATTTGGAGTTACGAGGAATTAGTTGCGAATATTTCCGTTTGTTGGTTATTTAGTCGATTTAATGTGTGTTGCTTTAAAGGGTTGACTTTTTATCCGTTTGGCCGATGTGTTTGACTTTGGGTGATTATTGAAGATCATGTTGAGTCGAGTTTGTGGCCGCGAGAATTTTCGGAATCGGAATTACGACGAGAGAGTTACGCGTGTTTGAAGTTTGTCGAAATGGATAAACATGAAGTTTCCTAATCGGGAAAGGCTATAAATAGCAGGTTGCCATTTTGGGTCAAGTCAAACATTTCCTATTCGGTTGTTGACCGAGTTGACTCGGTCAACTCGGTGGTGAGAGAAGGAGGCCGACGTGCTTGACGGTGACTCCACGGCGGCGATCGATTCCGGCCATCCCGTGGGACGGGGTTGGTCCCGTTCGAAGCGCCTCAGCTTCCTCGTCCTTTCCCTGGCCACCGTTCAAGGCGAGACTCGCCGGAAATGGAAGAAAATCCGGCCATAAATGGAGGGAAAACTTTGTGATTCGGGTTCTTGGATTCGGGCCGATTCGAGCTGAACTTTGGGGTGGGCTTTGTAGCCCTCATCACCATGATGCTTCCCTGTAAGTTTCGTGTTCCAATTCGATTTGTGGAAGGAGAATTTTGGGATTGAAATTTGTGTGTTCATTCGGTTTTTCATGAAATTGACCATGTTAGAGTGAGAATTGGACTTCGGTGCAGTTGACAAAGTTGCTCAGTGGGCGATTTGGAGTGGAACAAGGGTGGCTCCGCCGGAAAATTCTTCGGCCGGCGGCGGCCAACGGTCAACGGGTTGACTTTTTGACTTTCGGCAAGTCGCATGTCATTTGACTCGAAATCGCGCCCCGATCGCAGTGAGGAGGTTCGTTTTTCGAGTTGAGCGTCCGAACGTAAAGCGAGGGGTTCGTGATCGTTTGTTTGGCGATGGACTTTCCGCCGGATCACGGGTTAACGCGATACGCGTTACGCCAGTCTGTGAGTGGACATTTTATTTTCACGGAAACGATTGCGAGTCTTTTCTATTATTTATGAACTTGAGCATGCGTATGAGTTTTCGGATTAAATGAGCATGTGTTTTACGATTATACGATTATACTTATACGATTATACGTATACGAGTATACATACACTTATATGCTGATTTATGCATTTGCATCGAAATGTTTGTGCTTTAATTTACACAGAGTACAGTCGCTTATATTGTTGTATCGATACACTCGCATCCCGGCTGATCCCCGAGGATGTGTACCGGGGGAGGCTGTGACTCCTGACCCGTGACCTGTACCGGGGGGAGGCAGACCTCTGACCTGAGGCCTTTCTGGCTAGAATCGCGTGGAAGTCTGGGACTCCGTGATTCTGACTGTACTAGCACGGAGGAGTCCATGAGTGACCCCGTGGGATTTATACTTGCATGCTCAGTACACTGGAGGAGTATGAGTTTTACCTCGTGTACTATGTTATGTTTTTTATTTACCTGGACTCGCATATGTTTTTATAACGTATAATACTTGGTGAAAGACATTTATTTTCGACCACTCACTCTAACGTGTTTATTGTCTTTCACCTGGGCTTTTCGATTTCCGTGCCCAGTTTGCAGTGCAGGCTCTGGTGTCGCACGTCGTGGTCGGAGGCATAGTGCTCGAGCTACTTTATTTCATCCAGTAGGTTTATTGTTCTACCTACTGTGGTATGAGTATACGATTATGTATTAGATGTCGCTCTGAGCTTCCTATTGAATATGTTATACGATTTTACACTGGATTTTAGTAAAGTGTATATATATTTACTACTTTACGTTATTGTTGATATATTGAGAAATCCGGATGGGGTTGGTGCCCACGGTTTGCTTTTTGTGGCATAGGATGAAGTGTATTTTACGCGTGCAGGTAATGGTAATTCCACGCTAGTAACGAAACTCTGCCCAAATTTCGAAAAGTTTTTGTTGGTTCGTGTTTTCGAAGGGGTTTGATTCCGATTTAGGAAGTTAAATCGGGGTTGGGTCCTTTCATCCTGACCCGAGGTCTTTACCGGGGGGAGGCAGACCTTTGACCTGAGGCCATTTCTGGCTAGAGTCACGTGTGGGTCTGGGATCCCGTGATTCTGACTGTACTAGCACGGAGGAGTCCATGAGTGACCCAGAGATTTTACTTGCATGCTCAGTACACTGGAGGAGTATGAGTTTTACCTCGTGTACTTGTTATTTTATTTACCCGGACTCGCATATGTGATTTATACATATATATAAACTGGTGAAAGACATTTATTTTCGTCCACTCACTCTAACGTGTTTATTGTCTTTCCCCTGGGCTTTTCGGTTTCCGTGCCCAGTTTGCAGTTCAGGTTAGGTGTTTCACGTCGCGGTTTGGAGGCTAGTGATCAGAGTTATCTGTGTTTTCCAGTAGGTTCTTGTTTCGCCTACTGATGTACATATTGTATATGTTTTACTCTAGTGGTCGCTCTGATACATTCTGATACATGTTGTGCGGATTTTCACGGATACACATATATACATTGTACAGTTTATTTACTGTTGTTGATTATATTGATGTTGAGAAATCCGGATGGGATTGGTGCCCACGGTTTGCTTTTTGTGGCATAGGATGAAGTGTTAATTTCCGCCTGCAGGTTATGGTAATTCCACGTTAGTAACGAAACTCTGCCGAAATTTTGGAAAATTTTTGTTGGTTCGTATTTTCGGAAGGGTTTAATTCCGATTTAGGTAACTGAATCGGGGTTGGGTCCTTTCAGCTTGGTATCAGAGCATTAGGTTGTCAGATTTTGTAGACTCTTGTAGTTGTGACGCTTAGGGTATTTGAGTTGATACAGCATGACTGGAGGGATGACCCGACTGGCCAGCGGTACTCATCAATACTTCGGGTGTTGTATGTCCTCAAATATCTGTGGTTTCATGATTACGTTCTTTCTGCTTGTGCCTAATGCTTGTCTTGTATCAGTAGGATGCCTCCTCGACCTGGTCCCCGTGTTGATCGGGATGATGATCCTGATGAGGATCGCCGAGCGCGCGACTTGCTGATGCGAGTGCTGCGTTTGGAAGAGCGTTTTGACCCTGTGGTCAAGGCTCGTACTGCGGGTGCTACTGTGTTTTCGGGTTCAGTTGATCCAGAGATATGCGAGGCATGGTTGGTTCAGATTGAGCGTGTTTGTGAGCGTCTGCAGTTTACACCTGAGCAGATGACAGTAGCTACAGTTGGTTTACTTGAGGGTGATGCATACTTTTGGTGGGTCAGTACTGACAGAGTTCCTGTGGATACTCCGTGGACATTGTTTCGTGATCTGTTCATGCGGAGGTATTTTAATCAGGCTACCCAGCAGCGCAAGTACGAGGAGTTTACAAACTTGAGGCAGGGCAGTTTGTCTGTACTTGAGTATCGTGATCGGTTTACTCGTTTGTCTCGTTTTGCGCGGGATATGGTGGCTACAGAGGAAGCCAAGTGTCGCAGATTTGAGCTGGGGTTGAATCTGAGCATCAAGGCGACGTTGACTACGATGCCGAGGAACAACTTTGATGAGTTTGTCAGTGCAGCTCTCCGAGGAGAGGACATTGAGCAGGAGTGACAGCAGAGGTACCAGCCGAGACGATTTGAGGAAGGTGGACCGAGTCAGGGGCCTTCAAAGAGGCAGAGTTCTGATACTTCTGGTTCAGCTTCATCTTTAGGTGGTGGATCATATCGACCACCAGCTAGTGTACCTAGACGGAGACCGGGATGGAGGAGAGATCGACTGCAGCGACCGCAGGCTAGTGCAGGTTCCAGCGGTTCTAGTTATCCTCGACGTACTGGTGGTACTTTTGCAGTACCGAGAGACTATCCTTTGTGTAACATCTGCAACAGATATCACCCTGGTACCTGTCAGCGAGGTCCGGTCACCTGTTTTCGTTGTGGCCAGGTGGGTCACTATGCGAGGGAGTGCCCTCAGTTATATGGCGGTGACGGGCAGGCGGCTCAGAGTTCCGGAGGAGAGCGAGGTGCCACTTCTGGAGCGCGACCAGCACAGTTTGCAGGTCAGGGCCGACAGCAGGGACAGCCCCAGCGGGGACGACCAGCCGGACAGGCGAGAGTTCATGCTATGACTATGCGTGAGGGCAGAGCATCACCGGAGGTCGTTATCGGTACGTTACATGTTTTTGGTATTCCAGTAGTTGCATTGCTAGATCCAGGTGCCACACATTCATTCATATCATTTAGACTGTCATCATTGGCTACGGTACCTGCATCTCCACTTCCGGGGTTGTGGAGAGTGTTATATTCGTCAGGTGAGGTTGTGAGCATCGGTTGGGTTTATCGAGATTGTGAGGTGTTTATCGATGGCCATGGTTTAGCCGCTGATCTGTTGTTGCTCGATATTGTGGATTTTGATTTGATATTGGGTATGGATTTTTTGGAGTCGCACTGGGCCATGTTTGATTGCCACAGGAAGGAGGTCGCGTTTCGACGACCCGGGTTACCTGAGATACTGTTTCGTGGCGAGAAGAACACTTCCCTACCGTGTTTGATTTCCGCGATGAGGGCAAATCGGTTGATGAGGAAGGGTTGTGTTGCTTACTTAGCCCACGTTGTGGACACTACAGCTGCAGTGCCGGATCTTGGTAGTATTGAGGTTGTGTCTGAGTTTCCGGATGTGTTTCCAGCGGAGTTACCTGGTATACCCCCTGTGCGGGAGATTGATTTTACCATTGAGTTATTGCCGGGTACTGGACCGATTTCCCAGACACCATACCGGATGGCGCCTGCAGAGTTGAGGGAGTTGCAGATTCAGCTTCAGGAGTTGTTAGAGAAGGGATTCATTCGACCGAGTGTTTCTCCGTGGGGTGCTCCAGTGTTGTTTGTGCGGAAGAAGGATGGGTCCATGCGGTTGTGCATCGATTATCGGAAGCTGAATCAGATTACAGTGAGGAACAAGTATCCGTTGCCTCGGATTGACGACTTGTTCGATCAGCTGAAGGGAGCAGCAGTCTTTTCGAAGATTGATCTTCGATCCGGGTATCATCAGTTGAGGATCCGGGATTCAGATGTTGCCAGGACAGCATTCAGGACGCGGTATGGGCACTATGAGTTTTTGGTTATGCCGTTTGGGTTGACCAACGCCCCCGCAGCTTTCATGGACTTGATGAATCGGTTGTTTCGTCGATTCTTGGACAAGTTCGTGATTGTATTCATAGACGATATCCTGATATACTCGAGGAGTGTGGGCCAGCACAAGAAGCACTTGCGAGCGGTATTGCGGACTTTGCGGGACCATCAGTTATTCGCGAAGTTTAGCAAGTGTGAGTTCTGGTTGGATAGTGTAAAGTTTCTGGGCCACGTGATTTCGGCTGAGGGAGTTAGTGTCGATCCTGACAAGGTTGAGGCCGTGCTGAATTGGAGTCGACCCACTACTGTGCCGGAGATCCGGAGTTTCTTGGGATTAGCAGGCTATTATCGACGGTTTGTACAGGATTTTTCACGGATAGCTACACCACTGACCAGATTGATTAAGAAGGGCGTCAAGTTTGAGTGGTCTGATGCGTGCGAGGAGAGTTATTTGCTCCTGAAGGAGAGATTGACTACCGCACCGGTTCTGACATTGCCAGATGACAGTGGTGAGTTTGTTGTGTACAGCGATGCGTCGAAGTTGGTCCTTGGCTGTGTGTTGATGCAGCATGGTAGAGTCGTGGCATATGGTTCCAGACAGCTGAAACCGCACGAGGTCAACTATCCGACGCATGATTTGGAGTTAGCCGCTATTGTGTTAGCGTTGAAGAGTTGGAGACATTATTTGTATGGTGCTCAGTGTAAGATTTTCACTGACCACAAGAGTCTCACTTATTTGCGGACACAGCCGGATTTAAACATGAGGCAGCGCCGATGGATGGAGTTGATCAATGATTATGATTGTACATTTGAGTATCATCCGGGGAAGGCCAATGTTGTAGCGGACGCACTTAGCCGGAAATCGGGAGCCTCATTGTTTCACATGTGTGTGGCCAGAGTATCGATGTTAGCCGAGCTACGGGCTACGGGTGCTGTGTTTGGTTATGATGATGATGGAGCCTTGTTGGCTAGCTTTCAGGTACGACCCGTATTGGTTGATCAGGTACGGGAGGCACAGGATTCAGATCCTTACTTGCTGGGCAAGAAGACCATGATTCGGAATGGTGTGCCTACAGAGTTCCGATTGAGCGACGACGGTACGTTGTTGTTCAGGGGTAGATTATGTGTACCCAGGGACGAGGATTTGAAAAAGGAGATTCTGGATGAGGCCCACAGTTCAGCGTATGCGATGCATCCCGGAGGTACGAAAATGTTTCGTACACTTCGAGCGTACTATTGGTGGCGCAATATGAAGCGGGAGATTGCCGCGTACGTGAGTCGGTGTTTGATTTGTCAGCAGGTGAAGGCGGAAAGGCAGAAACCTGCAGGAAAACTACAGCCACTTGAGATTCCAGTTTGGAAGTGGGAGCATATTACGATGGATTTCGTCTATCAGTTGCCGCGTACTTCGGCGGGCAACACTGGCATTTGGGTTATTGTTGACCGACTGACGAAATCCGCACACTTTCTTGCACTTCCAGGGAAGATTTCAGTGGGCAAATTGGCCAAGTTGTACTTATCAGAGATTGTTCGCTTGCATGGGGTACCTGTATCCATTGTTTCTGACCGAGATAGTCAGTTCACTTCTGAGTTTTGGCAGGCTTTACAGCGAGCTTTGGGCACGAGGTTGCGATTTAGTACAGCTTTTCATCCTCAGACTGACGGGCAGTCCGAGCGGACCATTCAGACTCTTGAGGATATGCTGAGATCGTGTGTGTTGCAGTTTCGTGGAAACTGGGATCAGCAGTTGCACTTGATCGAGTTCGCCTACAACAACAGTTATCAGGCCAGTATTGAGATGGCACCGTACGAGGCTCTGTACGGGAAGCAGTGTCGCACTCCATTGTGTTGGAGTGAGGTGGGCGAGCGTTGGCTCATTGGTCCGGATTTGGTGAAAACCACGATGGAGGACATTCAGATTATTCGAGATCGACTGAAGATTGCCCAGGATCGGCAGAAGAGTTACGCGGATGTGAGGAGGAAGAGTTTAGAGTTCGAGGTTGGTGATTGGGTTTTCCTGAAACTATCTCCGTGGAGGGGAGTTGTGCGTTTCGGGAAGCGTGGCAAGCTTTGACCGCGGTACATTGGTCCGTATGAGATTACGGAGACGGTTGGAGCTGTTGCTTACAGACTTGAGTTACCGACTGAGATGGCTCGTGTGCATGATGTCTTCCATGTTTCGATGTTGCGGAAGTACATCTCAGATCCTTTACATGTGATAGCCCCACAGCAGTTGCCGATCAGGGAGGATTTATCGTATGTTGAGGAGCCAGTGCAGATTCTCGATCGACGTGAGCAGGAGTTGAGACACCGTGTGATTCCGCTGGTGAAGGTCTTGTGGCAGAACCACTCGATTGAGGAGGCCACTTGGGAGACCGAGCAGCGTATGCGGGAGCAGTATCCTCATCTGTTCACATGACAGGTACGTAAATTTCGAGGTCGAAATTTCTTTAAGGGGGGTAGAGTTGTGACGACCCGAACCAGAATCAGATGTGTGATTGGCACGATTCTCGAGATTTGGTTTTAGTCGCAGTTTTGCGATATTGTGTGGTTTGTCGATCCGATTCGCGACTATGTTTTCAGTCGAGAATTTGGGATGAGTGTCTTCACGGAAATGGTAGAGTACGTGATTTCGAGCTCGTGGGTGGTTTCGGAAGATTTTTCCGATAGCCGAGGAATATTTTATGATTATCTGAAGTTTCGGGTTCCGACGAGTTTATCCGATTGTTTCGAGCTTATCCGAATCACATCGTATATTCAATTCGGACCGTTGATCGACCCGAGGGACGAGTATAAATATTGAAAAGTCGAAAAATAGTCGAGAATAGTCGTAAAAATTCAGTTTTGCATTGACTAGTCGTTGACTTTCCAAAACAGGAAAGCTGACCTGCTTGACCAAAAGGGGGAAATTTCCCGTTTGGGAACCACCGTCCGACGACCCATTTTCCGGCCACCTCTACTTCCGGCAAGGGTAAGGTTTTCTTCCCCTCTTGATTTCGAGTAGGTTGGGTTGTGGTTTGAGGAGAATTGGTTAAGGTTTGAGGGTGTTCGGTTATGAACCGAATGGTGGTGATCGGTGGTGATGGGTGTTATGGTTCCGGCGAGTTTTGGAAGGGGAGACTTGGGGGAAACGACTCCCCTCATCACTCTGAGTCTATTGGTGTGATCAATTAAGCTTGGGGATGAGTTTTTGATCGAACCCGATTAGGGATTTGGTTTGGATGTTCGTTCGGTTTTGCTCGATTTTGGGGAGGTTCTGTTTTGAATTGGCCCTAGTGATAGAAAAGAAAAGTGTTCGCATAATTGTGGGGATGAAAACTGGAAAATTTGGCCGCGAAACTCCACCGTTGACGGCGCGCCGCCGCCGACGGCGGCGGTCAACGGCCGGAAAGTTGACTTTTTCAGATTTCGATGTAATTAGTGTCATTTTTCTCGTAATCACGCCCTGGTTATCGTACGGAGGTTTTCGGGTTGATTTGAGTAGCCGATTTTCAGTCGAGGTTTCGAGTTGGGATTTCGGGATTTCTGTAATTCATTTTGCACCGCATTTTGTATTTTCGGGAATGGTTGGTTTCCGTGCATCCGTACAGTGTTGTGGACTACGATTTTGATCAGTTATGTTTTGTGAATATTCAGGAGATCGTGAGCGAGATCTGGATCGTGATCGTGTTTCAGGCGAGGGATCTTCCGCCGGACCACAAGTTTAGCGCGTGTGCGCGTTTCGAGAGTCTGTGAGTGGACATTTCTTTTCACGGATTGTTTGCGAGTCTTTTATATGATTTTCGAACTTGAGCATGCGTATTGAGATTACGAATTGCATGAGCATGTGTTTTACGATTATACGATATACTTATACGAATATACGTATACGAGTATACATACACTTATATGCTATTTCACGCATTTGCATCGAAATGTTTATGATTTGGTTTACACAGAGTACAGTCGTGGTTACGTTGTTGTATCGATACACTTGCCTCTCGGCTGATCCCCGATGGTAGGCCTTATTGCCAGGGGAGGTTGTGACTCCTGACCCGAGGTCTTTACCGGGGGGAGGCAGACCTTTGACCTGAGGCCATTTCTGGCTAGAGTCACGTGTGGGTCTGGGATCCCGTGATTCTGACTGTACTAGCACGGAGGAGTCCATGAGTGACCCCGTGAGATTTTACTTGCATGCTCAGTACACTGGAGGAGTATGAGTTTTACCTCGTGTACTTGTTATTTTATTTACCCGGACTCGCATATGTGATTTATACATATATATAAACTGGTGAAAGACATTTATTTTCGTCCACTCACTCTAACGTGTTTATTGTCTTTCCCCTGGGCTTTTCGGTTTCCGTGCCCAGTTTGCAGTTCAGGTTAGGTGTTTCACGTCGCGGTTTGGAGGCTAGTGATCAGAGTTATCTGTGTTTTCCAGTAGGTTCTTGTTTCGCCTACTAATGTACATATTGTATATGTTTTACTCTAGTGGTCGCTCTGTTACATTCTGATACATGTTGTGCTGATTTTCACGGATACACATATATACATTGTACAGTTTATTTACTGTTGTTGATTATATTGATGTTGAGAAATCCGGATGGGATTGGTGCCCACGGTTTGCTTTTTGTGGCATAGGATGAAGTGTTAATTTCCGCGTGCAGGTTATGGTAATTCCACGTTAGTAACGAAACTCTGCCGAAATTTTGGAAAATTTTTGTTGGTTCGTATTTTCGGAAGGGTTTGATTCCGATTTAGGTAACTGAATCGGGGTTGGGTCCTTTCATATCCGTATATGTATAATCGTAAAACACATGCTCATGTAAATCGAAATCTCATATGCATGCTCAAGTTCGTAAAACGTGTATAAAGACTCGCAAACAATCCGTGAAAAGAAATGTTCACTCATAGACTAGCGTAAAGTCCCTCGCCAAACAAACGATCACGAATCCCTGAATAATCACAAAATCCATTACTCAAAGTCATAACTCGATAATTCAAAACAAATCACGAGAAACCACCATTCTCGGAAACACATAATCCGATTACGACAAATTGTCGGAAATCGGAAATCATACCTCAATACCTCGCTGTAAGTTCGGATGCTGAATTCGAAAAACAAACCTCCCCACAGTGATCAGGGCGCGATTTCGAGTAAAATGACATGCAACTTGTCGAAAATCCCAAAAATTCAAACTTTTGACCGTTGACCGCCACCACCAACTTGAACATTCCTCGGCGGAGCAACCCCTATTCCACTCAAAATCATCCACTGAGCAACTTTGTCAACTGCATCGAAAGCCAATTCTCACTCTAACTAGTCCAATTTCATGTAAAACCGAATTGATACACAAATTTCAAATCCAAAATTCTCCAAGCACAAGCAAAATTAGATCACCAAACTTACATGGTAGCTTCATGGTGATGAGGGCTACAAAACCCAGTCCAAATTGCAGCTCAAATCTGCCGGAATCGGATCACCCCAAAAACCCCAATTTTTCCAAACTTTAACCGGCAAAACCCTTCTTTCTGGCAACCTACGCCGTCGATGGTGGCCAGCACGGGATAGAAGGCATCATGGCGAGTCGAACCGTACCATGCTCTAGCCCGGAGGTGGCCAGACGGGCTTCGCCGCCGTGGAGCTCGCCGGTCACCGTCGCACCATTCCTCCGCCACGTGTTGACCAAGTCAACACGGGTAAACCATTAAATTCCACCATTTGACTTTCTAAAACAGGAAATCCTCCATAAATAGACTTACCCAAAATGGAAACTTCGTAATTATCTTTTCGACAAACTTCAAACACACGTAACTTCTTCGTCGTAATTCCGATTCCGATAATTCTCGCGGCAACAAACTCGACTCGACGTATTCCTCAATTATCACCCAAATTCAAACACATCGACCAATCGGATAAAAAGTCAACTGTTCAAACCAACACATATTTAAACCGACTAAATAATCAACAATCGGAAATATTCACAACTTAATCTTCGTAACTCGGAATAATGCTCCGGAAGTTCCAACAAACTAGAAATTAAATTCTCAACAACTTCCGTGAAGAAGCCGAAACCAAATTCTCGACCGGTAATTTAGTCGCTAAGAGCATCACCATTTAAATCTGATTATGTCGAAACTTCAAATGTTCATAATTTATTTCTCGGTCGTCCAAATAACGATCCGGAACCGCCCACGAACTCGAAATCACATGTACAACGACTCTCGAGAAGAGACCCAGCTCCAATTCTCGGCCAATAATTTAGTCTATATCAAATCTGGCGATTCGAACAACTGTCGTAACTCTGCGACTACGCGCAAGCTCGTAGATCAAGCTGATGACACTATTCAATCTGTTCCGGGTCGTCACATCCTCTACACCCTCGAATATGGTATACTATTGTCCTAAACCAGACATACTCATTAGCTACTTCATAGAGAGCTTTAATCTTTAGAATAGTTCCAGGAAGTAACAACAAGGGTTTACTTTGTTGTTCTCCATGTAACTGCCATGCTCCATGGTGAATAACCTGTATGTGAACATCCTTTATATGTGTCAGAGACTTACTGAATATCAGAAAATTTGACCAACACATCAACGGGTGTTTCAGAATAGGAGGATTACAGTAAAACAGCTCTCTGCCTGCACATCTTTCGATGCATCGAACCATTCCTTCGATCGATCGAAGGAGTGATTCTGATCCATCTCGGGTACATCCTTCGATGGATCGAAGGACCCCTTCGGGTTGTTACCATTCTCTGCATTTGATGGGTCGAGAGATATGCTCGACGGGTCAAAATTCCCAAAACATGAATGTTGCGATTCAAGCATCCCTATATCGGGATTTTCAAGCTTCTCTCTGTATTATTTGTAAGGGAATAATAGGCCCAAGTCAATGAATCAGTTTAAGTACCTGAAGATTTGTTTTACCCCATTCTAATGACTTTGTGTAGGCGCATACTGAGAAGGCAATGTCTGGATGTACGTACTGAGCTAAATTCAACCAAGCTCCAATCACACTAAGATATAGAATCTCAGCTCCAATAGTTCCTCATCATCATCTCTTTAGATGAAATGGATGCTTTTGGGTTCCAAACTGCAAACACCATTAGTGTATTAACAGGGTGTGCTTTGTCCATTGCCTGATTAGACATAAATAAACTGGTGAATAAGAATTTAACTAACTCGATGTACCATCTCTAAACCAAGACTTAATCGAGTCCTATCAAAGCCTATCATTTCAAATAACTTGTTCATCACTCAATGGCATAAATCATCATTCTTGTATCCCTTCCTAATCAAGTAGTCACTAAGACGTGTATACCACATCCTATCGAATTATTCTAATCCATATAGTGAACGTCTCAATCTGAGCACATGAGCACTCCCTAGTTTAGAGTTGCTTGACTTGGGTAGAACCATGCCAATCAGCACTCTCATGTTTATCTCTGAATTAAGATCCCCAACGAGATATACAGTAACCACATCTATAAGCTACATATTCAATATTTTGGACACTACCAAACTGATAAGGTAGAGAAAGTAATGATGTCCATGACCACAAAATACATCTCCTCATAATCAATATTAGGGCATTGAGAGAATCCTTTCGCAACAAGTTTTTCTTATTTTGCTTCCAAACATAGACTTACTTGTGTCTAACCGGCATACCATTCGATGGTCATATCACTACCATATCAAAAACTTCCCATTGGTAAGAGAGTCTAGTTCAGCCTAGATTGTAACTTTCCATATCGATCAATTTTCTCTATATTAACCGTTGACAATCCGCAACAGAGAAATATTTCACTTCATCGTCGTCAATTTCTGAGCGACAGAATAAGTAAACACATCATCAATGAACATGAATGAACTATCCTTAATAACGCTAGCATTTATTTAACTTGGTGAGATTTTTTTGTTTACTAACATCGTCATTGACAACATAAACTCCAATATTGAGTGACTCGCACTACAAGCAAACATCACTTAGACCACGGAAACAGAATTGTTCCGTGGTCCGAGTGAGAACCTAGACGACGGAGAATACTATCTCCGTCGTCCAGGTGCTCACCTGGACCACGGAGACTTCTCCGTTGTCCAGGTAAGCACCTGGACGACGGAGAATACTATCTCCGTTATCCAGGTTCTCACCTGGACCACGGACCGACACGCCGTGGTCCGAGTGACGTCTGCTTAGACGACGTACCGACACCTCCGTTGTCTAAGTGAAGCATTATATAAGCCCGATGCCAAACTCTAGATCTCTTTCCTCTTCCCGCGGGAATCAAAAGTTTAAAGAAGAAGAAGGAGAAGGAGAAGGAGAAGGCTAGGAGAAGGATCTCCGCTCACTAGCTCTTAACTGATATTGAGAAGGCCAGCAGGTACGTACGCAGTTAAAATTTGCTTAATATTTAGTTAAAACGTACATACATGCATGGATGTTAGCTACACATATTAAATTACGTAATTGATCGATGTAGATCGAGTACGTATAATTAATAGTTAATTAATGGACTAATATATATGTAATAATTAATTAATTATAATATTTTGTAGCAGTATGGACAAGAGTTGGATGAAGCTTGCAACCCAACTGCAGATTTGGTCCATGATGCATTTTCGGGATTTAGTCATGGTGGACACCAACACCAAGACGGAGGTTACAATACCACTCATGAGAATGATGATACATTCCCCGCTGCTAGCTTGGCCACTGACACTAGTGAGATGGATAAGTACAACCGGATGCTACTTAAAGCGCAGACCCCGGTGTTCCCTGGATGTCGAGAGAATGTGTTGCAATATGTGATGGAGCAAATGAAGATAAAAGTGAAGCACAAAATGTCAGTGAGTGCTTTTGACAAAATTCAAGAGCAAATATGTAAGTTGCTTCCTGATGATCACAATCTTCCTAAATCTCATTATAAGGTTAGAAATATCTTGAGCAGCCTCGGCCTAAAGTACAGGATAATTGACACATGTCCGAATGATTGTGTGCTATTTTACAAAGAGTATAAAGATTTGGACTATTCTCCCGTATATGGCTAGTGCAGATATGAGCTGAATAGGAAGAGTTCGAAAAAGAGAATTCATGTGAAAGTTGTTCGATATTTTCCCTTGATTCCCAGATTGTAGCGCTTGTACATGTCTCTACACACAGCAGAGGCGATGCGATGGTACGCAGAAAAGTGAATAGATGACGATGTCCTGCGACACGCCGCTGATGGGGAGGGTTTCAAACATTTTGACAGAGAATTTGGAGACTTTGCTGCAGAGGTTAGAAATGTTAGACTCGGCCTATCTACAGACGGATTCAATCCTTGGGGAAGTAATAACTCCGCCGTCAGCACTTGGCCAGTTATTCTGATGCCGTACAACTTGCCTCCGTGGATGTACATGAACAAGGAATTTAATTTCCTTACTGTACTAATTCCAGGTCCTAAATCTCCAGGGAAGTGCTTAGATGTCTACCTCAGACCTTTGATCGACGAGCTGAAACTGTTGTGGGAAAATGGAGTCCCAACTTATGACAAATTCACTGACACGATGTTCACGATGAGGGCTGCCGTAATGTGGACGATCAGCGATTTTCTAGCGTATGGGATGTTGGCAGCCTGCAGGACAAAAGGATATAATGGATGTCCTATATGTTTGGACGACGTGAACTCTAGTTGGCACGCGGGGAAGGTGTGTTACTTGGGTCACTGTAGATGGCTTCCTCACGACCACCCCTGGCGACAGGATGAAGCTCATTTCGACGGGATGGTACAGAACAATCCTAAACCCCGTAGTTGGTCAAGCGAAGAGATTTTAGAGAGGTTGAGCTATTTCGACTTTGGTGTGTTGACCAATGACGCGGATGTAAAGAAATGCAATCCAATTCCTCCACATGATCTCAGTTATTGGCATCACAAGAGTATATTCTTTGAACTCCCTTACTGGTCGAAGTTGAAGCTGAGGAACAACTTGAACGCGATGCACATAGAAAAGAATGTGTGCGACAGCGTGGTAAGAACAATTCTCGGTATTAAGTTCAAGACTAAAGATACTCCCAAAGCGCGCAAAGATCTGGAATCAATGAATCTACGTCATGCCTTGCGGTTGAGGAGGGATAGGAAATGAGTGTACAATAAGATGCTAGTTGCACCTTACACAGTGAAGCCGACACTTAGACGTTCTGTATTTCACTGGTTTAAGGGCGTTCGTTATCCGGCTATGTATGCAGCTACTATAACTGGAGCAGTGGACGAGGTACAACACAAGTTTGTTGGTCTAAAGACACATGACTATCACGTTATGCTGCAGCGTCTGATTCCAGTGGTAATTCGACCATATTTGCCTCGTGATGTCGTAGAACCAATAGTGGCATTGTGCAGATGGTGGCAGAGGTTATGCGCCAGAGAATTAAAGAAGTCAGATGTGGTGGAATTGCAACAACAAATTGTGCACATCATTTGTAAACTAGAGAGGATTTTCCCCCTGCTTTCTTTGACATCATGATTCACCTAATGATCCACCTGCCCGAGCAGGTGCTCATTTCTGGTCTAGTCCAGTACACTTGGATGTATCCTCAAGAAATGTACGTATAACTAATTAATTATACAGGTTTTCGATTCATAATTTGTTCCACTGGAGATTACTAGCTATATGTACTTATTCTTATTGTACGTTTGATTTTGTAGATAGCTTCGACAGTATAAGTCATTCGTCAAAAGCAGATCGGCCCCGGATGGCTCCATAGCAGAGACATACCTAATGCATGAGTGTGTTACTTACTGCAACAGGTACCTCAAAGATCCACCACCTCCCACTGCCTCCGATCGCAGTGCCCGCATCAATCTTTCTGTCGTCACCAATGTCGTCCGACCGTTTAGAGGAGTATTAAAGGAATCGTTAACACGAGAAGAACTTATTGAGGCACATTGGGTAGTGTTGCGAGACTGTGATGAAGTTGAGCCGTACATGATGTCATACAGGGAGAGGCTTCAGGCGTTAAATCAAAACAAGAGTTCCGCGTGGATGGAAAAAATGGTTGAGAAGAAGTTTCCCGATTATTTCTTCCAATGGGTACGTACGTACGTCTTGGTATTAAATTAAATTAAATATACATATCAATCATGTTTGTAGAAAGTAAACCCTTATATTTGCCCATTTTGGCAGATGATTGATCTGCAAAAATTTGAAAACCACAGGGGGTGGTGGTCTTGGCCAAAGCACATGCTAGCAAAGAAGCCAATTAAATACTATATTTATCCCGGATGTTTTGTGAACGGTGTAAAGTTCCATTCATTGGCCCGAGATGAAGGAAGAAGAACACAAAACAGTGGAGTAGCGGTTGGGAAAGACAATGACCTATATTACGGGGCTATTGTAAATGTGGTTTAGCTATGTTACGGGAATGATGTCAACGTTTTCCTATTCAAGTGCAGATGGTTCAAGCGTACAAAGGAAGACCTGGGACTATTATCAGTCGATACAAACTCAAGCTGGTATGAGGATGAGCATTTCGCTCTCGCCACCTTAGTTAGGCAGGTGTTCTATCTCGACGATCCGAAAGCCGGTGATGGGTGGAAAATAGTGAACCATATCTCTCATCGAGGAATATGGAATACAGAGACAATTGAAGGGACACTGGCGACTGAAGATGCTGCTGAACCAGAAAGAGACATTCCTGCCTATCAAGAGCCTAATGCCTAATATTTCTGTCATCCGCTCCGATATAATGGACCTGGTTCAAGATGGTGAACGGTTATCCATGCCTGATGGTTGTACAGATCTAACTGAAGATGAGATTATCGATGCCATTAATGAGGTAGATGAAGAAGACGAGCAGGATGAGGACGCGGACGAGGACTCAGGTTATTCGTCGGACGATGTTGAGTATGATGAGGAGGATGAGCAGTCGGATACCGGGGATGATGATGATGACGATTATGACGAAGAGTACGGTCATACGACGAGGATTATTAATTGGTAAATAATTATTGTAATTATTGTAATATATGATCGATGCATGATCGATCAAAAATTAATATAAATATTATAAGGAGGAGAACGTATGTACGTAGATCTTAATATTTTTGTACTTAATTAATTAATTACATGCGTCCATGCTCGATCAGATCGGATCGACCGACGTACGTAAATTAAATTTAATTAATTAATTAATTAATCCAGAATTATATATCCTGGACAACGGAGAAATTAATTCCAGATTTCGCCTTTTGGGTATTTTGGGCTTTGGATAGCTAGTCAAAAAGGTGAAAGCTTTCTATTATGTCCAAGAAGCTTCCTGAAGAAGCTTTCGTTGGTTTAATTGTTTTTAAATAATATTTATGTGTAAATAGGATTATGGGTCCCTAACTATATTATTCTATGATTGATTATGACGTGATAGTATTATTGTGAGCACGATGTAGTATATATATGTTGGTTTAATTACGGCGTTAAATCTATATATCATGCTAGAAGGAAAGTTCATACATAAATACCTTGAGCTATCTCCTTAAATCCTCAACCCTAAACGTCGCAGATCAGATCGATCGATCATTTTTTTAATTATCGACTTGAATCAGAATAATTGAATGGACACACAAATGACCTTGGACGACCTAAACCCTAAACCCTAAGGCCCTAACCCCTGAATTCAGGGTTTGTACACTTGGACGACGGAGATGACCTTCTCCCTCGTCCAGGTACTAATAGGACGACGGATAAGGGCATTTGCGTCGTCCAAGTGTACAAACCCTATACCCTAAACCCTAAGGCCCCCTAACCCCTGAATTCAGGGTCTCTGCACCTGGACGACGGAGAAGGTCATCTCCGTCGTCCAGCTGCACAAACCCTATACCCTAAACAGTAAGGCCCCCTAACCCCTGAATTCAGGGTCTCTGCACCTGGACGACGGAGAAGATCATCTCCGTCGTCTAGGTGCAGATTTCGTAATTTTTTCTAAGACAACGACCATCTAGACCATCTTCCTATGCATATTGTTTTCATCAAGCCTTTAGAGTAAACAATTCTTGGTGTGTGAGCTTCGACGATTCGAAAATCGGAGTTACGAAATGTCTTATATCCACGTTTCCGGTTTGTCAAAATCTCAGTTTTGCGGTTGACTGTGCCGATGAAACCCTTCACGAACTTATTATTTTCTGAAAATTATTGTAATTATATATTATGTTACGGCGAACGTATCCGACGGTATTTTGTCCAAATTCAATTTCGTTAATAATTTGGTGCAAATGAGCCTATACTTAATAACACTTAAGTCATAAAGATTAGTAGATACTTAACAAGTTTAAAGACGTAAAATTATTCGTCGTTTCAAATTTAACTGTTTATATATACGATGCGTTCATCGATATTTTACGACTATTTCATTCGAATGACAGATCGGCAAATTCCTTGCGAATTAATTTTTTTCTTTTTTTTTTACGTAAATTAAACTTCGACGACGGAGAATGACCATCTCCGTCGTCCAAGTTGAAAAATATGGTGGTTCGATGTGCCGCCTTAATTTTCGGCGCCGCTTCAAATTTCACTTAGACGACGGAGAATCAATTCTCCGTCGTCTAAGTAGTTGAAATTCAAGGCGGTTTGAAACGTCCCGTCGATTAATTAAGCGGCGTTTCAAAATTTTGAAACGGTCACTTAGACGACGGAAAAGCCTGTTTCCGTCGTCCAAGTCCACTTAGACGACGGAAAACAGGGCTCCGTCGTCTAGGTGGAACTCTATAAATAGAACAGTCCCCCCCCTCCTTTTCTCATTCCATCTCCTATCCTCTCCTCTCCTCCTCCCCTTTCCTCTCCTCTCCTCCAGCGACGCTCCGGCGACTCAATTTCCGGCGTGGTTCCCCCTCTCCGACGACTCTACTCCGGCGATATTCCGGGGACATTTCGGCGAGGTAATAATTCTATTTTTTAATTAATTAACATTATTTTTATTTAAGTAATTAATTAATTTTAAATAATTTTAAATAATTAGTAATTATAATAATTATTTAGTTGTTATTATTAATAGTTAAATAATAATTAATAGTTGTAATTATAATAATTAGTAATTATAATAGGTTTAAATAATTAGTAATTATAATAATTAGTAATCAATAATAATAATTATTAGTAATTTTTAATTATTTAGTAATCATTATTAGTTGTCATTTGGTAATGAATAATTATTGGTTAAAATTAAATAATAATAATTAATTATATTGGTAAATGAATAATTATTATTAAATGCATGATAAATAATAATTCATTATTGTCATTATTTATTGTTTTAATTAATAGTATAATTTGTGATTATTATTGCATGTAATTAAAAATTATTAATTGATAATTATGTGTATTTTCTAGTAAATTGCATGGTAGTACGTCTTTGATTTAAATTTAGTACATAAGCTTGGTTTATTAAGTCGCACTCTTTGGAATAGATGGGGCCTTTTTTCCTAGCTTAATTCCCTAACCCCTCGTGATGTGTGGATTTCATTACCGCACACTATAACCTAAGTGAAGTTATGGACACGAGGTTGAGGGCGGAGTTTGCAAAGGACTTGAGGGAGTGTAAATTTTCGAAAGATTGGCCGAATGTCGGACATGGTGTCTAGAAACGGGTTATGACTGGTGACAGGTTTTGGATTTATGAAAGACGACACCAATATAGTATATACCATTCATTTGGTTAGCATCGGGGTGTTTTGTCGAAATTAGTCTTGCCTCTCGCGTTATCTCTATCCCTAACTGGCCATGTTTTTCGATTGAACCAAGGCTGATTAATTGAAAATTTACACTTTATCGCGCAGGTCGCACGTCCATTGAACGACCGAAAAAGCCAAGCTAGTGTACTCTATTTAAATCTTAGCCGTACTTAATTAGCGTAAATTTTTTTATATAATTATTATGGTAATTAGGTATTTTAACAACGTACTCCTAGGTTTAAATGGCACCCTCCGGAACGAAAAAATCCCAACAGGAGGCCGAAGATGCTATGCTCCGCCGCTTAGCGGAGCAAGTCGGTTGGGAATTACCGGAGGGCAACAACGGCCTCAATCCGGACCCTTCATCAGGTCCGTCGGTAGCGCCCTCTGGGGAAATTCCCGCTCCCCCATTTATCTCGAGCGGTGATGACGACCCGTATTCAAGTCCGATGCCCGGTACCGGTTTAACAGCAAGTACTCAGGCGTCCTCGACCTCTGAATCTATCATGTACAGCGCCCGGCGTAAGCAAAGGAGGGCCCCGACTGACCCGAAACCGAAAAGGACTCGCGGTCTCATTAAAGGCGGCAAAGCGGAGAAAATTTGCAAGGCGACCGGGAAAAAGATCGACTTGCCCTACGACGAATTCACCGGTGGCCCTCCCACAGCTCAGCTAGCAAGTCTCTCGGCGCATAGCATAGGGTCAATCCTTCGTAGCCGGGTTCGTCTCACTGCCCCTACTTGGAAGGAGGTGCCGGATGAAGAGAAGGCGAAACTCTTTAAGGAACTTTCGGTACGTAATACGTACAATTTTAAATTTATTTTCTAATAACCAATAAACATTATAATTTCATAATATATACGATTATAATTTTCTATTTATTTCTGATAGGAACAATTTGAGGTTGATCCCACACCGGCGATGCTTAGGCATATCAACCAAACCGCCAACTCTATCTACCGTGACTGGAAGTACAGGCTTCATAATTACTTCGAAAATATCGGCCCCGGGCCTACCCCCGTAGAGATGCGTGGGGATAGAGAAGATGAGTGGCTGTGGTTGTGTAACCACTTTCAAGATGAAGAATTTAAGGTGTTTACTTTTTTTATTTCAATTAAGATAATTAAATTATTTTAATTTTAGTTACTTATTAATGGTTTAATTCTAACAAAAATTCTACGAAGTCAACAAAGCCAACCGGGGGAAGAAGGACAAACACCATACTTCCGGTGCCAAGCAACTCATTCATATAGCCAAGGAGCACAAGAATAAGGGCTCCAAACACCCTTATCTCGATGCTAGCATAAGCGCGTACGTGACGCCTGGGCTCGATAATGAAGCCAGTAAATACGGCGTAAGTGATATATATATGTGCTTTTAATTGTAGTAATTATTATTTAAATATTATTTTATTATAATTTTTTAATTATTATTTTGTAGGCAAGGGTGGTAGAGCGTGCGCAGGAAGAATTGGCTAACACTCAGCTTGCGTTCCCAGATTTGCCGCCGGAAGACCTGCCTCCTCTATCGATGGAGAGTCAAATTGCAATCGCGGATGAGGTCTACGGTCGTAGAGCTGGCAGAGAGGTAAGGGGGTTCGGACCTAAGGTGGTTCGAGATTTGTCGATGACCTCCGACTCATCATCTACGAGAGGTTCGGGGCGGAGAAGTACTCAGGCTGCGGCCGTCGAAGCAGCCATTCAAGAGGCTCGACTCGCACGAGAGGAAAATCAATCCATGTCTCAAAGACTTGATGAGCAACAAGCACAAATAACCCAACTCATCGCCCTCATGCAACAAGCTCGAGGTGAATGTCAACCTCCTCCGAACCCATACCCCGACGACGACGACCCGGCTGGAGGTGGGGGCCTCGGCGGCGCATCTGCTCCTCCAGTGTTTTAGCTAGTAGTTTATGATATCGTTTCTTTCCGCATTCCGAACAATATTTTAATTTTTATGCGTTTTTCGATTATGTATGTACAAATTAATTTTATTATTTAATTAAGTAATTACAAATTTAGTTTATTTAATTAATTTTAACATTTTTTATTATTTAAATTCAATTAATAATAAATAAGCACTTGGACGACGGAGACTTTCATCTCCGTCGTCCAAGTCGTTACCTGGGCGACGGAGAATGTCCGCGGTCCAAGTGCACTTGGACGACGGAGATGAAATTCTCCGTCGTCCAGGTGCCTGGACGACAACACTTGGAGCATGGAACCTGGAGGACGGAGTCTCCGTCGTCTAAGTACTTAGACGACGAAAAAACGCACTTAGACGACGGAAACGCTCCGCGGTCTAAGTGCGTTTTTCTTTTAGTGTCGAATTTAAATCGATAGTCGAATCGTCTGTTAACACTAACTCCTAAATACACACTGATACACGCTAACACTAACTCCTAAACAAACACTTAGAAATCAATCAAAACATGCATGCAATTAAAACCCTTTTGTAAGATGTAGCATTGGTAAGTAGGGTATTATTCTTAACTCGGGATTGAGGGTGCATGCACGACTACGCTAGGTTGAAGGGGGGATTTATAGTCGGTTTACTAAGTTCCTACGAAATTAAAGACAAAAACAAGTTGCAAACATATCAAGATCCTAGACTTCTAACATGTTTAACTCATAGACAAGCAAACAATCAAGAAACCTAGATTCTAAACATATTTGAACCGAAAATAAAACACTAGACTAATATATACAAGTTATCAACACATCTAGGTACCTAGCTGGTTTCATGCTTCTTCATACTTAATATCTGCGAAATTCACAAGTTTCAACCAAAAACACATACACATACTTGATAGAATTTTAAAAAAGAGTGCAACATCCTATTTATCTACTACAATTCATACAAAACATGCAAGAGATGAACGAAGAGCGTATCATCTTAAAAACTTTAGAAGCTTTAAGCACATAAGCATGCATATGAATTAAAGATTAGAAACAAAGAACACATGGAAGATATTGAAAGCAAATATGAAACATACAGCCTTTGATCAAATAAAACTTTAATCATAAATAAAGAAAAGGAAAGGAGAAGATGGAGAAAATATATCATGGTTACACTTTGAAAGTTTGTGAAGAGCATTACAATGCTAAAAGTGATGGTCCTCGAGAACAAAAATGAAGAGTGCCTTGCACTTGATGCGTGGAGGTAGAAGTTTCGGCCTTGGAGACTTTTTCTTGCCAAGTATGGGAGGAGAGTGATTTGAGGCAGGGATACGGCTCTATAGTAATGCCTCGCTACTGGTCAAACTTTACTTTATATAGGAATGTAGAAACCCTAGTACATCCCTATTAGGAATGAATTAACTCCACCCCAGTAAGTTGACCTTTACTCACTAAATCAGTGATTCCTAGAGATTTATATATCCGAATGGAGTGATTTTTTTCTGCGCTGGAAAGTTAACTTCTAGAGCTTTCTAGGGATATATTATTTGTATCCTAAATCATCATGAATCGTTTTCGGTGGCCCATTGAAGTGTGCTAATCTGCACAGGCAGATTTCTTGATTTGAAGCATCTAATCCATCTTCTTCTTTTGGGCTTCTTTCTGGCTGAATCTTGGCATGATCTTGGACCTTCTTGAACACGTGAACATGGTCTTGACCCATCTTAATGATCTTTGATCCATTCTTTATAAATCGTGGCCCATTCTTCTTCATCTTTCCTCCTCATAATAGGAAATTCCTCTTTAGCACGTTTTTTGCACATTTATGCCTCATTTACTCAATCTTCTTTATTTATGACCTAAAAACAACAAAATAAGTTAGAAATAAGAATACTAAGGTCATAACTAAGCTAAATATAGAGAGAAATACGTTAAGAATCAAGCATAAAATACGTAGATCAAATTCCCCCACATTTGAACTTTGCTAGTCCCTAGCAAAAACCAAGAAAAAGAAAAACTAAATATAAGAAAACACACAAAACTAACGTTGGAAAAAAAATCTAAGGGAATAAAAGACTCAAATGTAAATCACTTCTAAGCCCTTAGCTAAATTTGTCTCAAAATTTTTCTTAAGTATATGGCGATGGAGTCACAAGATTTTATAGTGAAAAGTTCAAAAATTTCGAGAGTTAAGAGAAATATGATCATGTCATGAACAAGTGAGACTTAGAGTAAACAATGGTGAAATTAAAGTTATGCATGTTTCGAACAAATATAAATCAATCTCACATGGATGCACTCATCATATTTTCACTCATGAAAAGGTTTCACTCAAAATGTATATGATTTCCAACAAAAACTCATGAGAAATGATGAATTACTTGCAGAAATGAACCAATCCATATGCTTACTCATGCAATTTACTCAACCAATTAAAGACTACTCATCTTAAGGATTATAAAAGACATTAGAAAGGTTGTAATAGGGCTGAGGCTAAGGCATTCAAAATTTTGGTATGTGGTGAAAAAAACGTTCAAAAGACTTGGTCAACACTTAAGCAATTCGAGCTCCATCCTTTCTCATGTATCAAACTTCAAAATGGGGCCAATTTTCATCTTTTTGGGCCCTAACTTCATTCTAAATTTTTTCTTGAGCTTTACGGACAGGACAAATGCCATATTTCTTTATTTTTAGATTTTCAATTCGGGGTGCACTCCAAATCCGTAAATATGGGAGACATTAATCCAAACTTTGAGAACTAAAGCACAATGCTTGAGGTTTTTTTTTTTCCCTTTCTCAGCAATTTACAAACATACTTAAGCTATTGAACATGTTTATCCCCATACACACATCTTTTCCTTCAAAATCATCATGTTCACGCCATTTCCATGTTGCTAGCTTTGAATTTCGTCACCATGTCTTTAGAACAAGGGTAGGAAACTCTAAACTAGGCTTAAGTGTTTAGATATATATGGAAATGAAAGAAAGGCTCAAAGTAGACTCAAAAAGGTTATCTAGGGGTGTTGCAACTTGTACGCACAAAAGGAACACATGAACATTTGGTTTAAGTGGTGGAAACCTATTTTGCCTTTAATCATAGCCAAAATCAAAGCATTTATCAACTTAAAAACTTTATAAATCTACATAAGTAAGTTCTAGTAATCTCTAGTTCATTGAAATCTATGGCAAGCAATTAGATGATGCATGTTTTGTTTTTGAAACCATTATGCATGACATTCACTCTCAAAAGAATAATGTAGGCTCAAAAACTCACTTTTATGGTTTGTATGATTTAAAACTCATTCTAGCATGAGAAATCAATACCATGTTTATGCATACCATATCCACTACATGTTTTGACAATCAAAATATCTCACTTAGCTCATGAAATCGATATAGTGTCTTTCCAACGCCAATTTATGTTCTTTTTCAGTCCATTTTCAACATAGACTAACTAAGGACATCTTAAAAATGAAAAAGACTCTCAAACAAGCGTAGATTTAGTTCTTGTCTTTGTTTGGCAACCTTATGAAATGGCCAGTTGGCGAGAGACACCAAGTGAGGTAGGAGTGATTTTAACAAGCGTAGATTTAGTTCTTGTCTTTGTTTGGCAACCTTATGAAATGGCCAGTTGGCGAGTGTGACGACCCGGACCGGAATGGGTATAGTATGTGGCTTAATCTGCGAGTTTCATGAGTAATTAAGGTTTATCGTAATTAATCGGCTAAGCAGTTTTGATCACGACTTAATTTTCGGACACGAATTTGATTTGGGATTGTTCGTGGAAAATGTAGAGAATTTGATTTCGACTTCGTGGGAGCTTTCCGAAGAATTTTTGGATAATCGAGGAATATAAAATGAATATTTGAAATTATCATTGAGTTAGTCGTGTTTATCCATTCGAGTTTGAGTTATTCGAATTGTGGATAGAGCCGAGTCGCGACGTATAAATAGCCGAATAGTCGTAAAGTTATCGAAAAAGTGCGAAAATGGGCTGTTTGACCGAGTTGATTGTTCTGGACCGAGTTGACCGAGTCAACCCGTGGCTGACTCAGTGAGTCTGTGACTCGCCGTCGTGAGGGTTGTCGGAAAGGAAGGTAAGGTTTTGAAGCTTGTTGTTTGGGCTTTCGATTGATGTATATATGGTCTGTTTTGGTGGTGGTTTGCTTGGTCAATTTTGTTGGTGAAACTCGCTGGAATCGGGTTTAATGGTGGAGTATTTTCCGACGGCTTTTCGAGGGGGATTTTAGGTGGAAATGGTTGGGTTTGTGCTTGGGATAAAGTCCCTTGAAGATGGGAGGCCGAGGTGGTCTCACGGTGGAGGATTTCGCTGGAGAAATTTTTCGACCGATTTGAATTTTGGTCACTTTCGAGCTGATTTCCGGCCACGGTGGTGGCTGGACGGTGGTGATCCTTTGGGGAAAAAGGCTTGGCTTGAAGAGAGGAAGATTTTTTGGGGTCTTGGTCGCCGGGAAATTCCTCCGGTGACGGCGCGCCGCCGCCGGCAGCGGCGGTCAACGGCGGAGCTCCGACGAAGCGTTGACTTTTTGGAATTTGCCAAGTTTTATGCCATTTTGCTCGTAATTGCACCCCGATGGTAGCCTTGAGGTTTTCGAGTGGATTTGAGTAGTGGATTTAAGTCGAGAGTTTATGAGGAGTGTTTGGGGGTTTTTGACGGTTATTTTTTGTCCGAGTGATATGTTTCCGGAAATGGTTGGTTTCCGAGGTGTGGTACATTGTAATGAATTCTGATTTTGATCCGTTATATTTTTGTGATTATTCAGGGGATCGAGATCGTACATTGGGCAAGCGATATTCCGCCGGATCTCAGGATTAGCGCGTTTGCACGTTGTGCCTATCTGTGAGTGGACCTTTATTTACACTGTCGTAGCGAGTTCTTGATTTCAGTATTTATTTCCAGTACAGTATTGAGATTATTTATTGTTTTGGAGGTACTGTTTTATGTTTTATGGTGATTGCATTTACTTAGCATTGATGCATTGGCTACTCGGCTGATCACCGGTAGTCCAGTTCCAGGGTTAAGAGATTCCCCAGATGTGCCAAGTAGGCTTGAGAGATTCGCCTAGTCTATCATCGTCGGGCTTGAGAGATTTGCCCGACACCTCCATTTATTTTAAGAACTCGCATTATTTTCATGTTATATAAATGGTGAAAGGCATATGATTATTTTCATCCATTCACTCTAACGATTTTATTTGCCTTTCCCCTGGGCTTTTCGATTTCTGTGCCCAGTTTGCAGTTCGGAATCTGGTGTCGTAGTCGGAGGCTTAGTATCCGAACTACCTTTCTTTTTCAGTAGGTTTCTTGTTTAGCCTACTGTTGTGTATTTATGTATATATAGACTAGAAGTCGCTCTGAATACTCCAATATTCATATTTTTAGATGATTTTCCCGGATTTCTGTAAAGATTACAGTTTTTGCATATTGTTTTATATTATGATATGTTTTTGAGAAATCCGGATGGGATTGGTGCCCACGGTTTGGCTTTTGTGGCATAGGATGAAGTGTGTTTTTCGGGTGCAGGTTAATGGTAATTGCACGATATTGTGAAACTTTGCCGAAATTTCTATGGTTTTTGCAAGTTCGTGTTTTCAGAAAAGGTTCGATTCCAGTTTAGGAAACTAAATCGGGGTTGGGTCCTTTCAGCTTGGTATCAGAGCATTAGGTTTCAGGTTCTGTAGACTTCTGTAGTTGTGATACTAAGGATATTTGAGTATATACAGCATGTCTGGAGCAATGACCCGACTGGCCAACGGTTACTCATGAATGCTTCGGGTGTTGTGTGTTCAAATGTCTGAAGTTTCATGATTACGTTCCTTGTGCTTGTGACTAATGCTTTTCTCTTATCATGAGGATGCCTCTTAGACGTGGTTCCTGTGTCAATATGGATGTGGATCCTGATGAGGATTGCTCGACGCATGACTTGCTTATGCGAGTATTGCGTTTGGAGGAGCGTTTTGACCCATTGGTCAAAGCTAAAATTGCTGGAGCGACTGTTTTCTCGGGTACAGCTGATCCAGAGATATGTGAGGCATGGTTGGTTCAGGTTGAACGAGTTTGTGAGCATTTGTGTTTCACTCCTGAGCAGATGACAGTGGCAGCAGTTGGTTTACTTGAGTCTGATGCTTACTTCTGGTGGGTTAGCACTGATAGAGTTCTAGTTGATACTCCATGGACATTGTTCAAGGATTTGTTTATGCGGAGATATTTCAATTAGGCTACACAACAGTGAAAGTTTGAAGAGCTCACCAACTTGAGACAGGGTAGCATGTCAGTACTTGAGTACAGGTACAGATTTACTCGTTTATCTCGGTTTGCTCGTGACATGGTGGCCACAGAGGAAGCCAAGTGCCGGAGATTTGAGTTAGGCTTGAACCTGAACATCATGGGAACATTGACTACGATGCCTCGGAACAACTTTGATGAGTTTGTGAGTACTGCACTTCGAGGCGAGGACATAGAGAAGGAAAGGCAGATAAGATTCCAGTCTCGACGATTTGAGGAGGGCGGACCGAGTTAGGGACCTTCCAACAGGCTGAGTTCTGACACATCCGGGTCGACATCATCATCTGGCAGTGGACCATATAGACCACCAGTTAGTACAGCTAGACAGAGACAGAGATGGAGGAGGGATCGACCACAGAGACCACAGTCTAGTGGGAGTTCTAGCGGATCCAGTTATCCTCGACGTACCGGTGGCACTTTTGCTGTACCGAGGGAGTATCCATTGTGCAACCTTTGTAACAGGCATCATTTTTGTCCTTGTCAGCGAGGCCCTACCATTTGCTATCGTTGTGGCCAGGAGGGTCACTATGCGAGGGAATGTTTCCAGCCTACTGGTGTTAGGGGACAGGCAACTCAGAGTTCAGGAGGAGATCGTGAAAGGGCCCAACCCCGATTTAGTTCCCTAAACCAGAATCAAACCCTTCCTAAAAACACGAACTAACAAAAACCTTAAAAATTTAGGCAGAGTAATGCTACTACCGCGGAATTGCCATTACCTACACCCGGAAAATAACACTTCATCCTATGCCACAAAAGCCAAACTGTGGGCACCAATCCTATCAAGATTTCTCAATATCATAACAATAGCAATAAACAGTAAACATAACTGTATAATATAGAAAATCCGGGGAAAAACGTATAAAACAAGTATCAGTATCGTATCAGAGCAACCTCTAGTGTATATATACAAGATATACAACAGTAGGCAAACCAAGTAACCTACTGGGACAGAAAGGTAGCTCGAATGACTAGCCTCCGACTGCGACGTGAGACACCAGAATCTGAACTGTAAACTGGGCACGGAAAACTAAAAATCCCAGGGGAAAGACATGAAAATCGTTAGAGTGAGTGGACGAAAATAAATGTCTTTCGTCGAATAATATATGTTATAAAAACATATGCGAGTCAAAATGAAAATATAGTACACGAGGTGAACTCAAACTCCTCCAGCGTACAAAGCAAGCATAGAAAATCTCATGGGGTCGCGCATGGACACATCCGTCCTAGTACAGTCCGAATCACGGGATCCCAGACCCATACGTGATTCTAGCCAGAAAGGCCTCAGGTCAGAGGTCTGCCCCCCCCCCCCCTCGGGTCAGGGGTCACAGCCTCCCCCGGTAAACATCCTCGGGGATCAGCCGGGATGCAAGTGTATCGATACAATAACATATATTGTTACTGTACTCTGTGTAAACCAAATCATAAATAGTTCGATGCAAGTGTATAAAGCAATATATAGATGCATATACGTAATGTATAATTGTATAGGCATAATTATATATCACATGCTCAGATAAATCATAATCTCATATGCATGCTCATGCTCGTAAAACGTGTATTAAAGACTTGCAGATAATCAAAGAAAAGAAATTATCCACTCACAGGTGAGCAAAACGTGCACTCACGCTAATATATCTGATCAAAATCACAATTCACAACACTGTATGACACCTCGGAAACCAACCGTTCCCGAAAATATATAGTGCTGTACAAAATAATTGACGAAATTCTCGAAATCTCAACTCAAACCCTCGACTGAAAATCCGGTACCCAAATCAACTTGAAAACCTCAAGGCGACGATCGGGGTGCGAATACGAGTAAAACGACATTAAAATCATCAAATTCTAAAAAGTCAACGGTTCGGCGGAGCTCCGTCGTTAACCGCCGCGTCAACCGGAGGGATTTTCGGGCGGCCAAGCTCCCAAATTGTTATCCTCCTCAAGCCGAGCAACTTTCACAAAGGGGTCACCCCCATCCAGCCACCACCATGGCCGGAAATCAGCTCGAAAGTTCGCAGCCTTATGTGATTTCGAGTTGATTGATGCTTGGTTTGATGGGAATTAATGAAGTTTTAGTTGAACCCGAATCGGGTTGGTTCGTCGGAGTTCGCCGGAGTTGGGGTGAGTGGTTCCGGTGAGATTTGGAGGTGAGGTTGATGGGGTTTTTGCTCCCCACACCTTGGTGATGCTTCCCCTATACTTGGTTTGGGCTGAGATGAAGTTTTCCGGCAAACCCGATTCGGTTACCGGAGTTAGATTTCAGTTTGGTTTTGTGCTGATTTAGGATTGGAATTGGCCTTGGTTGTAGTTATGGAAAAGATTGGGCTTGGAAAGATCTTGAATTCTGGAAAGTTTCGCCGTGAAATTCCATCGTTGACGGCGCGCCGCCGCTGCCGGCGGCGGTCAACGGCGGAGCTCCGGCGAGAAGTTGACTTTTTGGTTTTCGACGTTTTTAATGTCATTTTTCTCGTAATCGCACCCTGATTGTCGTCCAGAGGTTTTCGGATTGATTTGGGTCGCCGATTTTCAGTCGAGAGTTTCGAGTGGAGATTTCGTTAATCATTTTGTACTGCATTGCATATTTCCGGGAACGGTTGGTTTCCGTGGTTCAGTACAGAGTTGTGGACTATGATTTTGATCAGTTATGTTTTGTGAATATTCAGGAGATCGAGATCGAGATCGAGATCGTGATCGTGCTTCAGGCGAGGGATCTTCCGCTGGGCCACGAGATTAGCGCGAGTGCACATTACGCGAGTCTGTGAGTGGACAATTTATTTTCACGGATTGATTGCGAGTCTTTTATATACGTTTTACGAACTTGAGCATGCAGTATGATTATGGTTTTACGAGCATGAGACTTCATACGAGATTATGTTTATTATGAGCATGTATTATACGATTATGCCTATACCAGTATAGAGTACGTATATGCATATATATATATGTATTGTTTCATGCATTTGCATCGAACTGTTTATGATTTGATTTACGTAGAGTACAGTCTCAGTTACGTTGTTGTATCGATACACTTGCCTCTCGGCTGATCCCCGATGGTAGGCCCACCAGGAGGGGCAGTACCCCTACCTAACCGGTGAGGGGCAGTACCCCGGATCCGAGGCATTTCTGGCGCTATGAATCACGTGAAAGTCAGGGACTCTGTGATTCCGACTGTACTAGCACGGATGTGTCCATGAGTGACCCCGTGAGATTTTCCATGCATGCTCTGTTTACGAGTTGGAGTCAGCGTCTCCTCGTATACTATTTGATTTGATTTATTTATATTTCGACTCGCATATGTTTTTATAACATATATTACTCGGTGAAAGACATTTATTTTCGTCCACTCACTCTAACGATTTTTATGTCTTTCCCCTGGGCTTTTCGGTTTCCGTGCCCAGATTCAGTTCAGGCTTGGTGTTTCACGTCGCGGTTGGAGGCTAGTGATCTGAGCTACCTGTGTTTTCCAGTAGGTTCTTGTTTCGCCTACTGATGTGTATATTGTATATATTTACACTAGAGGTCGCTCTGATACATTCTGATACGTGTTTTTACGGATTTTCCCGGATATATTATATATAGTACAGTATGTTTACTGTTTATTGTTTATATTATGATGTTGAGAAATCCGGATGGGATTGGTGCCCATGGTTTGGCTTTTGTGGCATAGGACGAAGTGTTATTTTCAGGGTGCAGGTTTATGCAATTCTGCGTTAGTAACGAAACTCTGCCGAAATTTTGAAATGTTTTTGTTGGTTCGTATTTTCAGAAGGGGTTCGATTCCGATTTAGGTAACTGAATCGGGGTTGGGTCCTTTCACCTCGTCCCTCCAAACCAAAGGGGAAATGATCTCCATCCCAAACCCAACAGAACCCACCAAACATCCACCCCGGAAAGTCACCGGAGCCCCGCCCCCAAACGAGGCCGATTCCGGCCAGAAAACCCAAAACTTCAACCTCTCCGTTCTCCCTCATTCCGGCACCAAATTCAACAATTCCAAGTTCTAATCCACTAGAAATCAAGAGAGAAATCGAAATATACCAAGGTCCAAGCCGGAGGTGGCCGGAAAATGAAGGTCGCCGGCGAGTCTGCGGCGGTGGAGATTTTCTTCTCCGGTCAACGCGGGTCAACGCTCCCAATTCCAGTCAACGCCGGTCAAACTTCCAAACAGTGCATTTTCAACAATTTTCGACTATTTCTGATATTTATACTCGCGTCTCGGGACGATCGACGGTCCAAAACAAATAGCCATTAAGATTCGGATAAACTCGATACGAACGGATAAACTCGACGATATTCCAAAACTTCAAATATTCATATTATATTCCTCGGTCGTTGAAATAATCATCCAAAACTGCCCACGAACTCGAAATCACGTGTACAACAACCCTCGAGAAGAGACTCAACTCAAATTCTCGGCCGATAATTAAGTCATAATCAAAACCGGCAAACCACACAATTATCGAAAAATTGCGATTATGCGCTAACTCGTGAATTAAGCCGATTACTCTACTGATTCTGGTTCGGGTCGTCTCAAATCTACCCCCCTAAAACAATTTTCAACCTCAAAATTTACGTACCTGTCAAGTGGACAGATAAGGATACTGCTCCCGCATATGCTGCTAAGTCTCCCAAGTGGCCTCCTCAACCGAGTGATTCTGCCACAAGACCTTCACCAGCGGTATAACACGGTGCCTCAACTCCTGCTCACGCCGATCGAGAATTTGTACCGGCTCATCCACATACGTCAAATCCTCTCGGATCGGTAGCTGCTGTGGCGCTAACACATGTGATGGATCTGAGATATACTTCCGCAACATCGAAACGTGGAAAACATCATAAACACGAGCCATCTCAGCCGGCAACTCAAGTCTGTAAGCCACAGCTCCTACTCTCTCGGTGATCTCGTATGGACTAATGTACCGTGGTCGAAGCTTGGCACGCTTCCCAAAATGCACTACTCCCCTCCACGGAGATAGTTTCAGGAAGACCCAATCGCCCACATAAAACTCGAGACTCTTTCTCCTCACGCCTGCATAACTCTTTTGGCGATCCTGGGTAATCTTCAATTTGTCCCGGATAATCTGGACGTCCTCTATGGTGCTCTTCACCAGATCAGGGCCAATAAGCCATCGCTCGCCCACCTCACTCCAACACAACGGAGTACGGCACTGCCTCCCGTACAGGGCCTCGTACGGTGCCATCTCGATACTGGCCTGATAGCTGTTGTTGTAGGCGAACTCTATCAAATACAATTGTTGGTCCCAATTTCCTCGAAACTGCAAAACGCAAGACCGCAACATATCCTTAAGAGTCTATATAGTCCGCTCAGACTGCCCGTCAGTCTGAGGATGAAAAGCTGTATTGAAGCGCAATCTCGTGCCCATGGCTCACTGCAATGCCTGCCAGAGCTCAGAAGTAAACTGACTATCTCGGTCAGAAACAATAGATACAGGCACACCGTGCAGTCGAACGATCTCCGACAAATACAGCTTGGCCAATCTGCCCACTGATATCTTCCCCGGAAGTGCGAGAAAATGAGCGGATTTCGTCAATCGATCCACGATAACCCAAATACCAGTGTTGCCAGCCAAAGTACGCGGCAACTGATAAACGAAATCCATGGTAATGTGCTCCCACTTCCAAACCGGAATCTCCAGTGGCTGTAATTTTCCCATAAGCTTCTGCCTCTCCGCTTTAACCTGCTGACAGATCAAAAATTGGCTCACATATGCGGCAATCTCCCGCTTCATGTTGCGCCACCATTAATACGCTCAAAGTGTACGAAACATTTTCGTACCACCAGGATGCATTGCATACGCCGAACGATGGGCCTCATCCAGAATCTCCTTCTTCAAACTCTCGTCTTGGGGTACGCACAATCTTGCTCTTAAAAGCAACGTACCGTCATCACTCAACCGAAACTCTGTTGGCATACCATTCTGTATCATGGTCTTCTTGTCCAACAGGTAGGAATCTGAATCCTGAGCTTCTCGAACCTGATCAACCAACACGAGTCGAACCTGAAAACTGGCCAACAAAGCTCCCTCATCATCCCACTCGAACTCGGCACCCGTAGCCCGAAGCTCGGCTAACATAAATACTCTAGCCACACACACGTGAAACAACGAAGCTTCAGATTTCCGACTGAGTGCGTCGGCAACAACATTGGCCTTCCCTGGATGGTACTCGAAAGTGCAATCGTAGTCGTTGATCAACTCCATCCACCTGCGCCTCCTCATGTTCAAGTCTGGTTGTGTCCGCAAGAAGGTGAGACTCTTGTGATCAGTGTAAATCTTAAACTGGGCTCCATACAAGTAATGTCTCCAACTCTTCAACGGTAACACAATAGCGGCCAACTCCAAATCATTGGTTGGATAGTTCACTTCGTGTGGTTTCAGCTGCGTGGAACCATACGCTACAACTCTGCCATGCTGCATCAGCACATAACCAAGTCCCAACTTCGACGCATCTCTATAAACCACAAACTCACCGTTGTCGTCTGGTAAAGTCAGAACTGGTGCAGTAGTCAACTTTTCCTTCAGGAGTAAGTAACTTTCCTTACATGCATCAGACCACTCAAACTTGACGCCTTTCTTCGTCAACCTGGTCAGTGGAGTAGCAATCCGAGAAAAATCCTGTACAAATCGCCGGTAGTAGCCTGCCAAACCCAAGAAACTTCGGATCTCCGGTACGGTGGTAGGTCTACACCAATTTAGCACAGCCTCGATTTTTTCAGGATCAATGCTGACTCCCTCAGCCGATATCACGTACCCCAGAAACTTCACTTTGTCCAGCCAAAACTCGCACTTGCTGAACTTTGCAAACAACTGATTGTCTGGCAAAGTCCGCAACACTGCTCGCAAATGCTTCTGATGCAGGCCCACACTCCTGGAATAGATCAGGATATCGTCAATGAATACAATTACGAACTTGTCCAGAAACCATCGGAACACCCGGTTCATCAAATCCATAAAGGCTGCGGGGGCATTGGTCAACCCAAACGGCATAACCAAGAACTCGTAGTGCCCATACCGCGACTGATGATATCCGGACCTGAGATCAATCTTCGAAAAGACTGAGGCTCCTTTGAGCTGATCAAATAAGTCGTCAATTCACGACAACGAATACTTGTTCTTCACTTTAACCTGATTCAGCTTCCGATAATTGATGCACAACTGCATGGATCCATCCTTCTTCCGTACAAACAAAACTGGGGCACCCCACGGCGAAACACTATGTCGAATGAAACCATTCTCTAGCAACTCCTGAAGTTGAACCTGTAAATCTTTCAACTCCGCTGGCGCCATATGATACGGTGCCTGAGAAATAGGTTCTGTACCTGGTAATACCTCAATAGTGAAATCAATCTCCCGAACTGGAGGTATACCCGGTAACTCCTCCGGAAACACATCCTGAAACTCGGAAACTACCTCGATATCACTAATGTTTGGCACAGCCGCCGTAGTGTCCACCACATGAGCTAAATAAGCAACACAACCCTTCTTCATCCTCTGATCCGCCTTTATTGCGGAAATCAGACAGGGTAATGAAGTGTTCTTTTCGCCGCGAAACAATATCTCGGGACAGCTTGGTCGTCGAAACACAACCTCCTTCTTGTGACAGTCAAACATGGCCCAATGTATCTCCAAGAAGTCCATACCCAAAATCAGATCAAAGTCGACGATATCAAGCAACAACAAATCCACGGCTAAGCCATCGCCTCCAATAAAAATCTCACAATCTCTGTGCACCCAGCCAATACTCACAATCTCACCGGACGGATACAACACTCTCCACAACCCCGGAAGTGGAGACGCATGTACCGTAGCTAAAGATGATAGCCTATATGAAATGAATGAATGCGTAGCACCTGGATCTAACAATGTAAGTATTGGAATACTAAAGACATGCAACGTACCAATAACAACCTCCAGTGAAGCTCTGCCCTCTCGCAAAGTCATGGCATGAACCCTGGCCTGCCCGACTTGTCGTCCACGCTGAGGGTGTCCTTGCTGTCTACCCTGACCCGCAAACTGTATAGGTCTATCTCCCGAAGTGGTACCTCACTCAGCTCCGGAACTCTGGGCCGCCTGTCCATCAGCACCATCAAGCTAGAAACACTCTCTCGCATAGTGACCCACCTGGCCACAAAGAAAACAAGTGAGAGGGCCTCGCTGACATGGACCATAGTGATGCCTCGGGTCAGGGGTCACAGCCTCCCCCGGTAAACATCCTCGGGGATCAGCCGGGATGCAAGTGTATCGATACAACAACATATACTATGACTGTACTCTGTGTAAACCAAATCATAAATAGTTTGATGTTAGTGTATAAAGCAATATGTAGATGCATATACGTAATGTATAATTATATAGGCATAATTGTATATCACATGCTCATATAAATCATAATCTCATATGCATGCTCATGCTCATAAAACATGCACTAGCGCTAATATATCTGATTAAAATCACAATTCACAACACTGTATGACACCTCGGAAACCAACCGTTCCCGGAAATATATAATGCAGTGCAAAATAATCGATGAAATTCCCGAAATCTCCACTCAAACCCTCGACTAAAAATTCGGTACCCAAATCAACTCGAAAACCTCAAGGCGACGATCGGGGTGCGAATACGAGTAAAACGACATTAAAATCATCAAATTCTAAAAAGTCAATGGTTCGGCGAAGCTCCGTCGTTGACCGCCGCCGCAGGCGGCGGCACGCCGTCAACCTGTGAGATTTTCCGGCGGCCAAGCTCCCAAACTGTTCTTCTCCTCAAGCCGAGCAACTTTCCCAGAGGGGTCACCACCATCCAGCCACCACCGTTGCCGGAAATCAGCTCAAAAGTTCAAAATCTCAAACCGGCCGGAAAAATTCCTGGACCGATTCCGGCACCGTCGCGCCACCTCGTCTCTCCAAACCAAAGGCAAAATGATCTCCATCCAAAACCCAACAGAACCCACCAAACATCCACCCCGGAAAGTCACCGGAGCGCCGCCCCCAAACGAGGCCGATTCCGGCCGAAAATCCCAAAACTTCATCCTCTCCGTTCGCCCTCATTTCGGCACCAAATTCAACAATTCCAAGTTCTAATCAACTAGAAATCAAGAGAGGAATCGAAATATACCAAGGTCCAAGCCAGAGGTGGCCAGAAAATGAAGGTCGCCGGCGGTGGATATTTTCTTCTCCGGTCTATGCGGGTCAACGCTCCCAATTCCAGTCAACGCTGGTCAAATTTCCAAACAGTGCATTTTCGACAATTTTTGACTATTTCCGATATTTATACTCGCGTCTCGGGACGATCGACGGTCCAAAACGAATAGCCATTACGATTCGGACAACAACTTTCGAGAAGAGACTCAACTCAAATTCTCGGCCTATAATTAAGTCGTAATCAAAACCGGCAAACCACACAATTATCGAAAAACTGCGATTACGCGCTAACTCTTGAATTAAACCGATTACTCTACTGATTCTGGTTCGGGTCGTCACAGATCGACGTACCACTTCTGGGACTCGACCAGTACAGTCTTCTGGGCAGGGCGAACAGTAGAGTCACCCTCAGTGTGGACGACCAGCTAGACAGGCCAGGGTTCATGCTATGTCATTGCGTGAGGGCAGAGCTTCACCGAAGGTTGTTATTGGTACGTTGATTTTTTTTGGCTATCCAGTACTTACTTTGCTAGATCCAGGTGCTACGCATTTATTAATATCATATAGATTGTCATCTTTAGCACATCTCCATTTCCGGGGTTGTGGAGAGTGTTGTATCCGTCCGGTGAGGTTGTGAGTATTGGTTGGGTATATAGGGATTGTGAGATCTTTGTTGGAGGTTATGGGTTAGCCGCGGATTTGTTACTGTTGGATATTGTCGATTTTGATGTGATTTTGGGTATGGACTTCTTGGAGACACATTGGGCTATGTTTGACTATCACAAGAAGGAAGTTGTGTTTCGACGTCCAGGTTTTCCAGAGATACTGTTTCGTGGTGAGAAGAATACTTCATTGCCATGTGTGATTTCAGCGATGAAGGCCGAGCGGATGATGAAGAAGGGGTGTGTTCATATTTAGCACATGTTGTGGATACTACGGCAGCTGTACCAGACCTTGGTGATATTCAGGTGGTTTCCGAGTTTCCAGATGTGTTTCTGGAGGAGTTACCAGGTGTTCCTCCCGTTCAAAAAATCGATTTCACCATTGAGCTTTTACCAGGCACTGGACTCATATCACAGACACCTTATCGTATGGCGCCAGGGGAGTTGAAGGAGCTACAGATTCAACTTCAAGAGTTGCTGGAGAAAGGTTTCATACGACCTAGTATATCACCGTGGGGTGCTCCTGTGTTGTTTGTGCAGAAGAAGGATGGTTCTATGGGGTTGTGTATTGATTACTGAAAGCTGAATCAAGTCACCGTGAAGAACAAGTATCAGTTGCCGCGGATTAATGATTTGTTTGATCAGCTCAAGGGAGGTTCAGTCTTTTCGAAGATTGATCTCCGGTCTGGATACCATCAGTTAAGGATTAGAGAGTCAGATGTGGCTAGGATAGCTTGTGACGACCCAAACCAGAATCAGTAGAGTAATCAGCATGATTCACGAGTTAGCGCGTAATCGCGGTTTATCGATAATTGTGTGGTTTGCCGGTTTTGTTTACGACTTAAATATCGGCTGAGAATTTGAGTTGAATCTTTTCTCGAGAGTTGTAGTACACGTGATTTCGAGTTTGTGGGCTGTTCCGGATGATTTTTCCGATGACCGAGGAATATAATATGATTATTTAAAGTTTCAGTTTATCGACGAGTTTATCCGTTCGTATCGAGTTTATCCGAATCGTTATGGTTATTCGTTTTGAACTGTCGATCGTCCCGAGGTGAGAGTATAAATATCGGAAATAGTCAAAACTTGTCGAAAATCACTATTCGGGAAGTTTGACCGACGTTTGATCGCCTTTGACGCGTTGACCCGCGTTGACCAGAGAGAGAAAACCGGCCACGGTTTGACTCGCCGCCGACCTTCATTTTCCGGCCACCTCCGGCTTGGACCTTGGTATATTTTGATTCCTCTCTTGATTTTATGTTGATTAGAACTTGGAATTGCTTGATTTTGTTGAAATTTGGGGGAGATATATCGATTTGAAAATTGAGGATTTTTTGCCGGAATCGGTTTCGACGGTGGACGGTGTTCCGGCGACTTTCCGAGGGGGGTTTATGGTGGAAAAGGTTGGGCTTGAGGTAGGTAGGTGACCCCTTGAAGTTGGGAGGCCGTGGTGGCCTCACTGTGACGGAATCAGGCGGCGGAGCAAATTCCGGCCGGTTTGGGTTTGTGGACTTTCGAGCTGGATTCCAGCCATGGTGGTGGTTGGATGGTGGTGGTCCCTTTGTTAAAATTGTTCGCCTTGTTGAGAAGATCAGTATGACAGCTCGGTCGCCGGGAAAACTCTCCGGTTGACGGCGACCCGTTGACTTTTTGGATTTCGATGATTTTAATGTCATTTTTCTCGTATTCGCGCCCCGATCGTCGCCTTGAGGTTTTCGAGTTGATTTGGGTATCGGATTTTCAGTCGAGAGTGTTGAGTGGAGATTTCGGGAATTTCGTTGATTATTTTGTACAGTATTATATGTTTCCGGGAACGGTTGGTTTCCGAGGTGTGGTACAGTGTTGTGGATTATGATTTTGATCAGATATATTTTATGACTATTCAGGAGATCGAGATCGTGCTTCGGGCGAGGGATCTTTCCCCGGGCCACGTGATTAGCGCGAGTGCGTGTTTTGCTAATCTCTGAGTGGACATTTCTCTTTACGGATTGACTGCGAGTCTTTTATATATGTTTTACGAGCATGAGCATGCAGTTAAGATCATGTTGTAAATGAGCATGTGTTTTACGATTATGCATTTACGTATATGCACCTATGAATATACATACATTTATATTATGTTTTATGCATATGCATGGAAAGGATTTATGATTTGGTTTACACAGAGTACAGTCTCAGTGAACAGGGTTGTATCGATACACATTGGCTTCTCGGCTGATCCCCGAGTACACTCCGGGGGGACAGATATCCTGACCCGAGGCCTTTCTGGCTTGGAATCACGTGTGGATCTGGGATCCCGTGATTCAGACTGTACTAGCGCGAGGGAGTCCATGAGTGACCCCGCGGTATTTATGATGCATGCTTTGTACGCGTGAGGAGTTAGAGTCTCCCTCGTGTACCATTTAATTTTTATGCATTTTGATTCGCATATGTTTTTATAACATATATTATTCGGCGAAAGACATTTATTTTTGTCCACTCACTCTAACAGTTTATATGTCTTTCCCCTGGGCTTTTCGGTTTCCGTGCCCAGTTTGCAGTTCAGATTCTGGAGTCTCACGTCGTGGTTGGAGGCTAGTTGTTCGAGCTACCTGTGTTTTCCAGTATGTTTCTTGTTTCGCATACTGTTGTATATTTTGTATATATATACACTAGAGGTCGCTCTGATACGTTCTGGTACTTGTTTTATACGGTTTTTCCCGGATATACTATATAGTACAATTATGTTTACTGTTTAATGTTATTGATATGATATTGAGAAATCTGGATGGGATGGGTGCCGACGGTTTGTCTTTTGTGGCATAGGATGAAGTGTTATTTTCCGGGTGCAGGTAATGGCAATTCCGCATTAGTAGCGTTACTCTACCGAAATTTTAATGGTTTTTGTTGGTTCATGTTTTCAAAACGGGTTCGATTCCGATTTAGGAAACTAAATCGGGGTTGGATCCTTTCAGCTTGATATCAGAGCATTAGGTTGTCAGATTTTATAGACTCTTGTAGTTGTGACGCTTAGGGTATTTGAGTTTATACAGCATGATTGGAGTGATGACCCGACTGGCCATCGGTACTCATCAATACTTCGGGTGTTGTGTGTTCTCAAATATCTGAGGTCTCATGATTACGTTCCTTCTACTTGTACCTAATGCTTGTCTTGTTTCAGTAGGATGCCTCCTCGACGTGGTCCCCGTGTTGATCGGGAAGAGGATCGTGATATGGATCGCCAGACGCACGACTTGCTGATGCGAGTGTTGCGTTTGGATGAGCGTTTTGACCCTGTGGTCAAAGCTCGTACTGCTGGTGCAACTATCTTTTCGGGTTCAGCTGATCCAAAGATTTGTGAGGCATGGTTGGTTCAGGTTGAACGTGTTTGTAAGCGTCTGCGTTTTACCCCTGAGAAGATGACAGTGGCAGCAGTCGGATTACTTGAGTCAGATGCATACTTCTGGTGGGTTAGAACCGACAGAGTTCCAGTTGATACTCCGTGGACTTTGTTCCGAGATCTGTTTATGCGGAGATACATCAACCAGGCTACCCAGCAGCGTAATTATAAGGAGTTCACTGATAACGCGTAAAACATGCATCAAATATTAACACAAAGTAGACACTCAACACATATCTCACACGTATGCAATTTAAAACCCTTCTTTGTAGATGTAGCATTGATAAGTAGGGATCGTTCTTAACCGGGGATTGAGGGTACTAATGCATGACAACGTTTGTAAACATAAAATAAAAAGTATGGGGGGTGCAAAGTTTGTTGTCTAAGTTCCTACAAAAATTTTAAGGTAAAACGTCCTAAGCTAATATATTTACAAGGATCGACTCATCTTTCACCTAGCTCTTTAGAACCTACCAAATTACATGCAACCTATTAGTTCTAAGTCTTTAGCGACTAATTTCATGCATATCTCTCAAAAGTGAAGTGTAGAGATTGCCCTGACACTTCCATTGATTTAAGGTAGGATTGCCATGCAATAAATCAAAGCATTAAGCACAAAATATAGCATGAAAACCAAAGACTAAAACGTGGGAGGTTCACGTGAACTTGATAAAATTACAAACCAAAAACACTTCCACAAATTTGTCCATACAAACCAAGAAATAATACAAGAAGTAAAGAGTAGAAGTCATGGTTACACTTTTTGATGTCGGGATTGCCCTAGTCTACTTGATATAAGCCACGCCTTCAATGAATGGAGGAGACAGTTAGGATTGCCATGAAAGTCTCGATGGAGGAAGGTAGATGATGGATTTTGGTGTGAACGGCTTCTTGGTATTTCTTGGAGAGATTTTGGACGTGTGGAGGTGTTTAGAGGCAGAGCTTTGGCGTCTAGAATGAGTCATCTGAATGAAAGAGTCGAGCTCCCCTTTATATAGGAGAAGAGTAGGGTTTTTCCTACCAAAACAAGACTTTCCTTATGTACCCGGGCAAATCTGACAGTATAATTTCAAACGCGTTTTCCTGGAGCTGTAGAGATCAGAAAATTACGATTCTTGATTCGTTGGAAAGAAGACTTCAAGGGCTATAAAATATCATATCTGATCATTAAATTCGGAGTTGATTTGAATATTTGGTGATCCTTTGAAGTTGGGTGACCTGGCAGCCCAGATTTTCTTCTTCTACAAGGAGTAGGAAATCTTGATATCTTCAAATTTTGCATTCCTTTTCCTCTAAGCTTCCTTGGCCGAATATACCATATATTTTAACATATTTTGGCCCTCAAATCAGGTATTTATCTTCATGGAATATCCTCCAAAATTCGTCCATTATATGCTCCATATATTCCGCCATATTTGCTCTTTCCTGGGTCGCGCATGAGAAATGTCTTCATCTTTTTGTCCACCATTTTGGTATCCATTTCTTTTGGAATTTGGTCTTCAATTCTTGACACCATGTGGGAAAGCATTTTAGTAACCATTTGAAGACCATTCCTCGGACCATTTCTTCTCCGGAATTGAGAACTTTTCTCCTTAGCCCGCTTTTAGCTCCAAAACGCCTCATTTATTATTTTCTCCTTTATTTCTACCTAAAAGCATAAAGTAAGTAAGAAATGATAGTACTAAGGTCAAAACAAAGCTAAATGTAAAGAGAAAGACGTTAAGAATCAAGCATAAAATGCGTAGATCAAATTCCCCCACACTTAGACTTTGCTAGTCCCTAGCAAAAACTAAATAAAAGAAAGACTAAAAATATAAAACCAACGTTAGAGCTAGCCTCCTGATACGCGCAAAACATGCATTCACGTTAACTTAAAAACACAGATTACGCGCATTGCAATTTAAACCCTTCTTTTGTCATTTGTAATATTGGCGAGTAGGGATCGTTCTTTATCCGGGGAATTAAGGGCGCATGCATGGTTTCGTTAATAAGCGGAAATATAAATGTTGGGGGGATTGGAAGTTGGTTGTTTAATCTACGAAATTAAAGTACAAAAACATGCAAACACAACTAAAACTCTTAGGCATCTAACATGTTTTACTCATAGACAAGTTTCAACAATCAAGAAACTTAAAGTCTAATTATGCTTGCTAAAAATAAGAAGTTACACTACTAATTACATGTGATCATCTCATCTTATTAGCCTACCCTTTTCATGCATCAAACCTTTTTGTAAGTTACGAAATTCATAACTTCTAACTAAATACACATGCTTAATAATTGAGTAGGAATGCAACTTAGCGTATAAACATCCTAAACAACATACGATCATCGAAACATGCGAAAGAGAGGGACTTAGCGTATTTTCTAACACATGCATTCGAAGCTTTAAGATTGTATCAAACATGCATAAAAGGCTAGAAATCATAAACACATGCATATTACAAATCTGTTTAAGAGCATAAAACACAAATCTAAACTTGTTCTTCATTTGATACATAAATGTATTCCAATACATCAAAAGGTTCAAATACAAAGCAAAAGAAATGAAAGTGAAGATCATGGTTACACTTTTTGTCTTGAATGCTTGATGATCTACGGTGGAGATGGATTTCCTTCACAAGGGACTTAGCGTATTGTGTTGGATGGAGGAGGATTGCTTCGGCTTGGATGGAGGAGATGTGCTTCGGCTTTGCTTGAGAAACCTTGAAGTGTTTATGGTGGAAGAGTATTTGTGTAGAGCTTTGGCTAGTAATTTAAGTGATGATCTGTTTTATGGCTGCCTCCTCTCTTATATAGGCAAGGGATGTTGCCTTCTCTCTTCCACCTTGCCTCCCTCCATTTAATGCAAGCCTTAGTCACCTAGGCAAGTCACCATTTGTGATCATCATTTATGAACCCTAAGCAAGAGTCACCATGCAAGTCACCATTTATAAACCCTAAGCAAGAGTCACCATGGCAAGTCACATGGCAAGTCATCATTTGTGATGATCACAAAGCTTAGTCACTAAAATGTGTCACAAAGCTTGATATTGTTGACTTTTCCTCTTCCCCAAAGTGAATCCTAGCAGAATTGAATGGTCATGGGCTTGATAATGGGCCGAAACAAGAGTTGAGAAATCGGCCCATAATTTGCTTTTTGGTCCGGCCCATTTCCGGTGGTCCGAAATCGCAAAAATCGCAAAATCGCCGAAATTCCTCCGAATTGCGTCGTTATTAATCTCCACCGTAAATATCTTCAAAATAACAATTTAAATAAGAAAAACATAAAAACAAAGATAATAACATAGCTAAACGTAAAGGGAAATGCGTTAAGAAACGAGCATAAAATGCGTATATCAAATTCCCCCACACTTAGACTTTGCTAGTCCCTTAGCAAACACTAAGTTAAACTAAGACTCTTCTACGAATTTAAAACAAAGGAAAGAACATAACTAAGCCCTTAGCTAAAATTTGTCTCAGAATTTGCATAAGTATATGGCGATGGCTCACATGAATTTCAACTTGTATGCTCAACGAATTCAAGAGATAATTGCGATATAATTATGTAATGAACAAGTAAGACATAGAGAAAACAATGGTTATGTTATAGCTGTGCATGCTTTGAATAAAGGTTTAATCAACTCACAAGGATGCACTCATCATATTTTTCACTCATGAAAATGGTTCACTTAAAGTGTATATGAATTGAAATGAAAACCACATGAATAAAGTTTGATTACTTGCACAAATGAACCAAAACCATAAGCTTGCTCATGCAACTTACTCTACTAATTGAAAGCTACTCATTTTAAGGATCATAAAGGACTTTTAGTGAGGTTGTAATGGGGTTAAGGCTAAGGCATTCGAAATTTAGATATGTGGTGATAAAAATGTTCCAATGACTTAGTCTAGCACCATATTAGTCCTCCATCTCCATTTGTATGTTACCATGTATACTTCAATCTAAGCTACCCTTTTAGCTTTTCGGACTGGACAAAGGCCATATTTTGTTCTATTTTTAGGCCTTCAATTTATCGTAAACTCCAAATCCGTAAATAAGGGGGACGTTAATCCAAATGGTTATTCTTAGAACACAACATATTGCCATGAGAGATAATAATTTTTTTTTCTTTTCATTCTCTCAAATATAATTTTTTCTTTTCTTTTTGGCAATCACATACTTTTTTAGCCATTTGGACAAGTCTTTCCCCTTACTCACATTAACTCTTTCAATCTTTCCTACCAAACCATAATCTTATGTGCTAGTTTCGAAAAATTCTCACCAAGTTTCCGGAACAAAGGTAAGGATATTCTATACTAGGATAAATGTTTAGGTATATATGGTGATGAAAGAAAAGCTTAACGTGGGCTCAATTGGTTTATCTAGGGGTGTCGCAACTTGTGCGTACAAATGGGATACATGGATATATGGCAATGTGGTGGAAAATCCTAAATGCCTTTAATCATTTCCAAAATCAAAGTATGTATCAACTTAAAAGCTTTGCAAATTGACATGAGTAAGTTCTAGCATTCTCTAGTTCATTAAAATCTATGGCAAGCAATCAAATGAGGCATATATAAGCTAGTAGCTACGAAATGGATGTATATTCACTCGAATAAAGAACAGATAGCTCAAAAGCTCACATAGGGTTCATATGATTAAAAACTTATTCAAGCATGCGATTTCTGTACCATGTTTTTGCAATTCATATCTACTACATGTTAAAAACATAAAGAATATCTCAATTAGCACAAGAATTCGATGCATGTGATTCATACGCCATATGTGTTCGTATCGATCAAATTTCATCATCGACTAGTTAAGGGCGTCCTAAAGACTCTGAAAAACACTAATTTAGACACAATTAAATTGTAAACCCTTCCCCCACACTTAAACTCTACATTGCCCTCAATGTACTAAAGTAGAAGTATAGAATAAAAATGGAGTATAGGATCTAAGAAAATTTTAATCTAATACGCAAAAAGCCATTAAATTAATTAAAAGGGGAGAAGAAAACAAATCTGTTGTCTCCCTATTGGGTTGCCTCCCAATGAGCGCTTGTTTTACGTCGTTAGCTTTGGACGTGATGCATCATTTTGTTTTTGAAATGGCCGGTTCTTGGAGTTGCATCTCCTCCACGGTGTGCTCCGCAAATGCCTCAAAATAGGGCTTCAAGCGATGGCCATTTACTTTGAACTCACTACCTTTGTCGATAGATCGAATGAGAACTGCTCCATGAGGTAGAACTTGAGAAACTATGAATGGCCCCATCCATCGAGAGCGAAGCTTTCCCGGAAAGAGCTTAAGTCTTGAATTGAAAAGCAATACTTTCTGCCCAGGTTCAAAACTCTTTCCGGGAATCATCTGATCGTGGATCTTTTTCGTCTTCTCTTTGTAAATCCACGCATTGTCGAAAGCATCATTTCTGATTTCTTCTAGTTCACATAGTTGTAGCTTCCGATGCAAGCCTGCGGCATCTCGATCGATGTTGAATTTCTTCACGGCCCACCATGCCTTGTGCTGCAATTCAACCGGAAGATGGCATGCCTTCCCATAAATTAATCGGAAAGGTGACATACCAATGGGGGTCTTGTAGGCAGTCCTATAAGCCCACAATGCATCGTCTAAGCATTGACTCCAATCTTTCCGGTTTGGGCGGACGGTTCGCTCCAAAATCTTCTTGATCTCACGGTTGGAAACTTCAGCCATTCCATTAGTTTGAGGGTGGTATGGTGTGGAAACCTTGTGTTTTACGCCATACTTCCTCATTAGTGCTTCCACCGTGCGGTTGCAAAAGTGACTTCCTCCATCGCTGATTAGAACGCGTGGCATTCCAAATCTACTGAAAATGTTAGTTCGTAGGAAATCTGCAACAACTCGCGAATCATTAGTACGGGTGGCCTTTGCCTCCACCCATTTAGAAACATAATCTACTGCGAGTAAGATGTAAGTAAAACCATTGGAAGGAGGAAATGGTCCCATAAAATCAATACCCCACACATCAAAAATTTCAACATTAAATATGTAGTGTTGTGGCATTTGATCTCTAGGGCCTAAATTACCGAATCTCTGGCACTTATCACATGCAGCACAATATGCATGAGCATCGCGAAATAAACTAGGCCAAAAGAAACCGCAATCTAAAATCTTTAGGGCTGTCCTCCTAGAACCAAAGTGTCCCCCACATGCTTCATTGTGACAAAAGTCTAGAATGGGCTTAAACTCACTATCCGGGATACATCTCCTAATTACTAAATCGGAGCATTGTTTCCATAAATAAGGCTCATCCCAGATAAAGGTTCTAGCATTATGCTTAAGTTTGTCACGTTGAAATTTATGCATGGTAGACGGAAACTCACCGGTAACTAAGTAATTTACGATATCTGCATACCATGGAGTTTCCGAAATAGTTACCTCAATTCCGAAGAGTTTTTCATCCGGAAAAGTTTCTTCAATCTCGACAGGCTCATGGTCACCTATCAAACGTGATAGGTGGTCAGCGACGACGTTTTCTACTCCCTTCTTGTCCTTGATTTCGATGTTGAATTCTTGGAGTAGAAGTATCCATCTGATAAGTCGTGGTTTTGCGTCCTTCTTGAGCATTAGATACTTCAAAGCTGCATGATCGGTAAACACAGTTACTTTAGTTTGAAGTAAATAAGATCGAAATTTATCTAAAGCAAAAACCACGGCAAGAAACTCCTTCTCGGTGGTAGTATAATTTCTTTGCGCTTCATCAAGCGTCCGAGAGGCGTAATAGATTACGCAAGGCTTCTTGTCCTTCCGCTGACCCAAGACGGCTCCTACGGCATAATCCGAGGCGTCGCACATGAGTTCGAATGGCAGAGACCAATCAGGGCTGCATAAAATAGGAGCGCTCGTGAGAAGCTCCTTCAACTTGTTGAAGGCAGCGTTGCATTCCTCGTCAAATACGAACGGGGTCTCCTTTTGCAGCAGTTTACACAATGGGCGCGAGATGTGGGAAAAGTCTTTGATAAACCTACGATAAAATCCTGCGTGTCCAAGAAATGAACGAATCTCTCTAACCGAAGTTGGAGAGGGTAAGTGACGCACAAGATCTACTTTAGATTTATCAACTTCTAACCCTTTTTCCGAAATAATATGACCTAACACTATCCCTTGCGTAACCATGAAATGGCACTTCTCCCAATTAAGCACCAAGTTCGTTTCAACGCATCTTTGTAAAATTGTTTCTAAATTGTTTAAGCATGCATCAAAATCACTCCCAAATACACTAAAGTCGTCCATGAATACTTCAATAATTTTTTCAATGTATTCGGAGAAAATTGAGAGCATGCAACGTTGAAATGTACCTGGTGCATTACACAGTCCAAATGGCATGCGGCGATAGGCAAACGTTCCGAACGGGCACGTGAACGTTGTCTTTTCTTGATCTTCCTCCGCAATGCTAATTTGGTTGTAGCCGGAGTATCCGTCGAGAAAACAATAAAATGCATGGCCGGCTAATCTTTCCAGCATTTGGTCGATGAATGGTAAGGGAAAATGATCCTTGCGGGTTGCGGCGTTGAGCTTCCGGTAATCAATGCACACTCGGTGTCCAGTGATCGTTCTTTGTGGCACAAGTTCATTTTCCAGATTCTCGACGACGGTGATTCCCGATTTCTTAGGTACTACCTGCACTGGGGAAACCCAACGGCTATCAGAAATAGGGTAAATAACTCCACAGTCCATGAGTTTAATTACCTCCTTTTTTACCACCTCCATCATCGGAGGGTGGAGCCGACGTTGTGCTTCCCGCGTAGGCTTGGTGCCTTCTTCGAGGAAAATCCTATGCACGCAGGTTGCTGGATTTATTCCCTTGATGTCCGCAAGTGTCCAGCCTATTGCGGGTTTGTACCGTTTGAGCACACTCACGAGCTTCTCCTCCTGCTCCTCTTCTAGCGCGGACGAAATAATGACCGGTAAGGTTTCATTCTCGCCCAAGTACGCATACTTCAGATGGTCCGGTAGTAGCTTGAGTTCTAAAACTGGAGCTTCTACGATGGAAGGAACCATTTTATTAGTACCAAAAGTAATTGGTAAAGGAGGAGAAAAGCTTACTTTTCGTGGTGCGGCATTTAGGGCCATGGCCATGTCTTGAATTCGAGGTTCAAGCTCTAGTAAGGCCTCGAGAAGGCCGTCATGCCCAAGTTGAATGGCCATGTCGAGTTCATCCTCATTGATGGTGTCGAGGTAGCCTTGTGCTAAGGTATCCACAGGATCGTATGTCGAAATGGCAGCTACGCTCGACATTGGAAACTTCATCCCGTCCAGGATGTTGAACTCGATTCTTTCTCCATCAATCTCCATGGAGAAAGTGCCTTGAAACACATCAATCTTCGTTCTCGCAGTCCGCATGAAAGGTCGCCCAAGCAGTAGCGGCGTGGTGTTCAGTGGACTCTCTTCCATGTCAACTATATAGAAATCGGCAGGGAATATCAAGTTGTTGACTTGTACGAGAACGTCTTCTACGTATCCCCTCGGATACTTGTGGGTGCGATCGGCTAATTGGATGACAACACCATCTTGCTTGAGATCTCCAAGCTCCATCGATTCGAATAGATAGTAAGGCATGACGTTGATGGAAGCTCCGATATCAAGCATCACGTCTTGGAAGTGGGTGTCACCGATTACGCAAGGAACTGCAAAGCTCCCTGGGTCCTTCAGTTTTGGGGGTAGCCGACGCTGCAAAACCGCCGAAACGGTTGCGTTCACCTTCACAACCTCCTTCTCTCGAGTTTGCCTCCTCTGTGTGCATAATTCTTTGAGAAACTTCGCGTATATCGGCACCTGTCTTATGCACTCGATCAAGGGCAAATTCACTTGCACTTTTCGAAAGATGTCCAAAATATCTTCATATTGGGCATCCTTCTTCTTTGATTTTGACAATCTGCTAGGGAAAGGTGCAACAGCAAACGGAGAATTAGTAATAACCGTATTTGAAGGAATATGGTTTTTACCTTTGATTGGGGTAGGTTGTGGAGGTGATTGTGCCTTGGTGACAATAGGCGTCACCTTCTGTTTCTCGGCCTCTTGAGTAGCCGGATCGATCTCATCTTCTTCTTCGTTAGTGATGTCCTCGATGGTGACTTCATCAAGATGAGATCGCTTGGTCTTTGGTTCCTCAAGTATCTTCCCACTCCTTGTGACTATAGCATTCACGTTTCTTTGATTTGGAGTGGTTTGAGGTGGAAGCCGACCGGTTTCCTTGATTTGGCCCATGAAATCAACAAGCTGGCCAAGCTGCTTCTTCACTTCGGTGATGTCGCGGCCATGTGAGTCAAGTGTCTCTTTTGTCTTCGATTGTCCGTCGAGGAGAACTTGAGTGGAGGCCGAAAGTTGCGACAACATCTTGTCGTAATCCGGGTTGGTGAAGGATTGCGAAGACGAACCCTGCTGCATCGGTGGCCTTGGTTGAAATGGAGGGCGTTGGTAGCTTTGTTGAGGTGCTGGAGGGTTCAAAGTTCCCTCGTTGCTGCTCCATCTAAAACCCGGATGATCACGGTTGACATAGTTGTTATAATTGTTATACCGTTGTCCTCCCTGATATCTGCCGATGGCGTTAGCGTGCTCCGGCTCGCTTGCTTGTTCCGGCACTTGAGGGCACTGGTCGTTGTGGTGACCTTGTGTTTGACATATGCCACAAACAGGCCGTTGAGTTGCCTTCGCTCTTGTCGTCTCGAGTTCTAAAACCTTCTCTAGCATATGAGCTAGTTTGTCGTACTTTTCGTCCGCGTCGGTTGTAGAACTCGCTTCACCGACTGCTCGTCTGTTGGACATTCCATATTGTGCATCATTATTCGCCCGATTCTCTAGAAGAGCTCTAGCTTCGGTTTCGGTTAAGTCCATGAATGCACCGGTGGCTGCTGCATCCAGCAATTCCCTATCGATCGGCTTGAGACCATCGTAAAAGTAATTCATGAGATTGGTCTCAGAAAATCCATGCGATGGGCAAGTGGCACACAAAACTTTGAATCGGTCGTAGTATTGGCTGAAGGTCTCGTCCGGTTTCTGTGTGATGCCAGTGATTTGCTTTCTCAAGACGGTGATCTTTGAGGCCGGGAAGTACTTCGCTAGGAACATATCCGCAAGTTGCTTCCATGAGGTAATATGGTTCGGCGGTAGTTCCATTAGCCAAGACTCGGCCCTGTCGACTAGGGTGAATGGGAATGCCTTCAGCTTGAAGAGCTCCGTATCAGCATCGGATGGCTTCATGCTGTTACAAACAAATTGGAATTGTTTGAGATGCTTGTTCGGATCTTCATTGGAAAGTCCATGAAAAATGGGTAGTCGGTGGAGGAAGCCACTCTTTAGCTCGATATCCTTCATGTTTTCCTCCGGTTGTGGAAAAGCAATGCTCGAAGGCCCACTGCTCCATTCGGTTGAGCAGGTGCGCTGGCGAAGAGATTGTCCTGCATTGGCCATGTTGACTTGTTGTGCTTCTGCTTCTGAATTGTGGTCGGTTGATGAGGCTAAAGTATGGTCGGTTGATGAATGTGAAGACTCGGAAACTTCCTCGATGATGGGATGATCCAGGATGTCAGTTTGAGCTCTAAGTCTCGCTATTCTCTCTGCGATCTCCTCAAACTTTGTTCTAGATGGTTCAGGATTCCGATCGGACATTCATTAGCCTGAGCATCCACCAAAGACCAAGTGTCAGTATCAAAAAGAAAGAAATATAAACTGAATATAGGAATACTAACCAAAATCGTAAGGCATATTTTAGAAAACAAAGCGATAACAAATAAAATAGTACAACTATCAAAGCAAACTATAAATACTCACAAATACTTAAAAACTACTAAAACACACAAAATTTATAATAGTTAAGACACTAGATGTAATTTAATATGTAATGCAAATGAGTTAATCAATTTAAGGGCTATGCAAAAGAATGTAATAAACTTAATAACGCACGTTTTCTGCAAATTAACACTATATAATGCTAAACCTAAGAATTTAGTTAGAACATATATAAACAAGGTTCAAATACAAGCAAACAATAATTCACATTGAATTTTATGCACCACACATTTTCTCAATAAAATGCATCAAACAACAATCCTACGTGAAAGATGGAGTGAATGTATAAGAGAAAATGTTAGAACCTGCAGAAAACACACGAGTTACGTGCTTAAAAAAAAATATGAATGCAAAGAATGACCTCTTCTTCGGTCTTATGCCCCTAACTTCACTTAGGTTAGGGTACTCGGTAGTGAAATCCGAATATCATAAAGCCTAAAAAGAGGTTATGCAAGCTAAGTAACGGTTGTTAGTCCTTTACAGTTTTTAATGCACATATAAACACAAAAATTTGACTAAGTTTTATTTATTTCCTTTGGCCCCGATGGTACGTGGTGCAGAGGCTCTCGACTGTGCAATGGGTCTCGTTCATCCGAAGATGAAGTCTGATTCCAGGAGGTCTAAGCATGCATAATCCGATATACCATCTATTTAAAGGATTATGTCGTATTTATCAAGTTCGTATTTATCCGTATTCGTATGCACTTATGATTTACAGAGAGTACGCGAAATGATCATTTGGTAAATTTCTTGGACGTGCGGCCCGCGCGAAAATATATACCGACTACAATTCAGCTTAGTTACGTTTAGAAATGGTTAGTAGGAATAGAGATAACGCGAGAGGTAAGGACTAATATTTAGAACAACCCGAGGCTTACTCGTAAGAGTATATACTCCAATGTTGTTCCTAGAGACACCCCGAGGCTAACCAGTTACGGTATATACTCCAATGGTGTTCTATTGCTTAGATCCGAAACCCGGCACCAATCATAAACCCATTCACCATATCCAACAATCAGCCAAATTTGTGAGATAGTATATAATCTCAAGTTCTTAGTAAACTCCGCCCACAACCTCGTGCCCATAACTTCACTTAGGTTATGGCGTGTGGTGATGAAATCCACACATCACGAAGGGTTAAGGAGATAAACCAGAAAAAGAGGCACCACCTATTCCATAGAACGAAACTTTATAACCAATACTCGTACTCAATGTAAATCAATTTAAGTACGTCTACGTTTTGATTGCGCCTATGATTTAAAAGGAATACACGACTTAGTTATTGAATAAATCTCTTGTCCGTGCGGCCCGCGCGAAAATGTATACCAACTATCGTTAATCCTCGAAATTGTTGGAAATGACCAGTTGGGATAGATGTAACGCGAGAGGTGAGAACTAATTTCTGGGAACAACCTGAGGCTAACTCGTGAGAGTATATACTCCATTGTTGTTCTTAGAAACACCCCGAGGCTTACTCGTAAGAGTATGTACTCCATTGGTGTTCTGTTTTCTTAGTTCAAAACCCGTCACCATTCATAACCCTTCTAGACATCATAACCAACTCTTACTCGAAATCACAAGATAGTATACAATCTCAAGTGTTTGTAAACTCCGCCCACAACCTCGTGCCCATAACTTCACTTAGGTTATGGCGTGTGGTGATGAAATCCACACATCACGAAGGGTTAAGGAGATAGACAAACAAAAGAGGCACCACCTATTCCATAGAGATTTATTTAATAACTAAGTACTAGTACTCAAATTAAATCAAAGACTATCCTTTAACATGAGAATAAATTATGCAAGTGTAAAAACTAAGTATAAATAAATTCGTCTAAGTAAAAGTATGCATTGTAAACATGTATGTAAATTTCTTTAAGTATAAACAAGAATGAACAAGTATGTACTTCGAAAATTTAGACATGCTTTTAATCACAAATGTACAACGAAATCATACAAAAACATTCTAACTCCCCAGCAACGGCGCCAAAAATTGATACGCGCAAAACAAGCATTCACGTTAACTTAAAAACACAGATTACGCGCATTGCAATTTAAACCCTTCTTTTGTCATTTGTAATATTGGCGAGTAGGGATCGTTCTTTATCCGGGGAATTAAGGGCGCATGCATGGTTTCGTTAATAAGCGGAAATATAAATGTTGGGGGGATTGGAAGTTGGTTGTTTAATCTACGAAATTAAAGTACAAAAACATGCAAACACAACTAAAACTCTTAGGCATCTAACATGTTTTACTCATAGACAAGTTTCAACAATCAAGAAACTTAAAGTCTAATTATGCTTGCTAAAAATAAGAAGTTACACTACTAATTACATGTGATCATCTCATCTTATTAGCCTACCCTTTTCATGCATCAAACCTTTTTGTAAGTTACGAAATTCATAACTTCTAACTAAATACACATGCTTAATAATTGAGTAGGAATGCAACTTAGCGTATAAACATCCTAAACAACATACGATCATCGAAACATGCGAAAGAGAGGGACTTAGCGTATTTTCTAACTCCCCGGCAACGGCGCCAAAAATTGATACGCGCAAAACATGCATTCACGTTAACTTAAAAACACAGATTACGCGCATTGCAATTTAAACCCTTCTTTTGTCATTTGTAATATTGGCGAGTAGGGATCGTTCTTTATCCGGGGAATTAAGGGCGCATGCATGGTTTCGTTAATAAGCGGAAATATAAATGTTGGGGGGATTGGAAGTTGGTTGTTTAATCTACGAAATTAAAGTACAAAAACATGCAAACACAACTAAAACTCTTAGGCATCTAACATGTTTTACTCATAGACAAGTTTCAACAATCAAGAAACTTAAAGTCTAATTATGCTTGCTAAAAATAAGAAGTTACACTACTAATTACATGTGATCATCTCATCTTATTAGCCTACCCTTTTCATGCATCAAACCTTTTTGTAAGTTACGAAATTCATAACTTCTAACTAAATACACATGCTTAATAATTGAGTAGGAATGCAACTTAGCGTATAAACATCCTAAACAACATACGATCATCGAAACATGCGAAAGAGAGGGACTTAGCGTATTTTCTAACACATGCATTCGAAGCTTTAAGATTGTATCAAACATGCATAAAAGGCTAGAAATCATAAACACATGCATATTACAAATCTGTTTAAGAGCATAAAACACAAATCTAAACTTGTTCTTCATTTGATACATAAATGTATTCCAATACATCAAAAGGTTCAAATACAAAGCAAAAGAAATGAAAGTGAAGATCATGGTTACACTTTTTGTCTTGAATGCTTGATGATCTACGGTGGAGATGGATTTCCTTCACAAGGGACTTAGCGTATTGTGTTGGATGGAGGAGGATTGCTTCGGCTTGGATGGAGGAGATGTGCTTCGGCTTTGCTTGAGAAACCTTGAAGTGTTTATGGTGGAAGAGTATTTGTGTAGAGCTTTGGCTAGTAATTTAAGTGATGATCTGTTTTATGGCTGCCTCCTCTCTTATATAGGCAAGGGATGTTGCCTTCTCTCTTCCACCTTGCCTCCCTCCATTTAATGCAAGCCTTAGTCACCTAGGCAAGTCACCATTTGTGATCATCATTTATGAACCCTAAGAAAGAGTCACCATGCAAGTCACCATTTATAAACCCTAAGCAAGAGTCACCATGGCAAGTCACATGGCAAGTCATCATTTGTGATGATCACAAAGCTTAGTCACTAAAATGTGTCACAAAGCTTGATATTGTTGACTTTTCCTCTTCCCCAAAGTGAATCCTAGCAGAATTGAATGGTCATGGGCTTGATAATGGGCCGAAACAAGAGTTGAGAAATCGGCCCATAATTTGCTTTTTGGTCCGGCCCATTTCCGGTGGTCCGAAATCGCAAAAATCGCAAAATCGCCGAAATTCCTCCGAATTGCGTCGTTATTAATCTCCACCGTAAATATCTTCAAAATAACAATTTAAATAAGAAAAACATAAAAACAAAGATAATAACATAGCTAAACGTAAAGGGAAATGCGTTAAGAAACGAGCATAAAATGCGTATATCAAATTCCCCCACACTTAGACTTTGCTAGTCCCTTAGCAAACACTAAGTTAAACTAAGACTCTTCTACGAATTTAAAACAAAGGAAAGAACATAACTAAGCCCTTAGCTAAAATTTGTCTCAGAATTTGCATAAGTATATGGCGATGGCTCACATGAATTTCAACTTGTATGCTCAACGAATTCAAGAGATAATTGCGATATAATTATGTAATGAACAAGTAAGACATAGAGAAAACAATGGTTATGTTATAGCTGTGCATGCTTTGAATAAAGGTTTAATCAACTCACAAGGATGCACTCATCATATTTTTCACTCATGAAAATGGTTCACTTAAAGTGTATATGAATTGAAATGAAAACCACATGAATAAAGTTTGATTACTTGCACAAATGAACCAAAACCATAAGCTTACTCATGCAACTTACTCTACTAATTGAAAGCTACTCATTTTAAGGATCATAAAGGACTTTTAGTGAGGTTGTAATGGGGTTAAGGCTAAGGCATTCGAAATTTAGATATGTGGTGATAAAAATGTTCCAATGACTTAGTCTAGCACCATATTAGTCCTCCATCTCCATTTGTATGTTACCATGTATACTTCAATCTAAGCTACCCTTTTAGCTTTTCGGACAGGACAAAGGCCATATTTTGTTCTATTTTTAGGCCTTCAATTTATCGTAAACTCCAAATCCGTAAATAAGGGGGACGTTAATCCAAATGGTTATTCTTAGAACACAACATATTGCCATGAGAGATAATAATTTTTTTTTCTTTTCATTCTCTCAAATATAATTTTTTCTTTTCTTTTTGGCAATCACATACTTTTTTAGCCATTTGGACAAGTCTTTCCCCTTACTCACATTAACTCTTTCAATCTTTCCTACCAAACCATAATCTTATGTGCTAGTTTCGAAAAATTCTCACCAAGTTTCCGGAACAAAGGTAAGGATATTCTATACTAGGATAAATGTTTAGGTATATATGGTGCTGAAAGAAAAGCTTAACGTGGGCTCAATTGGTTTATCTAGGGGTGTCGCAACTTGTGCGTACAAATGGGATACATGGATATATGGCAATGTGGTGGAAAATCCTAAATGCCTTTAATCATTTCCAAAATCAAAGTATGTATCAACTTAAAAGCTATGCAAATTGACATGAGTAAGTTCTAGCATTCTCTAGTTCATTAAAATCTATGGCAAGCAATCAAATGAGGCATATATAAGCTAGTAGCTACGAAATGGATGTATATTCACTCGAATAAAGAACAGATAGCTCAAAAGCTCACATAGAGTTCATATGATTAAAAACTTATTCAAGCATGCGATTTCTGTACCATGTTTTTGCAATTCATATCTACTACATGTTAAAAACATAAAGAATATCTCAATTAGCACAAGAATTCGATGCATGTGATTCATACGCCATATGTGTTCGTATCGATCAAATTTCATCATCGACTAGTTAAGGGCGTCCTAAAGACTCTGAAAAACACTAATTTAGACACAATTAAATTGTAAACCCTTCCCCCACACTTAAACTCTACATTGCCCTCAATGTACTAAAGTAGAAGTATAGAATAAAAATGGAGTATAGGATCTAAGAAAATTTTAATCTAATACGCAAAAAGCCATTAAATTAATTAAAAGGGGAGAAGAAAACAAATCTGTTGTCTCCCTATTGGGTTGCCTCCCAATGAGCGCTTGTTTTACGTCGTTAGCTTTGGACGTGATGCATCATTTTGTTTTTGAAATGGCCGGTTCTTGGAGTTGCATCTCCTCCACGGTGTGCTCCGCAAATGCCTCAAAATAGGGCTTCAAGCGATGGCCATTTACTTTGAACTCACTACCTTTGTCGATAGATCGAATGAGAACTGCTCCATGAGGTAGAACTTGAGAAACTATGAATGGCCCCATCCATCGAGAGCGAAGCTTTCCCGGAAAGAGCTTAAGTCTTGAATTGAAAAGCAATACTTTCTGCCCAGGTTCAAAACTCTTTCCGCGAATCATCTGATCGTGGATCTTTTTCGTCTTCTCTTTGTAAATCCACGCATTGTCGAAAGCATCATTTCTGATTTCTTCTAGTTCACATAGTTGTAGCTTCCGATGCAAGCCTGCGGCATCTCGATCGATGTTGAATTTCTTCACGGCCCACCATGCCTTGTGCTGCAATTCAACCGGAAGATGGCATGCCTTCCCATAAATTAATCGGAAAGGTGACATACCAATGGGGGTCTTGTAGGCAGTCCTATAAGCCCACAATGCATCGTCTAAGCATTGACTCCAATCTTTCCGGTTTGGGCGGACGGTTCGCTCCAAAATCTTCTTGATCTCACGGTTGGAAACTTCAGCCATTCCATTAGTTTGAGGGTGGTATGGTGTGGAAACCTTGTGTTTTACGCCATACTTCCTCATTAGTGCTTCCACCGTGCGGTTGCAAAAGTGACTTCCTCCATCGCTGATTAGAACGCGTGGCATTCCAAATCTACTGAAAATGTTAGTTCGTAGGAAATCTGCAACAACTCGCGAATCATTAGTACGGGTGGCCTTTGCCTCCACCCATTTAGAAACATAATCTACTGCGAGTAAGATGTAAGTAAAACCATTGGAAGGAGGAAATGGTCCCATAAAATCAATACCCCACACATCAAAAATTTCAACATTAAATATGTAGTGTTGTGGCATTTGATCTCTAGGGCCTAAATTACCGAATCTCTGGCACTTATCACATGCAGCACAATATGCATGAGCATCGCGAAATAAACTAGGCCAAAAGAAACCGCAATCTAAAATCTTTAGGGCTGTCCTCCTAGAACCAAAGTGTCCCCCACATGCTTCATTGTGACAAAAGTCTAGAATGGGCTTAAACTCACTATCCGGGATACATCTCCTAATTACTAAATCGGAGCATTGTTTCCATAAATAAGGCTCATCCCAGATAAAGGTTCTAGCATTATGCTTAAGTTTGTCACGTTGAAATTTATGCATGGTAGACGGAAACTCACCGGTAACTAAGTAATTTACGATATCTGCATACCATGGAGTTTCCGAAATAGTTACCTCAATTCCGAAGAGTTTTTCATCCGGAAAAGTTTCTTCAATCTCGACAGGCTCATGGTCACCTATCAAACGTGATAGGTGGTCAGCGACGACGTTTTCTACTCCCTTCTTGTCCTTGATTTCGATGTTGAATTCTTGGAGTAGAAGTATCCATCTGATAAGTCGTGGTTTTGCGTCCTTCTTGAGCATTAGATACTTCAAAGCTGCATGATCGGTAAACACAGTTACTTTAGTTTGAAGTAAATAAGATCGAAATTTATCTAAAGCAAAAACCACGGCAAGAAACTCCTTCTCGGTGGTAGTATAATTTCTTTGCGCTTCATCAAGCGTCCGAGAGGCGTAATAGATTACGCAAGGCTTCTTGTCCTTCCGCTGACCCAAGACGGCTCCTACGGCATAATCCGAGGCGTCGCACATGAGTTCGAATGGCAGAGACCAATCAGGGCTGCATAAAATAGGAGCGCTCGTGAGAAGCTCCTTCAACTTGTTGAAGGCAGCGTTGCATTCCTCGTCAAATACGAACGGGGTCTCCTTTTGCAGCAGTTTACACAATGGGCGCGAGATGTGGGAAAAGTCTTTGATAAACCTACGATAAAATCCTGCGTGTCCAAGAAATGAACGAATCTCTCTAACCGAAGTTGGAGAGGGTAAGTGACGCACAAGATCTACTTTAGATTTATCAACTTCTAACCCTTTTTCCGAAATAATATGACCTAACACTATCCCTTGCGTAACCATGAAATGGCACTTCTCCCAATTAAGCACCAAGTTCGTTTCAACGCATCTTTGTAAAATTGTTTCTAAATTGTTTAAGCATGCATCAAAATCACTCCCAAATACACTAAAGTCGTCCATGAATACTTCAATAATTTTTTCAATGTATTCGGAGAAAATTGAGAGCATGCAACGTTGAAATGTACCTGGTGCATTACACAGTCCAAATGGCATGCGGCGATAGGCAAACGTTCCGAACGGGCACGTGAACGTTGTCTTTTCTTGATCTTCCTCCGCAATGCTAATTTGGTTGTAGCCGGAGTATCCGTCGAGAAAACAATAAAATGCATGGCCGGCTAATCTTTCCAGCATTTGGTCGATGAATGGTAAGGGAAAATGATCCTTGCGGGTTGCGGCGTTGAGCTTCCGGTAATCAATGCACACTCGGTGTCCAGTGATCGTTCTTTGTGGCACAAGTTCATTTTCCAGATTCTCGACGACGGTGATTCCCGATTTCTTAGGTACTACCTGCACTGGGGAAACCCAACGGCTATCAGAAATTGTGACGACCCGAACCAGAATCAGATGTGTGTTTAGCACGATTCTCGAGATTTGAGATTAGTCGCAGTTTTACGATAACGTGTGATTGCCGATTCGATTCGCGACTATATTTTCGGTCGAGAATTTGGGTTGAGTGTCTTCACGGAAAGTGTAGAGTACGTGATTTCGAGTTCATGGGTGGTTTCGGAAGATTTTTCCGATAGCCGAGGAATATTTTATGATTATTTGAAGTTTCGGGTTTCGACGAGTTTATCCGTTTGTTTCGAGCTTATCCGAATCATTTCGTATTTTCATTTTGGACCGTCGATGGACCCGAGGGACGAGTATAAATATCGAAAAGTCGGAAAATAGTCGTGAATAGTCGTAAAAGTTTAGTTTTGCGTTGACTAGCCTTGGACTTTCCTGTTTTGGTAAGTTGACCACGTTGACTTTGGGGGGGAGAGTTTCCCGATTCGGTTGCCGTCCGACCACCGTTCTCCGGCCACCGTTGGTTGATTGAAAGGTACTATGAGCTTCCTCTCTTGATTTCAAGTGTGATGGTATGTTAATTTGTGAGAATTGATAAGGTTTTTGGGGTACCCGAATTGCACCGATCGGGTTGATTTTGCCGGTGACGGGGAGCTTAGCTCCGGCGAGTTTGGGTGGCGGTGGTTAGGGGGGTTAGACTCCCCTTGCCTTCGTGTGTCTTCCCATGTGTTTGTTATAGCTTGAGGTTGAGTTTTGGAGGTCACCGATTTGGGTCACCGGAAAGAATGGAGTCCGAGCTGTTTTGGTTAAATTGGTTAGGTTGCGTTTGGAATTGGACCTTGGGATAGAAGAAGAAGTTGCTCGCCTTGCCGAGACCATGAGAACTGGAGATGATGGCCGTGAAATTCCTCCGTTGACGGCGCGCCGGCGGCGGCGGCGGCGGTCAACGGCGGTCAACGGCCGGAAAAAAGTCAAAGTTTCAATTTTTGATGTAATTAATGTCATTTTTCTCGTAATCGCGCCCTGATTATCGTACGGAGGTTTTCGGGTTGATTTGGTTAGCCGATTTTCAGTCGAGATTTCGAGTTGGGATTTCGGGATTTTCGTAATTCATTTTGCACTGCATTTTGTATTTCCGGGAACGGTTGGTTTCCGTGCATCCGTACAGTGTTGTGGATTACGATATTGATCAGTTGTATTTTATGAATATATTCAGGAGATCGAGATCGAGATCTGGATCGTGATCGTGCTTCGGGCGAGGGGACTTCCGCCGGACCACGAGTTTAGCGTGAGTTCGCGCTAGCTGATCTGTGAGTGGACAAGTTTCTATTTTCACTGTTGTTTTGCGAGTTCGTGAAATTTATGTTTTCCGTATTTATTGTATATACGATGATTGATATATATGTTATTTTCGGAGGTATTGTTATGTGTTATTGTGATTGGCATTTATTGCATCGATGCTACCAGAGTTGAGAGATTCCTCTGGCCCAGAGTTGAGAGATTCCTCTGAAGCAGGGTTGAGAGATTCCCCTGAGTGCCGCCGGGGTTGAGAGATTCCCCTGGCCTATCACAGTCGGGTTTGAGCGATTCACCCGACGTCGGGCTTGAGAGATCTGCCCGACTACCTCCTTATATAATGTGTTGTGTTCCGAACTCGCATTGTTTATATTGGTTGTATATATATTTATATAACTGGTGAAAGGCATGTGTATATTTTCGTCCACTCACTCTAACGTTTTTATTTGCCTTTCCCCTGGGCTTTTCGGTTTCCGTGCCCAGTTTGCAGTTCAGGTTTGGTGTTTCACGTCGCGGTTTGGAGGCTAGTGATCAGAGTTACCTGTGTTTTCCAGTAGGTTCTTGTTTCGCCTACTGACGTACATATTGTATATGTTTTACTCTAGAGGTCGCTCTGATACATTCTGATACATGTTATACGGATTTTCACGGATATACATATATACATTGTACAGTTTATTTACTGTTGTTGAGTATATTGATGTTGAGAAATCCGGATGGGATTGGTGCCCACGGTTTGATTTTTGTGGCATAGGACGAAGTGTGTTTTTCCGCGTGCAGGTTAAGGTAATTCCTCGCTAGTAACGAAATTCTGCCCAAATTTCGGAAAATTTTTGTTGGTTCGTGTTTTCGAAGGGGTTCGATTCCGATTTAGAGTGTTAAATCGGGGTTGGGTCCTTTCAGCTTGGTATCAGAGCATTAGGTTGTCAGATTCTGTAGACTCTTGTAGTTGTGACGCTTAGGGTATTTGAGTTGATACAGCATGACTGGAGTGGTGACCCGACTGGCCAGCGGTACTCATCAATACTTCGGGTGTTGTGTGTCCTCAAATATCTGCGGTTTCATGATTACGTTCTTTCTGCTTGTACCTAATGCTTGTCTTGTATCAGTAGGATGCCTCCTCGACGTGGTCCCCGTGTTGATCGGGATGATGATCCTGATGAGGATCGCCGAACGCGCGACTTGCTTATGCGAGTGCTGCGTTTGGAAGAGCGTTTTGACCCTGTGGTCAAGGCTCGCACTGCGGGTGCTACTGTGTTTTCGGGTTCAGTTGAGCCAGAGATATGCGAGGCATGGTTGGTTCAGATTGAGCGTGTTTGTGAGCGTCTGCAGTTTACACCTGAGCAGATGACAGTAGCTGCAGTTGGTTTACTTGAGGGTGATGCATACTTTTGGTGGGTCAGCACTGACAGAGTTCCTGTGGATACTCCGTGGACATTGTTTCGTGATTTGTTTATGCGGAGGTACTTCAATCAGGCTACCCAGCAGCGCAAGTACGAGGAGTTTACGAACTTGAGGCAGGGCAGTTTGTCTGTACTTGAGTATCGGGATCGGTTTACCCGTTTGTCTCGTTTTGCGCGGGATATGGTGGCTACTGAGGAAGCCAAGTGTCGTAGATTTGAGCTGGGGTTAAATCTGAGCATCAAGGCGACGCTGACTACGATGCCTCGGAACAACTTTGATGAGTTTGTCAGTGCAGCTCTCCGAGGCGAGGATATTGAGCGGGAGAGACAGCAGAGGTACCAGCAGAGACGATTTGAGGAGGGTGGACCGAGTCAGGGGCCTTCAAAGAGGCAGAGTTCTGATACTTCCGGTTCAGCTTCATCTTCAGGTGGTGGGTCATATCGACCACCAGCTAGTGTACCTAGACGGAGACCGGGATGGAGGAGAGATCGGCCGCAGCGACCACAGGCTGGTGGGAGTTCCAGCGGTTCTAGTTTTCCGCGGCGTACCGGTGGCACTTTTGCTGTACCGAGAGAGTACCCGTTGTGTAGTCTCTGTAGTCGACATCATGTGGGTCCATGTCAGTGAGATCCTGTCACATGTTTCCGCTGTGGCCAGGTGGGTCACTATGCGAGGGAATGTTATCAGTATGAGGTTACCGGAGGACGGGGGGCCCAGAGTTCCGGAGGAGAGCGAGGTGCCACTTCGGGAGTTCGACCAGCACAGTTTGCGGGCCAGGGCAGGCAGCAGGGACAAGGCCAGCGAGGACGACCGGCCGGACAGGCGAGGGTTCATGCTATGACTCTACGTGAGGGCAGAGCATCACCGGAGGTCGTTATTGGTACGTTACATGTCTTTGGTATTCCTGTAGTTGCATTGTTAGATCCAGGTGCCACACACTCATTCATATCATATAGACTGTCCTCATTAGCTACGGTACCTGCATCTCCACTTCCGGGGTTGTGGAGAGTGTTGTATCCGTCAGGTGAGGTTGTGAGCATCAGTTGGGTTTACCGGGATTGTGAGGTGTTTGTTAATGGCCATGGATTAGCCGCAGATCTGTTACTGCTTGATATTGTGGATTTCGATCTGATCTTGGGTATGGACTTCCTTGAGTCGCATTGGGCCATGTTCGACTGCCATAGGAAGGAGGTCGCGTTTCGACGACCAGGGTTACCCGAGATACTGTTTCGTGGCGAGAAGAACACTTCCCTACCGTGTTTGATTTCCGCGATGAGGGCGGATCGGCTGATGAAGAAGGGTTGTGTTGCATATTTAGCCCATGTTGTGGACACTACAGCTGCTGTACCAGATCTTGGTACCATTGAGGTTGTGTCTGAGTTTCCGGATGTGTTTCCAGCGGAGTTACCCGGTATACCCCCTGTGCGGGAGATTGACTTTACTATTGAGTTATTGCCGGGTACTGGACCGATTTCCCAGACACCGTACCGGATGGCGCCTGCAGAGTTGAGGGAGTTGCAGATTCAGCTCCAGGAGTTGTTGGAGAAGGGATTCATTCGACCGAGTGTTTCTCCGTGGGGTGCTCCAGTGTTATTCGTGCGGAAGAAGGATGGGTCCATGCGTTTGTGCATCGACTATCGGAAGCTGAATCAGATTACAGTAAGGAACAAGTATCCGTTGCCACGGATTGACGACTTGTTCGACCAGCTGAAGGGTGCGTCAGTCTTTTCGAAGATTGATCTTCGATCCGGATATCACCAGTTGAGGATCCGAGATTCAGACGTAGCCAGGACAGCTTTCAGGACGCGGTATGGGCATTATGAGTTTTTGGTTATGCCGTTTGGGTTGACCAATGCCCCCGCAGCTTTCATGGACTTAATGAATCGGGTGTTTCGTCGATTCCTGGACAAGTTCGTGATCGTGTTTATTGATGAAATTTTGATCTATTCGAGGAGTGTGGGCCAGCACAAGAAGCACTTGCGAGCGGTGTTGCGGACTTTGCGGGACCATCAGTTATTCGCGAAGTTTAGCAAGTGTGAGTTCTGGTTGGATAGTGTGAAGTTTCTGGGCCACGTGATATCGGCCGAGGGAGTTAGTGTGGATCCTGACAAGATCGAGGCCGTACTGAATTGGAGTAGACCCACTACTGTGCCAGAGATTCGGAGTTTCTTGGGTTTAGCGGGCTACTACCGACGATTTGTGCAGGATTTCTCCCGGATAGCTACACCACTGACCAGATTGACGAAGAAGGGCGTCAAGTTTGAGTGGTCGGAAGCGTGCGAGGAGAGTTACTTGCTCCTGAAGGAGAGATTGACTACCGCACCGGTTCTGACGTTGCCAGATGACAGTGGTGAGTATGTTGTGTATAGCGACGCGTCGAAGTTGGGCCTTGGCTGTGTGTTGATGCAGCATGGTAGAGTTGTGGCGTACGGTTCCAGACAGCTGAAACCGCACGAGGTCAACTATCCGACGCATGATTTGGAGTTGGCTGCTATTGTGTTAGCGCTGAAGAGTTGGAGACATTATCTGTATGGTGCTCAGTGTAAGATTTTCACTGACCACAAGAGTCTCACTTACTTGCGGACGCAGCCGGATCTGAATATGAGGCAGCGCCGATGGATGGAATTGATTAACGATTATGATTGCACTTTCGAGTATCATCCGGGGAAGGCCAACGTGGTGGCAGATGCACTTAGCCGGAAATCGGGAGCCTCGTTGTTCCACATGTGTGTAGCACGAGTATCGATGTTAGCCGAGCTTCGAGCTACGGGTGCTGTGTTTGATTATGATGATGATGGAGCCTTGTTGGCTAGCTTTCAGGTACGACCAGTGTTGGTTGATCAGGTGCGAGAGGCACAGGATTCAGATCCCTACCTGTTAGGCAAGAAGACCATGATACGGAATGGTGTGTCTACAGAGTTTCGTTTGAGCGACGACGGTACGTTGTTGTTCAGAGGCAGGTTATGTGTACCACGAGACGAGGATTTGAAGAGGGAGATTCTAGATGAGGCTCACTGCTCAGCATATGCGATGCATCCCGGAGGTACGAAGATGTTTCGTACACTTCGAGCGTACTATTGGTGGCGCAACATGAAGCGGGAGATTGCCGCATACGTGAGTCGGTGTTTGATTTGTCAGCAGGTGAAGGCGGAGAGGCAGAAACCTGCAGGGAAATTACAGCCACTGGAGATTCCGGTTTGGAAGTGGGAGCACATTACGATGGATTTCGTCTATCAGTTGCCGCGTACTTCGGCGGGCAACACTGGTATTTGGGTTATTGTTGACCGACTGACGAAATCCGCACACTTTCTTGCACTTCCAGGGAAGGTATCAGTGGGCAGATTGGCCAAGTTGTACTTATCGGAGATTGTTCGCTTGCATGGTGTGCCTGTGTCCATTGTTTCTGACCGTGATAGTCAGTTCACATCTGAGTTTTGGCGGGCGTTGCAGCGAGCTTTGGGTACGAAGTTGCGATTTAGTACAGCTTTTCATCCTCAGACTGACGGGCAGTCCGAGCGGACCATTCAGACTCTTGAGGATATGCTGAGATCGTGTGTGTTGCAGTTTCGCGGAAACTGGGATCAGCAGTTGCACTTGATTGAGTTCGCCTACAACAACAGCTATCAGGCCAGTATTGAGATGGCACCGTACGAGGCTTTGTACGGGAAGCAGTGTCGCACTCCATTATGTTGGAGTGAGGTGGGCGAGCGTTGGCTTATTGGTCCTGATTTGGTGAAAACCACGATGGAGGACATACAGGTGATTCGAGATCGGTTGAAGATCGCCCAGGATCGGCAGAAGAGTTACGCAGATGTGAGAAGGAAGAGTTTGGAGTTTGAGGTCGGTGATTGGGTCTTCCTGAAATTGTCTCCGTGGAGGGGAGTAGTGCGTTTCGGGAAGCGTGGCAAGCTTCGACCGCGGTACATTGGTCCGTATGAGATTACGGAGAGGGTTGGAGCTGTTGCTTATCGACTTGAGCTACCGGCTGAGATGGCCCGCGTACATGATGTATTCCATGTTTCGATGTTGCGGAAGTACATCTCAGATCCTTCGCATGTGATAGCCCCACAGCAGTTGCCGATCAGAGAGGATTTATCGTATATTGAGGAGCCAGTGCAGATTCTCGATCGTCGTGAGCAGGAGTTGAGGCACCGCGTGATTCCGCTGGTGAAGGTCCTGTGGCAGAATCACTCTGTGGAGGAGGCCACCTGGGAGACCGAGCAGCGTATGCGGGAGCAGTATCCTCATCTGTTCACCTGACAGGTATGTAAATTTCGAGGTCGAAATTTCTTTAAGGGGGGTAGATTTGTGACGACCCGAACCAGAATCAGATGTGTGTTTAGCACGATTCTCGAGATTTGAGATTAGTCGCAGTTTTACGATAACGTGTGATTGCCGATTCGATTCGCGACTATATTTTCGGTCGAGAATTTGGGTTGAGTGTCTTCACGGAAAGTGTAGAGTACGTGATTTCGAGTTCATGGGTGGTTTCGGAAGATTTTTCCGATAGCCGAGGAATATTTTATGATTATTTGAAGTTTCGGGTTTCGACGAGTTTATCCGTTTGTTTCGAGCTTATCCGAATCATTTCGTATTTTCATTTTGGACCGTCGATGGACCCGAGGGACGAGTATAAATATCGAAAAGTCGGAAAATAGTCGTGAATAGTCGTAAAAGTTTAGTTTTGCGTTGACTAGCCTTGGACTTTCCTGTTTTGGTAAGTTGACCACGTTGACTTTGGGGGGGAGAGTTTCCCGATTCGGTTGCCGTCCGACCACCGTTCTCCGGCCACCGTTGGTTGATTGAAAGGTACTATGAGCTTCCTCTCTTGATTTCAAGTGTGATGGTATGTTAATTTGTGAGAATTGATAAGGTTTTTGGGGTACCCGAATTGCACCGATCGGGTTGATTTTGCCGGTGACGGGGAGCTTAGCTCCGGCGAGTTTGGGTGGCGGTGGTTAGGGGGGTTAGACTCCCCTTGCCTTCGTGTGTCTTCCCATGTGTTTGTTATAGCTTGAGGTTGAGTTTTGGAGGTCACCGATTTGGGTCACCGGAAAGAATGGAGTCCGAGCTGTTTTGGTTAAATTGGTTAGGTTGCGTTTGGAATTGGACCTTGGGATAGAAGAAGAAGTTGCTCGCCTTGCCGAGACCATGAGAACTGGAGATGATGGCCGTGAAATTCCTCCGTTGACGGCGCGCCGCCGCCGGCGGCGGCGGTCAACGGCGGTCAACGGCCGGAAAAAAGTCAAAGTTTCAATTTTTGATGTAATTAATGTCATTTTTCTCGTAATCGCGCCCTGATTATCGTACGGAGGTTTTCGGGTTGATTTGGTTAGCCGATTTTCAGTCGAGATTTCGAGTTGGGATTTCGGGATTTTCGTAATTCATTTTGCACTGCATTTTGTATTTCCGGGAACGGTTGGTTTCCGTGCATCCGTACAGTGTTGTGGATTACGATATTGATCAGTTGTATTTTATGAATATATTCAGGAGATCGAGATCGAGATCTGGATCGTGATCGTGCTTCGGGCGAGGGGACTTCCGCCGGACCACGAGTTTAGCGCGAGTTCGCGCTAGCTGATCTGTGAGTGGACAAGTTTCTATTTTCACTGTTGTTTTGCGAGTTCGTGAAATTTATGTTTTCCGTATTTATTGTATATACGATGATTGATATATATGTTATTTTCGGAGGTATTGTTATGTGTTATTGTGATTGGCATTTATTGCATCGATGCTACCAGAGTTGAGAGATTCCTTTGGCCCAGAGTTGAGAGATTCCTCTGAAGCAGGGTTGAGAGATTCCCCTGAGTGCCGCCGGGGTTGAGAGATTCCCCTGGCCTATCACAGTCGGGTTTGAGCGATTCACCCGACGTCGGGCTTGAGAGATCTGCCCGACTACCTCCTTATATAATGTGTTGTGTTCCGAACTCGCATTGTTTATATTGGTTGTATATATATTTATATAACTGGTGAAAGGCATGTGTATATTTTCGTCCACTCACTCTAACGTTTTTATTTGCCTTTCCCCTGGGCTTTTCGGTTTCCGTGCCCAGTTTGCAGTTCAGGTTTGGTGTTTCACGTCGCGGTTTGGAGGCTAGTGATCAGAGTTACCTGTGTTTTCCAGTAGGTTCTTGTTTCGCCTACTGACGTACATATTGTATATGTTTTACTCTAGAGGTCGCTCTGATACATTCTGATACATGTTATACGGATTTTCACGGATATACATATATACATTGTACAGTTTATTTACTGTTGTTGAGTATATTGATGTTGAGAAATCCGGATGGGATTGGTGCCCACGGTTTGATTTTTGTGGCATAGGACGAAGTGTGTTTTTCCGCGTGCAGGTTAAGGTAATTCCTCGCTAGTAACGAAATTCTGCCCAAATTTCGGAAAATTTTTGTTGGTTCGTGTTTTCGAAGGGGTTCGATTCCGATTTAGAGTGTTAAATCGGGGTTGGGTCCTTTCAGAAATAGGGTAAATAACTCCACAGTCCATGAGTTTAATTACCTCCTTTTTTACCACCTCCATCATCGGAGGGTGGAGCCGACGTTGTGCTTCCCGCGTAGGCTTGGTGCCTTCTTCGAGGAAAATCCTATGCACGCAGGTTGCTGGATTTATTCCCTTGATGTCCGCAAGTGTCCAGCCTATTGCGGGTTTGTACCGTTTGAGCACACTCACGAGCTTCTCCTCCTGCTCCTCTTCTAGCGCGGACGAAATAATGACCGGTAAGGTTTCATTCTCGCCCAAGTACGCATACTTCAGATGGTCCGGTAGTAGCTTGAGTTCTAAAACTGGAGCTTCTACGATGGAAGGAACCATTTTATTAGTACCAAAAGTAATTGGTAAAGGAGGAGAAAAGCTTACTTTTCGTGGTGCGGCATTTAGGGCCATGGCCATGTCTTGAATTCGAGGTTCAAGCTCTAGTAAGGCCTCGAGAAGGCCGTCATGCCCAAGTTGAATGGCCATGTCGAGTTCATCCTCATTGATGGTGTCGAGGTAGCCTTGTGCTAAGGTATCCACAGGATCGTATGTCGAAATGGCAGCTACGCTCGACATTGGAAACTTCATCCCGTCCAGGATGTTGAACTCGATTCTTTCTCCATCAATCTCCATGGAGAAAGTGCCTTGAAACACATCAATCTTCGTTCTCGCAGTCCGCATGAAAGGTCGCCCAAGCAGTAGCGGCGTGGTGTTCAGTGGACTCTCTTCCATGTCAACTATATAGAAATCGGCAGGGAATATCAAGTTGTTGACTTGTACGAGAACGTCTTCTACGTATCCCCTCGGATACTTGTGGGTGCGATCGGCTAATTGGATGACAACACCATCTTGCTTGAGATCTCCAAGCTCCATCGATTCGAATAGATAGTAAGGCATGACGTTGATGGAAGCTCCGAGATCAAGCATCACGTCTTGGAAGTGGGTGTCACCGATTACGCAAGGAACTGCAAAGCTCCCTGGGTCCTTCAGTTTTGGGGGTAGCCGACGCTGCAAAACCGCCGAAACGGTTGCGTTCACCTTCACAACCTCCTTCTCTCGAGTTTGCCTCCTCTGTGTGCATAATTCTTTGAGAAACTTCGCGTATATCGGCACCTGTTTTATGCACTCGATCAAGGGCAAATTCACTTGCACTTTTCGAAAGATGTCCAAAATATCTTCATATTGGGCATCCTTCTTCTTTGATTTTGACAATCTGCTAGGGAAAGGTGCAACAGCAAACGGAGAATTAGTAATAACCGTATTTGAAGGAATATGGTTTTTACCTTTGATTGGGGTAGGTTGTGGAGGTGATTGTGCCTTGGTGACAATAGGCGTCACCTTCTGTTTCTCGGCCTCTTGAGTAGCCGGATCGATCTCATCTTCTTCTTCGTTAGTGATGTCCTCGATGGTGACTTCATCAAGATGAGATCGCTTGGTCTTTGGTTCCTCAAGTATCTTCCCACTCCTTGTGACTATAGCATTCACGTTTCTTTGATTTGGAGTGGTTTGAGGTGGAAGTCGACCGGTTTCCTTGATTTGGCCCATGAAATCAACAAGCTGGCCAAGCTGCTTCTTCACTTCGGTGATGTCGCGGCCATGTGAGTCAAGTGTCTCCTTTGTCTTCGATTGTCCGTCGAGGAGAACTTGAGTGGAGGCCGAAAGTTGCGACAACATCTTGTCGTAATCCGGGTTGGTGAAGGATTGCGAAGACGAACCCTGCTGCATCGGTGGCCTTGGTTGAAATGGAGGGCGTTGGTAGCTTTGTTGAGGTGCTGGAGGGTTCAAAGTTCCCTCGTTGCTGCTCCATCTAAAACCCGGATGATCACGGTTGACATAGTTGTTATAATTGTTATACCGTTGTCCTCCCTGATATCCGCCGATGGCGTTAGCGTGCTCCGGCTCGCTTGCTTGTTCCGGCACTTGAGGGCACTGGTCGTTGTGGTGACCTTGTGTTTGACATATGCCACAAACAGGCCGTTGAGTTGCCTTCGCTCTTGTCGTCTCGAGTTCTAAAACCTTCTCTAGCATATGAGCTAGTTTGTCGTACTTTTCGTCCGCGTCGGTTGTAGAACTCGCTTCACCGACTGCTCGTCTGTTGGACATTCCATATTGTGCATCATTATTCGCCCGATTCTCTAGAAGAGCTCTAGCTTCGGTTTCGGTTAAGTCCATGAATGCACCGGTGGCTGCTGCATCCAGCAATTCCCTATCGATCGGCTTGAGACCATCGTAAAAGTAATTCATGAGATTGGTCTCAGAAAATCCATGCGATGGGCAAGTGGCACACAAAACTTTGAATCGGTCGTAGTATTGGCTGAAGGTCTCGTCCGGTTTCTGTGTGATGCCAGTGATTTGCTTTCTCAAGACGGTGATCTTTGAGGCCGGGAAGTACTTCGCTAGGAACATATCCGCAAGTTGCTTCCATGAGGTAATATGGTTCGGCGGTAGTTCCATTAGCCAAGACTCGGCCCTGTCGACTAGGGTGAATGGGAATGCCTTCAGCTTGAAGAGCTCCGTATCAGCATCGGATGGCTTCATGCTGTTACAAACAAATTGGAATTGTTTGAGATGCTTGTTCGGATCTTCATTGGAAAGTCCATGAAAAATGGGTAGTCGGTGGAGGAAGCCACTCTTTAGCTCGATATCCTTCATGTTTTCCTCCGGTTATGGAAAAGCAATGCTCGAAGGCCCACTGCTCCATTCGGTTGAGCAGGTGCGCTGGCGAAGAGATTGTCCTGCATTGGCCATGTTGACTTGTTGTGCTTCTGCTTCTGAATTGTGGTCGGTTGATGAGGCTAAAGTATGGTCGGTTGATGAATGTGAAGACTCGGAAACTTCCTCGATGATGGGATGATCCAGGATGTCAGTTTGAGCTCTAAGTCTCGCTATTCTCTCTGCGATCTCCTCAAACTTTGTTCTAGATGGTTCAGGATTCCGATCGGACATTCATTAGCCTGAGCATCCACCAAAGACCAAGTGTCAGTATCAAAAAGAAAGAAATATAAACTGAATATAGGAATACTAACCAAAATCGTAAGGCATATTTTAGAAAACAAAGCGATAACAAATAAAATAGTACAACTATCAAAGCAAACTATAAATACTCACAAATACTTAAAAACTACTAAAACACACAAAATTTATAATAGTTAAGACACTAGATGTAATTTAATATGTAATGCAAATGAGTTAATCAATTTAAGGGCTATGCAAAAGAATGTAATAAACTTAATAACACACGTTTTCTGCAAATTAACACTATATAATGCTAAACCTAAGAATTTAGTTAGAACATATATAAACAAGGTTCAAATACAAGCAAACAATAATTCACATTGAATTTTATGCACCACACATTTTCTCAATAAAATGCATCAAACAACAATCCTACGTGAAAGATGGAGTGAATGTATAAGAGAAAATGTTAGAACCTGCAGAAAACACACGAGTTACGTGCTTAAAAAAAAATATGAATGCAAAGAATGACCTCTTCTTCGGTCTTATGCCCCTAACTTCACTTAGGTTAGGGTACTCGGTAGTGAAATCCGAATATCATAAAGCCTAAAAAGAGGTTATGCAAGCTAAGTAACGGTTGTTAGTCCTTTACAGTTTTTAATGCACATATAAACACAAAAATTTGACTAAGTTTTATTTATTTCCTTTGGCCCCGATGGTACGTGGTGCAGAGGCTCTCGACTGTGCAATGGGTCTCGTTCATCCGAAGATGAAGTCTGATTCCAGGAGGTCTAAGCATGCATAATCCGATATACCATCTATTTAAAGGATTATGTCGTATTTATCAAGTTCGTATTTATCCGTATTCGTATGCACTTATGATTTACAGAGAGTACGCGAAATGATCATTTGGTAAATTTCTTGGACGTGCGGCCCGCGCGAAAATATATACCGACTACAATTCAGCTTAGTTACGTTTAGAAATGGTTAGTAGGAATAGAGATAACGCGAGAGGTAAGGACTAATATTTAGAACAACCCGAGGCTTACTCGTAAGAGTATATACTCCAATGTTGTTCCTAGAGACACCCCGAGGCTAACCAGTTACGGTATATACTCCAATGGTGTTCTATTGCTTAGATCCGAAACCCGGCACCAATCATAAACCCATTCACCATATCCAACAATCAGCCAAATTTGTGAGATAGTATATAATCTCAAGTTCTTAGTAAACTCCGCCCACAACCTCGTGCCCATAACTTCACTTAGGTTATGGCGTGTGGTGATGAAATCCACACATCACGAAGGGTTAAGGAGATAAACCAGAAAAAGAGGCACCACCTATTCCATAGAACGAAACTTTATAACCAATACTCGTACTCAATGTAAATCAATTTAAGTACGTCTACGTTTTGATTGCGCCTATGATTTAAAAGGAATACACGACTTAGTTATTGAATAAATCTCTTGTCCGTGCGGCCCGCGCGAAAATGTATACCAACTATCGTTAATCCTCGTAATTGTTGGAAATGACCAGTTGGGATAGATGTAACGCGAGAGGTGAGAACTAATTTCTGGGAACAACCTGAGGCTAACTCGTGAGAGTATATACTCCATTGTTGTTCTTAGAAACACCCCGAGGCTTACTCGTAAGAGTATGTACTCCATTGGTGTTCTGTTTTCTTAGTTCAAAACCCGTCACCATTCATAACCCTTCTAGACATCATAACCAACTCTTACTCGAAATCACAAGATAGTATACAATCTCAAGTGTTTGTAAACTCCGCCCACAACCTCGTGCCCATAACTTCACTTAGGTTATGGCGTGTGGTGATGAAATCCACACATCACGAAGGGTTAAGGAGATAGACAAACAAAAGAGGCACCACCTATTCCATAGAGATTTATTTAATAACTAAGTACTAGTACTCAAATTAAATCAAAGACTATCCTTTAACATGAGAATAAATTATGCAAGTGTAAAAACTAAGTATAAATAAATTCGTCTAAGTAAAAGTATGCATTGTAAACATGTATGTAAATTTCTTTAAGTATAAACAAGAATGAACAAGTATGTACTTCGAAAATTTAGACATGCTTTTAATCACAAATGTACAACGAAATCATACAAAAACATTCTAACTCCCCGGCAACGGCGCCAAAAATTGATACGCGCAAAACATGCATTCACGTTAACTTAAAAACACAGATTACGCGCATTGCAATTTAAACCCTTCTTTTGTCATTTGTAATATTGGCGAGTAGGGATCGTTCTTTATCCGGGGAATTAAGGGCGCATGCATGGTTTCGTTAATAAGCGGAAATATAAATGTTGGGGGGATTGGAAGTTGGTTGTTTAATCTACGAAATTAAAGTACAAAAACATGCAAACACAACTAAAACTCTTAGGCATCTAACATGTTTTACTCATAGACAAGTTTCAACAATCAAGAAACTTAAAGTCTAATTATGCTTGCTAAAAATAAGAAGTTACACTACTAATTACATGTGATCATCTCATCTTATTAGCCTACCCTTTTCATGCATCAAACCTTTTTGTAAGTTACGAAATTCATAACTTCTAACTAAATACACATGCTTAATAATTGAGTAGGAATGCAACTTAGCGTATAAACATCCTAAACAACATACGATCATCGAAACATGCGAAAGAGAGGGACTTAGCATATTTTCTAACTCCCCGGCAACGGCGCCAAAAATTGATACGCGCAAAACATGCATTCACGTTAACTTAAAAACACAGATTACGCGCATTGCAATTTAAACCCTTCTTTTGTCATTTGTAATATTGGCGAGTAGGGATCGTTCTTTATCCGGGGAATTAAGGGCGCATGCATGGTTTCGTTAATAAGCGGAAATATAAATGTTGGGGGGATTGGAAGTTGGTTGTTTAATCTACGAAATTAAAGTACAAAAACATGCAAACACAACTAAAACTCTTAGGCATCTAACATGTTTTACTCATAGACAAGTTTCAACAATCAAGAAACTTAAAGTCTAATTATGCTTGCTAAAAATAAGAAGTTACACTACTAATTACATGTGATCATCTCATCTTATTAGCCTACCCTTTTCATGCATCAAACCTTTTTGTAAGTTACGAAATTCATAACTTCTAACTAAATACACATGCTTAATAATTGAGTAGGAATGCAACTTAGCGTATAAACATCCTAAACAACATACGATCATCGAAACATGCGAAAGAGAGGGACTTAGCGTATTTTCTAACACATGCATTCGAAGCTTTAAGATTGTATCAAACATGCATAAAAGGCTAGAAATCATAAACACATGCATATTACAAATCTGTTTAAGAGCATAAAACACAAATCTAAACTTGTTCTTCATTTGATACATAAATGTATTCCAATACATCAAAAGGTTCAAATACAAAGCAAAAGAAATGAAAGTGAAGATCATGGTTACACTTTTTGTCTTGAATGCTTGATGATCTACGGTGGAGATGGATTTCCTTCACAAGGGACTTAGCGTATTGTGTTGGATGGAGGAGGATTGCTTCGGCTTGGATGGAGGAGATGTGCTTCGGCTTTGCTTGAGAAACCTTGAAGTGTTTATGGTGGAAGAGTATTTGTGTAGAGCTTTGGCTAGTAATTTAAGTGATGATCTGTTTTATGGCTGCCTCCTCTCTTATATAGGCAAGGGATGTTGCCTTCTCTCTTCCACCTTGCCTCCCTCCATTTAATGCAAGCCTTAGTCACCTAGGCAAGTCACCATTTGTGATCATCATTTATGAACCCTAAGCAAGAGTCACCATGCAAGTCACCATTTATAAACCCTAAGCAAGAGTCACCATGGCAAGTCACATGGCAAGTCATCATTTGTGATGATCACAAAGCTTAGTCACTAAAATGTGTCACAAAGCTTGATATTGTTGACTTTTCCTCTTCCCCAAAGTGAATCCTAGCAGAATTGAATGGTCATGGGCTTGATAATGGGCCGAAACAAGAGTTGAGAAATCGGCCCATAATTTGCTTTTTGGTCCGGCCCATTTCCGGTGGTCCGAAATCGCAAAAATCGCAAAATCGCCGAAATTCCTCCAAATTGCGTCGTTATTAATCTCCACCGTAAATATCTTCAAAATAACAATTTAAATAAGAAAAACATAAAAACAAAGATAATAACATAGCTAAACGTAAAGGGAAATGCGTTAAGAAACGAGCATAAAATGCGTATATCACCTCCACGTTGAACAAATTCCATGGACTCAAATAAATAAAAACAACTTCTAAGCCCTTAGCACAATTTGTCTCAGAAATTTGTTAATGTATATGGCAATGGAATTACATAACTTCAAATGATAACCAAGATATGATTCATGCAATGAACAAGTAAGACATGGTGTAAACAATGGTGATGTTAAAGCTGTGCATGTTTCGAATAAAGTTCAAATCAACTCACATGGATGCACTCATCATATTTTCACTCAAAAATAGATAGAAATAATTGAAAACCTCATGAATGAAATACTTGCACAAATGAACCAAACCATATGCTTACTCATGCAACTTACTCAACAGATTAACTGCTACTCATCTTAAGGATCAAAAAGGACTTTCGAACGGTTGTAATGGGGCAAGGCTAAGGCATTCGAAAATTTAGATAAGTGGTGGTTAAAAACGTTCCAAAGACTTAGTCGAAATATCACAAACTTTGTAAAACCAGACTCCTTCATCTTTTCCACGCCTCCATGGTCAATCTTCTATAAACAAGGGCCAAATTTCATTTTGTTGGACCCTAACTTCATTCTAAACTCCCATTGAGCTTTGTGAACAGGACAAAGGCCATATTTCTTTATTTTTTTGGGGCTTCATTTCGTAGCATACTCCAAATTCACAAGTATGGGGGACATTAATTCAAACAATGTACATTTAAAACCTATTGCCGGAGAGCTTTTGATCTTTCTTTTCTTTTCTTTATTTTCGGCAATTTCTACTTTAACAAGCTATTTGAACAAGTCTATCCCCATACATACATTCTCCTTTGTGTTTCACACGCCAATCTTATGTGCTTAGCTTCAAAAATCCCACCAAGTCTTTATAACAAGGGTGTATGGACAATCTACACTAAGTTTAAGTGTTTAGATGTATATGGCAATGAAAGAGAGGCTTAATGTAGGCTCAAATGGGCTCATCTAGGGGTGTCGCAACTCGTGCGCACATATGGGACACATGGCTATTTGGCAAAGTGGTGGAAAACCTAAGTGCCTCTTATCATATCCAAAATCAGAGTATATGTCAACTATAAGCTTTGCAAATTCGACATGAGTAAGTTCTAGTAATCTCTAGTTCATTAAAATCTATGACAAGTAACCAAATGATGCACATGCATAGTTTTGAGACTAATATGCATAAAATTCACTCAAAAGAAATGTATAGGCTCAAAACTCACGTTTAGGGTTCATATGACTTAAACTTATTCTCACATGCGAAATCTGTACCATGTTTAACTATCCATATCTACTACATGTCATGACACTCAAAATAACTCAATTAACACAAGAAATCATGAATGCAGTGCCATATGTATGTTCAAATTCAGTTCATTTTCATCATAGACTAACTAAGGGCATCCTAAGACTCTTTAAAAACACTAAGTTAAACAAAAAGACTCAAAATACACTAAGTTCAACAAAAAGACTCAAAAATACACTAATTATGACTCAAAACAAAAATTTTTTAGGGCATCATCCGTCGGAAAGTTCCATTGTCCGCCCGGTTTTAACAGTTTATGACTCAAATAAGGTTGTAAACCCCTCCCCCACACTTAAACTCTACATTGTCCTCAATGTATTTAAGGGAATCATAGAATTTCGTGGGAGAAAGGAAGACTACGAAAAATAAAATAAAAAATGAAAAGGTACGAAAATTTAAAAGATAAGGGAAGAGAAAACAAATCCTTGGCGATTTCCTCCATTGGGTTGCCTCCCAACAAGCGCTTGTTGTTTAACGTCTTACAGCCTTGACGTGTTGCTTTCTTTTATGCTCAATGAACAGCCTGTCTTGGAGGTGCAACTCCTCCATTTTTGCCTTCCACTTTTCAGCTTCCATGTTCTGACCTTCGTGCCTTTGAGCTTTAATTCCCAACAATTTCGAAATCAGAAATTTGTGATCTTTATATGGATGGAAACTAGACGTCCATAGCTTTCCAACCCTATAAAGAACTCCATCTAACTCCAACCGAGCTGAAAGTTATGGCTTTTCGAATTTGACTGTTCTTTTTGGACCGAAGCTGCGAATTTATGAAAACACTTGGAGCACGTTCCTCCATCGTATCCTTCAAAACTCAACAAACATCAAATCCAATGGAAAAATGCATGAAATGTAATGATGAAGATGATGCATGATGATGCAACTATGTAATGAATGACATGATATGCAAAGATGTATATGCATCCTAAATATTACAAAAATCGAGCAGCCTGAGCATGACTCCTTGCATAATTTCTCTAGAATTAATTAAATGTTGGAACTAATTGAAATTTTACGAGTGTAAACTAGACACATATACAAACATGTCATAAAAGTTTCAGAATTTTCCGTGACATGAAACTATATCAGATAAATCACACAAAACAGCCTATTACCCAGCTCCGATTTGACTCTCTAAAAATAAAAATTAACATTATACAAAATATGAAATGGTTAGAGTATGGTTAGTCTTCTTTACAAAGTTCAATTTAGACATGTATGCACAAGTATTGTCTAAACTGAGTGCGCCAATGATTTAAAGAGAGTACACTAGCTTAATCTTTAAGTCGTTCAATGGACATGCGACCCGCGCGATAAAGTATGAAATTTTAATCAAATGGCCTTGGTTCAATCGAAAAACATGGCCAGTTAGGGATAGAGATAACGCGAGAGGCAGGACTAATTTCGACAATACACCCCGAGGCTAACCGGGCCAATGGTATATACTCTATTGGTGTAAGTCTTTCTTAGATCCAGAACCTGTCACCAGTCATAACCCATTCTAGACACCATGTCCAACATTCAGCCAAAATCTCGAAAATTCACACTCCCTCAAGTCCTTTGTAGACTCCGCCCTCAACCTCATGTCCATAACTTCACTTAGGTTATGGTGTGCGGTGATGAAATCCACACATCATGAGGGGTTAAGGAGATAAACAAGGAAAAGAGGCGCCATCTATTCCAAAGAGTGCGACTTAATCAACCAAACTTATGTACTAAATTTAAATCAAAGACTTCCTTTAATATGTACCTATTTACATGGCTGCAAAACAAAAGGTTAGAATGCAACTTATTATGAACATGTATAAAAATTTCGACACTTTATATATATATACACTTATTTACACAATTTCACATATTTACAAGCATAAACACACAATTCTTTACAATCCCCGGCAACGGCGCCAAGTCTCTGCCTTAAACACTTTTACAATCACTCATCATACAAGCCAAGTCTCTGCCTTAAACACTTCCTCTCCACAAACACTCGAAATCTCTTCAAGGAACGCCATCCTCCACACCATATACATTCGGCCTCCACCTAGAAGCAACCTTAGGCAATCCGAGGGTTCATCTAGCCGTCCATAGAAGGATCGTGTGCAAGCTTTGCGACTGCAATCACGACACAAAGGGTGTATTTCGATCCCTCTACTTACTCCTTGTAATGAATTTCAGTTTTGTAGAGTGTAAAGACATGTTTTTGTAATATAATTCTAATTCTATTTTATGTCATCTATTTCGAGTCTAAGTCTTTTCTGTGTGCTAATCTAAATGCGAGCAATCTTGGTTTAGGTTAGATAATGTGTCTTCTTCACTTAATGCTTTAATCTAAATGCGAGCAATCTTGGTTTAGGTTAATGATGTGTCTAAATGCGAGCAATCTTGGTTTAGTCACTTAATTATGAAAGATGCATGCGAACCACATAGTAAAGGCCTAGATAAAACTTAGGTTGCATCTAATATGATTAGGTTATAAAGAAATGAGGTAAGTGTGACGAGTTGATCATGTATATATGTAATTAAACTTTATTTTCGGTTTTAGTAAGCATGTTTAGGATTCTATGTTCTTGTTTGTTTTGCTTGTCTATGAGTTTAAGCATGTTAGAACTTAGAAGCCAACGATGTGTTTGCTATGCCATTTTCCTGTCTTTATTTTCGTAGGTATTAAACAAACCTTCTCAAACCCCCCTTTCAAACCATAGCGTAAATATGCATGCACCCTCAATCCCCGGTTAAGAACGATACCCTACTTATCAATGCTACATCTACACAAAAGGGTTTTAATTGTTTATACGTTTTTGTTGAGTGTTAAGTGATAATTTAATGGTTGCAGAAGCGTGTATCAATTTTGGCCGAATGTATATGGACCGACTTGGCCGAATGTATATGGCCAAAATTGATACACGCTTCTGCAACCATTAAATTATCACTTAACACTCAACAAAAACGTATAAACAATTAAAACCCTTTTGTGTAGATGTAGCATTGATAAGTAGGGTATCGTTCTTAACCGGGGATTGAGGGTGCATGCATATTTACGCTATGGTTTGAAGGGGGGTTTGAGAAGGTTTGTTTAATACCTACGAAAATAAAGACAGGAAAATGGCATAGCAAACACATCGTTGGCTTCTAAGTTCTAACATGCTTAAACTCATAGACAAGCAAAACAAACAAGAACATAGAATCCTAAATATGCTTACTAAAACCGAAAATAAAGTTTAATTACACATATACATGATCAACTCGTCACACTTACCTCATTTCTTTATAACCTAATCATATTATATGCAACCTAAGTTTTATCTAGGCCTTTACTATGTGGTTCGCATGCATCTTTCATAATTAAGTGACTAAACCAAGATTGCTCGCATTTAGATTAAAGCATTAAGTGAAGAAGACACATTATCTAACCTAAACTAAGATTGCTCGCATTTAGATTAGCACACAGAAAAGACTTAGACTCGAAATAGATGACATAAAATAGAATTAGAATTATATTACAAAAACATGTCTTTACACTCTACAAAACTGAAATTCATTACAAGGAGTAAGTAGAGGGATCGAAATACACCCTTTGTGTCGTGATTGCAGTCGCAAAGCTTGCACACGATCCTTCTATGGACGGCTAGATGAACCCTCGGATTGCCTAAGGTTGCTTCTAGGTGGAGGCCGAATGTATATGGTGTGGAGGATGGCGTTCCTTGAAGAGATTTCGAGTGTTTGTAGAGAGGAAGTGTTTAAGGCAGAGACTTGGCTTGTATGATGAGTGATTGTAAAAGCGTTTGGATGAGCGTTTTGACCCTGTGGTCAAAGCTCGTACTGCTGGTGCAACTGTCTTTTCGGGTTCAGCTGATCCAAAGATTTGTGAGGCATGGTTGGTTCAGGTTGAACGTGTTTGTGAGCGTCTGCGTTTTACCCCTGAGAAGATGACAGTGGCAGCAGTCGGATTACTTGAGTCAGATGCATACTTCTGGTGGGTTAGAACCGACAGAGTTCCAGTTGATACTCCGTGGACTTTGTTCCGAGATCTGTTTATGCGGAGATACATCAACCAGGCTACCCAGCAGCGTAATTATAAGGAGTTCACGAACTTCAGACAGGGCAGTATGTCAGTGCTTGAGTACCGGGACAGGTTTACCCGCTTAACTCATTTTGCGCGTGACATGGTGGCTACTGAGGAAGCCAAGTGCCGCAGGTTTAAGCTGGGTTTGAACTTGAACATCAAGGGGACTCTGACTACGATGCCTCAGAACAACTCCGATGAGTTTGTCAGTGCAGCACTCAGAGGTGAGGATATCGAGAAGGAGAGGCAGATGATGTACCAGCCTAGACGGTTTGAGGAAGGTGGACCGAGTCAGGGGCCTTCCAAGAGGCAGAGTTGTGATACTTCCGGTTCGGCTTCATCCTCGGGCAGTGGACCTTATCGACTACCAGCTGGTGCATCGAGACAGAGGCAAAGATGGAGGAGAGATCGACCGCAGCGACCACAGTCTGGTGGGGGTTCTAGCGGTTCCAGTTACCCTCGACTACCTTTTGGCACTTTTGCTACACCGAGGGAGTACCCATTGTGCAATTTGTGCAATAGGTATCATGTTGGTCTGTGTCAGCGGGGTACCCTCAACTGTTATCATTGTGGCCAGGTGGGTCACTTTGCGAGGGAGTGTCCTCAGTTGGTTGGTGTTGGTGGCCAGACAGCCCAGAGTTCCGGAGGAGAGCGAGGTGCCACTTCGGGAGCTCGACCAGTACAGTATGCGAGCCAGGGTAGACAGCAGGGACAGCGTCAGCGTGAATGACCAGCCGGGCAGGCGAGGGTTCATGCCATGACTTTGCGAGAGGGCAGAGCTTACATTTACTAGAGGTTGTTATCGGTACGTTGCATATCTTTGGTATTACAGTACTTACATTTACTACCAGAAATGGAGACATTACCGGCGACTTGCCGTCGCAGGCCTTGAAAGGACCCAACCCCGATTTAGCTTCCTAAATCGGAATCAAACCCCTTCGAAAACACGAACCAACAAAAACCAACAAATTTTGGCAGAGTTTTGTTACTAGCGTGGAATTACCATTACCTGCACGCGGAAAATACACTTCATCCTATGCCACAAAAAGCAAACCGTGGGCACAAATCCCATCCGGATTTCTCAATATATCAACAGTAAAGTAAAACAATAAATATAATAGTACTTTACTGTAATCCGGTATAAAATCGTACAACATATACCACCGAAAGCTCAGAGCGACATCTAATACATAACCATATACGCATACCACAGTAGGTAGAACAATAAACCTATTGGATGAAACAAGATTGCTCGAGCACTATGCCTCCGACCACGACGTGCGACACCAGAGCCTGAACTGCAAACTGGGCACGGAAACCGAAAAGCCCAGGGGAAAGACAATAAACATGTTAGAGTGAGTGGACGAAAATAAATGTCTTTCACCAAGTAATATATATATTAAAAACATATGCGAGTCGAAATTATAAATAATCAAATGGTACACGAGGGAGACTCTAACTCCTCACGCGTCCGAGTACACGAGGGAGACTCTAACTCCTCACGTATACGGAGCATGCAATAAAATCCCACGGGGTTACTCATGGACACACACCGTGCTAGTACAGTCAGAATCACGGGATCCCAGACCCACACGTGATTCTAGCCAGAAATGGCCTCAGATCCGGGGATACGCCCCTTACCGGTCTGGTTGGGGAAACGCCCCTCCAGGCGGCCTACCATCGGGGATCAACCGAGAGGCAAAGTGTATCGATACAACAACGTAACCACGACTGTACTCTGTGTAAACCAAATCATAAACAGCTCGATGCAAATGCATGAAACAATATATAAGTGTATGCATATTCGTATACGTATATCCGTATAAGTATAATCATATAATCGTAAATCACATGCTCATGCAAATCCGAAATCTCATACGCATGCTCAAGTTCGAAAATCATATAAAAGACTCGCAAGAATTCCGTGAAAAGAAATTGTCCACTCACAGACTGGCGTAACGCGTATCGCGTTAACCCGTGATCCGGCGGAATGTCCCTCGCCAAACGAACGATCACGAAACCCCTGAATATTCACAAAGTCCATTATTCAAAGTCATAATCCGACAATACAATACAAATCACGAGAAACCACCGTTCTCGGAAACACGAAATCCAAAGTCGACGAATCGTCGAAAATCCATATATAACACCTCAATACCTCGCTTCAATTTTGGACGCTCAACTCGAAAAACGAACCTCCCCACAGCGATCGGGGTGCGATTTCGAGTCAAACGACATGTAACTTGTCAAAAGTCAAAAAGTCAACCCGTTGACCGTTGACCACCGTCCACGGCGGCGCCGCTGCCGGACGTGAAATTTCACGGCGGAGCTGCACCTATTTCACTCCAAATCACCCACTGAGCAACTTTGTCAACTGCATCGAAGGCCAATTCTCACTCTAACTCATCCAATTTCAAGTAAAACCGAATTGAAACACAAATTTCAATCCCAAAATTCTCCAAGCTCAAGCAAAATTAGAGCACCAAACTTACAGGGTAGCATGTAGGTGAGGAGAGCTTCAAAGCCCACTAAAAATTCCAGCTCGAATCGGCCTAAATCAATGAACCCGAAATCACAAATTTTCCTCCATTTTTCATGCCGGAAAACTCACTCTCCGGCGAGCCTTGCCGTGAAAGGAGGCCGGAGTCACCATCACGGGACCAAGATGCGTCGAATGGGACCAACCCCGTCCCACGGGGTGGCCGGAATCCATCGCCACCATGGAAGCCGTGAGCCACCGTCGTGAGCTCCTCAACCACTCAGTCAACACGAGTTGACCGGGTCAACTCCCTAAATAGCAAGGTTTGACCTGACCAATAAGGAAACTTCCATATATAGACTTACCCGAAATGGAAACCCCATAATTCACTTTTCGGCAAACTTCAAACCCACATAACTTCCTCGTCGTAATTCCGATTCCGATAATTCTCGCGGCCACAAACTCGTCTCGACGTACTCTTCAATAATCACCCAAAGTCAAACACATCGGCCAAATGGATAAAAAGTCAACCATACAAAGCAACACACATTAAATCGACTAAATAATCAACAAACGGAAATAATCACAACTTAACCTCCGTAACTCAAAATCATGCTCCGGAAGTTCCCACGAACTCGAAATTAAATTCCGAACAACTTCCATGAAGAAGCCGAAACAAAATACTCATCCGGTAATTTAGTCGCTAACAAACCTGCCATTTAAATCTGTTTCCGTCGAAACTTCAAATATCCATAACTAATTCCTCGGTCGTCCAAATAAAGATCCGGAACCGCCCATGAACTCGTAATCACACGTACAACGACTCTCGAGAAGAGACCCAGCTCCAATTCTCAGCCAATAATTAAGTCGTTAAGAAAGCTGGCGGTTTCAACACTATCGTAACTCTGCGACTATGCGACTTAACTGCTGATTTTGTTCCGGGTCGTCACAGGCCTTGTCTTTTTTTTCGCCGGAATTGTCATTACCGGCGACAAGTCGCCGGCAATGATGTCGCCAGAAATTCCCCGCCGGTATTAACATTGCCGGGGACGGAGTTTCACGTCGCCGGTGATGTGTAGGACATTACCCTTCCGTCGCCGGCAATGTCAGCGCCGCCGTGGCCGGAATGTGAGACATTGCCGGCGACTTAGGTCCATGTCACCGGTAATGTCTGGAAAAATTTTGAAAAAAAAACGCGGTTCTGGATTGGGCCCAATTCCAGAACCTGCATTGAAAGACATAAACCGTACAATCATACAAGTTCAACAGTACACATAAATGTCCAACGTACAGTACAAATAGCAACGACGATACGAAAATTAACTACAACTACAGGTCAGGGTCCAGGAACTTGCGGGTCAGGGTCGAAGTAATCCATGTACTCATTTGAATTCCGGTGGCTACCTTGGTCTTGCTCTGGCGTTGACTGGTGCGATGGTGGTGTTGGATAGCTAGGTAACGGAGGGACCGGGGGAGGTATGGGGAATGGTTGTCCGGTAGTCTGAGCCTCGTACATCGTCCGCATCCATGTGTACATCTGAGCCTGCATCTGTGTCTGCTGCTGGACCATGTTTTGGTACTCGGCCATCTGCCTCTTTTGCTCCTCCAACTCCCTCTGCGTCCTCTGAAGCTCCGCTGCGAGGTTACCACTAGAAGTTGAACTTCTTGACCCGGTAGAGTATTCTGAAGTGTTCTTCAATAGTCCTTCGCCCACCGTGCCCATTCCCCTACAGTAGTGGGTATTCTTTCCTGTCCCGCACGCTTTTGCCATGATCTGAACCGTTATAGGGCGATCAAGCGGATCGATCTGAGAGGCATACTGGGTGACTTCTTCCTCGGAGCAGTCACTTCTGCGGTCGCCTCCTCCACTCTCGCCTAATTGAAAAGCGAAAATGAATAACGTATTAGCTAACATAATAAATTAATATCGAAAAATAGTTTTATTAACACATGGAGAGGCGAAAGACTTACCGCTTCGTCAGGGCACTGCGGATAGAACTTCTGATGAATATACACCAAGGGGTTCACTTCTTGTTGTTGCTGCGCCTTAGTCGACCAACCCATGTAGTTGAGTAAACCTGCATGATGGGCCCTGGTGTTTTTCAATCTATTCGCCGGGTTCGTCTTCGAAATCGCCTTGTTTGATGAACATATGGAAAAAAATTAGTAACTAACTATTTCAATCTGATACGATACATTAGGCTTGTAAGATATATTCAGGATGCATACCTGAGCTTTGGGGTGCTCGAAGTGGGCTATTAGCCACTGCCACTCGTACTCCCTAAACCGGAATTCGCTAGGGGTAGAATCTCGGCCTAGCTCCTTGTATACAGTGTAATGGGAAGAAAGCTCGTTCTTCCACTCTTTATACCTATATTAAAACAAGGAAAAAAAAGTTAGAGATATTAAAACACTTGATAAACAAAAATCTAACTCGATATATATTCAAATAAGTTGAAGCACATCACCTCATATGTAGTTGACGCTCTACCCACGTGTGAATAAGAACTTCATCCACGTCAAACCACACCTGCAATATGAATATATAAAAGGTAAAATTATATATTTATTCGGACTTAATTAATAAATGTAAAATTTACGTAATGAAAATACGATTTTACTCACACTGAGTGCATTATGCACTTGCATCTTCACGTAGATAGGCACAGATTCCCAATCTGGCCAAAGCATTGGGACCTTGTCCCGCACGATCGCACTGGCCATGCTGACATATTTGCGCGTGGTGTCGAATGCCTCGATCACCTCGCCATCCTTATTGGCCCTTATGGGTGTTTTCCTTCCCCTGGTGGCCTGCTCAAGTCTCTTCCCGGTGCAGGTGCCTCTAGCCCCTTTCCGTTTTCCAGTCCCATTAACGAAATTGCCTAATAATACAATGTCAACAAATTGATATTATTAATTGAACCTATCGTAAATCTTAAGTAATAATTAAGTCATCAATCTTGCACATGATAAATAAATTAACCTGCATCATCCGTTTGTTGGTTGGTGCACCTCACACTCCAAAGATACACGGGGTCGAACGGGATGAAGTTGTACGCTTCCTCCACGCTCAGGAACTCCGGCCGTCCTTCAACATAAACAGGCATCCCCCTATCATCGAATTCAAGGATCACAGGAATCTCGTCGGGTAGGAAGAGACCGGACGGTGGAGATAGACGAGGCCTGGACGATGAGGCGCCAGCACCACCATCTGCCTCAGATGATTCCCGTGAAACGGGAGTAGGCACCTGGCGAATATGGGGCATTCAGATTGAGGGAGTTTCTGATGCCCCCGTTGACTGTCGCTCGTCTGAGGGTACACCGACGGGGGGATGTCTGCTGATTGAGCGTCTGCTGACTGAGGCTCGAGGCTCGACGTCCGGTTGCACGGCTCTTGATCGTGCAGCTTCCTCCTCAGCTCGCGCCTGTAGCAAGGCTCTCGTGCGACCACTCATCATTGGCCCACTGGGCGTGTTGCTAACTGCGGGTGAGGAGGAAGCTTGACTACTGCTCCCTCCACTATTTCGGGAACCTTTCCGTAATTTGCCTCCAAGCCAATTTGCCGCAAAATTACCTCCTGGACACCGTAATAGTCATAAGGACACGGTTTTATAACAAATCGGAACCGAAACCGGGCGGAACCGGAACCGTTTGGAACTGGAACCGTTCGGTTTCAAACGGTTTCGGTTACAAACAGTTCCGGTTCCAAAGGGTTCCGGTTCCGTGCGGTTCCGGTTTAAAACCGTTCTGGTTCTAAACCGTTCCGATCCCGATTTCCACCTTAATTTATACGATTAATTAACAACTATATCACCTAAATTAACATATATACATTTTCGATGTATATATATATATACACATCATGCATCTTAATTAAATTTAATTTTCACATATTCATGCAAATCACAAACCCTAATTAATTTTCCACATTTTTCACACATATATATACATCATGCATCTTAATTAGGTTTAATTTTCACATATATATACATCACATATTCATCCAAACCACATATATACAAAATTTTCACATATATATACATCACTTAATTTTCACATACCTATATATATATACATCACATATATATACATTGCATATAAATTTACAACTTATCACCCTAATTTCCAACTTAGCACCCTAATTAATTTACACATACACATACACATACACATACACATACACAAAAATAATTAAAAATTGAGAGAGAGAGAGAGAGAGGATCGGACCTGCCATGGTTAACCACTACAATGCTTTGCCGACTACAATGGTGAGGGGAGGAAAAGAGGGGAGGAGGGGAGGAGGAGAGGAGTTCCGAATCGGTGGAGAGGAGGAGAGGATAAGGAGGAGGAGAGGGAGAGGAGGAGGAGGAGGAGGTGAGCTAGAGGTGAGTTAGGTTTTCGCCGGACCGATTTGGGAGGAGGAGAGGAGGGGAGGAGGGGAGGAGGAGAGGATAAGGAGAAATACAGCTCGGGGTCGAGCTGGGCAGTTCCTATCCAGAAAAGATTGCCGGCGACTTGCTTATAATTCATTGGTAATGACATTACAAACGACGAGTTAACTCGTTGGTAATGTCATTACCAACGAGTTGCTTATAACTCGTTGGTAATGTCATTATTTCCTGAAGAATATCCGACAACATTTTCCGTCTACGATTTCCGGCTATAATTTCCGACTACAATTTCCATTATCAATTTCCGTCTACGATTAACGACTACAATTTCCGTCTACTATTTCCGACTACATTTTCCGACAGCAATTTCCGACTACATCATTAACGTACTAAGGATGATAATCGTAATCATCGTCATCACTTGAGTCTGACTCGGTTTCATAGGTAACCTCTGGCAATATGTGCCTCTCCTCGTCATCTGAATCAGCGTCAACTTCATATGGATTAACATCGAGAAGTTCTGCTCCAGTAATTCGAACCACACTCCCAGATCTCACATTATTAAGGCGAATCGTAGATGATTCTGGAATGTCAAAAGCGTTCGGCTCTTGGTATGCAGTAACTTCCTCATCATCTGCGGTATCACCAAGTGTGGCAGCACTGTATATGTTTCTATGAGCAACATGGTTAACCACCTTCCACGGGACTTTGTTAAGAAGATCGTCCAGGTAAAACACTTGCTTTACTGATGAGGCAAGAACGAAAGGGTCTTCTTCATACCAGGTAGTAGCAGTATTCACCGAAAATGTTCCGTGCTAATCGGTCCTTGTGTTCTCCGGGCTAGTATCAAACCATCTACACTTGAACAAGTGCACTTTCATGCGGTTCCCATAAATTAGTTCAACAACTGAATGAAGGACACCATAATAGTCAACGCCATCCTGCCCACCATGGACCATCACCCCACAATTCTGTGTTTTCAGTCGGTCGTCTCGATTTTCACATATAAATTTAACGCCATTGACCTGACACATCGAGTAAACTTTTGAAGCTATCGGTTTCATCGCAAGGACCCTCAATTCGTTTGACCACTCTGGGTAACCATCATATGCTACATGGTTCATCTGAAAAAGATAAGAAACCACACAAGAAATTATGAACATAGAAACCACAAAACCACGTACGTACACACATGCTATATAAGGAAAATGGCAATAAAGAAAAAGACATATACACATATACCCTTACCCATGGACCAAAGTAGTTTGCAAACGTCCTGTTGTGGTAATCAACATTTCCGGCAATAGCAGGGCAGTGAAGATGATAGTTTTTCCAATATTGTACTTCTTCACAATTAATCAGTACCGACCAGTGGGCAATGACTACCTCATTTTCATCGAACTTGTACGACTTTGGCAAGCTTCCCTATACTACAACGTCATTGGAGATGATAGAAAGGTTGAACTGAGGTTCATCTATCGGCATCTGTTGTTAGGGGTCCTGAAGCGCTCCCAAATACACTTTGGTGTACGTTACACACTCGTGCGCAACATATGCTTCAGCGATACACCCTTCAGGTGCATATTTATTCTTCACATAGTCTTTGTAGGCTCCCAATTGTCTACAAGTTAACAAGTGCATGTTAAAAGGGGTAAAAATAAGACTTTACATATAAAAACAGAGGCAAACCAAATGTACCTTTCCATGGGATACATCCAATTGTAGTGTACGGGACCGGTAAGCAACAATTGTTCGGGAAGATGGATCGTTAGGTGAGGCATGATGTCGAAAAAATTTGGCGGAAATATCCTCTCAAGCTTGCACATGATAAAAATTATGTCATCTTGCATCTCCCTGAGATCTGATTTTTTAACTTCCCTGGTGCATAACTTCTGAAAGAATCTTGACAAGGCCACCAATGGCTCCACCACCTCCTTGGGCAGGTACCCTCGAATGAAAATAGGGAAAAGGCGTTGAAGCAGTACATGGCAATCATGACTCTTTAATCCGTACATCTTATTGTCCCGGTAGTTAACACACCTGCTTATATTTCCTGCATAGCCATAAGGATACCTACATATATATATATATAGCCATAGGCAAAAATTATATTTCTCGCATATCACCATAATCCGGTAAAAATTTAAGGCAAACCAATTTCCGTACTGCATAGTCATATATAAGAATATATACCTGACATTACTCAGCCACCGAAAAATTTCATGCTTATGCTTCGGCTTGACGGTGTAAGGAGCTTGCGGCATTTTTCTCTTACCATCTCTTAACCACAAATGTTTCCGCAGTCCCATAGCTTTCAAATCAATACGTGCCTTAGGGATGTCTTTTGTTTTCCCCTCCAAGTTAAGAACTGTGCCCACCACACTTTCACACACATTCTTCTCTATGTGCATGACATCTAGGTAATGTCTGATAGGCAACCTGGGCCAGTAGGGGAGTTCCCAGAATATGCTCTTGTGTGTCCAAAACTTATACCTTTCGGACTTGTCTGGAATTGACGCCACTATGTCAGGATGATTGCTCAGCTGGCCAAAATCATATTCATTCAACACTTCCAAAATTTCTTCCCCTGTCCATCGCCTGGGTGCCACACCTGTTTCCACAGTCCCATCAAACGCGTCTGGATCCTGCCTAAATGGGTGATCATATGGAAGCCAACAACAGTGACGCATCTAAACAATTTTACTGCAATGAGGACTGCAACAATCAACCGTCATGCACTCTGAACAAGCCCTGTAACCCCTGGTAACGTTGCCCGACAACATACCGCGGGCAGGAAAATCACTGATGGTGCCAACAAGCATGGCATGCATCTGGAACATCTCGTTTTTGAACCTATCGTAAGTGGGGTGGCCACACTCACTCAGGTACTTAAGCTCCTCAATCAAAGGCCTCAAATACACATCGAGACACTTTCCTGGATAACCCGGGCCCGGAATTAACAAAGTCAGCATATTGTATTCCTTCTTCATGCACATCCATGGTGGAAGGTTGTACGGTACCAAAATAACTGGCCATATACTGTATTGAAGACTCATGTTGCCAAAAGGGTTGAATCCGTAAGATGAGAGCCCTAGCCAAACATTTCGGACCTCTGCTGCAAAATGATCAAACTCCCTGACCATGTGCTTCCAAGCCTCTCCGTCGGAAGGGTGTATAAGGGTGTCATCGTCAGGCAAGTTCCTCTCAGCCCACCATCTCATTGCCTCAGCCGTGAAAGCACACATGAACAACCGCTCTAGCCTATCAATAAGCGGGAAATATCGAAGTATCTTCACAGCTTTCTTGTTGCCTGCAGGAGTCAACTTATACCTTTCTGTAAAACATACCGTGCAGGCTTCAAGGTCTTTGAGATCTTTTCCTCAGAAGAGAACACAATCATATCTGCATGCATGGATTTTGATGTAGGAAAGCCCAAGATCTTTCAGGATATGTCGCACCTTATGATGAGTGGTAGGAAGACGATGACCGGGTGGCAGTAGCGAAGCAGTCCACTTCAACCAAGAATCAACAGCTTTGACAGACATTTTGTTCTCCATTTTGAGCTGCATCACTCCCATCACACTTTCAAGAACAGTCTTACTACAACCGTCGTGCAACGGAGTCTGTTGCAATGCAATCAGGTTGTTGTACTTGTCCATACCGCTTGTGTTGACATGAGCTCCAGGTAATGGCTCGACTGGCTCGATATGGGGGAAACCCTCAACGACGGGAGGGACATTTGGTGCTTCATCAGCAAATACACCGCTCTCATGAGGAAACATATCATTGATTAACATCGCTGTTGGATCATAGGATGAACTGCCCCTCTCAGCAAAATCTCCATGATCATAGCGTGGACTGGCCCTCTCACCAAATTGTCCATGATCATGCGGACCCGCTAACGATGTTTCACTGTGATAAATCCAACAAGTGTACTTATCCCAAAACCCGTATTTACTCAGGTGCCTCTGGACTTTATCAATGGGAAAACGAAATCGATCGCTGAAACACTTACATTCTTTACACGGGCAATAATGAAGTGTAGTGTCTCCACAATTAGCCTTCACAAAATCCACAAAACTCCTAATTCCCTGGTCATATCTGACATCCCATCTTTCGAGGCTCATCCAACTCTTGTCCATCCTGAAAATTCTAACAATTTTACGTATTAATTATATATATACACACATTCACTACTAATAATCGACGCGATATCTCAATTCAACTCTAATTAAATCAACACATGCGTGCATATATATATATATATCGATCTAATCTCTGAATTCGATTCAGTACTCGATGATGGTATTCTTCTTTTTTCAATTCAAAACGTATTTGACTAGGTAGGAGGCTCTGTTAAGCTTGGCTCCGATAACACTACGATAATACCAGTCGTTGATTCAGACACAAGATAAGATTAACTACAAGCAGTTTTCTCGTTTCGGTGACATCAACAACATTTCATATATATCTCACGAATTGGATTTGATCAACACACACATATATATATACATACACATATACGTATATATACACGTACCTATATATATAGCTTCCCGAGTGATCGAGTTTTTGACGCGCGCCTTAATTTTGACAATATACCAAATGATCGATTTCAGAGCGTACGTTTTCCTTCTTTCGATTTCTCTGAATTTTTTTCGATCAAAATGAATGAATGATCGAGCTGCTGCAATTTGCATCTAATATAAGAGACATTACAGGCGACTTTACGCCGGAAAAACGCCGGTAATGTTTCAAAACATTATCGGCGACTCCAACCGTCGCCGGCAATGTCGAGCCACACATTTCCGGCGAAATTCCGGCCGGAAAATCGCCGAAAATGTTCGGCTTGACATTGCCGGCGACGGTTGGAGTCGCCGATAATGTTTTGAAACATTACCGGTGATTTTCCTGTGACATTACCGGCGACGGAGTAAGTCGCCGGTAATGATGAACATTACCGGTGACTTTTCCGGTCGCCGGCCTTGTCTCCGGTGATCTCGCCGTTAATGATGGCAAATGTGGTAGTGATTGTTAGACCTAGGTGCCACACATTCATTCCTGTCATATAGACTATCATCATTAGCTACGATACCTGCGTCTCCACTTCCGGGGTTGTGGATAGTGTTATATCCGTCCGGTGAGATTGTGAGTATTGGCTGGGTGTACCAGGACTGTGAGATTTTTATTGGAGGCCATGGCTTAGCCGCAGATTTGTTGTTGCTTGATATCGTCGATTTTGATCTGATCTTGGGAATGGACTTCTTGGAGACGCATTGGGCCATGTCTGACTGTCACAAGAAGGAGGTCGCAATTCGACGACCAGGCTTTCCCGAGATATTGTTTCGCGGTTAGAAGAACACTTCACTACCATGTTTGATTTCCGCGATGAGGGCAGATCGGATGATGAAGAAGGGTTGTGTTGCTTACTTAGCTCACGTGGTAGACACTACGGCGGTTGTACCGGACCTTGGTGGTATTTAGGTTGTTTCTGAGTTTCCGGATGTGTTTCCGGAGGAGTTACCGGGTATACCTCATGTTCGGGAGATTGACTTCACTATTGAGTTGTTACCTGGTACTGGACCCATTTCACAGGCACCGTATCATATGGCGCCAGTGGAGTTGAAAGAGTTACAGGTTCAGCTCCAGGAGTTGCTAGAGAAGGGTTTCATTCGACCCAGTGTTTCACCATGGGGTGCCCCGGTTTTTTTTGTACGGAAGAAGGATGTATCTATGCGATTATGCATCGACTACCGGAAGCTGAATCAGGTTACAGTGAAGAACAAGTATCCGTTGCCGCGGATTGATGATTTGTTCGATCAGCTCAAGGGAGCTTCAGTCTTTTCAAAGGTTGATCTTCGATCCGGATATCACCAGTTGAGGATCTGAGAGTCTGATGTGGCCAGGAAAGCTTTTAGGTCGCGGTATGGGCATTACGAGGTTTTGGTTATGCAGCTTTCATGGACTTGATGAATCAGGTGTTCAGACGGTTTCTGGACAAGTTCATGATTGTATTCATCGATGATATTTTGATCTATTCCAGGAGTGTGGGCCAGCATAAAAAGCATTTGCGAGCGGTGTTGCTGAAAGGACACAACCCCGATTTAGCTTCCTAAATCGGAATCAAACCCCTTCGAAAACACGAACCAACAAAAACTTTTCGAAACTTGGGCAGAGTTTCGTTACTAACGTGGAATTACCTTAACCTGCACGCGGAAAATACACTTCATCCTATGCCACAAAAAGCAAACCGTGGGCACCAACCCCATCCGGATTTCTCAATATATCAACAATAACGTAAAGTAGTAAATATATATGTACTTTACGGAAAACCCGGAGTAAAATCGTATAACATATACAATAGGAAGCTCAGAGCGACTTCTAATACATAATCATATACGTATACCACAGTAGGTAGAACAGTAAACCTACTGGAAGAAACAAAGTAGCTCGAACACTATGCCTCCGACCACGACGTGCGACACCAGAGTCCGAACTGCAAACTGGGCACGGAAACCGAAAAGCCCAGGGGAAAGGCAAATAAAAACGTTAGAGTGAGTGGACGAAAATAAACATATGTCTTTCACCAGTTTGTAAACATACTCAATATAAATCAGTACGAGTTCGGAAAACACAACAACACAACACATATATATAGGGAGGTAGTCGGGCGAATCTCTCAAGCCCGACGTCAGGTGAATCGCTCAAACCTGACGGTGAAAGGCCAGGGGAATCTCTCAACCCCGGTGGCACTCAGGGGAATCTCTCAACCCTGCTTCAGAGGAATCTCTCAACTCTGGGCCAGAGGAATCTCTCAACTCTGGTAGCATCGATGCAATAAATGCCAATCACCAATAACACATAACAACACCTCCGAAAATAACATATATCTCAATCATCGTATAATTTAAATACGGAAATCATAAAATCCACGAACTCGCAAATCAACAGTGAAAATAGAAACTTGTCCACTCACAGTCTGGCGTAACGCGTATCGCGTTAACGCGTGATCCGGCGGAATGTCCCTCGCCAAACAAACGATCACGAACACCTGAACAATCACAATGTCCAATACTCAAAGTCATAATCCGACAATTCAAATCAAATCACGAGAAACCACCGTTCTCGGAAACACACAATTCGAATACGACGAATCGTCGAAAATCCATATATACCACCTCAATACCTCGCTTTACGTTCGGACGCTCAACTCGAAAAACGAACCTCCCCACTGCGATCGGGGCGCGATTTCGAGTCAAATGACATGCAATTCATCGAAAACCATGCCGGGCGAAAAGTCGCCGCCGCCGCCGGCGGCGCCACCGCCGTTGCCGCTGCCACAGTCGCCGGAAAACTCCAATCTGCCCAGAAAAATACATGGCATACATGGTTTCAAAGATCTCGACGAGCCCAACAACTTTCCAGTTATAGGTTAAGGCCAATTCTCACTCTATCTAGCTCAATTTCAGGAAAAACCGAATTGTTCCACAAATTTCAATCTCAAAATTCTCCACAGTCAAATCGAATTAGAACACCATGTTTATATGGTTAGAATCACAATGAAGAGGGCTACAAAACCCAGTACCTATTGAGGTTCAACTCGGCCCGAAACGAAAGTCACCATTAACACCAAAAACCTTGAACTTTGGTTCCAAATATCTCTCTCCACCGTGAAGCTTGCCGGAAAGTGAGGCCGGGAACAAGATAAGGGAAGCTAGGCGAGTTGATTGGTGTATGGTATAGGCCGTGGGGTGGCCGGAAAAATTCCACCGCCGGTGAGCACCGTACGGCGTCAAACTCCTCTCCTCCACCATGGTCAACCCGAGTTGACCAGGTCAACTCCCAATCTGGAAAGTCTTCCCCTTGCCCAAAATAGCAGGTTACTATATATAGCCTTTCCCAAAACGGAAACTTCATGTTTATCCATTTCGACGAACTTCAAACGCGCATAACTTTCTCGTCGTAATTCCGATTCCGATAATTCTCGCGGCCACAAACTCGTCTCGACATATTCTTCAATAATCACTCGAAGTCAAACACATCGGCCAATCGGATAAAAAGTCAACCCTTCGAACCAACACATAATTAAATTAACCAAACAATCAACAATCGGCAAAATTCGCAACTAATTCCTCGTAACTCCAAATCATACTCCGGAAGTTCCCACGAACTCGAAATTAAATTCTGAGCAACTTCCGTGAAGAAGCCGAAACCAAATTCTCGACCGGTAATTTAGTCGTTAAGTAGCCCACCATTTAAATCTGAACTTCAAATATTCATAACTAATTCTTCGGTCGTCCAAATAACGATCCGGAACCGCCCACGAACTCGTAATCACACTTACAACGACTCTCGAGAAGAGACCCAGCTCCAATTCTCGGCCAATAATTTAGTCGTTAAGAACTCTGGCGATTCCAATATCTGTCGAAAATCCGCGACTGCGCTGTAACTCACAAATCAAGCTGATTATACTTCTGATTCTGGTCCGGGTCATCACAGTTGCGGACTTTGTGGGACCATCAGTTGTTTGCGAAGTTTAGCAAGTGCGAGTTTTGGCTGGACAGTGTGAAGTTTCTGGGCCACGTGATATCGGCTGAGGGAGTTAGTGTTGATCCTGACAAAATCGAGGCTGTGCTGAATTGGAGTAGACCTACCACGGTACCGGAGATCCGGAGTTTCTTGGGTTTGGCAGGCTACTACCGACGGTTTGTACAGGATTTTTCTCGGATTGCTACTCCACTGACCAGACTGACGAAGAAGGGCGTTAAGTTTGAGTGGTCAGATGCATGTGAGGAGAGTTATTTACTCCTGAAGGAGAAGTTGAATACTGCACCGGTTCTGACATTACCAGACGATAGCGTTGAGTTTGTGGTTTATAGTGACGCGTCGAAGATGGGACTAGGTTGTGTGCTGATGCAGCATGGCAGAGTTGTAACCTACGGTTCCAGACAGTTGAAACAACACAAAGTCAACTATCTGACGCATGATTTGGAGTTGGCCACTATTGTGTTAACGTTGAAGAGTTGGAGACATTACTTGTACGGAGCTCAGTGTAAGATCTACACCGACCACAAGAGTCTCAGCTACTTACGGACGCAGCCAGATTTGAACATGAGGCAACGCCGATGGATGGAGTTGATCAACGACTACGACTGCACTTTCGAGTACCATCCGGGGAAGGCCAATGTTGCGGCTAATGCACTAAGCCGGAAATCCGGAGCTTCGTTATTCCACGTGTGTGTGGTCAGAGTGTCTATGTTAGCCGAGCTTCGGGCTACGGGTGTCGAGTTCGAGTGGAATGACGAGGGAGCCTTGTTAGCCAGTTTTCAGGTTCGACCCGTATTGGTTGATCAGGTTCGGGAGGTTCAGGATTCAGATTCCTACCTGTTGGGCAGGAAGACCATGATACGGAATGGTGTGCCTACATAGTTCCGATGGAGTGACGACGGTACGTTGTTATTCAGAGGCAGGTTGTATGTGCCCAGAGACGAGAGTCTGAAGAAGGAGATTCTGGATAAGGCCCATTGTTCAGCATATGCGATGCATCCCGGAGGTACGAAGATGTTTCGTACACTTCGAGGGTATTACTGGTGGCGTAACATGAAGCATGAGAATGCCGTGTATGTGAGCCGATGTTTGATCTACCAACAGGTTAAAGCAGAGAGGCAGAAACCTGCAGGGAAGCTACAACCACTGGAGATTCCAGTTTGGAAGTGGGAACACATTACTATGGATTTCGTTTATCAGTTGTCGCGTACTTCGGCTGGCAACACTAGCATTTGGGTTGTTGTGGATCGACTGACGAAATGCGCTCATTTTCTCGCACTTCCGGGAAAGATTTCAGTGGGCAGATTGGCCAAGCGGTATTTGTCAGTAATTGTTCGACTGCACGGAGTACCTGTGTCTATTGTTTCTGACCGAGACAGTTAGTTTACCTCTGAGTTTTGGCAGGCATTGCAGCGAGCCATGGGTACGAGGTTGCGTTTCAGTACAGCTTTTCAACCCCAGACTGACGGGCAGTCTGAGCAGACTATACAGACACTTGAGGATATGTTGCGGTCGTGTGTGTTGCAGTTTCGCGGGAATTGGGACCAGCAACTACATTTGATAGAGTTCGCCTACAACAATAGCTATCAGGCCAGTATCGAGATGGCACCGTACGAGGCCCTGTACAGGAGGCAGTGTCGCACTCCGTTGTGTTAGAGTGAGGTGGGCAAGTGATGGCTTATTGGCCCTGATCTTGTGAAAAGCACCATGGAGGACGTCCAGATTATCCGGGACAGATTGAAGATCGCCCAGGACCGTCAGAAGAGTTATGCAGACGTCAGGAGGAAGAGTCTTAAGTTTGATGTAGGTGATTGGGTCTTCCTGAAACTATCTCCGTGGAGGGGTGTTGTGCGTTTCGGGAAGCGTGGCAAGCTTCGACCACGATACATTGGTCCGTACGAGATCATCGAGAGGGTTGGAGCTGTTGCTTACAGACTTGAGTTACCGGCTGTGATGGCTCGTGTTCATGATGTTTTCCACGTTTCGATGTTGCAGAAGTACATCTCAGATCCTTCGCATGTATTAGCCCCACAACAATTACCGATCTGAGAGGATTTGACATACGTGGAGGAGCCGGTACAGATTCTCGATCGTCGTGAGCAGGAGTTGAGGCACCGTGTGATCCCGCTAGTGAAGGTCTTGTGGCAGAATCACTCGGTTGAGGACTTGAAGAAGACATATATGATCACTATATTTGGAGTTGAATTGCAGTTTCTTTGATCCGTTGAAGATTGATGAGTTGGCAGACATATCTTCCTCTTCCTACTAGGAGTACGAAAATCTTGATCTTTCCATATCTTGTATTTCTTGAGCTCCAAGTCATTTTGGCCGAACCTACCATATATTGTAGGATATTTTGATCTTTAAATAAGACACTTTTGAGATATACTTAATACTTTTGTGTGATGACCCGAACCAGAATTAGTCGTGTATTCTGCACGATTCCCGAGATTGGTCATAGTCGCAGTTTTACGTTATATATGTGGTTTGTCGATTCTATTCGCGACTATGTTTTCGGCCGAGAATTTGATTTGAGAGTCTTCACGGAAGTTGTTGAGCACGTGATTTCGAGCTCAAGGGCGGTTCCGGAAGATTTTTCTGATAACCGAGGAATATAATATGATTATTTGAAGTTTTAGTTTTCGACGAGTTTATCCGATTGTTTCGTGTTTATCCGAATCGTGATGGTTATCCATTTCGAATCGTCGATCGACCCGAGGCGCGAGTATAAATATCGGAAATAGTCGTAAAATAGTCGCAAAACACTGTTTGACGTAGACCGAGCTTTGACTTTCCAAATTGGGAAAGTTGACCGTTTTGGCTTTGCCGTCCGACCTGCTTATTCCGGCCACCTCCGGCCAGCTGAAGGGTAAGGTTAGCTTCTCCTTTCAATTTTGAGTTGAATGGTATATGAATTTGTGGAAGTTCGAATCGGGCCTAGTTCGTGGATATCGCCGGTGACGGGGGGGTGGTCCTCCGGTGAGCCACGGTGGCTGTGAGGTTAGGGGTTCACCTCCCCTTGGCCTAGGGATGCTATTCATGTAGTTTATTTGAGGATTGGTTGAGGTTTTATGAAGGTCCGATTAGGTCACCGGAGTGGTTTTCCGTTCGGTTTTTCGAGCTGAAATTGGGGTAGTTCCGGTTTGTTTCGGCCTTGGTGGTAGTTGTGAAAAAGGATCGGCTTGTTGAGGTCTTGAGTTCTGGAAATTTTGGAGGTCAAATTCCGTCGTTGACGGCGCACCGGTGAGGGGTTGACTTTTTCAGATTTCGATGTTTTTAATGTCATTTTTCTCGTAATCGCGCCCTGATTATCGTCCAGAGGTTTTCGGATTGATTTGGGTAGCCGATTTTCAGTCGAGGATTAGAGTGGAGATTTCGGGAATTCCATTAATCATTTTGTACTGCATTGCATATTTTCGGGAACGGTTGGTTTCCGTGGTTAAGTTCAGAGTTGTGGATTATGTTTTTGATCAATTATGTTTATGAATATTCAGGGGATCGAGATCGAGATCGTGATCGTGCTTCAGGCGAGGGATCTTCCGCTGGACCACGAGATTAGCGCGAGTGCGCGCTAGCAGATCTGTGAGTGGACAAGTTTCTATTTTCACTGTTGATTTGCGAGTTCATGGATTTTATGATTTTCGTGTTTACTTTATATGATGATTGTGATATATGTTATTTTCAGAGGTGTTATTATATGTTTATTGGTGATGGCATTTATTGCATCGATGTACCAGAGTTAAGAGATTCCTCTGGACCAGAGTTGAGAGATTCCTCTGGGCAGGGGTTGAGAGATTCCCCTGTATGCCGCCGGGGTTGAGAGATTCCCCTAACCTATCACCGTCAGGTTGAGCGATTCACCTGACGTCGGGGTTGAGAGATTCGCCCGACAACCTCCATATATATATATGTGTTCCGAACTCGCATTGGTTTACATTGAGTATGTATATAAACTGGTGAAAGGCATATGTTTATTTTCGTCCACTCACTCTAACGTTTTTATTTGCCTTTCCACTGGGTTTTCGGTTTCCGTGCCCAGTTTGCAGTTCGGATTCAGGTGTTTCACGTTGCGGTTGGAGGCTAGAGATCCAAGTTACCTGTGTTTTCTAGTAGGTTCTTGTTTCGCCGACTGATGTGTATATTATATATATTTACACTAGAGGTCGCTCTGATACGTTCTGATACGTGTTTTATACTGATTTTCTCGGATATATTATATTATACAGATATGTTTTCTGTTATTTGATTATGGTATGATTCGTGCCCACGGTTTGGCTTTTGTGGCATAGGACGAAGTGTTATTTTCAGGGTGCAGGTTTATGCAATTCCACGATAGTAACGAAACTCTGCCGAAATTTTGAAAGATTTTTGTTGGTTCGTGTTTTCAGAAGGGGTTCGATTCCGGTTTAGGTAACTGAATCGGGGTTGGGTCCTTTCAGCTTGGTATCAGAGCATTAGGTTGTCAGATTCTGTAGACTCTTGTAGTTGTGACGCTTAGGGTATTTGAGTTTATACAGCATGACTGGAGTGATGACCCGACTGGCCAGCGGTACTCATCAATACTTTGGGTGTTGTGTGTTCTCAAATATCTGCGGTTTCATGATTACGTTCTTTCTGCTTATACCTAATGCTTGTCTTGTATCAGTAGGATGCCTCCTCGACGTGGTCCCCGTGTTGATCGGGAAGCGGATCCTGATGAAAATCGCCGAACGCGCGACTTGCTGATGCGAGTGCTGCGTTTGGAAGAGCGTTTTGACCCTGTGGTCAAAGCTCATACTACTGGTGCTACTGTGTTTTTGGGTTCAGTTGATCCAGAGATATGCGAAGCATGGTTGGTTCAGATTAAACGTGTTTTGAGTGTCTATAGTTTACTCCTGAGCAAATGACAGTGGCCGCAGTCGGATTACTTGAGGGTGATGCATACTTTTGGTGGGTTAGCACCGACAGGATTCCAGCTGATACTCCGTGGACTTTGTTCCGTGATCTGTTTATGCGGAGGTACTTTAATCAGGCTACCCAGCAGCGCAAGTATGAGGAGTTTACGAACTTGAGGCAGGGCAGTTTGTCTCTACTTGAGTACCGGGATCGGTTTACCCGTTTGTCTCGTTTTACGCAGGATATGGTGGCTACTGAGGAAGCCAAGTGTCGCAGGTTTGAGCTGGGATTGAATCTGAATATCAAGGCGACTCTGACTACGATGCCTCGGAACAACTTCGATGAGTTTGTCAGTGCAGCACTCCGAGGCGAGGATATCGAGCAGGAAAGGCAGCAGAGGTACCAGCTGAGACGATTTGAGGAGGGCGGACCGAGTCAGGGGCCTTCAAAGAGGCAGAGTTCTGATACTTCCAGTTCAGCTTCATCCTCGGGTAGTGGACCTTATCGACCACTAGCTGGTGCATCGAGACAGAGGCAGAGGTGGAGGAGAGATCGACCGCAGCGACCATAGGCTAGTGGGTGTTCCAGCGGTTCTAGTTATCCTCGGCGTACTGGTGGCACTTTTGCTGTACCGAGGGAGTACCCGTTGTGTAGTCTCTGCAGCCAACATCATGTGGGTCCATGTCAGCGAGATCCTGTCACTTGTTTCCGCTGTGGCCAGGTGGGTCACTATGCGAGAGAGTGTTATCAGTATGATGGTACTGGTGGACAGGCGGCCAAGAGTTCCGGAAGAGAGCGAGGTGCCACTTCGGGAGCTCGACCAGCACAGTTTGCAGGCCAGGGCAGACAACAGGGACAGCCTCAGCGAGGACGACCAGCCGGACAGGCGAGAGTTCATGCTATGACTCTACGTGAGGGCAGAGCTTCACCGGAGGTCGTTATCGGTATGTTACATGTCTTTGGTATTCCAGTACTTGCATTATTAGATCCAGGTGCTACACATTCATTCATATCATTTAGACTATCATCATTAGCTAAGGTACATGCATCTCCACTTCCGGGGTTGTGGAGAGTGTTATATCCGTCAGGTGAGGTTGTGAGCATCGGTTGGGTGTACAGAGATTGTGAGGTGTTTATTGGTGGTCATGGATTAGCCGCAGATCTGTTATTGCTTGATATTGTGGATTTTGATCTGATTTTAGGTATGGACTTCTTGGAGACGCACTGGGCCATGTTTGATTGCCACAAGAAGGAGGTCGCGTTTCGACGACCAGGGTTACCCGAGATACTATTTCGCTGTGAGAAGAACACTTCACTACCATGTTTGATTTCCGTGATGAGGGCGTATCGGTTGATGAAGAAGGGTTGTGTCGCTTACTTAGCCCATGATGTGGACACTACAGCAGCTGTACTTTTATCTTGTAGTATTGAGGTTGTGTCTGAGTTTCCGGATGTGTTTCCAGCAGAGTTACCTGGTATACCCCCTGTGCGGGAGATTGATTTCGCTATTGAGTTGTTGCCGGGTACAGGACCGATTTCCCAGACACCGTATCTTATGGCCCCTGCGGAGTTGAAGGAGTTGTAGATTCAGCTCCAGGAGTTGCTAGAGAAGGGTTTCATTCGACCGAGTGTTTCCCCATGGGGTGCTCCGGTGTTGTTTGTGCGGAAGAAGGATGGGTCCATGTGTTTGTGCATCGACTACCGGAAGCTTAATCAGGTTATGGTGAAGAACAAGTATCTGTTGCCGCGGATTGATGATTTGTTCGATCAGCTGAAGGGTGCATCAGTCTTTTCGAAGATTGACCTTCGATCCGGTTATCACCAGTTGAGGATTCGGGATTCGGATGTGGCCAAGACAGCTTTCAGGTCGCGGTATGGGCATTATGAGTTTTTGGTTATGCCGTTTGGGTTGACCAACACCCCCGCAGCTTTCATGGACTTGATGAATCGGGTGTTCAGACGGTTCCTGGACAAGTTCGTGATTGTGTTCATTGACGATATTTTTATCTATTCCAGGAGTGTGGGCCAGCACAAGAAGCATTTGTGAGTAGTGTTGCGGACTTTGCGGGACTATCAGTTGTTTGCGAAGTTTAGCAAGTGCGAGTTCTGGTTGGACAGTGTGATGTTTCTGGTTGGACAGTGTGATGTTTCTGGGCCGAGGGAGTCAGTGTTGATCCTGACATGATCGAGGCCGTGCTGAACTGGAATAGACCTACTACTGTACCGGAGATCCGGAGTTTCTTGGGGTTAGCGGGCTATTACCGACGGTTTGTACATGACTTCTCCCGGATTGCTACACCACTAACCAGATTGACGAAGAATGGCGTCAAGTTTGAGTGGTCTGATGCATGCGAGGAGAGTTATTTGCTCCTGAAGGAGAGATTGACTACCGCACCGGTTCTGACATTGCCAGACGACAGTGGTGAGTACGTTGTGTACAGTATTGAAATGGCACCGTACGAGGCCCTGTACGGGAAGCAGTGTCACACTCCATTGTGTTGGAGCGAGGTGGGCGAGCGTTGGCTTGTTGGTCCTGATTTGGTGAAGACTACGATGGAGGACATACAGGTTATTCGGGATCGATTGAAGATCGCCCAGGATCGGCAGAAGACTTACGCAGACGTGAGGAGGAAGAGTTTAGAGTTCGAGGTTGGTGATTGGGTCTTCCTGAAACTATCTCCATGGAGAGGAGTTGTGTGTTTCGGGAAGCGTGGCAAGCTTCGACCTCGATACATTGGTCCATATGAGATTACGGAGAGGGTTGGAGCTGTTGCTTACAGATTTGAGTTACCAGCTGAGATGGCTCGTGTTCATGATGTCTTCTATGTTTCGATGTTGCGGAAGTACATCTCAGATCCTTCACATGTGTTAGCCCCACAGCAGTTGCCGATCAGAGAGGATTTGACGTACGTAGAGGAGCCTGTGCAGATTCTCGATCGTCATGAGCAGGAGTTGAGGCACCGTGTGATTCCGCTAGTGAAGGTCTTATGGCAGAACCATTCAGTTGAGGAGGCCACCTGGGAGACTGAGCAGCGTATGCGGGAACAGTATCCTCATCTGTTCACTTGACAGGTACGTAAATTTCGAGGTCGAAATTTTTTTAAGGGGGTAGATTTGTGACGACCCGAACCAGAATTAGTCGTGTATTCTGCACGATTCCCGAGATTGGTCATAGTCGAAGTTTTACGTTATATATGTGGTTTGTTGATTCTATTCGTGACTATGTTTTCGGCCGAGAATTTGAGTTGAGAGTCTTCACGGAAGTTGTTGAGCACGTGATTTCGAGCTTGAGGACGGTTCCGGAAGATTTTTTCGATATCCGAGGAATATAATATGATTATTTGAAGTTTCAGTTTTCGACGAGTTTATCCGATTGTTTCGTGTTTATCCGAATCGTGATGGTTATCCATTTCGAATCGTCGATCGACCCGAGGCGCGAGTATAAATATCGGAAATAGTCATAAAATAGTCACAAAACACTGTTTGACGTTGACCGAGCTTTGACTTTCCAAATTGGGAAAGTTGATCGTTGACCGCGAAAAGGGAAAGTTTCCCATTTTGGCTTTACCGTCCGACCTACTTATTCCGGCCACCTCCGGCCAAGTGAAGGGTAAGGTTAGCTTCTCCTTTCAATTTCGAGTTGAATGGTATATGAATTTGTGGAAATTGATAAGGATTTGTGTGGGTTCGAATCGGGCCGAGTTCGTGGATATCGCCGGTGACGGGGGGACGTCCTCCGGCGAGCCACGGTGGCTGTGAGGTTAGGGGTTCACCTCCCCTTGGCCTAGGGATGCTATTCATGTAGTTTATTTGAGGATTGGTTGAGGTTTTATGGATGTCCGATTAGGTCACCGGAGTGGTTTTCCGTTCGGTTTTTCGAGCTGAAATTGGGGTAGTTCCGGTTTGTTTCGGCCTTGGTGGTAGTTGTGAAAAAGGATCGGCTTGTTGAGGTCTTGAGTTCTGGAAATTTTGGCCATGAAATTCCACCGTTGACGGTGCGCCGCCGCCGCCGCCAGCGGTCAACGGTGAGGGGTTGACTTTTTCAGATTTCGACGTTTTTAATGTCATTTTTCTCGTAATCGCGCCCTGATTATCGTCCAGAGGTTTTCGGATTGATTTGGGTAGCCGATTTTCAGTCGAGGGTTAGAGTGGAGATTTGAGGAATTCCGTTAATCATTTTGTACTGCATTGCATATTTCCGGGAATGGTTGGTTTCCGTGGTTAAGTTCAGAGTTGTGCATTATGTTTTTGATCAGTTATGTTTATGAATATTCAGGGGATCGAGATCGAGATCGTGATCGTGCTTGAGGCGAGGGATCTTCCGCTGGACCACATGATTAGCGCGAGTGCGCGCTAGCAGATCTGTGAGTGGACAAGTTTCTATTTTCACTGTTGATTTGCGAGTTCGTGGATTTTATGATTTTCGTGTTTACTTTATATGATGATTGAGATATATGTTATTTTCGGAGGTGTTATTATATGTTTATTGGTGATGGCATTTATTGCATCGATGTACCAGAGTTGAGAGATTCCTCTGGAGCAGAGTTGAGAGATTCCTCTGGGCAGGGTTGAGTGATTCCCCTGGCCTATCACCGTCGGGTTGAGCGATTCACCTGACGTCGGGCTTGACAGATTCGCCCGACAACCTCCATATATATATGTGTGTTCCGAACTCGCATTGTTTTACATTGAGTATGTATATAAACTGGTGAAAGGCATATGTTTATTTTCGTCCACTCACTCTAACGTTTTTATTTGCCTTTCCCCTGGGCTTTTCGGTTTCCGTGTCCAGTTTGCAGTTCGGATTCAGGTGTTTCACGTCGCGGTTGGAGGCTAGAGATCCGAGTTACCTGTGTTTTCCAGTAGGTTCTTGTTTCGCCTACTGATGTGTATATTATATATATTTACACTAGAGGTCGCTCTGATACATTCTGATACGTGTTTTATACTGATTTTCTCGGTTGGGCTTGAGGTAGGTAGGTGACCCCTTGAGGTTGGGAGGCCGTGATGGCCTCACGGTGACGGAAACGGGCGGCAGAGCAAATTTCGGCCGGTTTGGGTTTGTGGACTTTCAAGCTGGATTCCGACAACGGTGGTGGTTGGATGGTGGTGGTCCCTTTGTTAAAGTTGTTCGCCTTTTTGAGGGGATCAGTATGGCAGCTAGGTCGCCGGGAAAACTCTCCGGTTGACGGCGCGCCGCCGGAGCTCCGGCGACCCGTTGACTTTTTGGATTTTGATGATTTTAATGTCATTTTTCTCGTATTCGCCCCCCGATCGTCGCCTTGAGGTTTTCGAGATGATTTGGGTATCGGATTTTCAGTCGAGAGTTTTGAGTGGAGATTTCGGGAATTTCGTTGATTATTTTGCACAGTATTATATGTTTCCGGGAATGGTTGATTTCTGATCTACGCATTTTATGCTTGATTATTAATGTCTTTCTCTCTGCATTTTGCTTTGTTATGAGCTTAGTAAATATGTTTCTAACTTATTTGATGTTTTTAGGTAGAAAATAAAGGTGGAACAATAAATGAGGCGTTTTGGAGCTAAAAGCGTACTAAGGAGGAGGTTCCTAATTCCGGAAAAGAAATGATGAAGACATTTCTCCTACGCGGTCTAGGAAAGCATGTTCTTGCCGAATTCATGGAGGATACTTGGGCCAAAATTGTGGAGACCATTCCAAGATGATATGGATATGATTTAAAGCCCAAAGTGAGTGCAATTATATGGTATTTTCAGATAAGGAAGAATTGGAGAGAAAGAAGCCAAAAAGAAGAAGATGGACCGAAAGTTAGAATCCGGAAATCTGTCGATGCAGATCAACTCAATTCAACAGGCCACCAAAATCAATTGAAAACGAATTTGGACACATATGAGACATTCTTAGAACGATATGGAAGTCTACTTTCCAACCCCGCTGGAATCATGCCATTATAATGTGTATATATATTCAGAAATCCTGGATTTCATGGGTACAGGTCATTCTGCCTAACAACCAACTTTAAATGGGCGCTGAAAGTGCGTCAGGAAGAATTCTGGCACAAATGATGCATAGCTGGAAAGCCTTGAAAGTCTGTTTTCTAGTGCCGAAAGAATCACGCCATTTGAAATTGTGTAACGTCCGAAAAGTAGTTTTTAATACAGAAGGGTCAGATTTGACAGATTTCAGAAAGGGGGAAGTTTCCTAATCTTCTTCTATATAAAGGGGAGCTCGACTCTTTCATGGGGGATCTCTCAATTTACTAGCAAAAGCTCTGCCAAAACACTTTCCCTCCCCTCCCAAAGCCAAAGGTCTACAAGGATTCGCCTCCTCCATCGTCACAAATCGTCTCCATCACCGACGCAACTCGAAGGCAAATTCCTTGAGGGCTCTGTGCATCCATCTCCATTGAAGGGTCGTCGCATAACTCTTGTAGAGGGCAAATTCGCTTACAAAAAGTGTAACATGATTCCTTCTACTATTTCCTTGTAATTTATCTTCGGTTTTTGATGGATTGGATGCTTGTATTTTGGTTAAACACTCTTCGAATATGTTGTGTAATCTAACCTTGTGTTTATTTCTTTTAGCAAAGCATGTGTGCTTAATGCATCAAATAAGTCGAAGGCAAATTCCTTGTCAAGTTGATAGATATGTCATAGGGCAAATTCCCGAAGCATGAAAACGAATCACATGTGAGCTAAAGACTTAGATACTTTTAGGTTGCATATAATATGACTTAGTGTAAAGAGTTGAGTGAAAAATTGAAATGATCACATGTAAATAGTAGATTTAGGTTTTATCTTGTAGGAAAATTAGTAAAAACAAACCTTGCACCCCCATAAACCAAACCTAGCATAGTTATGCATGCACCCTCAATCCCCGGTTAAGAACGATCCCTACTTATCAATGCTACATCAACAAAAAAGCATTTTAATTGTATTCGTGTTTGATTAAGTGTTTAATTAAATGCTTGAAAAGATGTGAATCAATTTTGGCGCCGTTGCCGGGGATTGTAAAGAATTGTGTGATTATGCTTATAAATACGTTTATAGTTTCTGTTTTTCGGAACTGTGCACTGCCCGATTTTGTGTAAATTATTTGACATAGCTAGAGGACTCAAAAAAATCTGAAAGTTTGCAATAATGTTTGGTTATGTGTCTAATTTGTGCCTGAAAAATTTCAGCCAAGTCGACCGAGCCAATAATTCTAAAACAATTCGACAAGCTGCTGTATTCATGTTTGCCAGAATCTGGAAGTGCATGTGTTCTTGTGAATACGTGAAATTGTACATTAAACCTACGAAATTTTTGTTCATATTTATACTAACACTTGTTCATATTGTATCTTTTGGAGCCATGTAACGTTAAAGGAAGCTTGGATTTGCATTGAGTACATGAGCTTGGTTGATTAAGTCGCACTCATTGTTGAATAGATGGCGTCTCTTTTCCATGTTTATCTCCTTAACCTCTCGTCATGTATGGATTTCACCACCATACACCATAACCTAAGTGAAGTTATGGACATGAGGTTGAGGGCGAAGTCTACATTGGACTTGAGGGAGTTGTACATTTTCGAAAGTTTGGTTGAATGTCGGACATGGTGTCTAGAAACGGGTTATGACTGGTGACAGGATTTGGATCTAAGAAAGACTTGCAACATTGGAGTATATACCAAAGACTCGGTTGGTCGATGAATACTTATCTTTGAGTAAGAAATTCTCAATGCAATGGTGTCTAGAAGGTGACAGTTTCTATTTTGGATCCGAGATATCAAATCGGTCCTACCTCTCGTGGTCTCTCTCGCTAACTAGCCATTTCGTTGAGTTTGCCCAAAGAAGATAAGGACTAAGTCTACTTGCCATAGTCGGTTAGCCTCGGGTTGCTTTGTCAAAATTAGTCCTGCCTCTCACGTTATCTCTATCCCCAAATGGCCATGTTTATCGATTGAACCAAGACCATTCGATTGAAAGTGTACACTTTATCGCGCGGGTCGCACGTCCTTTGAACGACCTAAAGATCAAGCGAATGTACTCTCTTCAAATCTAAAGCACAACTCAATGAACCATACATGTACATAACCAACGAAATACTTGTACATTGCCAACGAAATTGTAAAGGCTTAACCACCCTGCATTTGTAGCTTGCATAACCCTCTGGTGGCTTTGTGATGTGTGGATTTCATCACCACACACCCTAACCTAAGTGAAGTTAGGGGAATGAGGCCAAGAGAGTGGTCATGTTTGCATCATGGAATTAGCACGTAACTCTTGTGTTTTCTGCAGGTTCTAACGTTTTCTCTTATGCATTCACTCCATCTTTCACTTAGGACTCTTCCTTGATGCACTTTGAATGAAAGTTTGAATGAATTCTTGCATGAATTTCGTGGATTATGGTGTGTTTGCATCCTTTGAGTGCCAAATATGTATATGACGTTTTTGACTTAGTAAATTATACAACTAACCCCTGCAGGATACATGTACAAATGCACATAACTTTGAGGCAGTTTCAGTTTGTCTGCTCAAGTATGAAGCCCATTGATGCAGATGATGAGCTTTTGAAGTTGAAGGCGTTTCCATTTACTCTAAAGTAGAGAGCTCATACTTGGCTCATGGAACTTCCACCAAATCACATCAATACATGGAAGCAACTTGCGGATGCTTTCTTGAGCAAGTACTTTCCGGCCTCAAAGATCACTGTTTTGAGGAAGAAAATCACTGGAATCGCACAAGCTTCAGATGAGTCATTTGGGCAATACTATGATCGCTTCAAAGTTCTCTGCGCCACATGCCCTTCCCATGGTTTCTCTGAGACGAATTTGATGAACTATTTCTATGATGGACTTAAACCGGTTGATCGAGAGCTTCTTAATGCTGCTGCAAATGGAGCCTTCATGGATTTAGATGAAGTACGTGCCCGTGAACTCTTGGAGAACCGAGCTAACAATGATGCTCAATATGGGATGGCTCCAAGGAAGACTGTTGCAGAAGTGAGCTCAGCAAAGGTTGCTGCGGATGACAAGTATGACAAGCTTACTGATTTGATGGAGCAGATGATGGAACTTGAAGTGAAACGCCAAAAAGTGTCCCTTGGCCAGTTATGTGGCGTTTGCCATTCTCAAGGACACTTAGGTGATCAATGTCCTACCTTGGCTGAGCAACCACATGAAGAACAAGTCAATGCCATAGGTGGATATCAAGGAGGCCAACGTTACAACCATTACAACAATTTTGGCAATCGTGATCACCCTGGATTCAAGCGAAGCAGTAATGAGGGATGTTTGAACCCTCCAGCACCTCAACAACAACAATACCAACGTCCCCAACAACATTACAATGCAAGGCCTCCAATGGCCCCAACGCCACAAGTACCTTTGCCTCCTCCGGTTCAGACTTTCACAAATCCAGATTATGATAAGATGATTGCTCAACTGTCTGCCTCCACTCAAGTACTTTTGGATGGACAAAAAGAAACAAAGGCAACGTTGGATGCACATGGTCAAGATATCAACGAGATAAAGAAGCAAATGGGCCAACTTGTGGACTTTATGGTACATATCAGAACCACTGGACAGCTTCCCTCTCAACCAACGCCACCTACTAGGAATGTGAGTGCGGTTACTACAAGGAGTGGGAAGATATTGGAGATACCAAAGAAGGCAACGTCATCACCAGAACTTGATGTCGTTGTGGAGGAAATTTTTGAAGAAGATCCAGCTGCTGAAGAGCTAGAAAGAAAGAAGAAAGTGGCGCCACTTTTGCCACTACCATCAACATCACACTCTTCCCCAATCAAAGGTATTGACTCTACCCCTTCAATTTTAGTTAATACTAATGCTTTGTTTGCTCGTGCACCATTTCTACACAGGTTATCTAAATCAAAGAAAGATGATCAATACGAGGAAATTCTAGACATCTTTCGGAAGGTGCAAGTGAATCTGCCCTTGATCGAGTGCATTAAGCAAGTTCCTATGTACGCCAAGTTCTTGAAAGAGCTATGCAACCAAAGGAGGCAAACGAGAGCGAAGGAGGTTGTGAAGGTGAATGCAACCGTTTCAGCGGTATTGCAACGTCGGCTACCCCCCAAATTGAAGGACCCTGGGAGCTTTAGTGTTCCTTGCGTGATTGGTGACACTAGATTCAAAGATGTCATGCTTGACTTGGGTGCATCCATCAACGTTATGCCCTACTATTTATATGCATCCATGGAACTTGGTGAGCTTAAGCACGACAATGCCATCATTCAACTAGCCGACCGTTTTCACAAGTATCCAAGGGGATACGTTGAAGATGTTCTTGTGCAAGTCAACAACTTGATATTCCCTGCAGACTTTTACATTGTTGACATGGAGGAAAGTTCATTGAATACCACGCCACTTTTGCTTGGACGACCCTTCATGAGAACCGCAAGAACGAAGATAGATGTGTTTGAAGGTACATTCTCCATGGAAATTAATGGAGAGAGGATCGAGTTCAACATCCTTGACGCTATGAAGGTTCCTACTGCCACTGTCAACTCATGCATTTCGTTGGATTTAGTGGAAGATATGGCACAGCAGCACCTAGATACTATTAGAGAGGATGAGCTTGATACTGCACTTCAAGATGGAATTGGACTGACCTACACTAGGGATGAAGCCCTAGTTGACGTTTTGATTGAAGTTCTGGAGCCCAGAATTAGAGAAATGGCGTTGGCACTGAATGAAGCTGCCTTTGTGACGTCAAGACCTCCACCTATTCCATTGGTCTATGGCGAAAACAAGCTTGTTCCTTCCATCATTCAAGCACCAAAATTGGAACTCAAGGTGTTACCGGATCATTTGAAGTATGCTTATTTGGGTGACAACGAGACTTTACCGGTTATCATCTCTTCAACGTTGGAAGAGGAGCAAGAGGATACGCTTGTTCGAATGCTTCAACAGTACAAGCCTGCCATTGGTTGGACCCTTGCGGATATCAAAGGTATCAACCCTGCAACTTTTGTTCATCGTATTTTACTTGAGGATGGCGCCAAGCCATCTCGTGAGGCACAAAGAAGACTCCATCCACCAGTGATGGACGTTGTGAAGAAGGAAGTGATCAAACTCTTAGATTGTGGGGTTATCTATCCAATTTCAGACAGTCGTTGGGTCTCACCTGTGCAAGTTGTTCCTAAAAAGTCTGGAATCACTGTTGTGAAGAATGCAGAGAATGAGTTAGTGCCTCAACGAACTGTCACTGGACATAGAGTTTGCATTGATTATAGGAAGCTCAACGCCAGTACTCGAAAGGATCACTTTCCTTTGCCATTCATTGATCAGATGCTTGAAAGATTGGCTGGACATTCATACTACTGCTTCCTTGATGGATATTCGGGCTACAACCAGATTAGCATTGCTGAGGAAGATCAAGAGAAAACAACGTTCACATGCCTTTTTGGAACGTTTGCTTATCGATGCATGCCATTTGGACTCTATAACGCCCCAGGTACGTTTCAACGTTGCATGCTCTCTATCTTTTCTGATTACATTGAGAAAATAATTGAAGTATTCATGGATGACTTTAGTGTTTTTGGAAGAGATTTCGATGCATGCTTGGAAAATTTAGAACTAATCTTCCAGAGATGCGTTGAAACGAACTTAGTGCTTAATTGGGAGAAGTGTCACTTCATGGTGACACAAGGGATTGTTCTTGGACATATAGTGTCAAAAAAAGGGATTGAAGTTGATAAATCAAAAGTAGATCTTGTAAGGTACTTACCCTCTCCGACTTCGGTTAGAGAGATTCGTTCTTTTCTTGGACACGCAGGTTTCTACAGGAGGTTCATCAAAGACTTTTCCCACATCTCACGTCCCTTGTGCAAGCTTCTTCAGAAGGACACTCCCTTTGTCTTTAATGAAGAATGTGGCATTGCATTTGAGAAGCTGAAGGAGTTGTTGACAAGTGCTCCCATTCTTTGTGCTCCGGATTGGTCTCAACCATTTGAACTCATGTGTGATGCATCAGATTACGCTGTTGGAGCTGTGTTGGGACAACGAAGAGACAAGAAGCCATACACCATCTACTATGCTTCTAAGACACTTGATGATGCTCAAGCCAACTACACAACAACTGAGAAGGAGATGTTGGCAGTCGTGTTTGCATTGGACAAGTTTCGATCCTATCTACTTCAGAGTAAGGTTATAATTTATACTGATCATGCAGCTTTGAAGTATTTGATGCAGAAAAAGGATGCAAAGCCAAGGCTCATACGTTGGATACTACTTCTACAAGAGTTTGATGTGGAAATTAAGGACAAAAAGGGAGTAGAAAACGTGGTAGCTGATCACCTCTCTAGGTTGATTGTTGAGAAGTCCAACGTTGAAATTGAAGAGACTTTTCCAAATGAGCAACTCTTCGGACTTCAGGTAAGTGTCTCTGAAACTCCATGGTATGCGAATATTCTTAACTACTTAGTTACCGGTGAGTTTCCACCATCTATGCATAAGGCTCAACGTGATAAGCTCAAGAGTAATGCTAAGTCTTTTATTTGGGATGAACCTTACTTGTGGAAACAATGTGCGGACTTAGTAATAAGGAGGTGTGTTCCAGATAGTGAGTTTGAATCTATTCTTGAGTTTTGTCATAATGGTGCATGTGGAGGACACTTTGGTTCACGAAAAACAGCCCTAAAGGTTTTGGATTGTGGTTTCTTTTGGCCTAACTTATTTCGTGATTCTAATGACATTTGTGCTAAGTGTGATAGGTGTCAACGATCTGGAAACCTTGGACCTCGAGATCAAATGCCACAACATTATGTCATTAATGTTGAAATTTTTGATGTCTGGGGCATTGATTTTATGGGACCTTTCCCTTCCTCTAATGGTTACATGTACATTTTACTCGCTGTTGATTAGGTGTCGAAATGGGTGGAAGCAAAAGCCACCCGTACTAATGATTCACGAGTTGTTGCAGATTTCCTCAAAACCAACATTTTCTCAAGATTTGGAATGCCGCGCGTTCTAATCAGCGATGGACAATGCTTCAAAGATGTTTTCATGACAAGGTGATCCGAAGGAAGGAGTTTGAGATTTGTCAACAAGTTCTCTTATTCAAGTCTCGTCTCAAGCTTTTTCCGGGAAAGTTACACTCAAGATGGATCGGCCCTTTCATTGTTATTGAAGTTTTCCCACATGGAGCTGTTTTAATCAAAAGTCCTATATCCGGCAATGAGTTCAAAGTGAATGGTCATCGTTTGAAGCCGTACTATGCACATTTCAAAGAAGAAGTCATTGACGAAACAAGGCTCAACGATCCACCTACTACCACCACATGAAGAATACATCACGTCTAGGCTGGAAGACGTTAAACAACAAGTGCTTGTTGGGAGGCAACCCAATGGAGGAGTCTTCAACAGATTTGCATTCTCTTCCCTTATCTCTTTTAATTTTCGTTACTTTTACATTTTTAGATAGATTTTCGTAAGTCCTAGCTTCCATGCTTGAATTCTATGACTTTACTTTGGTACATTGAGGACAATGTAGAGTTTAAGTGTGGGAGAAGGGGTTTACAACTTTATTGAGTCATAAAATTGAAAATTGGGCGGACAATGGAACTTTCCGGCGGATGATGCCCTAAAAAAAAAACTTTTGAGTCATACTTAGTGTATTTTTGAGTCTTTTTGTTTAACTTAGTGTTTTAAAGAGTCTTAAGATGCCTTTAGTTAGTCAATGATGAAAATGAACAAAGAAAAGAACACATATGGCATTGGAAATCATTGAGAATGAATTCATGTGCTAATTGAGACATCTTTGAGTGTTATGACATGTAGTAGTTATGGTTTGCAAAACTTGGTACAGAAATTCGCATGTTAGAATTAAGTTTTGAATCATATGAGCCTTAAAGTGAGATTTTGAGCCTAAACACTACTTCTTTGAGAGTGAATTCGTACATTACATATGATAGGTCTCAAAATCATTCATACACTCACTTGCCATAGATCTTAATGAACTAGAGAATGCTAGAACTTATCCATGTCGACTTGCAAAGCTTATAGTTGATACATACTCTGATTTTGGATGTGATTCAAGGCGCTTAGGTATTCCACCACTTCGCCAAATTGCCATGTGTCCCATTTTGTGCGCACGAGTTGCGACACCCCTAGATGAACCCATTTGAGCCTACATTAAGCCTTTCTTTCATTGCCATATGAATCTAAACACTTAAACTTAGTGTAGATTATCCATACCCTTGTTCTAAAGACTTGATGGGATTTTTGAAGCTAAAACAAAGAAGATGGCATGAGAATCATGTAAGGGAATGTATGTATGGGGATAGACTTGTTCAAACAGCTTGTTAAAGTAGAAATTGCCGAAAATAAAGAAAAGAAAAGAAAGATCAAAAGCTCTTCGGCAATAGGTTTTAAATGTACATTGTTTGAATTAATGTCCCCCATATTTGTGAGTTTGGAGTTTGTTTCGAAATGAAGGCCCAACAATGTAAAATTTGGCCTTTGTCCTGATCACAAAGCTCAAGGGAAAGTTTAGAATGAAGATAGAGCCCAACACGATGAAATCCGGCCCTTGTACTTCAAAGTTATGTATGGTGACGTTTTTTTTGGTAAAGATGGGAGCTTAAAATTGATCCTTAGAATGTTCTTAATCACCACATATCTAAATTTCGAATGCCTTAACCTCAGCCCCATTACAACCCTTAAAAGTCCCTTTTGATCCTTAATTAAGATGAGTAGCCTTCAATCTGTGGAGTAAGTTGCATGAGTAAGCATATGGTTTTGGTTCATTTGAGCAAGTAATTCATTCCATTCATTGATTTAAACACTTTGAGTGAAACCTTTGCATGAGTGGAAATATGATGAGAGCATCCATGTGAGTTGATTTGAACTTCATTCGAAGCATGCACAGACTTAAACTCACCATTGTTTTCTCTATGTCTTACTTGTTCATAACATGATCATGTCTCTATTATCCATTGAATTCAAAGATCATTCATGCTTGACACATTGTGATTCCATCGCCATATACTTGAAAAAAGAAACAAAACTTCTGAGACAATTTCGACTAAGGGCTTAGTTTTGTGTACTTAGTGTTTTCTTGCGTTTTCAAACATGAATACATGAGAATTTGCGGCTTTGAAACGAAGAAACATCTAAGTGTCTTGTAAAAATGTGTGTCACGTTTTTCCTTTAATTATTTTTCTTTTAACAAATTCATTTCTTTGATTTGTATTTGCTAGGGACTAGCAAAGTCTAAGTGTGGGGGAATTTGATCTACGCATTTTATGCATGATTATTAATGTCTTTCTCTCTGCTTTTTGCTTTGTTATGAGCTTAGTAAATATGTTTCTAACTTATTTGATGTTTTTAGGTAGAAAATAAAGGTGGAACAATAAATGAGGCATTTTGGAGCTAAAAGCGTGCTAAGGAGGAGGTTCCTAATTCCGGAAAGGAAATGATGAAGACATTTCTCCTGCGCGGTCTAGGAAAGCATGTTCTTGCCAAATTCATGGAGGATACTTGGGCCAAAATTGTGGAGACCATTCCAAGATGATATGGATATGGTTTAAAGCCCAAAATGCGTGCAATTATATGGTATTTTCGGCTAAGGAAGAATTGGAGAGAAAGAAGCCCAAAAGAAGAAGATGGACCGAAAGTTAGAAATCCGGAAATCTGTCGATGCAGATCAGCCCAATTCAACAGGCCACGAAAATTAATTGAAAAAGAATTTGGACACATGTGAAACATTCATAGAAAGATATGGAAGTCTAGTTTCCAACCCCACTGGAATCATGACATTACAATGTGTAGATATTCAGAAATCCCGGATTTAGTGGGTACAGGTCATTCTTCCTAACAACCAACTTAAAATGAGCGCTGAAAGCGCGTCAGGAAGAATTATGGAACAAATGATGCATAGCTGGAAAGCCCTGAAAGTCTATTTTCTAGTGCGGAAAGAATCACTCCATTTGAAATTGTGTAACGTCCGAAAAGTAGTTTTTAATACAGAAGGGTCAGATTTGACAGATTTCAGAAAGGGGGAAGTTTCCCGAAGCATGAAAACGAATCACATGTGAGCTAAAGACTTAGATACTTTTAGGTTGCATATAATATGACTTAGTGTAAAGAGTTGAGTGAAAAATTGAAATGATCACATGTAAATAGTAGACTTAGGTTTTATCTTGTAGGAAAATTAGTAAAAACAAACCTTGCACCCCCATAAACAAAACCTAGCATAGTTACGCATGCACCCTTAATCTCCGGTTAAGAACGATCCCTACTTATCAATGCTACATCAACAAAGAAGGGTTTTAATTGTATTCGTGTTTGATTAAGTGTTTAATTAAATGCTTGAAAATATGTGAATCAGTTTCCGAGGTGTGGTACAGTGTTGTGGATTATGATTTTGATCAGATATATTTTATGACTATTCAGGGGATCGAGATCGTACTTCGGGCGAGAGATCTTCCGCCGGGCCACGTGATTAGCGTGAGTGCGCGTTTTGCTCATCTATGAGTGGATATTTCTTTTCACGGATTGACTGTGAGTCTTTTATATTCGTTTTACGAGCATGAGCATGCAGTTATGATCATGTTTTAAATGAGCATGTGTTTTACGATTATTCATTCATTTACGTATATGCACCTATGAATATACATACATTTATATTATGTTTTATGCATATGCATGGAAAGGATTTATGATTTGGTTTACACAGAGTACGGTCTCAGTGAACAGAGTTGTATCGATACACATTGGCTTCTCGGCTGATCCCCGAGTACGCTCCGGGGGGGACAGATATCCTGACCCGAGGCCTTTCTGGCTTGGAATCACATGTGGGTCTGGGATCCCGTGATTCATACTGTACTAGTGTGAGGGAGTCCATGAGTGACCCCGCGGTATTTATGATGCATGCTCTGTACGCGTGAGGAGTTAGAGTCTCCCTCGTGTACCATTTGATTTTTATGCATTTAGACTCGCATATGCATTTTCGTCCACTCACTCTAATTGTTTATATGTCTTTCCCCTGGTTTTTTCAGTTTCCGTGCCCAGTTTGCAGTTCAGATTCTGGAGTCTCACGTCGTGGTTGGAGGCTAATTGTTCGAGCTACCTGTGTTTTCCAGTAGGTTTCTTGTTTCGCCTACTGTTGTATATTTTGTATATATATATACTAGAGGTCGCTCTGATACGTTCTGGTACTTGTTTTATACGGTTTTTCCCGGATATACTATATATTACAGTTATGTTTACTGTTTAATGTTATTGATATGATATTGAGAAATTCGGATGTGATAGGTGCCCACGGTTTGGCTTTTGTGACATAGGATGAAGTGTTATTTTCCGGGTGCAGGTAATGGCAATTCCGCGTTAGTAGCGTTACTCTGCCGAAATTTTAATTGTTTTTGTTGGTTCATGTTTTCAGAAGGGGTTTGATTCCGGTTTAGGAAACTAAATCGGGGTTGGGTCCTTTCACAGCTTTCAGATCACGATATGGGCATTATGTGTTCTTAGTTATGCCGTTTGGGTTGACCAATGCCCCCGCAGCTTTCATGGACTTGATGAACAGAGTGTTCAGACGATTCCTGGACAAGTTTGTGATCGTGTTCATCGACGACATTCTGATTTATTCCAGGAGTGTGGGCCAGCACAAGAAGCATTTGCGAGCTGTTTTGCGAACTTTGCGAGATAATCAGCCGTTAATCAAATCAAACTTTAATCATAAATAAACAAAAAGAAACAATACAAAGGCGAAGATTGAGAAAATAAGTCATGGTTACACTTTGAGAGTTTGTGAAGAGCATTACAACGCTAAAAGTGATGGTTCTCAAGAAGAAAAATGAAGAGTGCCTTGCACTAATTCCTTGGAGGTGGAAGCTTCGGCCTGGGAGAGTTTTTCTTGAGGCAGGGATTCGGCTCTATGGTGTGTGATGCCTGGCTGCTAGGAATGAATTAACTCCACCCGGGTAAGTTGACATTTAGTCACTAAATCAGTGATTTCCAAATATTTATATGTCTGAATTGAGTGATTTTTTCTGCGCTGGAAATTTAACTTTGAGAGCTTTCCGATGACATATTATTCGTATCCTAATTCGTCATGAATCATTTTCGGTAGCTGATTGAAGTGTGCTGATTTGCACAGGCAGATTTCCTGATTTCAAGCTTCTAATCCATCTTCTTCTTTTGGGCTTCTTTGTGGCCGAATCTTCGCATGATCATGGACCTTCATGAACACATGAACAAGGTCTTGACCCATCTTAATTGTCTTTGATTTAATCTTTATAAATCGTGGCCCATTCTTTTCTTCTTTCTTCCTCATAATAGGAAATTCCCCCTTAGCCATTTATGCCTCATTTACTCCATCATCTTTATTTCGGACCTAAAAAAACAAAATAAGTTAGAAATAAGAATACTAAGGTTATAACTAAGCTAAATGTAGAGAGAAATACGTTAAGAATCAAGCATAAAATTCGTAGATCACACGCACGGCAGCGTGTGGGCTAGGCACCACCTCCGATGGAGGCTGGAATTCCCACCGACACCAAATTATGCAACCTACATACCAAAATGTTCAGGTCAACAAGCCTACCAATATTTATGAAGGACACAATATCAAAATCAGGCCAGAAATTAATGAAATGACTGGAAAACCAAAAACCAACCGGAAATTCATAACCTCTGATCGCCGGAATCTGTCCACCATTACAAAAATAAGGACTATAACCGACGACCTTGAGTCGACGGCTATAGCAAGCCCAGTCGTTGGCTATAGTCATAGCCGACGACCGGCCATCCGCTATACAATCGACGACCAAAGGCTGTAAGCAAAACTATGGCCGACGACAAGGAGGTAGGTCGTCGGGTATAGGCAGGACTATACCCGATGACTTGATGTCGTCGGGTATAGTCCTGCCTATACCTGACGACCAGTCAACGGCTGAAGTTGACCAGAGGAGGATTATACCCAACGAGCAGAAGGTGAGTCGTCAGGTATTGTGTTTAGGATAGCCGACAACACAATTCCAAGTCATCAGCTATGGTTTAAAATTTCAGAAGAAAAAATATACTCAAAAAAGTACAATTCTAATCTCCGAACCTACAATTGCATAATATTCTTGATCGAAGTTGCAAAACACATTAGAGATTCACTAACAAAACACAAATTCACACATATTACACCCTAACCTATGGATGATCCAAATTGTTGTTATTGAAAACATCGACATTAATATCCTCGTCTTTGGGATCCTCCTGCGGCCGCGTGGTAGATAAAGGGAACGCAGGTGGAGCCGAGATTGGGAATCCAGATGACTGGAGCTGTGTAGTCCAATCCTGAAACCATGAAGCCATCGCAGACTGCTCGGCTAATCTTGCCCGCTCCATCTTCTCCACCCGCCTTTGAGTCTCTTCCAGCACCCTCTACTGCTCTGCCGTCTGCCTTTGGTGCTCTTCCGCTTACCTCTGGTGCTCTGCCGTCACCCTCTGAAGCTATTCTTGTACATGAGAAGATTTCGAACTTACCGACCTGGGTGAGAATCCAGGAATGTTCTTCAAGACCTCATCCTCCTTCTGTCCTATACCCCTACAGTAGTAGCCACTTCCCTATGATGGGAAAACCTCACCCATGATCCCAGCCGCTACAAGCGGGTCAGATTGATCAATCTGAGAGATTGCCTGGGGGAGGTCCGAATCCTGGGTCTCAGGCCATTGCCTTTTCACGAGCTGAGTCAATACCACTTGCACTCTCGCCTAATTAACAATGAAAAAAAAATTGGAGCAGTAAACATACGTAAATTTTTTTGGAGATATATCATAGCAAATATATTAATTAAGTTATAAGGGCATAAGACTTACAATATCTTTAGGGCACTGAAGATACGCTTTCTGTAACGTATACTCCAAATAGGGTACTTCAGGGTGTTGGGTGGCCTCCTCCATCCAACCCGCAAAGGATCTCGAACCGCCATGATGGTTCTTCGTGTTTTTTTCCCAATTCGCCGCTTTTATTACATAAATAGCCTGATTGGATGAACATATGTGAAAAAAAAATTAATTAGAAAATTATTTTTACCAAATATGATATAAGTAAGCAAAAACAGAGTACTATTGCATACCTCGACCTTTGGGGTGTTGATGAGGACTATGAGCCACTGTCATTCGTACTCCCTATACATAAACTCCATAGAGGTACCCCCGCGGATGTTGTCGTGCTTCTTCCAGTGCTTTTTGAGATCACTCTTCCACTCCTTGTACCTATATATGGGAGATATGGGTGAGTAAATTGATATATAAATGATCAAAAAAATGTCTAAAATTTAATTCTATATCTCATGACCTTCTTCCCTGCACCTGATCAGCCCACGTGTATTTGAGCTTATCCAGCACAATAAACCACAGCTACAATGTATTTATATAAATAAATATATAAATGGTATACATACATAATGATTATATAAAGGATAATTACACATAACGAATATATAATTAACTTACCGACAACGCATTGTTCACATAGTCCTTCACACATTGTGGCACAGATGACCACTTTCCCCATAGAACCGACACTCTGTCTCGTATTATAATGCCTACCATGCCGGCGTACTTCTACATATTCCTATATACTATCACCTCTCCATTCGAATTGGTCTGTATGAGCACTTTCCCACTTTCCTTGACCACCTTTGTCAAGTAGCATGCTGCTAACCGTGCCTCTAGTATTCTTTATTGGATTACCTCCAACGTCGGTGTCGCCTAACAGAAAGGAAAAAATAGTAATCATAACCACTTAAGCGGTATATTCATTATGTATTAATGAGTTTCAAATTAAAAACTAAGTTTGCTCATATTTTGAAAGGACCCGACCCCGATTTAGTTTCCTAAACCGGAATCAAACCCCTTCTGAAAACACGAACTTGCAAAAAAAACACAAACATTTCGGCAGATTTTCGCTATAACGTGGAATTGCCATTAACCTGCTGAAAGGACCCAACCCCGATTCAGTTACCTAAATCGGAATCAAACCCTTCCGAAAATACGAACCAACAAAAACTTTTCAAAATTTCGGCAGAGTTTCGTTACTAGCGTGGAATTACCATAACCTGCACGCGGAAATTAACACTTCATCCTATGCCACAAAAAGCAAACCGTGGGCACCAATCCCATCCGGATTTCTCAACATCAATATAATCAACAAACAGTAAACATACTGTACTATATATATGTATATCCGAGAAAATCCGTATAAACAAGTATCAGAATGTATCAGAGCGACCTCTAGTATAAAATATATACAACATGTACATCAGTAGGTGAAACTGAAACCTACTGGAAAACACAGATGACTCTGATCACTAGCCTCCAAACCACGACGTGAAACACCAAACCTGAACTGCAAACTGGGCACGGAAACCGAAAAGCCCAGGGGAAAGACAATAAACACGTTAGAGTGAGTGGACGAAAATAAATGTCTTTCACCAAGTAATATATACATATAAAATCATATGCGAGTCATATGTATAAGTAAAGAAATGGTACACGAGGGAGACTCCAACTCCTCACGCGTCCGGGTACACGAGGGAGACTCCAACTCCTCACGCGTACAGAGCATGCAATATAAAATCGCGGAATCACTCATGGACTATCACGCGATAGCACAGTCTGAATCACGGGATCCCAGACCCACACGTGATTCCTAGCCAGAAAGGCCTCGGGTCAGGATGTCTGTCCTTCCCGGAGCGTACTCGGGGATCAGCCGAGAAGCCAATGTGTATCGATACCACAACATATACTGAGACTGTACTCTGTGTAAACCAAATCATAAATCTTTTCTATGCACATGCTTAAAACATAATATGTACATATATTCGTATACGTATATTCGTATAAACATAATCGTAAACACATGCTCGTAAAATCATAATCAACTCGCATGCTCAAGTTCGTAAATAATCATAAAAGACTCGCAGTCAATCTGTGAAAAGAAATGTCCACTCACAGACTCTCGAAACGCGCACACGCGCTAAACTCGTGGTCCGGCGGAAGATCCCTCGCCAGAAGCACGCTCACGATCCAGATCTCGATCTCGATCTCCTGAATACATATACACATAACTGATCAATATCGTAATCCACAACACTGTACTGAAGCACGGAAACCAACCGTTCCCGAAAATACAAAATGCGATGCAAAATGAATTACGGAAATCCCGAAATCCCAACTCGAAACCTCGACTGAAAATCGGCTACTCAAATCAACCCGAAAACCTCCGTACGATAATCAGGGCGTGATTACGAGAAAAATGACATTAAAAACGTCGAAATCTGAAAATTTGACTTTTCCTCCGCCGTTGACCGCCGTTGACCGCCGCCGGCGGCGGCGGCGCGCCGTCAACGGAGGAATTCCACGGCCAACTTCTCCAGTTCAGACCATCTCATCACCACGAATCTCTTTCCCTTCTAGCATGAAGACCAATTCAGCCCGGAACCACCTCAAATTCACGAAACCCGATCGGAAAATTCCCACCGGAAAACCCATTCGGGTTTGCCACCAAACTCAATCCCGTTCAAAACTAATCATCTAGGGAGCATCACAGAGGGATGGGGAACAAAACCCCCAACATCCCAACCCAAGAACCTCGCCGGAACTATAACTCCGATCACCACCGATTCCATCCAACTCGACCTAACTCGGGTTACCTCAAAACCAACCCATTTCAACTCAAACCAAATTCTAACATACTCGAAATCAAGAGAGGAGTCTAGCTATACCTGTCCCGTGGCCGATGGTGGCCGGAATTGGTCGCCGGAAAGTGCAAGCCGAAACGGGAAACTTCTTCCCACGGTCAACCTGGTCAACTTTCCAAAACGGGAAAGTCAAAGACTAGTCAATGCAAAACTGAATTTTTACGACTATTCTCGACTAATTTCCGACTTTTCGATATTTATACTCGTCCCTCGGGTCAATCAACGGTCCGAAATGAATATACGATGTGATTCGGATAAGCTCGAAACAATCGGATAAACTCGTCGGAACCCGAAACTTCAAATAATCATAAAATATTCCTCGGTTATCGGAAAAATCTTCCGAAACCACCCACGAACTCGAAATCACGTACTCTACATTTTCCGTGAAGACACCCAACTCAAATTCTCGACCAAAAACAAAGTCGCGAAACGAATCGGCAAACCACATAATATCGCAAAACTGCGACTAAAACCAAACCTCGAAAATCGTACCAAACACACATCTGATTCTGGTTCGGGTCGTCACAAATCTACCCCCCTTAAAGAAATTTCGACCTCGAAATTTACGTACCTGTCATGTGAACAGATGAGGATACTGCTCCCGCATACGCTGCTCGGTCTCCCAGGTGGCCTCCTCAATCGAATGGTTCTGCCACAAGACCTTCACAAGCGGAATCACACGGTGCCTCAGCTCCTGTTCACGTCGATCGAGAATCTGTACTGGCTCCTCAACATACGATAAATCCTCTCTGATCGGCAACTGCTGTGGGGCTATCACATGTGAAGGATCTGAGATGTACTTCCGCAACATCGAAACATGGAAGACATCATGTACACGAGCCATCTCAGCCGGTAACTCAAGTCTGTAAGCAACAGCTCCAACCCTCTCCGTAATCTCATACGGACCAATATACCGCGGTCGAAGCTTGCCACGCTTCCCGAAACGCACCACTCCCCTCCACGGAGACAGTTTCAGGAAGACCCAATCACCAACCTCGAACTCTAAGCTCTTCCTCCTCACATCCGCGTAACTCTTCTGCCGATCCTGGGCGATCTTCAACCGATCCCGAATCACCTGTATGTCCTCCATCGTGGTTTTCACCAAATCAGGACCAATGAGCCAACGCTCGCCCACCTCACTCCAACACAATGGAGTGCGACACTGCTTCCCGTACAGAGCCTCGTACGGTGCCATCTCAATACTGGCCTGATAGCTGTTATTGTAAGCAAACTCGATCAAGTGCAATTGCTGATCCCAGTTTCCCCGAAACTGCAATACACACGATCTCAGCATATCCTCAAGAGTCTGAATGGTCCGCTCGGACTGCCCGTCAGTCTGAGGATGAAAAGCTGTACTAAATCGCAACTTCGTGCCCAAAGCTCGCTGTAAAGCCTGCCAAAACTCGGATGTGAACTGACTATCACGGTCAGAAACAATGGACACAGGCACACCATGCAAGCGAACAATCTCTGATAAGTACAACTTAGCCAGTCTGCCCACTGAAATCTTCCCTGGAAGTGCAAGAAAATGTGCAGATTTCGTCAATCGATCAACGATAACCCAAATGCCAGTGTTGCCCGCCGAAGTACGTGGCAACTGATAGACGAAATCCATCGTGATATGCTCCCACTTCCAAACTGGAATCTCAAGTGGCTGTAGTTTCCCTGCAGGTTTCTGCCTCTCCGCCTTCACCTGCTGACAAATCAAACACCGACTCACGTACGTGGCAATCTCTCGCTTCATGTTGCGCCACCAATAGTACGCTCGAAGTGTACGAAACATCTTCGTACCTCCAGGATGCATCGCATACGCTGAACTGTGAGCCTCGTCTAGAATCTCCTTCTTCAAGTCCTCATCCCTGGGTACACATAATCTACCCCTGAACAACAACGTACCGTCGTCGCTCAATCGAAACTCTGTAGGCACACCATTCCGAATCATGGTCTTCTTGCTCAGCAAGTAAGGATCTGAATCCTGTGCCTCCCGTACCTGATCAACCAATACGGGTCGTACCTGAAAGTTAGCCAACAAGGCTCCATCATCATCATAACCAAACACAGCACCCGTAGCCCGTAGCTCGGCTAACATCGATACTCTGGCCACACACATGTGAAACAATGAGGCTCCCGATTTCCGGCTAAGTGCATCTGCCACAACATTGGCCTTCCCTGGATGGTACTCAAACGTACAATCATAATCATTGATCAACTCCATCCATCGGCGCTGCCTCATGTTCAGATCCGGCTGTGTCCGCAAGTAAGTGAGACTCTTGTGGTCAGTGAAAATCTTACACTGAGCACCGTACAAGTAATGTCTCCAACTCTTCAACGCTAACACAATAGCGGCTAACTCCAAATCATGCGTCGGATAGTTGACCTCGTGCGGTTTCAGCTGTCTGGAACCGTACGCCACAACTCTACCATGCTGCATCAACACACAGCCAAGGCCCAACTTCGACGCGTCGCTATACACAACATACTCACCACTGTCGTCTGGTAATGTCAGAACCGGTGCGGTAGTCAATCTCTCCTTCAGGAGCAAATAACTCTCCTCGCACGCATCAGACCACTCAAACTTGACGCCCTTCTTCGTTAATCTGGTCAGTGGTGTAGCTATCCGTGAAAAATCCTGTACAAACCGTCGATAATAGCCTGCTAATCCCAAGAAACTCCGGATCTCCGGTACAGTAGTGGGTCGACTCCAATTCAGCACGGCCTCAATCTTGTCAGGATCAACACTAACTCCCTCGGCCGAAATCACGTGGCCCAAAAACTTCACACTATCCAACCAGAACTCACACTTGCTAAACTTCGCGAACAGCTGATGGTCCCGCAAAGTCCGCAACACCACTCGTAAGTGCTTCCTGTGCTGGCCCACACTCCTCGAGTATATCAAAATATCATCAATGAATACAATCACGAACTTGTCCAGGAATCGTCGAAATACCCGATTCATCAAGTCCATGAAAGCTGCGGGGGCGTTGGTCAACCCAAACGGCATAACCAAAAACTCATAGTGCCCATACCGCGTCCTGAAAGCTGTCCTGGCAACATCTGAATCCCGGATCCTCAACTGGTGATATCCGGATCGAAGATCAATCTTCGAAAAGACTGCTGCTCCCTTCAGCTGATCGAACAAGTCGTCAATCCGTGGCAACGGATACTTGTTCCTCACCGTAATCTGATTCAGCTTCCGATAGTCGATGCACAAACGCATGGATCCGTCCTTCTTTCGCACAAACAACACTGGAGCACCCCACGGAGAAACACTCGGTCGAATAAATCCCTTCTCCAACAACTCCTGAAGCTGAATCTGCAACTCCCTCAACTCTGCAGGTGCCATCCGGTACGGTGTCTGGGAAATCGGTCCAGTACCCGGCAATAACTCAATGGTAAAATCAATCTCCCGCACAGGGGGTATACCAGGTAACTCCGCTGGAAACACATCCGGAAACTCAGACACAACCTCAATACTACCAAGCTCTGGCACTGCAGCTGTAGTATCCACAACATGGGCTAAATATGCAACACAACCCTTCTTCATCAATCGAACCGCTCTCAATGCGGAAATCAAACACGGTAGGGAAGTGTTCTTCTCGCCACGAAACAATATCTCAGGTAACCCTGGTCGTCGAAACGCGACCTCCTTCCTGTGGCAATCAAACATAGCCCAGTGCGACTCCAAAAAGTCCATACCCAATATCAGATCGAAATCCACAATATCAAGTAATAACAGATCAGCGGCTAAACCATGGCCATCAACAAACACCTCACAATCTCGGTAGACCCAACCGATGCTCACAACCTCACCTGACGGATACAACACTCTCCACAACCCCGGAAGTGGAGATGCAGGTACCGTAGCCAATGATGACAGTCTATATGATATGAATGAGTGTGTGGCACCTGGATCTAGCAATGCAACTACTGGAATACCAAAAACATGTAACGTACCGATAACGACCTCCGGTGATGCTCTGCCCTCACGCATAGTCATAGCATGAACTCTCGCCTGTCCGGCTGGTCGTCCTCGCTGGGGCTGTCCCTGCTGTCTACCCTGACCTGCAAACTGTGCTGGTCGAGCTCCCGTAGTGGCACCTCGCTCAACTCCGGAACCCTGGGTCGCCTGTCCACCAGTACCATACGACTGAGGACACTCCCTCGAATAGTGACCCACCTGGCCACAACTGTAACAAGTGACAGTACCCCCGCTGACATGGTCCAACATGATACCTATTGCACAGGTTACACAACGGATACTCCCTCGGTGTAGCAGGTGTGCGAAAAAGTCGTCGAGGATAACTAGAACCGCTGGAATCCCCACTAGCCTGTGGTCGCTGCGGTCGATCTCTCCTCCCTCTCTGTCTCCACCTGGGTACACTAGCTGGTGGTCGATAAGATCCACCGCCTGAGGATGACGCTGAACCGGAAGTATCAGAACTCAGCCTCTTCGAAGGCCCCTGACTCGGTCCACCTTCCTCAAATCGTCTCGGCTGGTACCTCTGCTGTCTCTCCTGCTCAATGTCCTCGCCTCGGAGAGCTGCACTGACAAATTCATCAAAGTTGTTCCTCGGCATCGTAGTCAACGTCGCCTTGATGTTCAGATTCAATCCCAGCTCAAACCTGCGACACTTGGCTTCCTCTGTAGCCACCATATCCCGCGCAAAACGAGACAAACGAGTAAACCGATCCCGATACTCAAGTACAGACAAACTGCCCTGCCTCAAGTTCGTGAACTCCTCGTACTTGCGCTGCTGGGTAGCCTGATTAAAATACCTCCGCATAAACAGATCACGAAACAATGTCCACGGAGTATCCACAGGAACTCTGTCAGTACTGACCCACCAGAAGTATGCATCACCCTCAAGTAAACCAACTGCAGCTACTGTCATCTGCTCAGGTGTAAACTGCAGACGCTCACAAACACGCTCAATCTGAACCAACCATGCCTCGCATATCTCTGGATCAACTGAACCCGAAAACACAGTAGCACCCGCAGTGCGAGCCTTGACCACAGGGTCAAAACGCTCTTCCAAACGCAGCACTCGCATAAGCAAGTCGCGCGTTCGGCGATCCTCATCAGGATCATCATCCCGATCAACACGGGGACCACGTCGAGGAGGCATCCTACTGATACAAGACAAGCATTAGGCACTAGCAGAAAGAACGTAATCATGAAACCGCAGATATTTGAGGACATACAACACCCGAAGTATTGATGAGTACCGCTGGCCAGTCGGGTCATCACTCCAGCCATGCTGTATCAACTCAAATACCCTAAGCGTCACAACTACAAGAGTCTACAGAATCTGACAACCTAATGCTCTGATACCAAGCTGAAAGGACCCAACCCCGATTCAGTTACCTAAATCGGAATCAAACCCTTCCGAAAATACGAACCAACAAAAACTTTTCAAAATTTCGGCAGAGTTTCGTTACTAGCGTGGAATTACCATAACCTGCACGCGGAAATTAACACTTCATCCTATGCCACAAAAAGCAAACCGTGGGCACCAATCCCATCCGGATTTCTCAACATCAATATAATCAACAAACAGTAAACATACTGTACTATATATATGTATATCCGAGAAAATCCGTATAAACAAGTATCAGAATGTATCAGAGCGACCTCTAGTATAAAATATATACAACATGTACATCAGTAGGTGAAACTGAAACCTACTGGAAAACACAGATGACTCTGATCACTAGCCTCCAAACCACGACGTGAAACACCAAACCTGAACTGCAAACTGGGCACGGAAACCGAAAAGCCCAGGGGAAAGACAATAAACACGTTAGAGTGAGTGGACGAAAATAAATGTCTTTCACCAAGTAATATATACATATAAAATCATATGCGAGTCATATGTATAAGTAAAGAAATGGTACACGAGGGAGACTCCAACTCCTCACGCGTCCGGGTACACGAGGGAGACTCCAACTCCTCACGCGTACAGAGCATGCAATATAAAATCGCGGAATCACTCATGGACTATCACGCGATAGCACAGTCTGAATCACGGGATCCCAGACCCACACGTGATTCCTAGCCAGAAAGGCCTCGGGTCAGGATGTCTGTCCTTCCCGGAGCGTACTCGGGGATCAGCCGAGAAGCCAATGTGTATCGATACCACAACATATACTGAGACTGTACTCTGTGTAAACCAAATCATAAATCTTTTCTATGCACATGCTTAAAACATAATATGTACATATATTCGTATACGTATATTCGTATAAACATAATCGTAAACACATGCTCGTAAAATCATAATCAACTCGCATGCTCAAGTTCGTAAATAATCATAAAAGACTCGCAGTCAATCTGTGAAAAGAAATGTCCACTCACAGACTCTCGAAACGCGCACACGCGCTAAACTCGTGGTCCGGCGGAAGATCCCTCGCCAGAAGCACGCTCACGATCCAGATCTCGATCTCGATCTCCTGAATACATATACACATAACTGATCAATATCGTAATCCACAACACTGTACTGAAGCACGGAAACCAACCGTTCCCGAAAATACAAAATGCGATGCAAAATGAATTACGGAAATCCCGAAATCCCAACTCGAAACCTCGACTGAAAATCGGCTACTCAAATCAACCCGAAAACCTCCGTACGATAATCAGGGCGTGATTACGAGAAAAATGACATTAAAAACGTCGAAATCTGAAAATTTGACTTTTCCTCCGCCGTTGACCGCCGTTGACCGCCGCCGGCGGCGGCGGCGCGCCGTCAACGGAGGAATTCCACGGCCAACTTCTCCAGTTCAGACCATCTCATCACCACGAATCTCTTTCCCTTCTAGCATGAAGACCAATTCAGCCCGGAACCACCTCAAATTCACGAAACCCGATCGGAAAATTCCCACCGGAAAACCCATTCGGGTTTGCCACCAAACTCAATCCCGTTCAAAACTAATCATCTAGGGAGCATCACAGAGGGATGGGGAACAAAACCCCCAACATCCCAACCCAAGAACCTCGCCGGAACTATAACTCCGATCACCACCGATTCCATCCAACTCGACCTAACTCGGGTTACCTCAAAACCAACCCATTTCAACTCAAACCAAATTCTAACATACTCGAAATCAAGAGAGGAGTCTAGCTATACCTGTCCCGTGGCCGATGGTGGCCGGAATTGGTCGCCGGAAAGTGCAAGCCGAAACGGGAAACTTCTTCCCACGGTCAACCTGGTCAACTTTCCAAAACGGGAAAGTCAAAGACTAGTCAATGCAAAACTGAATTTTTACGACTATTCTCGACTAATTTCCGACTTTTCGATATTTATACTCGTCCCTCGGGTCAATCAACGGTCCGAAATGAATATACGATGTGATTCGGATAAGCTCGAAACAATCGGATAAACTCGTCGGAACCCGAAACTTCAAATAATCATAAAATATTCCTCGGTTATCGGAAAAATCTTCCGAAACCACCCACGAACTCGAAATCACGTACTCTACATTTTCCGTGAAGACACCCAACTCAAATTCTCGACCAAAAACAAAGTCGCGAAACGAATCGGCAAACCACATAATATCGCAAAACTGCGACTAAAACCAAACCTCGAAAATCGTACCAAACACACATCTGATTCTGGTTCGGGTCGTCACACCTGCACCCGAAAACACACTTAATCCTATGCCACAAAAGCCAAACCGTGGGCACCAATCCCATCCGGATTTCTCAATATCATAACAATAATGTAAAGTAATAAGCAAAACTGTACTTTACAGAAATCCGGGGAAAAACATATAAAAGTATAACATATGAGTAATCAGAGCGACCTCTAATGTATATATACAAAAATATACAACAGTAGGCAAAACAAAAAACCTACTAGAAAAGAAAGGTAGCTAGAACACTAGGCCTCCGACAGCGACGTGTGACACCAGAATCCGAACTGCAAACTGAGCACGGAAATCGAAAAGCCCTGGGGAAAGGCAAATAAAATCGTTAGAGTGAGTGGACGAAAATAATCATATGCCTTTTCACCTTTTATGTATATCATAAAACAAAGCGAGTTCTTAAAATAAATGGAGGTGTCAGGCGAATCTCTCAAGCCCGACGGTGATAAACTAGGCAAATCTCTCAAGCCTAGTGGGCACATCAGAGGAATCTCTCAACCCTGGATCTAGACTATCGGTGATCAGCCGAGTAACCAATGCATCGATGCTAAATAAATGCTATCACCATATAAAATATAAAACAATACCTCCAAAACCAATAAATAATCTCAATACTGTACTGGAAATAAATACTGAAATCAAGAACTCGCTACAATAGTGTAAATAAAAGTCCACTCACAAATAGCACAGCGCGCAAATGCGCTAATCACGAGATCCGGCGGAAAATCCCTCGCCCAACGTACGATCTCGATCCCCTGAATAATCACAAAATATAATTGATCAAAATCACAATTTACTACTCTGTACCACACCTCGAAAGCAACCATTTCCGGAAAATATAACTCGGATACAAAATAATCAACGAAAACCCCCAAATTCTCCACATAAACCCTCGACTAAAAATCTGATATCCAAATCAACTCGAAAATCTCAAGGCGATGATCGGGGCGGGATTACGAGCGAAACGGCATAAAATTTGTCGAAATCCAAAAAGTCAACGCCTCGCCGGAGCTCCGCCGTCACGAAAGGAATTTCCCGGCGAGGAAAGCCCAGTTTTCTAGTTCTCCTCTAGCCCAACACAACTCTCCACTACAACAACCTCCAATTTCCACTCAATCCACCAGAAAATAGCTCGAAAATCACAAAAATCACAAACCGGCCAGCGATTCGGATTCCCACTGGAACTCCGTCCACGGCGTACGGCCAAAGGCATCAAGGTGGCCCCACGAGCAAAACCACCCTAATCTCCAGCCACCACCGTGGCCGGAGCACCACCGTCCATCGACCCTGAAATCCCACATTTTTAAGCTCCTCGTTCTCCCTCAATATCTCACCAAATTTCACAAATCAAAGTGCTAAACCATAGGAAATCAAGAGGAGATTCGAACCATACCCAAATCGGAGGCAGAGGTGCATGGAAATGAAAAGTCGCCGGCGAGTAAAATGGTGGTACGGTTTCTCCCTCGGTCAATGCGGGTCAACGGTCTCTTCTGGTCAAACGACGGTCAAACTTCCCGAAACAGTGATTTTCGACAATTTTTGACTATTTCGATATTTATACTCGCGGCTCGATACGATCGACGGTGCAAAGCGAATCACATTCGCGTTTCGGATAAACACGACGAAATTACGCGATTTCAAATATTCATAACATATTCCTCGGTTGTCGAAACAATTATCCGAAACCGCCCATGAACTCGAAATCACGCATACTACGAATTCTCGTGAAGAGACTCAACTCAAATTCTTACCCGATAATTAAGTCGTGAACCGAACCACCAATTCGATTAATTATGATAAACTGTGATTACTCGTAAACTCGCAGATTAAGCAGATTAACGTGCTAATTCTGATTCGGGTCGTCACAAATCTACCCCCCTTAAAAAATTTCGACCTTGAAATTTACGTACCTGCTAAGTGAACATATGAGGATACTGCTCCCGCATACGTTGCTCGGTCTCCCAGGTGGCCTCCTCAACTGAATGATTCTGCCATAAGACCTTCACAAGCGGTATAACACGGTGCCTCAACTCTTGCTCACGTCGATCGAGAATCTATACCGGCTCCTCTACATATGTCAAATCTTCCCGGATAGGAAGCTAATGTGATGCTAACACATGTGATGGATCTGGAATGTTTTTTTGCAACATCGAGACATGAAAAACATCGTGTACTCAAGTCATCTCAGAAGGCAACGCTAATTTGTAAGCCACGGCACCAACTCTCTCGGTAATCTCGTACGGACCAATGTACCATGGTCGAAGCTTCCCAAGCTTCCCGAAACGCACAATTCCCCTCTAAGGAGATAATTTCAGGAAGACCCAATCGCCCACCTCAAACTCGAGACTCTTTCTTCTCACGTCCGCATAACTTTTCTGGCGATCCTGGGCAATCTTCAATCTGTCCCGGATAATCTGAATATTCTCCATGGTGCTCTTCACCAGATCAGGGCCAATAGTCATCGCTCGCCCACCTCACTGCAACACAACGGAATGCGGCACTGCCTCCCGTACAGGGCCTCATACGGTGCCATCCCAATACTGGCCTGATAGCTGTTGTTGTAGGCGAACTCAATCAAATGCAGTTGCTGGTCCCAATTTCCTCGAAACTGCAACACACAAGACCGCAATATATCCTCGAGAGTTTGAATAGTCCTCTCAGACTGCCCATCAGTCTGAGGATGAAAACCTGTACTGAAACGTAATCTGGTACCCAAGGCTCACTGTAATGCCTGGCAGAACTCAGAAGTACACTGATTGTCTCGGTCAGAAACAATGGATACAGGCACACCATGAAGACGAATGTTCTCCGCCAAATACAGCTTTACCAGTCTGCCCACTGAAATCTTCCCCGGAAGTGCAAGGAAATGACCGGATTTCGTCAATCGATCTACGATAACCCATATACCAGTATTACCAGCTGAAGTACGCGGTAACGGATACACGAAATAAGACACCTGCTCACATATGCGGTAATTTCTCGCTTCATATTTTGCCACCATTAATAAGCTCAGAGTGTACGAAACATCTTCGTACCGCCAGGATGCATCGCATAAGTAGAACAATGCGCTTCGTCTAAAATCTCTTTCTTCAAACCCTCATCTCTGGGTACACATAATCTGCCTCTGAATAACAATATACCATCATCACTCAACCGAAACTCTGTTTTCACACCATTCCGGATCATGGTCTTCTTATCCAACAGATAGGAATCCGCATCCTGAGCTTCCCGAACCTGATCAACCAATACTGGTTGAACCTGGAAGCTAGCCAACAAAGCTCTATCATCGTCCCACTCAAACTCAGCTTCCGTAGTCTGTAACTCGGCTAACATGGAAACTCTGGCCACACACACATGAAACAATGAAGCTCTGGATTTTTGACTGAGTGCATCAGCAATGACATTAGCCTTCCCTGGATGATACTCGAAAGTGCAATCATAATCATTGATCAACTCCATCCATCTGCGCTACCTCATGTTGAAGTCTGGCTGCGTGCGCAAATATGTGAGACTTTTGTGATCTGTGTATATCTTGCACTGCGCTCCGTACAAGTAGTGTCTCCAACTCTTCAAGGCTAATACAATAGCAGCCAACTCCAAATCGTGTGTAGGATAGTTGACTTCATGTGGTTTCAATTGTCTGGAACCGTATGCCACAAACTCTCCACTGTCGTCAGATAGGGTCAAAACCGGTGGAATAGTCAACTTTTCCTTCAAGAGCAAGTAACTCTCCTCACATGCGTCAGACCACTCGAACGTGACGCCTTTCTTCGTCAATCTGGTAAGTGGAGTGGCAATCCGTGAAAAATCTTGCACAAAGCACCGATAGTAACCTGCCAAACCCAAGAAATTACTGATCTCTGGTACGGTGGTAGGTTTACTCCAATTCAACACAGCTTCAATCTTGTCAAGATCCACGCTGACTCCCTGAGCTGATATCACGCGACCCAAAAACATCACGATATCCAACCAAAACTCACACTTGTTGAACTTCGCAAACAGCTGATTGTCTCTTAAAGTCTGCAAAATAGCTCACAAATGCTTCTTGTGCTGGCCCACACTCTTGGAGTAAACCAGGTTGTCATCGATGAACACGATCACAAACTTGTCTAGAAACTGCCTGAATACCCGGTTCATCAAGTTCATGAAAGCTGCAGGGGCATTGGTCAACCCAAACGGCATAACCAAGAACTCATAATACCCGTACCATGATCTGAATGCTGTCCTGGCCACATCTGACTCAGATTAATCTTCGAAAAGATTGAAGCTCCCTTAAGCTGATCAAACAAGTCTTCAATCCGCGACAATGGATACTTGTTCTTCACCGTGACCTGATTCAGTTTCCGGTAATCAATACACAACCGTATGGAACCATCCTTCTTCTGCACAAACAGTACAGGAGCACCCCACGGTGATACACTAGGTCGTATGAAACCTTTCTCCAGTAGCTCTTGAAGTTGAATTTGTAGCTCCTTCAACTCCGTTGGAGCCATACGATAAGGTGCCTGTGATATGGGTCTAGTGCCTGGTAAAAACTCAATGGTGAAATCGATTTCCCGAACTGGAGGAATACCCGGTAACTCCTCAGGAAACACATCCGGAAACTCGAAAACAACCTCAATGTCACCAATGTTTGGTACAGTAGCCTGTGTATCTATAACATGAGCTAAGCAAGCAACATAACCCTTCTTCATCATCCGCTCGGCCTTCATTACTGAAATCACACATGGCAATGAAGTATTCTTCTCACCGTGAAACAATATCTCTGGAAAACCTGGGCGTCGAAACACAACCTCCTTCTTGTGACAATCGAGCATAGCCCAATGTGTCTCCAAGAAGTCCATAGACAAAATCAAATCAAAATCGACGATATCCAGCAATAACAAATCCGCGGCTAAGCCATGGTGTCCAATAAAAATCTCACAGTCTCTGTACACCCAGCCAATACTCACAACCTCACCGAACGGATACAACACTCTCCACAACCCCGGAAGTTGAGACGCAGGTACAGTAGCTAAAGATGATAGTCTATATGACATGAATGAATGCGTAGCACCTGGATCTAACAATGTAAGTACAGGATAACGAAAGACATGCAACGTACCGATAACAACCTTCGGTGAAGCTCTGCCCTCACGCAATGTCATGGCATGAACCCTGGCCTGCCCGAGTGGTCGTCCACGCTGAGGGTGACCCTGTTGTCCGCCCTAGCCAGAAAACTATACTGGTCGCGCCCCAGAAGTGGTACCTCGCTCTCCTTTGGAACTCTGGGCTGCCTGTCCACCAGCACCATCAAGCTGGACACACTCTCTCGCATAGTGACCCACCTGGCCACAACGAAAACAAGTGCTAACCCATAGGAAATCAAGAGGAGATTCGAACCGGCGAGTAAAATGGTGGTACGGTTTCTCCCTCGGTCAATGCGGGTCAACGGTCTCTTCTGGTCAAACGACGGTCAAACTTCCCAAAACAGTGATTTTCGACAATTTTTGACTATTTCGATATTTATACTCGCGGCTCGATACGATCGACGGTGCAAAGCGAATCACATCCGCGTTTCGGATAAACACGACGAAATTACGCGATTTCAAATATTCATAACATATTCCTCGGTTGTCGAAACAATTATCCGAAACCGCCCATGAACTCGAAATCACGCATACTACGAATTCTCGTGAAGAGACTCAACTCAAATTCTTACCCGATAATTAAGTCGTGAACCGAACCACCAATTCGATTAATTATGATAAACTGTGATTACTCGTAAACTCGCAGATTAAGCCGATTAACGTGCTAATTCTGATTCGGGTCGTCACAAATCTACCCCCCTTAAAAAATTTCGACCTTGAAATTTACGTACCTGCTAAGTGAACATATGAGGATACTGCTCCCGCATACGTTGCCCGGTCTCCCAGGTGGCCTCCTCAACTGAATGATTCTGCCATAAGACCTTCACAAGCGGTATAACACGGTGCCTCAACTCTTGCTCACGTCGATCGAGAATCTATACCGGCTCCTCTACATATGTCAAATCTTCCCGGATAGGAAGCTAATGTGATCCTAACACATGTGATGGATCTGGAATGTTTTTTTGCAACATCGAGACATGAAAAACATCGTGTACTCAAGTCATCTCAGAAGGCAACGCTAATTTGTAAGCCACGGCACCAACTCTCTCGGTAATCTCGTACGGACCAATGTACCATGGTCGAAGCTTACCAAGCTTCCCGAAACGCACAACTCCCCTCTAAGGAGATAATTTCAGGAAGACCCAATCGCCCACCTCAAACTCGAGACTCTTTCTTCTCACGTCCGCATAACTTTTCTGGTGATCCTGGGCAATCTTCAATCTGTCCCGGATAATTTGAATATTCTCCATGGTGCTCTTCACCAGATCAGGGCCAATAGCCATCGCTCGCCCACCTCACTCCAACAGAACGGAATGCGGCACTGCCTCCCGTACAGGGCCTCATACTGTGCCATCCCAATACTGGCCTGATAGCTGTTGTTGTAGGCGAACTCAATCAAATGCAGTTGCTGGTCCCAATTTCCTCGAAACTGCAACACACAAGACCGCAATATATCCTCGAGAGTTTGAATAGTCCTCTCAGACTGCCCATCAGTCTGAGGATGAAAACCTGTACTGAAACGTAATCTGGTACCCAAGGCTCGCTGTAATGCCTGCCAGAACTCAGAAGTAAACTGATTGTCTCGGTCAGAAACAATGGATACAGGCACACCATGAAGACGAATGTTCTCCGCCAAATACAGCTTTACCAGTCTGCCCACTGAAATCTTCCCCGGAAGTGCAAGGAAATGAGCGGATTTCGTCAATCGATCTACGATAACCCATATACCAGTATTACCAGCTGAAGTACGCAGTAACGGATACACGAAATAAGACACCTGCTCACATATGCGGTAATTTCTCGCTTCATATTTTGCCACCATTAATAAGCTCGGAGTGTACGAAACATCTTCGTACCGCCAGGATGCATCGCATAAGTAGAACAATGAGCTTCGTCTAAAATCTCTTTCTTCAAACCCTCATCTCTGGGTACACATAATCTGCCTCTGAATAACAACGTACCATCATCACTCAACCGAAACTCTGTTGGCACACCATTCCGGATCATGGTCTTCTTATCCAACAGATAGGAATCCGCATCCTGAGCTTCCCGAACCTGATCAACCAATACTGGTTGAACCTGGAAGCTAGCCAACAAAGCTCTATCATCGTCCCACTCAAACTCAGCTTCCGTAGTCTGTAACTCGGCTAACATGGAAACTCTGGATTTTTGACTGAGTGCATCAGCAATGACATTAGCCTTCCCTCGATGATACTCGAAAGTGCAATCATAATCATTGATCAACTCCATTCATCTGCGCTACCTCATGTTGAAGTCTGGCTGCGTGCACAAATATGTGAGACTTTTGTGATCTGTGTATATCTTGCACTGCGATCAGTACAGGTAGTGTCTCCAACTCTTCAAGGCTAATACAATAGCAGCCAACTCCAAATCGTGTGTAGGATAGTTGACTTCATGTGGTTTCAATTGTCTGGAACCGTATGCCACAAACTCTCCACTGTCATCAGATAGGGTCAAAACCGGTGCAATAGTCAACTTTTCCTTCAAGAGCAAGTAACTCTCCTCACATGCGTCAGACCACTCGAACGTGACGCCTTTCTTCGTCAATCTGGTAAGTGGAGTGGCAATCCGTGAAAAATCTTGCACAAAGCGCCGATAGTAACCTGCCAAACCCAATAAATTACTGATCTCTGGTACGGTGGTAGGTTTACTCCAATTCAACACAGCTTCAATCTTGTCAAGATCCACGTTGACTCCCTGAGCTGATATCACGCGACCCAAAAACTTCACGATATCCAACCAAAACTCACACTTGTTGAACTTCGCAAACAGCTGATTGTCTCGTAAAGTCTGCAAAATAGCTCACAAATGCTTCTTGTGCTGGCCCACACACTTTGAGTAAACCAGGTTGTCATCGATGAACACGATCACAAACTTGTCTAGCAACTACCTGAATACCCGGTTCATCAAGTTCATGAAAGCTGCAGGGGCATTGGTCAACCCAAACGGCATAACCAAGAACTCATAATGCCCGTACCATGATCTGAAAGCTGTCATGGCCACATCTGACTCTCTGATCCTCAATTGATGGTATCCGGACCTCCGATTAATCTTCGAAAAGATTGAAGCTCCCTTAAGCTGATCAAACAAGTCTTCAATCCGCGACAATGGATACTTGTTCTTCACCGTGACCTAATTCAGTTTCCGGTAATCAATACACAACCGTATGGAACCATCCTTCTTCTGCACAAACAGTACAGGAGCACCCCACGGTGATACACTAGGTCGTATGAAACCTTTCTCCAGTAGCTCTTGAAGTTGAATTTGTAGCTCCTTCAACTCCGTTGGAGCCATACGATAAGGTGTCTGTGATATGGGTCTAGTGCCTGGTAAAAACTCAATGGTGAAATCGATTTCCCGAACTGGAGGAATACCCGGTAACTCCTCAGGAAACACATACGGAAACTCGAAAACAACCTCAATGTCACCAATGTTTGGTACAGTAGCTTGTGTATCTATAACATGAGCTAAGCAAGCAACGTAACCTTTCTTCATCATCCGCTCGGCCTTCATTGCTGAGATCACACATGGCAATGAAGTATTTTTCTCACCGTGAAACAATATCTCTGGAAAACCTGGGCGTCGAAACACAACCTCCTTCTTGTGACAATCGAGCATAGCCCAATGTGTCTCCAAGAAGTCCATAGACAAAATCAAATCAAAATCGACGATATCCAGCAATAACAAATCCGCGGCTAAGCCATGGTGTCCAATAAAAATCTCACAGTCTCTGTACACCCAGCCAATACTCACAACCTCACCGGACGGATACAACACTCTCCACAACCCCGGAAGTGGAGACGCAGGTACAGTAGCTAAAGATGATAGTCTATATGACATGAATGAATGCGTAGCACCTGGATCTAACAATGTAAGTACAGGATAACCAAAGACATGCAACGTACTAATAACAACCTTCGGTGAAGCTCTGCCCTCACGCAATGTCATGGCATGAACCCTGGCCTGCCCGAGTGGTCGTCCACGCTGAGGGTGACCCTGTTGTCCGCCCTGGCCAGAAAACTGTACTGGTCGAGCCCTAGAAGTGGTACCTCGCTCTCCTTTGGAACTCTGGGCTGCCTGTCCACCAGCACCATCAAGCTGGACACACTCTCTCGCATAGTGACCCACCTGGCCACAACGAAAACAAGTGACTGGACCTCGCTGACATGGACCAAAATGATGCCTGTTGCAGAGGTTGCACAATGGATACTCCATCGGTACAGCTAAAGTGCCAACGGTACGTCGAGGATAGCTGGATCCGCAAGAACTCCCACTAGACTCTGGTCTCTGTGGTCGATCCCTCCTCCATCTCTATCTCTATCTAGCTGAATCACCCGGTGGTCTATATGGTCTATATGGTCCACTGCCAGATGATGATGCCGATCCGGAAGTGTCAGAACTCAGCCTCTTGGAAGATCCCTGACTCGGTCCACCCACCTCAAATCGTCGAGACTGGAATCTCATCTGCCTTTCCTTCTCAATATCCTCGCCTCGAAGTGCGGCACTCACAAACTTATCAAAGTTGTTCTGAGGCATCATAGTCAGTGTCCCCTTGATGTTCAAGTTCAAGCCCAACTCAAATCTTCGGCACTTGGCTTCCTCTGTAGCCACCATGTCACGAGCAAACCGAGATAAGCGAGTAAATCTGTCCCAGTACTCAAGTACAGACATGCTGCCCTGTCTCAAGTTGGTGAACTCCTCATACTTCCGCTGCTGTGTAGCCCGGTTGAAGTATCTCCGCATAAACAAATCCCTGAACAATATCCACGGGGTATCAACCAAAACTCTATCGGTGCTAACCCACCAGAAGTATGCATCCGACTCATGTAAACCAACTGCTGCCACTGTCATCTGCTCAGGAGCGAAACGCAGACACTCACAAACTCGTTCAACCTGAACCAACCATGCCTCACAAATCTTTGGATCAGCTGAACCCGAGAAAACAGTCGCTCCAACAGTTCGAGTTTTGACCACAGGTTCAAAACGTTCCTCCAAACGCAATACTCGCATAAGCAAGTTATGCGTCTGGCGATCCTCATCAGGATCCTCATCCCAATTAACACGGGGACCACGTCTAGGAGGCATCCTAATGATACAAGAAAAGCATTAGTCACAAGCACAAGGAACATAATCATGAAACTTCAAACATTTGAGAACACACAACACCCGAAGCATTGATGAGCAACCGCTGGTCAGTCGGGTCATCGCTCAAGACATGTTGTACATACTCAAATATCCTTAGTATCACAACTATAGAAGTTTACAGAACCTGAAACTTAATGCTCTGATACCAAGCTGAAAGGACCCGACCCCGATTTAGTTTCCTAAACCGGAATCAAACCCCTTCCAAATACACGAACTTGCAAAAAAAACAAAAAAATTTCGGCAGAGTTTCGCTATAACATGGAATTGCCATTAACCTGCACCCGAAAACACACTTCATCCTATGCCACAAAAGCCAAACCGTGGGCACCAATCCCATCCGGATTTCTCAATATCATAACAATAATGTAAAGTAATAAGTAAAACTGTATTTTACAGAAATACGGGGAAAAGTCCCACCGATACGCCGAGGATAACTAGAACTGCTAGAATCCCCACTAGACTGTGGTCGCTGCGGTCAATCTCTCCTCCATCTCTGTCTCGATGCACTAGCTAGTGGTGAATATGGTCCACTACCCGAGGATTACGCCGATCCGGAAGTATCTGAACTCAGCCTCTTGGATGGTCCCTGACTCGGTCCTCCCTCCTCAAATCGTCGTGACTGGTATCTCATCTGCCTTTCCTTCTCGATATCCTCACCTCGGAGTGTTGCACTCACGAACTCATCAATGTTATTCTGAGGCATCGTAGTCAGAGTCCCCTTGATGTTCAAGTTCAAACCAAGCTCAAATCTGCGGCACTTGGCTTCCTCAGTAACCACCATGTCATGAGCAAACCGAGATAAGCGGGTGAATCTATCCCGGTACTCAAGCACAGACAAACTACCCTGCCTCAAGTTCGTGAACTCTTTATACTTCCGCTGTTGTGTAGCCTGGTTGAAGTATCCCCGCATAAACAAATCTCGGAACAAAGTCCACGAAGTATCAACCGAAACTCCATCAACCTCAAACCTATTTGAATGTAGCGGATAACAGCGGAGCCCGAAAATTAATGTGTATTCGAATCATAGGGGCCAATAATCGACGAAGAAATGCAGTTAGTATTTTTCAGACTATTAAAGAAGGCGGATCCCGAAGAGTTGAGGACATTACAGAGAATATTCTACGGTGAGTCACAGAGTGCGAAATGGAGAGTGGTATTCACAGAACTGATTGAAGCGATGCAGAGAAGTGTAGATAACTAACGAAAAAGACATAACATAGGTCTAATCATTCTGTTAAACCCGTATATCAATTATAAACTACTAATGTTATTCTAAATAAATGATCTTTAACCCCGCCAATTAAAAATCTTATTTAAAATGTGAGCCCTCGGAGTTTCGCCGAAGAAGTGAAGGAGAGTAGTACTAACCCACTAGAAGTATGCATCTGACTCAAGTAAACCGACTACTGCTACTGTCATCTTCTCAGGGGTAAAACGCAGACGCTCACAAACGCATTCAACCTGAACCAACCACGCCTCACAAATCTCTGGATCAGCTGAACCCAAAAAGACAGTCGCACCAGCAGTACGAGCTTTAACCACAGGGTCAAAACGCTCTTCCAAATGTAACACTCGCATCAGCAAGTCATGCGTCTGGCGATCCTCATCAGGATCCACTTCCCGATCAACACGGGGACCACGCCGAGGAGGCATCCTACTGATACAAGACAAGCATTAGGTATAAGCACAAGGAATGTAATCATGAGACCTCAGATATTTGAGAATACACGACACCCGAAGCATTGATGAGTACCGCTGGCCAGTCGGGTCATCACTCCAGACATGCTGTATAAACTCAATTACCCTAAGCGTCATAACTACAAGAGTCTACAGAATCTGACAACCTAATGATGTGATACCAACCTGAAAGGATCCAATCCCGATTTAGTTTCCTAAACCGGAATCAAACCCCTTCTGAAAACACGAACCAACAAAAGCCACAAAAATTTCGGCAGAGTAACTCTACTAACGCGGAATTGCCATAAACCTGCACCCGGAAAATACACTTCATCCTATGCCACAAAAGCCAAACCGTGGGCACCAATCCCATCCGGATTTCTTAATATCATATCAATAACATAAAGCAGTAAACATAACTGTACTTTATAGAAAATCCGGGGAAAACCACATAAAAACATATATCAATATCGTATCAGAGCGACCTCTAGTGTATATATACAAAAATATACAACAATAGGGAAAACAAGAAATCTACTGGAAAAGAAAGGTAGCTCGAAGGACCGCGATGTGAGACACCAGAATCCGAACTGCAAACTGGGCACGGAAACCGAAAAGCCCAAGGGAAAGGCAATAAAACGTTAGAGTGAGTGGACGAAAATAAACATATGCCTTTCACCGATTTCATATACAATAAACAATGTAAAGCAAGCCCGACGATGAATATGTTAGAGGAATCTCTCAACCCTAGCAGCATAACAGGGGAATCTCTCCACCCTGCCCAGGGGAATCTCTCAACCCTGTCCAGAGGAATCTATCAACTCTGGGTATGACTACGGTGATCAACCGAGTAGCCGAAGCATCGATGCAAGTAATGCCATCACCATAAAAATACAAAATAATACTTCCAAAAGTAATAAACAATCTCAACATCGTATATAAATAAATACGAAAAATCACAAACTCGCAACGACAGTGAAAATAGAAAAGTCCACTCACAGGTGAGCAAAGCGCGCACTCGCGCTAATCACGTGGTCTGGCGGAAGATCCCTTGCCCGAAGCACGATCTCGATCCCCTGAATAATCACAAAAATATATCTGATCAAAATCACATTTCACAACACTGTACCACACTTCGGAAATCAACCGTTCCCGGAAATATATAACGTGGCACAAAATAATCGACGAAATTCCCGAATTCTCCACTCAAACCCTCGACTGAAAATCCAGTATCCAAAACCACTCGAAAACCTCAAGACGATGATCGGGAGGCGAATACGAGCAATACGACATTAAAATAATCAAATTCTAAAAAGTCAACGGGTCGCTGTAGCTCCGCCGTCAACCGGAGAGATTTTTCGACGGCCAAGTTCACCGAAGCTTCTCCTCAACGAGCCCAACACAAATCTCAACTGTGGCGAAGTCCAATTCCGACCACACACGCCGGAAATCAGCTCGAAACGTCAAAACCCCAAACCGGCCAGAAAAATCTCCTCTGGCAAAATCCGTCGTCGTGAGACCATCCAGACCTCCCAATTTCAAGGGTCTACCTACCTACCTTAAGCCCAGCAATTTCCAACAAAAACCCCCCTCGGAAAGTCGCCGGAACGCCTTCCTCCATCGAACCCTATTCCGACAAGTTTTCCCCAAACTTCAAACCGTTCGTTCTCACTCAATTTCAAATCAATTTCTACAATTCCAAGTTCCAAACAATAGCAAATTAAGAGAGGAATTGAAATATACCAACAACAAGGCCGGAGGTGGCCGGAAACAGAGGGTCACTGGCGAGTCAAGCGGCGGTGGAATTTTCTTCTCTGGTCAACACGGATCAACGTACCCAAGGTTGGTCAACGCCGGTCAAACTTCCCGAACAGTGTTTTCGATAATTTTTTGACTATTTCTGATATTTATACTCGCGGCTCGGGACGATCGACTGTCCAAAACGGATCACAATCATGATTCGGATAAACTCGAATACGAACGGCTAAACTCGACGAAATTCCGCAAATTTCAAATATTCATATTATATTCTTCGGTCGTCGAAATAATTATCCGGAACCGCCCACGAACTCGAAATCACGCATACAACAACTCTCGAGAATAGCCTCAACTCAAATTCTCGCCCGATAATTAAGTCATAATCAAAACCGGCAATTCAAACAATTATGAAAAACTGCGATTACGCGCAAACTCGTGGATTAAGCCGTTTACTCTACTGATTTTGGTTCGGGTCGTCACAGTCCATCCAGATTTCTCAACAATAAAACGAAAATCAAAATTGATACATTAATCAAAATTTGAAAATATAACTCCAACAAACACACTGTAGCACAAATAAGAAAACTCAACTCGACAACTATAAGAGTGACAACCTAGTCACAAGAGTCTCAAAAAGAAAATACTACTAAACCAGTCTCTAGAGTGACTTCAATAACAAAAGTGACAAACTAATAGTGAGCTTGAATCTACAGCTGAACGAATTGACTGGTGGACTCGACGCCCTCGACGACATCTGGCACCCACATGATACACACTCCAATCTGGGCAAAGAAAACCGAAAAGCCCAGAGAAAAAGGCATATAAATAATAAAACCATTAGAGTGAGTGGACGTAAATCATAATATGCAGCATAAATAAATCCAACATGCTTTTCACAATAAATGCACATAAAATCATGCGAGTCAAAACAAACAAGCTCAGGTCAAGTGCTCATAAAGACGTAACTCTCCTGGGTACTGTGTGTGTGGAGGCAGTAACTTGAGTACGTTTCCCTCAAGTTACAATACACCCGGGTCAAGTGCTAACAAGTCGTAACTCTCCCGGGTACTGTGTATCACGGGTCAGGTGCTCACAAGTCGTAACCTTCCCGGAGCATCTCGGGGATCAGCCGAGAGGCCATATCATCGATGCATCATATATTCATACTTAGTGTAAAAGAAAATCACATGTGCCTCCAAATCAACGTATGCTCATAAAATTCATAATCTTAAATGCATACTCGTAAATGAATAATCGTAAAGCATACTCGTAAAATGCATAAATCATTGCAAATCCACTGTGGAAATCAAAGTATGAAAATCAAAGTAGGATAAAATGTCCATTCACAGGTTGTCGAGATAAACATAAAGCTGAAACCCTGTCGATCGACACGATTATTCATCTGTTACACCCACTAACTCAACATCCTGAAACCATGATAAAAATAATATCTGATCATCGGAGTTCATACTGCATAGCAAAGATCGTAATCTATTGATTAATAAGGTTGAGAATCCCGAATACTCGAATAACGTATTTTTCTGTTTAATTACTGACTCAACAAAATACTGAATACAATTCCCTGAAATCCTCACTTTAAAGAGTCGCAAATAAATCTCGAATATCAGACGACTCGCAAATAAACGGATAATCAAAGCGTCCTTTAATATTGTCGCGAGTTAAACTGATAACTTTCCAATTAAATATTTGCTCAAATTTAACAAACTCAAATCCAAATATAAACATCACCATTGCGTTCGGCATGTGAAAATGAGCGAAACGACATAAAAGTTTTCCAAAACTCCACTTCGCCGGAGATCCGCTGCGCACGGCAGCGCGTGGGGACCGCTGCTGCTGGCGCCGAAATTCCACCAACCCAGAAATTTTTGACCTATACATTAGTTTGAAGATCTCAACATTTCCCACAACTTTGTAGTTCAATTCTAAGGCCAATTTTAACCGGAAAATATCCAAAACTCACTATGAAGTTCAAAAACATCGCCGGAATTCCCATACTCCGATCAGCCACCACCGGTAAAGGCAAGGGCCGAAACCACTTGGAATAGATTCATCATTACAAGGGATACAAAACCCCCATAAGGTCGACCCTCATCGCCACTGTCTCCGCCACCTCCGTGACCGGCGAATTCCACCGGAAAATCCCCATTTTCATCACGTCTGATCTTCCTCCTCTAGCCACCAAAATCGATGATCCACCTATCAAACTAAAGAGGGAACCAAGCCCAACAACTTTCACCAAGGGACCATGGCCAAATATGGTCGGAATCGAGCTCACCGGCGCCGAGAAGATGCGAAGCAAAACGGGTCAGTTTTGACCCGTGGGTCAACGCGGGTCAAACCAAAAATCCAAAAATAGAAAGTTTCCAATCTTGTCTCGTATTTATACCATACACATACATGCCCAAATCAACGGTTCAAAACAAATCTGATAAAGATCGGACGGTCACGATTAAATCAACAATAAAAATAACACTTTTATCTATATATTCACCAACCGACTTCAAGGCTCGATAAAACATTGCTCACTTATCCGAAAAATTCCCCGAAAATTCTCACAAGCTCAGAATTAAATACTCTACAATTCTCATGAAGGAAGTGAACACAAGTTCTTGCTTGATGAAAAAGTTGTTAACAAACTCAATTACGCAACTAATCTGTGATGACTCAATTTCGTGTTGATTAATACGTAGATTTTGGCTCGGGTTGTCACATAAGTAGGGATCGTTCCTAACTGGGGATTAAGGGTACTAAGCATGACAATGTTTGTAAACATAAAATAAAAGGTATGGGGGGTTTGAAAGTTTGGTTATTAATCTACGAAATATAAAGACAAAATATTGCAGAAAACACATAGAGAAACACTAAGTTCTATCACGATTCAACTCATATACAAGCTAAACAAAAAAGAACATAGAATATAAAACATGCTTCCTAACATGAAAATAAAATCTAAGACTAACATATATACAACTAATCATCACATGCTAACAACCTAGCATATTTATCCGATTAATCCGAAGTGTCAGCGAAACTATAGCTTCAATCAAAACACATACACATGCTTATATTAAACAAGACAACAACCAAATCGAGCTAACTATCTAATCCAATTTTATCTTTGTTATTAGTTCGTGAAACATGCTCAAAGAAGAACCAAATCGAGTATCTACTAAAAACAGTTTCAAGCATTAAGAACAACATAAGCTAGCACATGCATTCGAATCAAAACTATAAACACATGGAAGAAACTTAGTAACAACCAGACATAAAGGATGGAGAAAGGATTTCTAGAAGGTGGTGTTTGGTAGTGTTTAGGCTTTGGGAGGAGTTCTTCTTCTTTTGGATGTAAGGAGGTGATTTAGGCAGAGTTTTTGCTATTGGAATGTGAGATATTAATGTACATGGTTGATTTAGGAGATGGCATTTTCCTCTTCCTTCAAGGAAAGGAAACCTCTTCCTCTTATCCTTCCCCCTAGTTGCACAACCTTAGTTACCTCCTGAGTCACCAAGCTAGTCCTTAGTCACGAAAGATATTTCAGCAACTTGCATCACCAAGTTGCTTGCTTGATCATTTTGGACGAAATAATTGACTTAGAACTTCCTTCTTGGCTGACTTGGACTTTAATAAATGGGCCCATTGAATTACTTAATGGGCTGGCCCATCTCCGATGTCCAGAAACGCAAAAATCCTTCAAAGTGTACTTTTCACGGTTATTGACATTTTCAGCTCAATTTTGCTCCTTTTGTCCATCCTCCTTTGTTCTTCTACCTAAAAACATAAAGTAAGTTAGAAACATATTCACTAAGCTCATAGCATAGAAAAATGTAGAGAGAATTACAGTAATAATCAAACATAAAATGCGTAGATCAAATTCCCTCATACTTAGACTTTGCTAGTCCCTATCAAATACTAAACAAAAGAAAAACTAAAAAATAATAAACAAACAAAGGAAAACGTACAAATTAAAAACAAACACACTTAGATATTTCAACATTTCAAAGCCACAAATCATCATGTTATTATGTTTAAAACACTAAAAACTCTAAATTGACAAAAACATATCTAAGCCATTGTCTCCAGAATTTTACAAAGTATATGGCGATGGAATCATAAGATTTCAACGTGAATGCTCAGCGAAAATTGATATGCGTAAAACATGCATCAAATATTAATACAAAGTAGACACTCAACACATAGTTCACACGTATGCAATTTAAAACCCTTTTGTAGATGTAGCATTGATAAGTAGAGATCGATCTTAACCGGGGATTGAGGGTACTAAGCATAACAATGTTTGTAAACATAAAATAAAAAGTATGGGGGGGGGGGGGGTTGAAATTTTGGTTATTAATCTACGAAATATAAAGACAAAACATGGTAGAAAACACATACAAAAACCCTAAGTTTTATCATGCTTCAACTTATAGACAAACTAAACAAACAAGAACATAGAATCGTAAACATTCTTTCTAAACCGAAGATAAAATCTAAGACTAACATATATACAAGTGATCATCACATGCTAACAACCTAGCATATTTATCTGATTATACCTAAGTGTTAACGAAATCTATAGCTTCAATCAAAACACATACACGTGCTTATTGAACAAGACAGCAACCAAATCGAGCTAACTACCTAATCAAATTTTATCTTTATTATTAGTTCATGAAACATGCTCAAAGAAGAACCAAATCGAGTATCTACTAAAAACAGTTTCAAGCATTAAGAACAACATAAGCTAGCACATGCATTCGAATCAAAACTATAAACACATGGAAGAAACTTAGTATCAACCAGACATAAATAGCCTTATATCAAAACTTAGCCTTGTCATACAAAAGTAGAGAAAACTACACAAAACTGAAAACAAATACAATGGGGGTCATGTTACACTTTTGATTCCATGAAATCACACCACAAATCTTGATGTAGCAGCTCCTTTGATGGATGGAGGACACAACTATCCAAGGCCAAATCGAGCTAAGAACACTTGTAGATGTAGAAAAGTTTTTTTGGAGGTGGTGCTTGGTGGTGTTTCAGATTTGAGAGGAGTTCTTCGACTTTGGTATGGAAGGAGGTGACTTGGGCAGAGCTTTGACTATTAGAATGTGTGATATTGATGTTCATGGCTGAACTCCCCTTCTATAAGCAAAGGAGATGGCCTTTGCCTCTTCCTTCAAGGGAAGGAAACCTCTTCCTCTATCCTTCCACCTAGTTGCACAGCCTTAGTCACCTCCTTAATCACCAAGCTAGTCCTTAGTCGCCTCCTTTGTCACCAAAGATATTTCAGCAACTTGCATTACCAAGTTGCTTGCTTGATCATTTTGGACGAAATAATTGACTTAGAGCTTCCTTCTTGGCTGACTTGGACTTTAATAAATGGGCCCAATGAATTGCTTAATGGGTCGGCCTATCATTGATGTCCAGAATCGTAAAATCCTCCGAAGTGCACTTTTCACGGTTATTGACATTTTCAGCTCTATTTTGCTCCTTTTGTCCTTCCTCCTTTATTCTTCTACCTAAAAACATAAAATATGTTAGAAATGTATTCACTAAGCTCATAACATAGAAAACGGTAGAGAGAATTACATTACTAATCAAGCATAAAATGCGTAGATCACACATGTTAACAACCTAGCATATTTATCCAGTTAATTGATCAACGCATTTTATGCTAGATTCTTAACGCATTTCTCTCTACATTTTACTTTGTTTTGACCTTAGTATTCTCAGTTCTTACTTACTTTATTGTTTTTAGGTTTATAATAAAGAAGTACAATAAAGGAGGTGATTTAGAGCATAAAATGAGCTAAGTGGAGAAGTTTCCTAAATCAACTAGGAATGACGTAGCAAAATATGGATCCGAAATGGTCTTCTCAAGTTACTAAAATGACGCAAGGCAAAATGAAGACATTTCAAATGGTGGATCGAAAATTAGCAAGCATTTTGGGCAAAATAAAGCAAGGAGATATTACCGAATAGATGGAGGATCAAAACTATTAAGTATATCTCAAAAGTGCCTTATTTAAAGATCAAAATATCCTACAATATATGGTAGGTTCGGCCAAAATGATTTGGAGCTCAAGAAATACAAGATATGGAAAGATCAAGATTTCCCTACTCCTAGTAGGAAGAGGATATGCCTGCCAGCTCATCAATCTTCAACGGATCACAGAATCTGCAATTCAACTTCAAATATAGTAATCATATATGTCTTCTTCAATCCCTCGAGCTGATCTTTCCAACGAATCAAAAATCATAATTTTCTTAGCTCTAGAAATCCCAGAATAGACGTTTCAAGACAGGCTGGCAGATTTACCCGGGTACACTAGGAATCCCTGGTTTGGAGAAAAGTTGGAATTCTTTACCTATAAATACAAGAGCTCGGCTTCATTCTAAAGAATCACTCATTCTAGACACCTAAGCTTGCCAAAGATCATCTCCTCAAACTCCAAACACTCGGCCATCCTCTGAAACACGAAACACCACCAAACTGCCTCCCACCAACACTCTCCTCCACCTCAAGAAGGACTTTGCTCGATTTGGCTGGGAATTCTTGGGCTCGTCACCAACAAAGGAGTAGCTACACTTGAGGATTTGCGGTGTGATTTCATAAAGTCTAAAAGTGTAACATGACCCCTTTGTATTCTGTTTCGGTTTTTGTTTGGATTTCCTTTGTTTGTATTTTGAGAACAAGTTTTGATAAAAGGCTTTATATTTCTAAATTCTTCTAAGTTTCTTCCATGTGTTTTTAGCTTTGATTTGAATGCACGTGCATGCTTATATGTTCTTAATGCTTGAAACTATTTTTAGTAGATACTCGATTTGGTTCTTCTTTAAGCATGTTTCACGAACTAATAACAAAGATAAAATTGGACTAGGAAGTTAACTAGATGATTTGGTTGTTGTCTTGTTCAGTTATAAGCACGTGTATGTGTTTTGATTAGAGTTAGGAATTTCGTTGACACTTAGGGAGTCTAGGTATGAAACGGCAAAGGATGAAGGAAATAGTTGATCACTTGTATATAGTAGTTTAGTGTTTATTTTTGGTCTAGTAAGCATGTTTAAGATTCTTTGTTCTTGTTTGTTTTCTACTTGTCTATGAGTGAAGCATGTTAGAACTTAGGATTTCTCTATGTGTTTACTAACCATTTCCTATCTTTAATTTCGTAGGAATTAGTAAAAAAAAAAACTTTTTAAATCCGCCCATTTTAAACCTAGCGTAGTCACGCATACACTCTCAATCCCCGGTTAAGAACGATATCCTACTTATCAATGCTACATCTACAAAAAAGGGTTTTAATTACTTATGCGTTTTTGTTGAGTGTTAAGTGTTTATTTAGTACTTAGTCAAATCAGTGTATCAATTTTGGCGCCGTTGCCGAGGATTGTAAAGTAAGTGTGTGATTTCGTTTGTACATGTGTGAAATTGTGTGAATATTACAAAAACATGTAAATAAACTTCAAAAATTTTATACTTGTTTATAATTCTATACGTAACCAATACTTGTTCATACTAACAAATCTGTTTTTGCAGCCATGTAGATAATTACCACGTTAAAGGTGACTTAAATTGAAAGAGTGGATCAGTTTGGTTCATTAGGTCGCACTCATTGGAATAGATGGCACCTCTTTTTCATGTTTATCTCCTTAACCCCTCATGATGTGTGGATTTCATCACCGCACACCATAACCTAAGTGATGTTATGGACATGAGGTTGAGGGCGGAGTTTGCTATGGACTTGAGGGAGTGTAAATTTTCGAAAGATTGGCTGAATGTCGGACATGGTGTCTAGAAATGGGTTATGACTGTTGACAGGTTTTGGATCGAAGAAAGACTAACATCAATGGAGTATACACCATTGGCCCGGTTAGCCTCGGGGTGTTATGTCGAAATTAGTTCTACGTCTCGCGTTATCTCTATCCCTAACTGGCCATGTTTTTTGATTGAACCAAGGCCGATTAATTGAGAGTTTATACTTTATTGCGCGGGTCGCACGTCCAATGAACGACCGAAAGATCAAATCTGTTCATTTCCTTTGAAGAGAGACGAAAAACCCAATAAACAAAATACTTGTGCATATTACTATACATATTTCGTGTGTTTTGTATATACTTATATACTCATAACTTGTAAAGGATTAACCACTTGCATTTGTAGATCGCATTAACCTTCTGGCGGCTTTGTGATGTGTGGATTTCATTACCACACACCCTAACCTAAGTGAAGTTAGGGGAATGAGGCCAAAAGAAAGGTCACGGTTGCATCATGTATTTAGCACGTAACTTTGTATGTTTTCTGCAGGTTCTAACGTTTTCTCTTATGCATTCACGTCATTTCTCACTTAGGCTCTTGTTTAATGCATTTGAATGACGATTTAAGTGTTTTGAGCATGAATTTGAATGAAACGTGGTGTGCTTGCATTACTCTACTTGTATATATATGTTTCTATGTCTGTGCATTATAAATATGCCTAACTTTTCAGAAAACGTGTAAATTGAGTCCTAACTTATCTATGCATTCATTATAGGGTGTCTAAAACCTTGCATTCACGTTTACAATTCTTGTAGTGTCTTAACTTAGTGTTTTTACAAGCTTTCGTGTGTTTGTATCTTGTTCTTCTTTATTTGATTCGTTTTCTTGTGTTTTGATGTGTTTAGTGTGTTTTCGTGTGTTTTTCTTGTGTTTTTACAATTTTGGTTAGTATCTTGCATTCCTTGTGTATTCTTTTGACACTAACACTTGATATTTGAGTAGTTTTCAAGGGCTAATCTTGAATGTCCAGCTCCCATCCAACTTCTAAGATCAATCTTCAAGCACACACGGATCGTTTAGCACACTTGAAGTCTCAAACTGTCCCAAGGGACCAAGATTTCGAGCAGCCTCTCATTGAGGAGTATTTGGACTCTCCACACTCATCCCATCACTCCACCGAGCACTCACAAGAAGAAGAGCAAGAACTGGCACTTAACCCTCTCAATGTCAATCACAATGAAAGGCGATCTCTTCGCCAACGTACTTGCTCCACGGAATGGAGTAGTGGTCCTTCTTGCATTGCATTTCCGGAACCCCAAGAAGATAAGAAGAACATTGAGTTGAAGAGTGGCTTCCTACACCGTTTACCAATCTTCCATGGGCAGTCAAATGAACATCCCAACATGCATCTCAAGCAATTTCAGTTCATTTGCATGAGTATGAAGCCTTCGGATGCCGATGACGAACTTTTCAACCTTAAAGTTTTTCCCTTTACCTTGACGGATAGAGCTCAAACTTGGTGAAAGGACCCAACCCCGATTTAGTTGCCTAAACCGGAATCAAACCCCTTCTGAAAACGTAAACCAACAAAAACCATCAAAATTTCGGCAGAGTTTCGTTACTAACACGGAATTACCATTACCTGCACCCGGAAAATACACTTCATCCGATGCCACAAAATCAAACCGTGGGCACCAATCCCATCCGGATTTCTCAATATATCAACAATAATGTAAAGTAGTAATTATAACTATACTTTACAGAAATCCGTGGAAAATCGTATAAGAATATACATCAGAATACTCAGAGCGACTTCTAGTACACATATACAAATAGTAGGCCAAACTAAGAACCTACCATAAAAGAAACATCGCTAAAATACTATGCCTCCGACCACGACGTGCGACACCAGAATCCGAACTGCAAACTGGGCACGGAAACCGAAAAGCCCAGGGGAAAGACATGAAAACTGTTAGAGTGAGTTGACGAAAATAAATGTCTTTCACCGAATAATATATATGTTATAAAAATATATGCGAGTCAAATGCATGAAAATCAAATGGTACGTGAGGATACGCTGACTCCAACCCACGTACAGAGCATGCATCAAAAACATCGCGGGGTCACTCATGGACTCCCTCGTGATAGCACAGTCTGAATCACGGGATCCCAGACCCACACGTGATTCCTAGCCAGAAAGGCCTCGGGTCAGGATATCTGTCCCCCCCGGAGCGTACTCGGGGATCAGCTGAGAAGCCAATGTGTATCGATACAACCCTGATAACTGAGACTGTACTCTGTGTAAACCAAATCATAAATCTTTTCCATGCACATCCATAAAACATAATATATATCTATGTATATTCGTATACGTATATTCGTATATGTATTATCGTCAAACACATGCTCATAAAATCATGATCAAACTGCATGCTCAAGGTTGTAAATCATATATGAAAGACTCGCAATCAATCCGTGAAAAGAAATGTCCACTCACAGACTAGCGTAACGCAATTCACGTTAATCCCGTGATCCGGCAGAAAATCCATCGCCAAACGACGATCACGAACCCCTGAATAATCACAAAATCCATTTCTCAAAATCATATCTCGATACCTCAAACCAAATCACGAGAAACAACCGTCCTCGGAAACACATAATTCAATTACGACGAATCGTCGAAAATCCAATAATCACACCTCAATACCTCGCTATAATTTCCGATGCTCAAATTGAAAAACAAACCTCACCACTGCGATCGGGGTGCGATTCCGAGTGAAACGACATGCAACTTGTCGAAAACCCCGAAAAGTCAACATTTGACCGCCGCCGGTGGCGGCGGCGCCACCAACCATGAAATTTCTCGGCGGAGCAACACCTATTCCACTCAAAATCACCCAACAAGCAAGTTCCATAACTACACCGAAGTCCAATTCTTACTCTAACTAGGTTAATTTCATGAAAAACTGAAATCCCACACAAATTTGAATTCAAGAATTCTCCAAGCACAAGCAAAATTAGAACTCCATACTTACATGGTTAGACTCATGGTGATGAGAGCTTCAAAGCCCAATCCATTTTGTATCTCAATTCGGCCGGAATCGGATCGAGCAAAAACCCCCAAAAATCCCAATCTTTGGCCGGAATTTTCTTCCACCTCCGGCGTCCCTTGCCGTGAAAGGTGGCCGGAGTCATCAAGAAGGGACCAAGGCGAGCTGAACGGGCCAAGGGCCGAGCCCTGGGGTGGCCGGACGGCGAGCCACCGCCGTGAGCCGTCGCACACCTCCTCTCTCCCCGCGTTGACTGAGTCAATGCCATCAATACATGTTTGACTTTCCCAATATAGCAACCCCATTTAATACTTTCCTGATTTGGAAACTTCCAAAATACATTTTGCGACAAACTTCGAATACCCGCAACTTTCACGTCGTAATTCCAATTTCGATAATTCTCGCGGCAACAAACTCAACTCGACATGTTCTTCAATTACCACCCGAAGTCAAACACTTTGACAAATCCGATAAAAAGTCAACGGTTCAACCCAATACATACTTATCCGATTAAATAATCAATGGTCGAAAATATTCGTAACTTAATCCTCGCAATTTGGAAAAATCCTCCGGAAGTTCCCACAAGCTCGAAATTAAATTCTCAACAACTTCCGTGAAGAATCCGAAATCAAATTCTCGTCCGGTAATTTAGTCGCTAAGAAGGCTGCCATTTTAAACCGATTACGTCAAAATTTCAAATATTCATATTTTATTCCTCGGTCGTCCAAATAATGATCCGGAACCGTACACAAACTCGAAATCACGCGTACAACAACTCTCGAGAAGAGACTCAGGTCAAATTCTCGGCCAATAATTAAGTCGTGATCAAGTCCGGCGATTCAAGCGATTATCAGAAATCTGCAATTACGCATAACCCACGAATTAAGCTGATTACTCTTACTGATTCTGTTCCAGGTCGTCACAAATCCACCCCCCTTAAAAAAATTTCGACCTCGAAATTTCCAAGTCTGCCGACTAAAAGTAGGAGCACTGCCTCTGCATACTGCTCAACTCTCAAGTGGCTACGTCAACTGAACAACTCTGACAACAGACTCCACAATAGGAGATAGCTCCGTGCTGAAATCCATTTACCCACAAATCTCGAATCTGTACTAGCTCCACACAATTGCCAAGTCTTCCCGCATAAGGAACTGATAGGGTACAAAATATGCAACAAATCTGAACATAATTCTACCACATGGAACACAACACCCACAAAGGCCAACGCTATAGGCAATGTCGAACTATACGGCACAATACAAACTCGCCCATGATCACATACGGATCAAAATAACGTGGCAAATCACAACTCAACTTGCTCACATAAACATAACTCAAACATCAAACTCGGGCCATAATTAACCTGTTTCCGCTAATCCGAAAGTCCGTAGTAGCACATTCCACAAAATCAGGACTCAACGTCAGCTCACATCAAACTCGCTCCAACACAATGGAGTACAACATCGTTCCTCAAAACGACATCACGCAACGTCATATCCATAGTGGTCAATAACCTGGTACTGCATGCAATCTCGAACAGCTGAAACTGCTGGTCCCAAATCCCTCGGAACTGCAATACCCAAGGCCACAACATGCCCTCCAAGGTCTGAATAGTCCTCAAAGATAGCCCGCCAATCTGAGGATAAGAAACTGTACTAAGCTATAATCTGGTCCCCAATGTCTACTGCAACGCTTGCCAATACTCTGTTGTAGCTGATTATCTCGGTCAGCGAACTGGGACTCAGGTACACCACGTAAATGAACAACCTCCGCCAAACATAACCATGCCAGCCTGCCACTGAAACCTTTTCCAAAAGTACAAGGAAAAGAACTGACTTTATCGAATGGTCCACAATGGCCCGATAACTGGTATCACAAATCAAAGTGCGAACTGGCACACAAAACCACAGTGACAAGCTCCAACCTCTAATCGGAAATCTCCAATAGCTGCAACATTCCGGCAAGTCTCTGCCTCGCTGCCATCGCCTGTCGACAATTATGGAGTCTGCTCACACAAGCTGCTACATTCCTCTTCATGTTGCGTAACGAGTAGTAAACTCGAAGTATCTGATACATCTCTGCATCACTAGTGACAAATGCACGCAAAACAATGAGCTTCAACATCATCACACTCGAACTCAGCTCCCGTAGAGCATAACTCGGCTAACACGGAAACTCGAGCCACACACACGTGAAACACTGAAGCTCCTGACTTCCAACTGAATGCATCAGCAACGACATCCCAGAAGGATAGTCAAAGTACAACCACTAGCCTTTCTCAGATAAACTCAAATGTGCAGCCATAGTCGTTAGTTGACCCCATATATCTACACTGCCTCAAGCTCAAATCCAGCCGAAAATGCAAGTAGATGAAACTCAAGTAATCAGTGTACATCTTACACCGGGCTGCACGCTATAGCGGTAGTGTCTCCAACTCTCCGATGCTAACATAAGGACAGCTACTCCCAAATCACATACAGGATATGCAGCTACTTAAAGTTTCCACTACCCGTAACCATGAGCCATCGCTCTGCTACACAGCATCAAAACACAACCAAATCTAAACTTCGATGCATCGCCATAAACCATGAGCTCACCACGATCGTCAGGTTGGATCAAAATCGAAGCAACGGTCAACCATCCTTCAGGAGTAAGAAACTCTCCTCGCGTGCATCGAACCACTCGAACTTGACGCCTTCTTCGTCAATCCAGAAAGTGAAGTGGTAATCCATGAAAATCCTGCATAATGCACCGATAGTAGCCTGCTAAACCTAAGAGACTCCCGATCTCTGGTACAATGATAGGGCAATCCCCAAAACAACACGGCTTCTATCTAGTCAGAATCCACGCCAACTCCCTCGGCTGACATCACACAGCCCAAAATCTTCACGCTAATCGATCAAAATTCATACTAGCTGAACTTGCAAACAGCTGATCATCATGCGAAATCCGCAAAATCGCTCGCAATTGCTTCAGGTGCTGGCCCACACTCCTGGAGTACATCAGGATGTTGCCAACGAACACAATCGCAAACTCGTCCAGAATCCGTCTGAACACCTGGTCCATTAAGTCCGTAAAAACTGCGGGACATTAGTCAACCCAAAATGCATGACCAAGAACTCCTAGTGCTCACACCATGATCCGAAAGTCATCTTAGCCATATCTGACTCATCGATCCTCAACTGACAATATCCGGACCCGAAATCCATCTTCGAAAAGACTGAAGCTCTCGTGAGCTGATCAAACCAGTCGTCAATCTGAAATGGAGGATACTTGCACTCCTCTGAAGCGAATCAGGCTTCCGGTAGACAATGCACCACCTCGTCGAACCATCCAACATTCGCACAAATAATGCAAAAGCACACCAAGCAGGTACGCTGGGTCGCATGAAATTTCCTCCAGCAACTCTCGAAGTTGAACCTGTAGCTCCATCAGCTCCGCTGGTACCGAACAACATAATGTCGATGATATAAGTCCAACGCCCGGTAAAAGCTCAATGGTGTAGTCGGTCTCCCGAACTGGAGGAATACCCGGTAACTCCTCTGGAACACACCTGGAAACTCGGGAACCACCTCAATGTCACCAATGTCAGGCACAACAACCGTAGTATCCACAACATGAGCTAAGTAAACGACACAACCCATTTCCACCATCCGTTCGACCATCATCGCGACACAACCTCCTTCTCTTGACCATCGAACATAACCCAATGCGTCGTCAAGAAGTCCATACTCACAGTCACATGAAATTCGACGATATCAAGCTATAACAGATCTGCGGCTAAGCCATATCCTCCAACAAGGATCCCTCAACCTCCGGATGGGTACAACACTCTCCAAAACCTCGGAAGTGGAGATGCAGGTATAATAGCCATGGATGTCAAGCAACAGCAGCCTCAAAGAAACTCCATCCTCATACAAGGTCGTGGCATGAACTCCGGCATGCCCAACTAGCCGCCCACGTCAATTGCGACTTGCTGATTAACTCGGCTACATTAATCAAACTTCCAGGAATAGCATCATGACCTCCATATGAACTCTGAGCTGTCGAACCGCTAAAACAGCTGGCTGAGGGCACTCCCTCGCAACGTGACCCTCATGGCCACCACAATAGCAACTGAGAGTGCTACACGAACACAAGTCACAGCGACACCTGCTGCGAGAAAGGATCACCAACGATCATCCAAACTCATGCCATAGGAACAAGTCCGCTACTCTGTGATCACCACCATCACCAAACGGATCCTCTGCTTGATCTGATGACCCACAACATTATCGAAAAGGCCACAGCTTGATGAAGTCACTGATCCCGAGGTGTCGGAACTCAACCTCATCAAAATATCTCGACTAAGTCCACTTTCCTCAAACCACACATCGGAAACCGCGTACACCTTTCCTTCTCAATAGCCTCGCCTCTGAGTGCAGTACACTAAGCTCCTCATAGTTTTCTCGAGGCGTATTAATCAAGATCCCTCTGATGCTCAGGCTCAAACTCATCTCGAACCTCGTGCACCGCTTCCTCTGAAGCCACATAACACGTGCAAACAGGGACAAACATGTGAACAATATATCTCTGCCTCAGGTGGGTAAACACTCCTCATTCGAATGCTGGTTAGCCTGATTAAACCATTACCGTATAAACAATACCCCAAATGTAGGCCATGGAGTCGCAACAGGAACTCACACAATACCAGCCCACCAAATGCAACGATCTGACTCAGGCAAAACATCAACTGCCACAATTCTCTGCTCTGAGGCAACATGTAGACACTCAAATACGCACAACCAGGCAAACCATACCACACAAATCTCTGAACCCAGAATGCTCATCCGAACCCACAATTCACTGGCAGATCGCGCGTCGATTGATCCTCAATAAGATCCACAACCATACCGAAACGGAAAGCACGTCAAGGAGGCATCCTAATGAATAAAACATCGTTCGCAACAAGTAGAACGTAATCATGGAACTTCAAATATTTGAAAGCATATAACACCCGAAGTATTGATGAGTATCCGCCGGCCGGTCGGGTCACCATTCCAGACATGCTGTACATTCTCAAATATCCTTAGTAAACACGACTACAAAAGTTTACATAACCTATAACCTAATGCTCTGATACCAAGCTGAAAGGACCCAACCCCGATTTAGTTGCCTAAACCGGAATCAAACCCTTTCTGAAAACGTGAACCAACAAAAACCATCAAAATTTCGGCAGAGTTTCGTTACTAACGCGGAATTACCATTACCTGCACCCGGAAAATACACTTCATCCTATGCCACAAAAATCAAACCGTGGGCACCAATCCCATCCGGATTTCTCAATATATCAACAATAATGTAAAGTAGTAAATAGAACTATACTTTACAGAAATCCGTGCAAAAATCGTATAAGAATATACATCAGAATACTCAGAGCGACTTCTAGTATACATATACAAATAGTAGGCCAAACTAAGAACCTACCATAAAAGAAACATCGCTAAAATACTATTCCTCCGACCACGACGTGCGAGACCAGAATCCGAACTGCAAACTGGGCACGGAAATCGAAAAGCCCAGGGGAAAGACATGAAAACTGTTAGAGTGAGTGGACGAAAATAAATGTCTTTCACCGAATAATATATATGTTATAAAAACATATGCGAGTCAAATGCATGAAAATCAAATGGTACGTGAGGAGACGCTGACTCCAACCCACGTACAGAGCATTCATCATAAACATCGCGGGGTCACTTATGGACTCCCTCGCGATAGCACAGTCTGAATCACGGGATCCCAGACCCGCACGTGATTCCTAGCCAGAAAGGCCTCGGGTCAGGATATCTGTCCCCCCCCCGGATCGTACTCGGGGATCAGCCGAGAAGCCAATGTGTATCGATACAACCCTGATAACTGAGACTGTACTCTGTGTAAACAAAATCATAAATCTTTTCCATGCACATGCACAAAACATAATATATATCTATGTATATTCGTATACGTATATTCGTATATGTATTATCATAAAACACATGCTCATAAAATCATGATCAAACTGCATGCTCAAGGTTGTAAATCATATATGAAAGACTTGCAATCAATCTGTGAAAAGAAATGTCCACTCACAGACTAGCGTAACGCAGTTCGCGTTAATCTCGTGATCCGGCAGAAAATCTCTCGCCAAACGACGATCACGAACCCCTGAATAATCACAAAATCCATTTCTCAAAATCATATCTCGATACCTCAAACCAAATCACGAGAAACAACCGTCCTCGAAAACACATAATTCAATTACGACGAATCGTCAAAAATCCAATAATCACACCTCAATACCTCGCTATAATTTCCGATGCTCAAATCGAAAAACAAACCTCACCACTGCGATCGGGGCGCGATTTCGAGCGAAACGACATACAACTTGTCGAAAACCCCGAAAAGTCAACCTTTGACCGCCGCCGCCGGCAGCGGCCCCATCAACCGTGAAATTTCTTGGTGGAGCAACACCTATTACACTCAAAATCACCCAACAAGAAACTACCATAACTATACCGAAGTCCAATTCTCACTCTAACTAGGTCAATTTCATGAAAAACTGAAATCCCATACAAATTTGAATTCAAGAATTCTCCTAGCACAAGCAAAATTAGAACTCCATACTTACATGGTTAGACTCATGGTGATGAGAGCTTCAAAGTCCAATCCATTTTGTAGCTCAATTCGGCCGGAATCGGATCGAGCAAAAACCCCCAAAAATCCCAATCTTTGGCCAGAATTTTCTTCCACCTTCGGCGTCCCTTGCCGTGAATGGTGGCCGGAGTCATCAAGAGGGGACCAAGGCGAGCTAAACGGACCAAGGGCCGAGCCCTGGGGTGGCCGGACAGCAAGCCACCGCCGTGAGCAATCGCGCCTCCGTCGCACACCTCCTCTCTCCCCGCGTTGACCGAGTTAATGCCATCAATACATGTTTGACTTTCCCAATATAGCAACCCCATTTAATACTTTCCTGATTTGGAAACTTCCAAAATACATTTTGCGACAAACTTCGAATACCCGCAACTTTCACGTCGTAATTCCGATTTCGATAATTCTCGCGGCAACAAACTCAAATCGACATGTTCTTCAATTACCACCCGAAGTCAAACACTTCAAAAAATCCGATAAAAAGTCAATGGTTCAACCCAATACATACTTATCCGATTAAATAATCAACGGTCGAAAATATTCGTAACTTAATCCTTGCAATTCGGAAAAATTCTCCAGAAGTTCCCACAAGCTCGAAATTAAATTCTCAACAACTTCCGTGAAGAATCCGAAATCAAATTCTCGTCCGGTAATTTAGTCGCTAAGAAGGCCGCCGTTTTAAACCAATTGCATCAAAATTTCAAATATTCATATTTTATTCCTCGGTCGTCCAAATAATGATCCGGAACCGTCCACGGACTCGAAATCATGCGTACAACAACTCTCGAGAAGAGACTCAGCTCAAATTCTCGGCCAATAATTAAGTCGTGATCAAGTCCGGCGATTCAAGCTATTATCGGAAATCTGCAATTACGCATAACCCACGAATTAAGCTGATTACTCTTACTAATTCTGTTCCGGGTCATCACACTTGGCTATTGGAACTTCCGCCAAATTACATCACCACATGGAAGCAACTTGCGGATCGACCTGTTCTTGGCTAAGTACTTTCCGGCCTCAAAGATCACTGTTTTGAGGAAGAAGATTACGGGAATTACACAAGCGGTGAAAGGACCCAACCCCGATTCAGTTACCTAAATCGGAATCGAACCCCTTCTGAAAATACGAACCAACAAAAAAATTTCAAAATTTCGGCAGAGTTTCGTTACTAACGTAGAATTGCATAAACCCGCACCCTGAAAATAACACTTCATCCTATGCCACAAAAGCCAAACCGTGGGCACCAATCCCATCCGGATTTCTCAACATCAATATATGAATCATAAACAGTAAACAGTACTGTAGTATATATATATATATCCAAGAAAATCCGTATAAACAAGTATCAGAATGTATCAGAGCGACCTCTAGAGTAAAATATATATAATATACACATCAGTAGGGGAAACAAGAACCTACTGGAAAGCACAGGTAGCTCAGTTCACTAGCCTCCAAACCGCGACGTGAAAACACCAAAACCTGAACTGCAACTGGGCACGGAAATTGAAAAGCCCAGGGGAAAGACATGAAACACGTTAGAGTGAGTGGACAAAAATAACTGTCTTTCACCAGTTGATATATATATAAAATAACATATGCGAGTCCAGGTAAATAAAATAACAAGTACACGAGGTAAAACTCATACTCTTCCAGTGTACTGAGCATGCAGGTAAAAATACCACGGGGTCACTCATGGACACCTCCGTGCTAGTACAGTCCGAATCACGGAGTCCTTGACTTCCACGTGATTCTAAGCCAGAAATGGCCTCGGTTCCGGGGAAACGCCCCTCACCGGTCAGGTCGGGGATACGCCCCTCCTGGCGGCCCTCCATCGGGGATCAGCCGATGAGGTAAGTGTATCGATACAACAACGTAACTGAGACTGTACTCTGTGAAAACCAAATCATAAACAGTTCGATGCAAATGCATGAAACAATATATAAGTGTATGCATATTCGTATACGTATATCCGTATATGTATAATCGTATATTCGTAAAAACACATGCTCATGTAATCCGTAATCTCAATACGCATGCTCAAGTTCATAAATCATATAAAAGACTCGCAAGAATTCCGTGAAAAGAAATTGTCCACTCGCAGGTGAGCAAAACGCGCACTCGTGTTAATCTCGTGGTCCGGCGGAAGATCCCTCGCCTGAAGCATGATCACGATCCTGATCTCGATCTCCTAAATATTCACAAAAACATAAATGATCAATAACATAGTCCACAACTCTGTACTGAACCACGGAAACCAACAGTTCCCGGAAATAAATAATGCAATGCAAAACGATAAACGGAATTCCCGAAATCTCCACACGAAACCTCGACTGAAAATCGGCTAACCAAATCAACCCGAAAACCTCTGGACAATAATCAGGGCGCGATTACGAGAAAAACGACATTAAAAACGTCGAAATCTGAAAAGTCAACTTTTGGCCGGAGCTCCGCCGTTGACCGCCGCCGCCAGCGGCGGCGCGCCGTCAACAGTGGAGTTTCACGGCGGAAAACTCCAGATCACAAGATCACACCAAGGCGAACCACTTCCTCTTCTACCCCGTAGCTCAAATCCCACCGGAAACCCTCCAAAACATCACGAACCTGAACGGAATTACAAGCTCCGGTGACCTAACCGGTGACCCTCGAAACCTCGTCAAATCCCAAAATAAAACATCCTAGGAGCATCACCTAGGCTAGGGGAAGCAAACCCCCCTAACCACCACCACCGTGGCTCGCCGGAAAGTGGCCAACGAACTCCGGCGAAATTCAAATACACAACCCGATTCGGGTTCCACTAAAAACTCATCAATTCCCAACAAAACACACATCACTCAATTCGAAATCACATCGGGAAGCTATACATACCCTCGTCGAAGTCGTTGGTGGCCGGAAAATAGGTCGTCGTACGGCAAAGCTCAAAGAGGAAACTTTCCTCTTCGGTCAACAGGTCAACTTTCCAAAAATAGTAAGTCAACGGTGGTCAACCCTCAAACAGTGATTTTACGACTATTCTCGACTATTCTGATATTTATACTCGCGTCTCGGGTCAATCGGCGGTCCGAAATGAATATACGAAATGATTCGGATAAACACGAAACAATCGGATAAACTCGTCGGAAACCGAAACTTCAAATAATCATAAAATATTCCTCGGTTATTGGAAAAATCTTCCGAAACTGCCCACGAGCTCGAAATCACGTACTCTACAATTTCTGTGAAGACACTCAACTCAAATTCTCGACCGAACACATAGTCGCGAATCGAATCTACAAAACACATGTACGACGTAAAACTGCGACTAAGCAGAATCTCGTGAATCGTGCCGTATACGCAACTGATTCAGGTTCGGGTTGTCACACATCGAAAGAGTCCTTTGGCCAGTATTATGATCGATTTAAAGTTTTATGTGCCACTTGCCCCTCCCATGGTTTTTCCAAGACAAACCTCATGAACTACTTCTATGATGGTTTGAAACCGATTGATAGAGAGTTTGTTGATGCCGCTGCCACAGGAGCATTCATAGATCTAGATGAGATGGAAGCTCGTACCTTGTTGGAAAACTGAGCTAATAATGATGCTCAGTATGAGATGGCTCCACGAAGACAAATAAATGAAGCTAGTCTAACGCAAGTTAAGGACGAGAAGTATGACAAGCTAACTTCCATGTTAGAGCAACTGCTTGAACTCGAGACGAAAAGAGCTAAGGCAAACTTAGGACCTATTTGTGGTGTTTGCAATATGCAAGGGCACTACAATGATGAATGTCCTAACATGAAGGAGCAAGGCAATGGAGATCCGGAGCAAGTTAATGCAATTTGAGGATATCAAGGAGGCCAACGTTACAATAATTACAACAACAACAATTTTGGCAACCGAGATCATCTGGGTTTCAAGTGGAGTAGCAATAAGGGATGTTTAAACCCTCCGGCACCTCAACAAGGCTACCAACGTGCCCCATTTCAACCAAGGCAGCCAATGCAACGAGCTCTCATTCCAACGATGCAACCTATGCAACAATCTCCTCCAGTCCAACAACAATTTACAAATCCGGACTATGACAAGATGTTCACTCAATTGTCCGTTTCAACACAAGTTCTCTTGGAGGGACAAGCAAAACAAAAGGAGACGTTGGATCTACATGGCCGAGACATCACTGAAATGAAAAAGCAAATGGGCAAACTCGTGGACTTCATGGGTCAATTCCGTGAATCCAGCCATCTCCCTCCTCAATCTCAACCACCAAATCGGTAACACAACATGAGGAACTTCACATCTAGGCTGTAAGACGTTAAAAAACAAGCGCTTGTTGGGAGGCAACCTAATGGAGGAGTCTACAGCTCAGATTTGCTATCTCTTCCCTTATCTTTTTAATTTCATTGCTTATTTACTTTCCTTAGCTAAAATTTTCGTGGGTCTCTCTCTTCATACTTAGTTCTATGTTTCCTTTAAATACATTGAGGACAATGTAAAGTTTAAGTGTGGGGGAGGGGTTTACAACTTTATTTGAGTCATAAAATCATAAAAACCGGGCGGACAATGGAACTTTCCGGCGGATGATGCCCTAAAAATTATATATATATATATTATTTTAAGTCATACTTAGTGTATTTTCATTGTAATTTAGTGTAGTGGATGAACACTTGTCTTTTAGTAAGAAATCCTTGTGGTTTGATGTCTAGAAGGGGACGGTTTCTAAGATGGGTTTTGGATGTGAGAAAAGACAAGCTCAAAAATCACTCCTACCTCTCTTGGTCTCTCTCGCCAACTGGCCATTTTACTAAGGTTGCCCAAAGAAGACAAGCACTAAATCTATGCTTGTTTGAGAGTCTTTTTCATTTTTAGGATGCCCTTAGTTAGTTTATGATGAAAATGGACCAAAAAAGAATACATATGGCATTGAATAAGCACCAAACTGATTTCTTGTGCTAAGTGAGATATTTTGATTGTCGTGACATGTAGTGGATATGGTATGCTTAAACATGGTATATATTTCGTATGTTAGAATGAGTTTTAAATCATACAAACCTTAAAAGTGAGGTTTTGAGCCTTCATTATTCTTTTCTTTTGAGTGAACTTCATGCATATGGTTTTCAAAAACAAAACATGCCTTATTTAAATTTCTTGCCATAGATTTTAATGAACAAGAGATTACTAGAACTTACTCATGTAGCCTTGCAAAGCTTTTAAGTTGATATATGCTTTGATTTTGGATATGATGTGACGACCCGAACCAGAATCAACAGTACAACCAGCTATGTACGTGAGTTACCGCGTAGTCACTGGTATCCGACGGTTGTTTGGAATCGCCGAGCTTGTTAACGATTTAATTATTGGCCGAGAATTGGAGCTGGGTCTCTTCTCGAGAGTCGTTCTACATGTGATTACGAGTTCGTGGGCGGTTCCGGATTGTTATTTGGACGACCGAGGAATTAGTTATGAATATTTGAAGTTCGGATTTAAATGGTGGGCTACTTAACGACTAAATTATCGGACGAGAATTTGGTTTCGGCTTCTTCACGGAAGTTGTTCATAATTTAATTTCGAGTTTGTGGGAACTTTCGGAGCATGATTTGGAGTTACGAGGAATTAGTTGCGAATTTTGCTGTTTGTTGATTATTTAGTCGATTTAATGTGTGTTGCTTTGAAGGGTTGACTTTTTATTCGGTTGGCCGATATGTTTGACTTCGGATAATATTGGAAGAATATGTAGAGATGAGAATGTGGCCGCGAGAATTATCGGAATCGGAATTACGACGAGAAAGTTACGCGCGTTTGAAGTTCGTTGAATTGGATAAACATGAAGTTTCCAAAAATGGAAAGTCTATAAATAGAAGTTGCTATTTTGGGCAGGTCAGACCTTTCCTATTTGGGTGTTGACCGAGTTGACTCGGTCAACTCGGTGGAGAGAGAGATTTCCCGTCGGCTTCATGGTGGCTCCACGGTGGCGCGATGATTCCGGCCACCCCAAGGCATGGTTCTTGGCCCGTCCGACTCGCCTTGGAGTCCTCGACACCGTGCCGGTCTCCTCTCACGGCGAGGTTGCCGGAGGTGAAAGATATTTCCGATCAAAGTTTGCAAAATTTTGGGTTAATGGTGGTTTTCGATTCGGGCCGAAATGAACTTTAAGAGGTACTGGGTTTTGTAGCCCTCTTCATTGTGATTCTAACCATATGAACATGGTGTTCTAATTCGATTTGTGGATTGAGAATTTTGAGATTGAAATTTGTGAACCAATTCGGTTTTACATGAAATTGACCTAGTTAGAGTGAGAATTGGATTTCGGTGCAGTTATGGAAGTTGCTCAGTGGGTGATTTGGAGTGGAATAGGGGTGGCTCCGCCTTGAAATTCTCCGGTCAACAGTGGCGCCGCCGTGGACGGCGGTCAACGGCGGCGGTCAACGGTCAAGGTTGACTTTTTGACTTTCGACAAGTCGCATGTCATTTGACTCGAAATCGCGCTCCGATCGCAGTGGGGAGGTTCGTTTTTCGAGTTGAGCGTCCGAACGTAAAGCGAGGTATTGAAGTGGTATATACGGATTTTCGACGATTCGTCGACTTTGATTTATCTGTTTCCGAGAACGGTGGTTTCTCGTGGTTTGATTTGTATTGTCGGATTATGATTTTGAATAATGAACTTTGTGAACATTCAGGGGTTTCGTGATCGTTGTTTTGGCGATGGACATTCCGCCGGATCACGGGTTAACGCGATACGCGTTACGCCAGTCTGTGAGTGGACAATTTCTTTTCAAGGAAATGATTGCGAGTCTTTTATATGATTTATGAACTTGAGCATGCGTATTGATATTACAGATTACATGAGCATGAGTTTTACGATTATACTTATACGAATATACGTATACGAGTATACATAAACTTATATGCTGTTTCATGCATTTGCATCGAAATGTTTATGATTTGGTTTACACAGAGTACAGTCGTGGTTACGTTGTTATATCGATACACTTGCCTCTCGGCTGATCCCGGATGGTAGGCCTTATTGCCAGGGGAGGCTGTGACTCCTGACCCGAGGTCTTTACCGGGGGGAGGCAGACCTTTGACCTGAGGCCATTTCTTGCTAGAATCACGTGTGGGTCTGGGATCCCGTGATTCTGACTGTACTAGCACGGAGGAGTCCATGAGTGACCCCGTGAGATTTTACTTGCATGCTCAGTACACTGGAGGAGTATGAGTTTTACCTCGTGTACTTGTTATTTTATTTACCTGGACTCGCATATGTGATTTTAAATATATATATTAACTGGTGAAAGACATTTATTTTCGTCCACTCACTCTAACGTGTTTATTGTCTTTCCCCTGGGCTTTTCGGTTTCCGTGCCCAGTTTGCAGTTCAGGCTCTGGTGTCGCACGTCGTGGTCGGAGGCATAGTGCTCGAGCTACTTTGTTTCATCCAGTAGGTTTATTGTTCTACCTACTGTGGTATGCGTATATGGTTATGTATTAGATGTCGCTCTGAGCTTTCTGTGGAATATGTTATACGATTTTAAACCCGGATTTCGGTAAAGTACTATTATATGTATTGTTTACTTTACTGTTGAGATATTGAGAAATCCGGATGGGATTGGTGCCCACGGTTTGCTTTTTGTGGCATAGGATGAAGTGTATTTTCCGCGTGCAGGTAATGGCAATTCTACGTTAGTAGCGAAACTCTGCCCAAATTTCGAAAAGTTTTTGTTGGTTCGTGTTTTCGAAGGAGTTTGATTCCGATTTAGGAAGCTAAATCGGGGTTAGGTCCTTTCAGCTTGGTATCAGAGCATTAGGTTATAGGTTCTGTAGACTTCTGTAGTCGTGTTTACTAAGGATATTTGAGAATGTACAGCATGTCTGGAATGGTCACCCGACCGGCTGGCGGATAATCATCAAATTCCGGGTGTTGTATGCTTTCAAATATTTGAAGTTCCATGATTACGTTCCACTTGTTGTGAACGATATTGTATTCATTAGGATGCCTCCTGACGTGCTTTCCGTGTCGTTTCGGTTGTGGATCCTGTTGAGGATCATACGACGCGTGATTTGCCAGTGAACAGTGGATTCAGATGAGTATTCAGAGTTCAGAGAATTGTGTGGCACGGTTTGCCTGGGGATGTGTATATGAACGTCTATATGTTGCCTCAGAGCTGAGATTTGTGGCAGTGATGTTTGCCTGAGTCAGATTGTTGTGTTTTGTGGGCTGATATTGTGTGAGTTCCGGTTGTGACTCCACGGCCTACATTCAGAGTGTTGTGTATACTGTAATGTTTGATCAGGCTACCTAGCAAGCGTATTGTGGAGTGTTTACCCACTTGAGGCAGAGATGCATTGTTCACATGTTGTCCCTGTTTGCACGAGTTATGTGGCTTCAGAGGAAGCAGTGCACGAGGTTCGAGATGAGTTTGAACCTGAGTATCAGAGAGAGAGTCTGATTGATGTGCCTCGAGACATCCATGAGGAGCTTAGAGTGTTGCACTCAGTGGCGAGGTTATTGTGAAGAAAAGATGTACACGATTTTCGATGTGACGGTTTGAGGAAAGTGGATTCAGTAGTGAGATTTTGATGAGGTTGAGTTCCGACACTTCGGGATCAGTGACTTCATCAGGCTGTGGCTTTTTCGATTATGTTGGGGATTCTCTGCTTATCCGTTTGACGATGACGGAGAGCGTAGAGTAGCGGACTTGTACCTGTGGCATGAGCTTGGGCGATCGTTGGTGATCCTTTCACGCAGCAGGTGTTGCGGTGATTTGTGTTAGAGGAGTACTTTCAGTTGCTGTTCCGGTGACCAGGAGGGTCACATTACGAGGGAGCGCCCTCAGCCAGCTGTTGTAGCGGTTCAGTAGCTCAGATTTACGAGGAGATCATGATGTTATTCATGTGGTTTGATCCATGTACCATTTTGACGAGCCATTCAGTAAGTCGCAATTGATGTGGGCGGCTATTTGGGCATGTTGGAGTTCGTGCCATGACCTTGTTGAGGACAGACTTTTCTCCGAGGTTGCTGTTGTTTGATATCCATGGCTATTGTATCTGTATCTCCACTTCCGAGGTCTTGGGGAGTATTGCATCCATTCAGAGGTTATGAGATCCCTGTTGGAGGATATGGGTCAGCCGCGGATCTGTTATAGCTGGACATTGTGATTTGGGTGTGTTTGAGAGTACGGACTTACTGACGACGCTTTTGACTGTGTTCGAGTACCTCGAGAAAGAGGTTGTGTATCGACGACCAGATTTCCCCGAGATGCTGTTTCGTGGTGATGGTCGAGCAGATGATGGAGACAGATTGTGTTGCTTTCTTGCCATGTTGTGGATACTACGGTTGCTGTGCCGATATTGGCGATATCGAGGTGGTTCCCGAGTTTCTAGGTGTGTGTTGGAGGAGTTACCAGGTGTTCCTCTAGTTCGGGAGATCGACTACACTATTGAGCTCGTACCGGATGCTGGACTCATTTTACCGACATCTTGTCGTTCGGAGCCAGCGGAGCTGATGGAGCTATTGTTTCGACTCCAGGAGTTGCTGGAGGAGGTTTCAGGAGATTTCGTTTGACCCCGCGTATTTGCGTGGTGTGCTCTTGCATCAGTTGTGCGACTGTTTGTATGGTTCGATGAGGTGGTGCATTGACTACCGAAAGCTCGGTTTGCTTCAGAGGAGTGCAAGTATCCTCCGTTTCGGATTGACGACTGGTTGATCAGCTTGTGAGAGCTTCAGTCTTTTCGAGGATTGATTTCGGATCCGGATACCATCAGTGGAGGTTTGATGAGTCAGATGTGGCTATGTTGGCTTTCGGATCACGGTGCGGAGATCAGGAGTTTTTGGTCACGTTGTATGGTTGACCAATGCCCCCGTAGATCATGTGGACTTGATGGACCATGTGTTCAGACGGTTTCTGGACGAGTTGTGGTCATGTTCGTTGGCAGTGTCCTGATGTACTCCGAGAGTGTGGACCAGTACCTGAAGCAATTGTGAACAGTTTTGCGGACTTCGCGAGACGATTAGCTGTTTGTGAAGTTCAGCCAGTGTGAGTTTTGGCCGATTAGCGTAACGATTTTGAGCTATGTGATGCTAGCCGAGGGAGTTGGCGTGGATCCTGATCAGATAGAAGCCGTGTTGATTTGGGGTTGACCTACCATGGTACCAGAGATCTAGAGTTTCTTTTGGGTTTGGCAGGCTATTACTGACGGCTTGTGCAGGATTTTCCTGGATTGCCACTCTACTTTCCGGATTGACGAAGAAGGCATCAAGTTCGAGTGGTTCGATGCACGCGAGGAGAGTTACTTACTCTTGCGGGATGGTTGACCGTTGTTTCGGTTTTGACCTTACCTGACGATCGTGATGAGTTCGTGGGTTATGGCGATGCATCGAGGATTGGATGTGGTTATGTTTTGTTGCTGTGTAGCAGAGCGATGGCTCTTGGTTCCAGGCGGTGGAAACCTTATGTGGCTACGTATCTTATTTATGATTTGGGTGTAGCTGCCTTATGTTGCATTGGAAAGTTTGAGATATTACTGTTGGCGTGCAGCGCAGTGTAGGACGTACACTAATCACATGAGTTTCATCCACTTGCATTTTCGGCCAGATTTGGGCTTGAGGCAGTGTCGATGGATGGAGTCGACTGACGACTATGGCTGTACATTAGAGTTTGTTCGAGAAGGTTAGAGGTTGTACTTTGACCATCCGTTTGGGATGATGCTGTTGTTGATGCATTCAGTCGAGAGTTAGGAGTTTCAGTGTTTCATGTGTGTGTGTGGCTCGAGTTTCCGTGTTAGCCGAGTTATGGGCTACGAGAGCTGAGTTTGAGTATGATGGTGTTGAGGCTCGTGATTTTACGCGTGTTTGGTGCTAGTGACACAGAGATGTGTCTGATATTTCGAGTTACTACTCGTGACGCAACATGAAGAACGATATAGCAACTTGTGCGAGCGCAGCTTGTGTGTGCTGATGCCATATTTGTCGACTGGCAATGGCTAGGAGGCAGAGACTTGCCGAGATGTGTTAGCCATTTGAGATTTCCGGTTAGACGTGACGGTTGCTGCTATGATTGTGTATGTTTGTACGCACTTTGGTTGTGATACCAGTTGTTAGGCTTTTGTGGATCGTTTGACGAACTCAGTACAGTACTCTGTACCTTTTGGAGATGATTTCAGTGGCAGGCTGTTATGGCTGTGTTTGATGGAGGTTGTCCCTTTACGTGGTGTACCTGTGTCCCAGTTCGCCGATCAAGGTGATCAGCTACGACTAAGTGTTGGCAAGCTTTGCAGCGAGCATTGGGGACCAGATTACGAGTTAGTACCGGATCTTATCCTCGGATTGGCGAGTGATCTACGAGGACTATTCAGGCCTAGGAGGGCATGTTATGTATTTCGGTATTGCAGTTCCGGAGGATTCGGGACCAGCAGTTTCAGCTGTTCGAGATTGCATGCAGTACCAGTTTGTGGACCACTATAGTTTTGAGATTATTTGATGTTGATTTGAGATGTGGTGCTATACTCCATTGTGCTGGAGTGAGTTTGGTTTGAATTTGAGTTGATGTTTGTTTCCGATTTTGTGGAGTGTGTTACCACAAACTGTCAGACTAGCGGAAATGGGTTGATAATTGTTTGAGTTCGATGCTTGAGTTACGTTGGTATGAGCAGGTCGTGTTGTGATTTGCCTTGATGTTTTGATTCATATGTGGCCATAGGCGAGTTTGTGTTATGCCGTATAGTTCGGCATTGCCTATAGTGTTGGCTTTGTGTGTTGTGTTCCGCGTGGCGGAACTATGTTTCAGGTTTGCTACGTGTTGTGTACCCTGTCTGTTCCTTATGTAGGAACACTTGGCGCTTGTGTGGAGCCAGTTCAGATTTGTGATTTGTGGGTACAGAGATTCCAGCACAGAGCTATCTCCTATTGTGGAGTCAGTTGCCAGAGTTGTTCAGTTGATGTAGCCACTGGGCAGTTGAGCAGGATACAGAGGCAGTGTTCCTACTTTTAGCCAGCAGACTTGAAAATTTCGAGGTCAAAATTTTTCTAAGGGGGGTGGATTTGTGACGACCCGAACCAGAATCAGCAGTACAACCAGCTATGTACGTGAGTTACCGCGTAGTCACTAGTATCCGACGGTTGTTTGGAATCGCCGAGCTTGTTAACGATTTAATTTTTGGCCGAGAATTGGAGCTGGGTCTCTTCTCGAGAGTCGTTCTACATGTGATTACGAGTTCGTGGGCGGTTCCGGATTGTTATTTGGACGACCGAGGAATTAGTTATGAATATTTGAAGTTCGGATTTAAATGGTGGGCTACTTAACGACTAAATTATCGGACGAGAATTTGGTTTCGGCTTCTTCATGGAAGGTGTTCAGAATTTAATTTCGAGTTCGTGGGAACTTCCGGAGCATGATTTGGAGTTACGAGGAATTAGTTGCGAATTTTGCTGTTTGTTGATTATTTAGTCGATTTAATGTGTGTTGCTTTGAAGGGTTGACTTTTTATTCGGTTGGCCGATATGTTTGACTTCGGATAATATTGGAAGAATATGTAGAGATGAGAATGTGGCTGCGAGAATTATCGGAATCGGAATTACGACGAGAAAGTTACGCGCGTTTGAAGTTCGTTGAATTGGATAAACATGAAGTTTCCAAAAATGGAAAGTCTATAAATAGAAGTTGCTATTTTGGGCAGGTCAGACCTTTCCTATTTGGGTGTTGACCGAGTTGACTCGGTCAACTCGGTGGAGAGAGAGATTTCCCGTCGGCTTCATGGTGGCTCCACGGTGGCGCGATGATTCCGGCCACCCCAAGGCATGGTTCTTGGCCCGTCCGACTCGCCTTGGAGTCCTCGACACCGTGCCGGTCTCCTCTCACGGCGAGGTTGCCGGAGGTGAAAGATATTTCCGATCAAAGTTTGCAAAATTTTGGGTTAATGGTGGTTTTCGATTCGGGCCGAGATGAACTTTAAGAGGTACTGGGTTTTGTAGCCCTCTTCATTGTGATTCTAACCATATAAACATGGTGTTCTAATTCGATTTGTGGATTGAGAATTTTGAGATTGAAATTTGTGAACCAATTCGGTTTTACATGAAATTGACCTAGTTAGAGTGAGAATTGGACTTCGGTGCAGTTATGGAAGTTGCTCAGTGGGTGATTTGGAGTGGAATAGGGGTGGCTCCGCCTTGAAATTCTCCGGTCAACAGTGGCGCCGCCGTGGACGGCGGTCAACGGCGGCGGTCAACGGTCAAGGTTGACTTTTTGACTTTCGACAAGTCGCATGTCATTTGACTCGAAATCGCGCTCTGATCGCAGTGGGGAGGTTCGTTTTTCGAGTTGAGCGTCCGAACGTAAAGCGAGGTATTGAAGTGGTATATACGGATTTTCGACGATTCGTCGACTTTGATTTATCTGTTTCCGAGAACGGTGGTTTCTCGTGGTTTGATTTGTATTGTTAGATTATGATTTTGAATAATGAACTTTATGAACATTCAGGGGTTTCGTGATCGTTGTTTTGGCGATGGACTTTCCGCCGGATCACGGGTTAACGCGATACGCGTTACGCTAGTCTGTGAGTGGACAATTTCTTTTCACGGAAATGATTGCGAGTCTTTTATATGATTTATGAACTTGAGCATGCGTATTGATATTACGGATTACATGAGCATGAGTTTTACGATTATACTTATACGAATATACGTATACGAGTATACATATACTTATATGCTGTTTCATGCATTTGCATCGAAATGTTTATGATTTGGTTTACACAGAGTACAGTCGTGGTTACGTTGTTGTATCGATACACTTGCCTCTCGGCTGATCCCCGATGGTAGGCCCTATTGCCAGGGGAGGCTGTGACTCCTGACCCGAGGTCTTTACCGGGGGGAGGCAGACCTTTGACCTGAGGCCATTTCTGGCTAGAATCACGTGTGGGTCTGGGATCCCGTGATTCTGACTGTACTAGCACGGAGGTGTCCATGAGTGACCCCGTGAGATTTTACTTGCATGCTCAGTACACTGGAGGAGTATGAGTTTTACCTCGTGTACTTGTTATTTTATTTACCTGGACTCGCATATGTGATTTTAAATATATATATTAACTGGTGAAAGACATTTATTTTCGTCCACTCACTCTAACGTGTTTATTGTCTTTCCCCTGGGCTTTTCGGTTTCCGTGCCCAGTTTGCAGTTCAGGCTCTGGTGTCGCACGTCGTGGTCGGAGGCATAGTGCTCGAGCTACTTTGTTTCATCCAGTAGGTTTATTGTTCTACCTACTGTGGTATGCGTATATGGTTATGTATTAGATGTCGCTCTGAGCTTTCTGTGGAATATGTTATACGATTTTAAACCCGGATTTCGGTAAAGTACTATTATATGTATTGTTTACTTTACTGTTGAGATATTGAGAAATCCGGATGGGATTGGTGCCCACGGTTTGCTTTTTGTGGCATAGGATGAAGTGTATTTTCCGCGTGCAGGTAATGGCAATTCTACGTTAGTAGCGAAACTCTGCCCAAATTTCGAAAAGTTTTTGTTGGTTCGTGTTTTCGAAGGGGTTTGATTCCGATTTAGGAAGCTAAATCGGGGTTGGGTCCTTTAATATGATTAAAGGAAAATTAGGTTACCACCACTTAAACCAAAAAGCCATGCATGTGTCCCATTGTGCGCACCAGCTGCGACACCCTTAGAGTACTCCTTTGTGCCTACGTTTAGCCTTTTCTTTCATTTACCACTTACATATCTAAACACTTAGCCTAGTGTAGAGTTTCCAACCCTTGTTTTCAAAGACTTGGTGAAGAGATTTTGAAGCTAGCACAAAGAAGTGGCGGAAAAGTGATGAAAGAATACAAAAGGAGGGAAGACTTGTCCAAAAGCTTGAAAAAAAAGTATGACTGCCGAAAAGAAAATAAAAAGAAGAAAGAAAATTCGAGAGGATGAAATGAAAAAGAAAGAAAGAAAAAAATAGTTAAGCTCTCCGGCAAATGTTCTAAGTGTAAAATTTTGGACAAGTGAAGTTTAGAATGAAGTTAGGGCCCAAAAAGATGAAATTTGACCCCCGATTCTGAAGTTTGACACAAGAAAAAGTGTAGAAAGGATGGGCCACAAAATTTGAGAATTCTAAGTGCTAGACTAAGTCTTTGGAACGTTTTTAACCACCACTTATCTAAATTTCGAATGCCTTAGCCTTAGCCCCATTACAACCTTTCTAAAGACCTTTATGATCCTTAAGATGAGTAGCCTTCGATTAGTTGAGTAAGTTACATGAGTAGGCATATGGTTTGGTTCATTTGTGCAAGTAATTTTGAGGTTTTCAATTCAATTTATACATTTTGAGTGAACCCCTTTCATGAGTGAAAATATGATGAGTGCATCCATGTGAGCTTGATTTAACCTTATTCGAAACATGCATAGCTTTAACTTCACCATTGTTTTCTCCAAGTCCTACTTGTTCATAACATGATCATATTTCTCTTATCTCTCGAAATTTTTGAACTTTTCACTATGAAATCTTGTGACTCAATCGCCATATAATTAAAAGAAATTTCTGAGACAAATTTAGTTAAGGGCTTAGAAGTGTTTCAAAATCTGAGTATTTTATTAGACTTTTCCCAACGTGGAGACTAGCTCCAACATTGGTTTTGTGTGTTTTCTTATTTCTAGTTTTTCTTTTATTTAGTTTTTTGCTAGGGACTAGCAAAGTCCAAGTGTGGGGGAATTTGATCAACGCATTTTATGCTAGATTCTTAACGCATTTCTCTCTATATTTTACTTTGTTTTGACCTTAGTATTCTCAGTTCTTACTTACTTTATTGTTTTTTGGTTTATAATAAAGAAGTACAATAAAGGAGGTGATTTGGAGCATAAAATGAGCTAAGTGGAGAAGTTTCCTAAATCAAGTAGGAATGACGTAGCAAAATATGGATCCGAAATGGTCTTCTCAAGTTACTAAAATGACGCAAGGCAAAATGAAGACATTTCAAATGGTGGATCGAAAATCAGCAAGTATTTTGGGCAAAATCAAGCAAGGAGATATTACCGAATAGATGGAGGATCAAAAGTATTAAGTATATCTCAAAAGTGCCTTATTTAAAGATCAAAATATCCTACAATATATGGTAGGTTCGGCCAAAATGACTTGGAGCTCAAGAAATACAAGATATGGAAAGATCAAGATTTCCCTACTCCTAGTAGGAAGAGGAAGATATGCCTGCCAGCTTATCAATCTTCAACGGATCACAGAATCCACAATTCAACCTCAAATATAGTGATCATATATGTCTTCTTCAAGCCCTCGAGCTGATATTTCCAACGAATACAAAATCATAATTTTCTGAGCTCTAGAACTCCCGAAAAAGTCGTTTCAAGACAGGCTGACAGATTTACCCGGGTACACTAGGAATCCCTAGTTTGGAGAGGAAAGTTGGAATTCTTCACCTATAAATACAAGAGCTCGACCTCATTCTCAAGCATCACTCATTCTAGATGCCTAAGCTTGCCAAAGATCATCTCCTTAAACTCCAAACACTCGGCCATCCTCTAAAACACAAAACCCCACGAAACTGCCTCCCACCAACACTCTCCTCCACCTCAAGAAGGACTTTGCTCGATTTGGCTGGGAATTCTTGGGCTCGTCACAAACAAAGGAGTAGCTACACTTGAGGATTTGAAGTGCGATTTCACGGAGTCTAAAAGTGTAACATGACCCCTTTGTATTCTGTTTCGGTTTTTGTTTGGATTTCCTTTGTTTGTATTTTGAGAACAAGTTTTGATAAATGGCTTTATATTTCTAAATTCTTCTAAGTTTCTTCCATGTGTTTTTAGCTTTGATTCTAATGAACGTACGTGCTTATATGTTCTTAATACTTGAAACTGTTTTTAGTAGATACTCGATTTGGTTCTTCTTTAAGCATGTTTCACGAACTAATAACAAAGATAAAATTGGACTAGGAAGTTAACTATATGATTTTGTTGCTGTCTTGTTCAGTTATAAGCATGTGTATGTGTTTTGATTAGAGTTAGGAATTTTGGAGTCTAGGTAGCAAACGGCAAAGGATGAAGGAAAGCGTTGATCACTTGTATATAGTAGTTTAGTGTTTATTTTTGGTCTAGTAAGCATGTTTAGGGTTTTTTGTTCTTGTTTGTTTTCTACTTGTCTATGAGTGAAGTATGTTAGAACTTAGGATTTCTCTATGTGTTTACTAACCATTTCCTGTCTTTAATTTCGTAGGAATTACTAAAAAAAAAACAACCTTTTAAATCCCCCTATTTTAAACCTAGTGTAGTCCCGCATACACCTTCAATCCCCGGTTAAGAACAATACCCTACTTATCAATGCTACATCTACAAAAAAGGGTTTTAATTGCTTATGCATTTTTGTTGAGTGTTAAGTGTTTATTTAGTACTTAGTAAAATCCGTGTATCATTAATCCAAAGTGTCAACGAAATCTATAGCTTCAATCAAAACACATACACATGCTTATACTGAACAAGACAGGAACCAAATCGAGCTAACTATCTAATCCAACTTTATCTTTGTTATTAGTTCATGAAACATGCTCAAAGAAGAACCAAATCAACTATCTACTAAAAACTGTTTCAAGCATTAAGAACAACATAGGCTAGCACATGCATTCGAATCAAAACTATAAACACATGGAAGAAACTTAGTAAAAACAAGAAATAAATATACTTATATAAAAACTTAGTCTTGTCATACAAAAGTAAAGAAAACTTGAAAGGACCCGACTCCAATTTAGTTGCCTAAACCGAAATCAAACCCCTTCAAAAACACGACCTTAAATTTTTTTTTGCCAAAGTTTACTTTGAAATACGTGAGCCAAAATTAGAACCTACAAAGAGAATAACACTTCGAATATTCCACAAAAATCAAGCCGTGGGGCTCCGTTCCCAATCCGGATTTCTCAACATCATATATATAATAAACCACAAGGTTTACAGGAAATCCAGAAAATATTCAGGAGCAAACTCAACTGAAAACAAACATAAGTATTCAGAGCGACTCCTATATACATCATAAACAACCAGTAGGTCGAACTAAGAACCTACTCGAACTGAAGTGTGACCTGAACTCTATGCCTCCACCGTCGACGTGCAACCTCGGAATTCAAACTGCAAACTAGGCAAAAGAAATCGATGAAAGGACCCAACCCCGATTCAGTTACCAAAATCGGAATCGAACCCCTTCGAAAATACAAACCAACAAAAACTTTTCAAAATTTCGGCAGAGTTTCGTTACTAACGTGGAATTGCATAAACCTGCACCCTGTAAACAACACTTCATCCTATGCCACAAAAGCCAAACCGTGGGCACCAATCCCATCCGGATTTCTCAACATCAATATAATCAATAACAGTAAATAAACTGTACTATGTATATATGTATATCTGAGAAAATCCATATAAACATGTATCAGAATGTATCAGAGCGACCTCTAAAGTAAAACATATACAATATACACATCAGTAGGCGAAACAAGAACCTACTGGAAAGCACAGGTAACTCTGATCACTAGCCTCCAAACCACGACGTGAAACACCAAACCTGAACTGCAAATTGGGCACGAAAACCGAAAAGCCTAGGGGAAAGACAATATACACGTTAGAGTGAGTGGACGAAAATAAATGTCTTTCACCAGTTGATATATATGTTTAAAATAACATATGCGAGTCCAGGTAAATGAAATATAACAAGTACACGAGGTAAAACCATAATCCTCCAGCGTACTGAGTATGCAATTAAAAATCCCACGGGGTCACTCATGGACATCTCCGTGCTAGTACAGTCAGAATCACGGGATCCCAGACCCACACGTGATTCTAGCCAGAAATGGCCTCAGGTCAAAGGTCTGCCTCCCTCCGGTAAAGACCTCGGGTCAGGAGTCACAGCCTCCCCTGACAAATGCCTACCCTCGGGGATCAGCCGATAGGCGAGTGTATCGATACAACAACGTAACCACGACTGTACTCTGTGTAAACCAAATCATAAACATTTCGATGCAAATGCATGAAACAACATATAAGTGTATGTATACTCATATACGTATATTTGTAATCGTATAATCGTATAATCGTAAAACATATGCTCATGTAATCCGTAATCTCAATACGCATGCTCAAATTCGAAAATCATATAAAAGACTCGCAAGAATTCCGTGAAAAGAAATTGTCCACTCACAGACTCGCGTAATGCGCACTCATGCTAAACTCGTGGTCCGGCGGAAGATCCCTCGCCTGAAGCACGATCACGATCCAGATCTCGATCTCGATCTCCTGAATATTCACAAAAACATATCTGATCAAAATCATAGTTCTCAGCCCTGTACTGAATCAGGGAAACCAACCGTTCCCGGAAATATGCAATGCGGTACAAAATGTATAATGGAAATTCTGAAATCCCAACTCGAAATCTCAACTGAAAATCGGCTAATCAAATCAACCCGAAAACCTCTGTACGATAAACAGGACGCGATTACGAGAAAAATGACATTAATTATGTCGAAATATGAAAAAGTCAACCCTCGCCGGAGCTCCACCGTTGACCGCCGCCGCCGCCGCCGCCGCGTCGTCAACAGTGAAGTTTCACGGCAAGGAAGCTCCAGAATGGAAGCCCATCTCAAACCGAATCACTTTCATAACTGCAACATATACCAATTCAACCTCTAACATTGCCAATTTCATCCAAAAGCCAAACGGGTTAACCCACCGGAAACCTAATCGGACTCACCTCAAAACACCTCCTCGTCCTAAACCAAACCACCAGGAAGCACCACCGAGGTGTGGGGAGCAAAACCCCCAATAGCCCCACCACCAACACTCGCCGGAACCACCGTCACCGTCACCGTCGAACTTCCCCAACTCGGCCTTAATCGAACTCCCTCCAAACCTCACCAACTCCCATCAAACCAAAGCTAGACTCACTCGAAATCATGAGAGGAAGCGAACTGTACCTGTCCCGTGGCCGATGGTCGCCGGAATTTGGTCGCCGGAAGTTGAAACCGAAATGGAAAGTTCTCCTCCCACGGTCAACGGTCAAAGTTTCCAAAATAGGAAAGTCAAAGCCAGTCAACACAGGTCAAAGCTCAATCTGAAATTTTCGACGATTTTACGACTATTTCCGATATTTATACTCGCGCCTCGGGTCAATCAACGGTCCGAAATGAATATACGAAATGATTCGGATAAACACGAAACAATCGGATAAACTCGTCGGATATCGAAACCTCAAATAATCATAAAATATTCCCCGGTTATCGGAAAAATCTTCTGGAACCACCCACGAGCTCAAAATCACGTACTCTACAATTTCCGTGAAGACACCCAACTCAAATTCTCGACCAAAAACATAGTCGCGAATCGAATCGGCAAACCACATATACGACGTAAAACTGCGACTAAACTCAATATCGAGAATCGTGCCTAATACGCAACTGATTCTGGTTCGGGTCGTCACAAATTTACCCCCCTTAAAGAAATTTTGACCTCGAAATTTATGTACCTGTCATGTGAACAGATGAGGATACTGCTCCCGCATACGCTGCTCAGTCTCCCAGGTGGCCTCCTCAATCGAGTGGATCTGCCACAAGACCTTCACCAGCGGAATCACACGGTGCCTCAACTCCTGCTCACGACGATCGAGAATCTGCACAGGATCTGAGATGTACTTCCACAATATCGAAACATGAAATACATCATGCACACGAGCCATTTCAGCTGGTAACTCAAGTCTGTAAGCAACAGCTCCAACCCTCTCCGTAATCTCATATGGACCAATGTACCGCGGTCGAAGCTTGCCACGCTTCCCGAAACGCACAACTCCCCTCCAAGGAGGTAGTTTTAAGAAGACCCAATCACCGACCTCAAACTCTAAGCTCTTCCTCCTCACATTTGCGTAACTCTTCTGCCGATCTTGGGCGATCTTCAGTCGATCCCGGATAACCTGTATGTCCGGCATCGTGGTTTTCACCAAATCAGGACCAATGAGCCAACGCTCGCCCACCTCACTCCAACACAATGGAGTACGGCACTGCTTCCCGTACAGAGCCTCGTACGGTGCCATCTCAATACTGGCCTGATAGCTGTTATTGTAGGCGAACTCAATCAAGTGTAACTGTTGATCCCAGTTCCCACGAAACTGCAACACACACGACCTTAGCATATCCTCAAGTGTCTGAATGGTCCGCTCGGACTGCCCGTCAGTCTGAGGATGAAAAGCTGTACTAAATCGCAACCTCGTGCCCAACGCTTGCTGCAACGCCTGCCAAAACTCAGAAGTAAACTGACTATCTCGGTCAAAAACAATCGACACAGGCACACCATGCAAGCGAACAATCTCAGATAAGTACAACTTGGCCATTCTGCCCACTGAAATCTTCCTCGGAAGTGCAAGAAAGTGTGCGGATTTCGTCAGTCGGTCAACAATAACCCAAATGCCAGTGTTGCCCGCCGAAGTACGCGGCAACTTAAAGACGAAATCCATCGTAATGTGCTCCCACTTCCAAACCGGAATCTCAAGTGGCTGTAGTTTCCATGCAGGTTTCTGCCTCTCCGCCTTCACCTGCTGACAAATCAAACATCGACTCACGTACGGGGCAATCTCCCGCTTCATGTTGCGCCACCAATAGTACGCTCGAAGAGTACGAAACATCTTCGTACCTCTGGGATGCATCGCATACGCTGAACTGTGGGCCTCATCCAAAATCTCCTTCTTCAAGTCCTCGTCTCTAGGTACACATAACCTGCCTCTGAACAACAACGTATCGTCGTTGCTCAATCGGAACTCTGTAGGCACACCATTCCGTATCATGGTCTTCTTGCCCAGCAAGTAAGGATCTGAATCCTGTGCCTCCCGTACCTGATCAACCAGTACAGGTCGAACCTGAAAACTGGCCAACAAAGCTCCATCATCATCATCATACCCAATCACAGCACCCGTAGCTCGAAGCTCGGCTAACAATGACACTCTGGCCACACACATGTGAAACAACGAGGCTCCAGATTTCCGACTAAGTGCATCTGCCACAACATTAGCCTTCCCCGGATGGTACTCAAACGTGCAATCGTAATCGTTGATCAACTCCATCCATCGGCGCTGCCTCATGTTCAAATCCGGTTGCGTCCGCAAGTAGGTGAGACTCTTGTGATCAGTGAAAATCTTACACTGAGCACCATACAGATAATGCCTCCAACTCTTCAACGCTAATACGATAGCGGCTAACTCCAAATCATGCGTCGAATAGTTGACCTCATGCGGTTTCAGCTGTCTGGAACCATATGCCACGACTCTACCATGCTGCATCAACACACATCCAAGGCCCAACTTCGACGCATCACTGTACACAACGAACTCACCACTGTCGTCTGGCAATGTCAGAACTGGTGCGGTAGTCAATCTCTCTTTCAGGAGCAAATAACTCTCCTCGTACGCATCAGACCACTCAAACTTGACGCCCTTCTTCGTCAATCTAGTCAGTGGTGTAGCAATTCGGGAGAAATCCTGAACAAACCATCGGTAATAGCCTGCTAAACCCAAGAAACTCCGAATCTCTGGCACAGTAGTGGGTCTACTCCAATTCAGCACGGCCTCGATCTTGTCAGGATCAACACTAACTCCCTCGGCCGAAATCACGTGACCCAGAAACTTCACACTATCCAACCAGAACTCACACTTGCTAAACTTAGTGAATAACTGATGGTCCCGCAAAGTCCGCAACACTGCTCACAAGTGCTTCTTGTGCTGGCCCACACTCCTGGAATAGATCAGGATATCGTCAATGAATACAATCACGAACTTCTCCAGGAATCGTCGAAACACCCGATTCATCAAGTCCATGAAAGCTGCGGGGGCGTTGGTCAACCCAAACGGCATAACCAAAAACTCATAGTGCCCATACCGCGTCCTAAACGCTGTTCTGGCTATATCTGAATCTCGGATCCTCAACCGGTGATATCCGGATCGAAGGTCAATCTTCGAAAAGACTGCTGCTCCCTTCAGCTGATCGAACAAGTTGTCAATCCGCGGCAACAGATACTTGTTCCTCACTGTAATCTGATTCAGCTTCCTGTAGTCAATGCACAAACGCATGGACCCGTCCTTCTTCCGCACAAACAACACTGGAGCACCACACGGAGAAACACTCGGTCGAATGAATCCCTTCTCTAACAACTCCTGGAGCTGAATCTGCAACTCCTTCAATTCCGCAGGCGCCATCCGGTACGGTGTCTGGGAAATCGGTCCAGTATCCGGCAATAACTCAATAGTAAAATCAATCTCCCATACAGGGGGTATACCAGGTAACTCCGCTGGAAACACATCCGGAAACTCAGACACAACCTTAATACTGCCAAGATCCGGCACTGCGGCTGTAGTGTCCACAACATGGGCTAAGTAAGCAACACAACCCTTCTTCATCAACCGATCTGCCCTCATCGCAGAAATCAAACACGGTAGTGAAGTGTTCTTCTCGCCACGGAACAGTATCTCAGGTAATCCTGGTCGACGAAACGCGACCTCCTTCCTGTGGCAGTCAAACATAGCCCAGTGCGACTCCAGAAAGTCCATACCCAATATCAAATCAAAATCCACAATATCAAGCAGTAACAGATCTGCGGCTAGTCCATGACCCCCAATAAACACCTCACAATCTCGGTAAACCCAACCGATGCTCACAACCTCACCTGACGGATACAACACTCTCCACAACCCCGGAAGTGGAGATGCAGGTACCGTAGCCAATGATCATAGACTAAATGATATGAATGAATGTGTGGCACCTGGATCTAACAATGCAAGTACAGGAATACCAAAGACATGTAACGTACCAATAACGACCTCTGGTGATGCTCTGCCCTCACGTAGAGTCATAGCATGAACTCTCGCCTGTCCGGCTGGTCGTCCTCGCTGGGGTTGTCCCTGCTGTCTGCCCCGGCCTGCAAACTGTGCTGGTCGAGCTCCCGTAGTAGCACCTCGCTCAACTCCGGAACTCTGGGCCGCCTGTCCTTCACCGCCATACAACTGAGGACACTCCCTCACATAGTGACCCACCTGGCCACAACGAAAACAAGTGACAGGACCTCGCCGACATGTACCAGGGTGATATTTGTTGCAGAAGCTACATAATGGATAGTCTCTTGGTACAGGAAATGTGCCACCAGTATGCCGTGGATAACTAGAACCGCTGGAACTCCCACTAGCCTGTGGTCACTGCGGTCGATCTCTCCTCCATAACGATCTCCGTTTAGGTACACCAGCTGGTGGTCGATAAGATCCACCACCTGAGGATGAAGCTGAACCGGAAGTATCAGAACTCAGCCTCTTTGAAAGCCCCTGACTCGGTCCACCCTCCTCAAATCGTCTCGGCTGGTACCTCTGCTGTCTCTCCTGCTCAATATCCTCGCCTCGGAGAGCTGCACTGACAAACTCATCAAAGTTGTTCCGCGGCATCGTAGTCAGCGTCGCCTTGATGTTCAAATTCAATCCCAGCTCAAACCTACGACACTTGGCTTCCTCTGTAGCCACCATATCCCGCGCAAAACGAGACAAACGGGTAAACCGATCCCGATACTCAAGTACAGACAAACTGCCCTGCCTCAAGTTCGTAAACTCCTCGTACTTGCGCTGCTGGGTAGCCGGATTAAAATACCTCCGCATAAACAAATCACGGAACAAGGTCCACGGAGTATCCACCGGAACTCTGTCGGTGCTAACCCACCAAAAGTATGCATCACCCTCAAGTAAACCAACTGCGGCTACTGACATCTGCTCAGGAGTAAACTGCAGACGCTCACAAACACATTCAATCTGAACCAACCATGCCTCGCATATCTCTGGATCAACTGAACCCGAAAACACAGTAGCACCCGCAGTGCGAGTCTTGACCACGAGGTCAAAACGCTCTTCCAAACGCAGCACTCGCATCAGCAAGTCGCGCGTTCGGCGATCCTCATCAGGATCATCATCCCGGTCAACACGGGGACCACGTCGAGGAGGCATCCTACTGATACAAGACAAGCATTAGGTACAAGCAGAAAGAACGTAATCATGAAACCGCAGATATTTGAGGACACACAACACCCGAAGTATTGATGAGTACAGCTGGCCAGTCGGGTCATCACTCCAGTCATGCTGTATCAACTCAAATACCCTAAGCGTCACAACTACAAGAGTCTACAGAATCTGACAACCAAAGGCTCTCATAGCAAGCTGAAAGGACCCAACCCCGATTTAGTTACCAAAATTGGAATCGAACCCCTTCGAAAATACAAACCAACAAAAACTTTTCCAAATTTCGGCAGAGTTTCGTTACTAACGTGGAATTGCATAAACCTGCACCCTGTAAACAACACTTCATCCTATGCCACAAAAGACAAACCGTGGGCACCAATCCCATCCGGATTTCTCAACATCAATATAATCAATAACAGTAAATAAACTGTACTATGTATATATGTATATCCGAGAAAATCCGTATAAACATGTATCAGAATGTATCAGAGCGACCTCTAAAGTAAAACATATACAATATACACATCAGTAGGCGAAACAAGAACCTACTGGAAAGCACAGGTAACTCTGATCACTAGCCTCCAAACCACGACGTGAAACACCAAACCTGAACTGCAAACTGGGTACGGAAACCGAAAAGCCCAGGGGAAAGACAATATACACGTTAGAGTGAGTGGACGAAAATAAATGTCTTTCACCAGTTGATATATATGTTTAAAATAACATATGCGAGTCCAGGTAAATGAAATATAACAAGTACAGGAGGTAAAACCATAATCCTCCAGCGTACTGAGCATGAAGGAGAATTTTGGATTTGAAATTTGTGTATTCATTCGGTTTTTCATGAAATTGACCATGTTAGAGTGAGAATTGGACTTCGGTGCAGTTGACAAAGTTGCTCAGTGGGTGATTTTGAGTGGAACAAGGGTAGCTCCGCTGTGAAATTCTTCGGTCAACAGTGGCGCCGCCGTGGACGGCGGTCAACGGCGGTCAACGGTCAACGAGTTGACTTTTTGACTTTCGACAAGTCGCATGTCATTTGACTCGAAATTGCGCTCCGATCGCAGTGGGGGGGTTCATTTTTCGAGTTGAGCGTCCGAACGTAAAGCGAGGTATTGAGGTGGTATATATGGATTTTCGACGATTCGTCGTATTCGAATTGTGTGTTTCCGAGAACAGTGATTTCTCGTGATTTGATTTGAGTTGTCGGATTATGACTTTGAGTATTGGACATTGTGTTTGTTCAGGTGTTCGTAATCGTTTGATTGGCGAGGGGCATTCCGCCGGATCACGGGTTAACGCGATACGCGTTACGCTAGTCTGTGAGTGGACAGTTTATTTTCACGAAATTATTGCGAGTCCTTTATATACGTTTTATGAGCTTGAATATGCAGTATGATTATGATTTTACGAATATGAGTTTTCGTACGAGATTATGTTTATATTGAGCATGTGTTATGTGATTACTATTTATATGTTGTTATACGTCCACGAGTGGCCCCGTGTGATTTATACACATGCTCTGTACACGTGAGGAGTTAGAGTCTCCCTCGTGTACCCGGACGCGTGAGGAGTTAGAGTCTCCCTCGCGTACCATTTGTTGTTTATACTTTCGACTCACATATGTTTTTATAACATATATTATAACTGGTGAAAGACATTTATTTTCGTCCACTCACTCTAACGTGTTTATTGTCTTTCCCCTGGGCTTTTCAGTTTCTGTGCCCAGTTTGCAGTTCAGGCTCTGGTATCGCACGTCGTGGTCGGAGGCATAGTGCTCAAGCTACTTTGTTTCATCCAGTAGGTTTATTGTTCTACCTACTGTGATATGCGTATACGATTATGTATTAGATGTCGCTCTGAGCTTCCTATTGAATACGTTATACGATTTTACACTGGATTTCTGTAAAGTGCATATATATTTACTACTTTACTTTACTGTTGTTATATTGAGAAATCCGGATGGGATTGGTGCCCACGGTTTGCTTTTTGTGGCATAGGATGAAGTGTATTTTCAGCGTGCAGGTAATGGTAATTCTACGTTAGTAGTGAAACTCTGCCCAAATTTCAAAAAGTTTTTGTTGGTTCGTGTTTTCGAAGGGGTTCGATTCCGGTTTAGGGAGCTAAATCGGGGTTGGGTCCTTTCATTACCCACTTGCTATCAGATATTGCATAAATATTACCTGCATCGAGAAGTTTGATAACCTCATTCTTCACTACATCCATCATAGGTGGGTTGAGTCTTCGTTGTGGTTCTCTCGTTGGCTTTGCTCCATCCTCAAGGAATATCCTATGAGTACACAATGTTGGATCTATTCCTTTAATGTCTGCAATTGTCCAGCCAATAGCTTATTTGTACTCCCTGAGTACAGTGACTAGCTTCTCTTCCTATAACACGGTTAATTTTGAAGATAAAATGACTGGTAAAGTCTCACCAGTTCCAAGGAATGTATACTTCAAATGCTCAGACAATGGCTTGAGCTCAAGCTTTGGTGCTGTTACAATGGAAGGAAGAAGCGTGTCATTAGTAATAGGAAGAGGAAGAGATTTTGAATTACCTCTTATGTATGGCAATGACTCAAGGGCTGCCACAACATCATCGTACTCATCTCCCATCACTAACTCCTCAGCTGAACTGATTCTCATTGTTTCTTCTTCTTCACCCATGGATCGAACTTGGGTGATCAAATCCTCAAGTTCATCCCACACTTTAGAACATGGGGGAGTTTCAGATTTCTTCCCCCCTTCTTCAATCACTTTCTTCAATGCATCCTCATTCTCATTCACCGAATGCTACATAAATTCCTGCATAAAATTATCAAATGTATCAATAGAGAAACAAGAATACAAATCATTATGACTAGGATGCCTCATTGCGTCGAAGATGTTGAAACAAATCTTCTCTTCATCTACTTTCATAGAGAGGGTACCATTGAAACAATCTATCTTGGTCCTAGCGGTCCGTAGGAATGGATGACCAAGTATCAATGGTAGCTCAGATGGTTGAGGCTCTGCCTCCATCTCCAATATGAAGAAATCAGCTGGGAAGATCAACTTACCTACCTGTACTAAAACATCTTCAACAAAATCTCTGGGGTAGCAGTTAGATCGGTCAGCTAATTTAATTGTAACACCAGTTTGTTGTAATGCACTAATATTCAAAGTTTTATACACAGAGTAAGGCATTAAATTTATTGATGCACCTAAATCAAGTAAAGCTCCAGTGAAATTAGTGTTACCAATTGTACATGGGACGGTGAATCGTCCAAGATCTCCCATCTTGGGTGGTAGCTTCCTTTGAAGTACTGCTGACACCTTCTCACTCAAGGTCATAGTCTCAGTCCCTGTGAACTTCCTCTTCATTGTACAAAGTTCCTTAAGAAACTTTGCATACTTTGGTATTTGCTTAATCGCATCAAGTAACGGAATGTTCACTTCCACCTTTCGGAATGTATCTAGAATCTCTTGCTCCAACTCATCCTTCTTCTTGTTTTTCAACCTACCAGGAAAAGGAACACGTAAAGGAATTGAAAGACAAGGTTCAGAAATTGACTTACCCGATTTTTCATTTGCTGAATTTTTCTGTCCAGGTGCACTCTTCTCTCGATGATCCTGCAGTAGTGGGGGAAATGGTAGCACCTGTTCTAGAACCGGTTCATCTTCTTCTAAAGATTTTTTGTAGGCTTTTCAACCCCTTCAATCACTCTTCCACTCCTTAATGCAATCACATTTACTTCATGAGTGGTTCTTGGGTTCTTAACCACATTGCTTGGAAGAGTACCTTGTTTTCTTGTTGACACATGTTGCTACAAGTTGTTCAGTTTCTTCTGCATAAGCTCGAATGCCTTGCTAGAGTTCTTGTTGTGCATCTCAATCCCCTCTGGCCTAGCCAATATTGCTTACATGATAGGATCAGGAGGTGGAGCTGCAACCGGCTGTTGTACCTGCTGAAATTCAGGTCTTACCTTGAATCCGATAGGTGGGTTCAACACATTGTTGGTGTTTCCATAGCTAAAATTAGGATGATTCCTCCACCCCGGATTGTATGTGTTCGAATATGGATCATTTCTTGATGCACGTTGTTACACAAAATTCACCTACTCTTCATCAGGAATAAAGGGACAAGTTTTGTTAGTGTGATCCAACATAGAGCAAATAGAACATACCTGAGATATAGATGATGATGATGTCGTTTTGCTCTTGATGGCAGTAGCAATGGACTCTCTAACTTCTTCTCCATTGCCTTCATTCTCTTCTCCATGTCTGGGTTGGTGGCAACCTCAAATACAGATTGTTGTTTCTTGCTAGCCAATGTTCTCTCTCTTGTATAGAACTGTTTGGTGTTCTCAGCCAATTTCTCAATGGTGTCCTGAGCTTGCTGACCTGTTTGATATATAAACATACCTCCACATGCAGAATCCACTCTTGTCTTGTTGGCTAGCTCTAGACCTTCATAAAAGAAAGTCATCCTGTCTTCAATATCATACCCATGATGTGGGCACTTCCTCAACAGCTCCTTGAAATGACTTCATGCCTCATGAAGCATGTCACCATCTTTTTGTATGAAGCTATTAATCTCCTTCTTCAACTGCTTAGTCTTTTGGGCTGAAAAATACTCCTTCATGATCGTCACCTTCATCTCATCCCAGCACTGTATAAATCTTGGAGCCAAAGAATTAAACCATATCTTCGCTCCCTCCTTCACAGAAAAACGAAATAAAATTAGTTTCAACACATTACATTCAACATTTTGTAAGTTTTGTGTTGATGCTAAAGCTTCAATCTCAGCCAAATGTTGCTGAGGATCCTCTAAAAATACCCCCCTATAATGAGGTAGGGCTGAAAGTAATGCAGGAGGCACTGAATATGTCCCAAGAGTCGGCAACACTATTTGTTATGAATTCCCTTGAGCACCAGGTACAAAGGAATTCATCAACGTCCTTGGTTGTTCTCCCATTGCTGCTCTTTGTGGTGGCGATTGAGGTACTTCTTCTTCTGAATCTGAACCTGTTTCTACCTCAATCCCAGGTTCAGACAATATGCCACTCCTGTTTCCAACCTCCAGTTCTGCTCGCCTCTTCTGCTTCCGGTTTTGCTTAGCAGAGTGCTCTACCTCTAAATCAAGCAATAAAGGCTCAGTTCTCCTTGACCTTCGAGTATGCATGCACTAAGTACCTACACACAAGAGACATGTTACACTACAAAAGACATGAAACAAAACAAAACAAAACAGAGACAAAAGACACGTTAGAATATAAAGACTAGATCTTTCCCCGGCAACGGTGCCAAAATTTGATCGGTGTTTAACCACCTTCAAACTATAATGAACTCAAAATACTTGTCAATGCAGTACAATAGTATATGGGTCAATCCACTGGGAAAAATGAGACTCAATACTCTAAAGTACAAACAGACGCGAAACTCAGGAATCTGACAGCCTCGACTACTGACACTAACGTAGTTATTTAAAATAGCTAGACTCAATCTAAAATCACGAAATTAATACTGGACACTACAAACATAGTGGTGGACTACTACACAAATTTTCAATGCAATCGGAGTTGGGTTGGTTGTCGAATAAATTTATGCAAAACAGATTACGAAACTGAAACAGTAAGTAGATTAACAGTAGAGTAAAAATCAATGATAAAAATGGTTAAGGGAAGTGTTATCCACTACCGTCACTCCATCTAGACGACAAATGCAATAAATAAACAATGCAGATGTTATGAATGAAAGATTCCCAGGAAGGTTCCGAGCTGTGAACACAACCTATTACCCAATCCTTATGTTTACAATATTGAAGGTATGCTTATCAATATTGTCTATCCCTCAAAGAACCCAAAGTCAAGGACTCGAATTAACCAAGAGAAAAGCATTAAGATTTAGAAAGGGTTTGAGAATCTACAAAGCTTTACAAGTACACAACGGTCGTGTCTTGCTAGACCTAGGGTTTGTTATACCAAGCATGTATGGGTTCTACAATTGAAACTTGAGGAAGGTAATGATCACCAACATCCATCAAATTTCTTAGAATTAGATTCCTAAACATGCATACTAAGCGTGCACTTAAAGCATACATAATCAAGAATCATCACTTTATAAATAACGAAGAAACCTCATTCAAATAACAAAAACAAATCTTAGTTAACGTGCATGAGCAATCTAAATATCATGAACGGGGCTTCAAAACAGCCCCTTAACAATGGAGTTTAGCTCCTCATGGTAGCCATAAGAATATGAGAGAAAAGATAAAAGTTACAGTCTGGCTTCCTCCCCCTCTACGTACGTTCTCTTGCTAGCTATTTATATGTTCCAATCTAGCTAGGTTAATTAACCTAGCTAGCAACCCACGTTAAAGGCACCACATCAGCCCATCTCTCCTTAATCTCCCAATTATAAATGGGCTCTACTTCTTCTTCTTGCAAGCAGCTCGCCAACTACCAAGTCAACTCCACTAGCAAAGTCAAGATCAATTATACTAGATTTGAGTCACGTGCCAAGCAAAGCTTCCCACTTTAATCTCTCTCGCGAGGCTCGCCAAGTTGCTCCTTGCCAAGGTCATGTGGACAATTAAAATTCTTCTCAAATTGGGATTCCTTCACCTCGTAAGTTTTCTTCTTCCACAATAACTCCCAGAATAAATTATTCGACCTCATTTTCTTCATTAATCTCCAAAATACCTAATTACAAATAAACTTAATTAATTCACTCGATTAATAATAATAAACTAACTATAGGGAACAAATTAAATACCGAATAGTCGCATAAATATGCGACTATCATTACTTCCAGGTACTGGATCTATATCGCTGACACCATATCTTATGGCACCAGCAGAGTTAAGGGAGTTGTAGATTCAACTTCAGGAATTGATTGAGGAAGACTTCATTTGACCTAGTGTTTCACCTTGGGGTGATCTAGTGTTGTTTGTGTGGAAAAAGGGTGGTTCGATGAGGCTATGCATTGACTATCGGAAGTTGAATAAGGTTACAGAGAAGAACCAGTATCCGCTCCCACGGATTGATGATTTGTTCGATTAGCTTAAAGGAGTTTCAGTCTTCTCAAAGATTGATCTCAGGTTTGGGTACCATTAGCTACAGATTCGGGAGTCCGATGTGGACAAGACGGCATTTTGGTCACTCTATGGGCACTATGAGTTCTTTGTTCTGCCGTTTGGTTAGACCAATGCGCCAGCTGCTTTCATGGACTTGATGAATCGGATCTTCAGACGTTATCTGGACAATTTCATCATTGTGGTCATCGACGACATCCTGATTTATTCCTGGAGTGTGGGGCAACACAAGAAGCATTTGCATGCCGTTTTGCAGAATTTGCGAGACGCTCAGTTGTACGCCAAGTTTAGCAAGTGTGAGTTTTGGCTAGGCAGTGTAAAGTTTTTAGTTCACGTGGTAACAGCTGAAGGAGTCAGCGTGGATCTTGATAAGATTGATGCAGTGTTGAATTAGAGCAGACCTACCAACATCGCAGAGATACGGAGTTTCTTGGGCTTAGTAAGCTACTATCGCCGATTCCTACAGGATTTTTCACGGATAGCGACACCGCTTACCCGTTTGACGAAGAAATGAGTCAAGTTTGAATGGTCTGATGTTTGTGGGTAAAGCTACTTGACTTTGAAGGATAAGTTGACTACTGCACCAGTGTTGATTTTACCTGACGATAGCGTTGAGTATGTTGTGTACAGTGATGCTTTGAAGCTAGGTCTGGGTTGTGTCTTGATGCAGCATGGAAAGGTGGCGGCATATGGTTCTAGACAATTCAAACCACACGAAGTTAACTATCCTACTCATGATCTAGAGATAGCTGTCATTTTGTTAGCATTGAAGAGTTGAAGACACTACTTGTACGAAGGGTAGTGCAAGATTTATACCGATCATAAAAGTCTTACCTACTTACATACACAGCCAGATTTGAATATGAGGCAGCGAAGATGGATGGAGCTGATTAATGATTATGACTGCATTTTTGAGTATCATCCAGGAAAGGCTAATGTGGTTGCTGATGCTCTCAGCCGAAAACATGGTGCTTCTCTCTTCCATGTACTTGTTGCTAGAGTGTCACTTTTGGCAGAGTTGCGAGCAATAGGAGCAGAATTGGAGTGGAATAAGGATGGAGCATTTTTAGCCAGCTTCTAAGTTCGTCCGGTGTTACTTGATCAAGTTCGTGAAGCTCAAGATTTAGATGTTTATCTGCTGAGCAAGAAGAATTTGATTCAGAATAATGTATCGATAGAGTTTTGGCTGAGGACTGATGGCACTTTGATGTTCAGGGGAAGATTATGTGTGCCCAGAGATGAGGACTTAAAGAAGGAAATACTCCATGAAGCTCATTGTTCTGCATATGCTATGTATCCGGGTAGATTAAAGATGTTTCGGACACTTGAAGCTCATTATTGGTGGCGAAACATGAAGAGGGAAATAGCAATGTACGTCAGCAGATGCCTGATTTGTCAGCAAAAGAAGGCAGAACGTCAGAAATCGGCAGGTAAACTACAACCTTTGGAGATTCCAGTATGGAATTGGGAGCATATCACCATGGATTTTGTGTATTTTTGCCTCGTATGTCTAGTGGTAGTACTGGTATATGGGTGATTGTGGATCACCTTACGAAGTTAGCTCATTTCCTTGCACTTCCAGGAATGCTTCCCGTGAGCAGATTAGCGAAGCTGTACTTGAAAGAGGTTGTGATATTGGATGGTGTACCTGTGTCTATAGTTTGTAATCGAGATAATCAGTTCACTTTAGAGTTTTGGCAGGCATTGTATTCTCGGACAGATGGTCAATCAGAGAGCAGTATTCACACTCTGGAGGATAAGTCGGGATCTTGTGTTTTGTAGCTCAAAGCGAAGTGGGATCAACAACTTCATTTGATTAAGTTTGCGTACAACAACAGCTATCAGGCTAGCATGGGTATGGCACCTTATGAGGCTTTGTATGGCAAACAGTGTCAAACTCCATTGTGTTGGAGTGAAGTTGGTGAGAAATGGCTTCTTGGTCCTTATTTGGTGTAAAGTACCACGGAAGATGTTCGAGTTATTCAGGATAGATTAAAGGCTGCACAGGATCGACAAAAGAGTTATGGTGACGTGAGACGGAAGGATCTTGAGTTTGAGGTTGGTGATTGGGTTTTCCTGAAACTTTCTCATTAGAAAGGTGTTGTTCTTTTCGGGAAGCGCGGTAAACTTTGTCCGCGATATGTTGGCCCATATGAGATCACAGAGCGAGTCAGTGCTGTGGCATACAGGTTGGCATTATCATCTGAGATGGCCAAGGTACATGATGTGTTCCATGTGTCTATGTTGCAGAAGTACATTTTTGATCCATCTCATGTGTTGACACCATATCAGCTTCCTATACGGGAGGACTTGACCTATGTAGAAGAACTAGTTCAGATTCTTGATCGGAAGGTCCAAGAGTTGCGGCACAAAGCAATTCCATTTGTGAAGTTATTGTGGCTGAATCATTCAATTGAAGAGGCAGTGGGAGACCAAGCAGCACATGCGTGAGCAGTATCCCTACCTCTTCAGTTAGCAGGTATGTAAATTTCTAGGATGAAATTTTTGTTAGGGGGGTAGATTTGTAACGACCCGAACCGAAAATTGTATGTTAATTGGCTTGATTTACGCTTTTCACGATTAGTCGCGGTTTAGTCGTAATTGGTCGATATGGAGGGTTTGTTCACGACTAAATTTTTGGGCAAGAATTTGGTTTGAGTTCCTTCGCGGAATTTGTAGAGGATTTGATTTCGAGTCCGTAGAAGGTTTCAGAGGATTTTCTGGATAATCGGAGAATATAAAATGGATATTTGAAATTGTAGTTGAGTTAGTCGTACTTATCAGATTGGGTTTGAGTTATCTGAATCGTGAATTTGGTCGGTTCACAATGTATAAATATCGAATAGTCGTAAAATTATCGAAAAGTCACATTTGGACCGAGTTTGACCGAGTGGGGCTGAGTTGACTCGTTGATCGAGTTGGGCGATTTTGACCCAGTTTGGTTCGCCGTTTGACCCGTCGATTCCGGCCACCTCCAGCCGAGTTCTTGGTATGGTTAGAAAGCTCTCTTGATTTCCTATTGATTCATGTATTTAATTCTGTGATTTGGTTGAGATTTGAGGTAGAACGAACTCGATGAAATTGGGGGATTTAGCCGAAATCGGGTAGCGGATTCCGACGAGATTTGGTGTCTCAGTGGTGGGGAGTTAGCTTCCCCTCAACCCATTGAAGAGTTCTGGGCTTTTTGTTTAGGAATTGGAGGTGGTTTAGGGTGGTGTGAGGTGGTGACCAGAGAGGAAAATCCGGCAATGCTTTCGGCCGAATTTCGGCTTGTGTGGTTGGTTGTGGCTTTAGTGGTAGAAGGTAAATGTGTTGGGCTTGAGGAGAGGAAGAGTTTGAGGTAAGGGTCGCCGAAGTTGGTCACCGTTGGGGCCGTGCCGCAGCCACCGCCGGCGGTCAACGACGGAGCTCCGGCGAGGGTTAACTTTTTGGGATTTTTTGAGATTTTTATAATCGTTTTGCTCGTAATCGGGTCCCGATCATAGTACTGAGGTTTTTGAATTGTTTTGAGTATTCTATTTTCGGACGAGGGTGTTTGGGTATATTTTGGGAATTTTGCTACCCTCATCGATATTTCGAGTGATACGTCTTTTGAGAACGCGGGGTTCTTGACGTATTTGCTCCGTATGTTGTGTTTCAATATGTATTGATCGTATCCTTGTTATTTAGGTGATCGTGATCGGGTGTTTGGTGAGGAATCTTCCGCCAGACCTCAGAGTTAGCTTCGTACTGTGAGTGGACACTTTATTTTCACAGTTGATTTGCGAGTCCTGATTATGCATGTACGATTATGCATTGTATTAGTATGCATTTACAATTATGCACATACAAGTATACATTTTACGATCATGCATGTGTGACAACCAGAACCGGAAATGGTATGTTTATCGGCTTGATTTGCGAGTTTCACGAATAGTCGCGATTTTGTCGTAATTGATCAATATGGCGGTCTTGTTAACGACTAAATTATCGGGCAAGAATTTGATTTGAGATCCTTCACGAAAGTTGTAGAAAATTTAATTTCGAGCTCGTGAAAATTTTTGGAGGATTATTTGGAGTTACGAGGAATAAGTTATGAATATTTTCGACCGTTGAATTTTGTCGTATTTATCCGTATGGTTTCGATACGTGTACGGTATAAATATGGAAGGAGTACGTGAAGAATTAGGAAAGTTTCCAGAAATAGAAACTGGGTGTTGACCGCATTGACCGCGGGTGGGTTTTGACCCGTTTTTGGCCGAGTGGTTCTTGCCGTCGATGTGCCGGATTCCGGCCACGGTTGGCCGTGGTCCCTTGACGAGAAATTTTGGGCTCGTGCTCCTCTTCAATTTGGTAGGTAGATCGACGTGAATGGTGCCCGGAGGTGGGAGAATCGACGCGGCAAAGTCCATGGATTTTCGACGAGTTTCGGCGGTCTTGGTGGCAGCGGTGTCGGCCGAGATGGAGGTCGACCCTATAGGGGTTTTGAAGCCCATGGTGAGGTGAGTTGAACCCAAGTGGTCTTGCACCTTGCTGTGGCCGGAGGAGGGAGATCGGAGGTGGAGAATAAAGGTGAGGGGTTTTGACTTCAAGGTGAGATTTGGACCTTTTCCGGTCAAAATTGGGCTTAACTTTGAACTAGAAAGTTGTTGGAAATGTCGAGATCTTTAAGTCCATGTATAGGTTGCAATTTTCTGGGCTGATGAGATTTTCCGACGGCGGAGGCAGCGGCGGTTTTCCGGCTGAGCTGATTTTCGACAAATTTTATGTCGTTTTGCTCGGAATCGCGCATCGATCGCAGTTGTGAGGTTTATATTTTGAATTGAGCATCAGAAATTATAGCGAGATTTTATAGTGTGTTTATTGGATTTTTGACGATTTCGTCGATATTCGGGTTATATGTTTTCGGGAATGGTTGGTCCTCGAGATGTGGTTTAGGATTTTGAAATGTGATTTTGAACAGTGGTATTTGTGATTATTCAGGGGATCGTGATCGTTCGTTTGGCAAGGGATTTTCCGCCGGATCACAGGATTAACGTGTTTTGCGTCATGCTTATTTGTGAGTGGACATTTATTTACACTGTCGTAGCGAGTTCTTGATTTCAGTACTTATTTCGACTACAGTATTGAGATTATTTATTGTTTTTGGAGGTAATATTTTATATTTTATTGGTGATGGCATTTACTTAGCATCGATGCATTGACTACTCGGCTGATCACCGGTAGTCCAGTTCCAGGGTTGAGAGATTCCCCTGATGTGCTCACTAGGCTTGAGAGATTCGCCTAGTCTATCGCTGTCGGGCTTGAGAGATTCGCCTGACACCTCCATTTATTTTAAGAACTCGCATTATTTTTATATTAATTAAATAGTGAAAGGCATATGCTTATTTTCGTCCACTCACTCTAACGATTTTATTTTCCTTTCCCCTGGGCTTTTCGGTTTCCGTGCCCAGTTTGCAGTTCGGATTCTGGTGTCGCACGTCGCAGTCGAAGGCTTAGTATTCGAGCTATATTTCTTTTATGGTAGGTTCTTAGCTGACCTACTATTTGTATATATGTACATACTAGAGGTCGCTCTGAATACTGAATATGTTTATTTTTTCATATGATTTTCCAGGATTTCTATAAAGTTACAGTTTTGTTTATTACTTTACATTATGATATGTATTTGAGAAATCTGGATGGGATTGGTGCCCACGGTTTGGCTTTTGTGGCATAGGATGAAGTGTATTTTCGGGTGCAGGTTAATGGTAACTTCGTGATATAGTGAAACTCTACAAAAATTTCTATGGTTTTCGAAAGTTCGTGTTTTCAGAAGGGGTTGTATTCCGGTTTGGGAAACTAAATCGGGGTTGGGTCCTTTCATCATGTGCATGGAAAGTATTTATAATTTAGTTTACACAGAGTACAATCTCAGATATAGAGGTAGCATCGATGCTTCTCGGCTGATCCCCGGGATGCTCCAGGAAGGACAGATATCCTGACCCAAGGTCTTAAGGACAGATATCCTGACCCAAGGTCTTTCAGACTTATAATCACGATGGGGTTTGGGATCCCGTGATTAGACTGTACTATGCGGAGGAGTCCATGAGTGACCCTGCATGATTTTACGTGAATCTTTATGGATCAGGAAAAATTTACCTGGTCGGGATTTTCATGTGCATTGACTCGCATTATGCTTTTATGAGCATATATACTTATATGTTGGGAAAGGCATATTATTATTTTCATCCACTCACTCTAACGATTTCATTTGTCTTCCTCTGGGCTTTTCAGTTTCTTTTGCCGAGTTTACAGTTTGAATTCCGGGGTTCCACGTCCACGATGGAGGCGTAGAGTTCAGGTCACACTTTAGTTCAAATAGGTTCTTAGTTCGACTTACTGGTTGTTTATGATGTATATAGGAGTCGCTCTGAATACTTATGTTTGTTTTCAGTTGAGTTTACTCCTGAATGTTTTCTGGATTTCTTGTAAACCTTGTGGTTTATTATATATATGATGTGGAGAAATTCAGATGGGGAACGGAGCCCCACAGTTTGGCTTTTGTGGTATATTCGAAGTGTGATTCACTTTGCAAGTTCTAATTTTGTCTCACGTAATTCAAAATAAACTCTGGCGAATTCTTTTTTGAAGGTCATGTTTTCGAAGGGGTTTGATTTCGATTTAGGCAACTAAATCGGAGTCGGGTCCTTTCACAAAACTTGGACCTGCAAAGAGAATCACACTTCGGCCGAAATCGACAGGTCAAACGGCCCCAACTCGGTCAAAATCGGTCCAAGTTGGTCAACGGGTCAACTCAGCCCCAACTCGGTCAAACTCGGTCCAAATGTGACTTTTCGACAATTTTACGACTATTCAATATTTATACGTCACGAACCGACCAAATTTACGATTCGGTTAACTCAAACCGAATCGGATAAGTACGACTAACTCAATGACAATTTCAAATATCCATTTTATATTGTCCAATTATCCGAAAAATTCTCTGAAACCTTCTATGGACTCAAAATCAAATCCTCTACAATTTCCGCGAAGGAACTCAAACCAAATTCTTGCCCAAAAATTTAGTCGTGAACAAAACCTCCATATCGACCAATTACAACAAAACCGCGACTAATCGTGTAACGCACAAATCAAGTCAATTAACATACAATTTCCGGTTTGGATCGTTACAAAACTACACAAAACTGAAAACAAATACAAAGGGGTCACGTTACACTTTTGATTAAGTAAAATTGCACCGTAAATCTTGATGTAGCAGCTTCTTTGATGGATGGAGGACACAAATATCCAAGACCAAATCGAGCCAAGAACACTTGTGGATGGAGGAGGGATTTCTAGAAGGTGGTGCTTGGTGGTGTTTCCGCCTTGGGAGGAGTCCTTTTTCTTTTGGATGCAAGGAGGTGATTTAGGCAGAGCTTTTGCTGTTGGAATGTGAGAGATATTGATGTTCATGGCTGAACTCCCCTGTTATAGGCAGAGGAGATGGCCTTTGCCTCTTCCTTCAAGGGAAGGAAACCTCTTCCTCTTATCCTTCCACCTAGTTACACAGCCTTAGTCACCTTCTCAGTCATTAAGCTAGTCCTTAGTCACCTCCTTAGTCACCAAGCTAGTCCTTAGTCACCAAAGATATTTCAGCAACTTGCATCACCAAGTTGCTTGCTTGAATATTTTGGACGAAATAATTGACTTAGAGCTTCCTTCTTTGCCGAGTTGGACTTTAATAAGTGGGCCCAATAAATTGCTTAATGGGCCAGCCCATCATTGATGTCTAGAAACGCAAAAATCCTCCGAAGTGCACTTTTCACGGTTATTGACATTTTCAGCTCCATTTTGCTCCTTTTGTCCATCCTCCTTTATTCTTCTACCTAAAAATATAAAGTAAGTTAGAAACGTATTCATTAAGCTCATAGCATGGAAAAATGTAGAGAGAATTACATTAATAATCAAGCATAAAATGCGTAGATCAACCACTACGTGTCCCCGTAGGGGAACTATCTTAAGGACCTGCATTACAGGCCGATGACTGCGATGAGGGAGTAGGCGCCGTTGGCCGGGAGATGGGAGGTATTGCTGCCACTACATCAGGATGATTGCTAAGCTGCCCAAAATCGTATTCATTTAGCACTTCTATAATTTCATCCTCCATCCATCTCCGCCTCATTGTCCTCCCGAAATGGGTGATCATGTGGAAGCCAACAACGGTGACGCATCTGGACAGCCAACAGTCATGCACTCTAGACAAGCCTTGTATCCCCTAGTAACATTGCCTGAAAACATCCCGCATGCAGGAAAATCACTAATGGTGCCAACAAACATGGCATGCATCTGTAACATCTCATTTTTGTACTTGTCATAAGTAGGATGACCAATGTTACTCAAGTAATTAAGCTCCTCAATCAAGGGTATCATGTACACCTCGAGACACTTTCCTGGATAACCCGGCTCGGGAATTAACATAGTCAGCATATTGTATTCCTTCTTCATGTACATCCATGGAGGAAGGTTATACGGTACGAAAATAACTGGCCATATATTGTATTGAAGACTCATGTTGCCAAAATGGTTGAATTCGTCAGATGAGAGCCTGAGCCAAATATTTTGGACATCTGATGCAAAATGAGAAAACTCCCTAACCATGTGCTTCCATGCCTTTCCATCTGCAGGGTGTATGAGGGTATCATCGTCAGGCAGATCCCTCTCTGCATGCCATCTCATAACTTTGGCTGTATGTTTAGACATGAACAATCGTTCTAGCCTATCAATCAACGGGAAATACCAAAGTACCTTTTTAGCTTTCTTATTCCTTGTAGGAGTCAACTTATACCTATCGGTGTGACATACTGGACATGCATCAAGGTTTTCAAGATCATTCCCTTCAGTATCTTCACCCCAGAAGAGAACGCAATCATATCTGCATGCATGAATTTTGATGTAGGTAAGACCAAGATGTTTCAGGATATGTCATACCTTACGATGAGTGGTAAGCAGACGATGACCAGGGGGCAGCGCTGAAGCTGTCAACTCCAACAACCTTGACACTTAATTTGTTCTCCACTTTGATCTTTATTATTCCCATGACCATTTCAATAATAGTCTTGTTACACCCGTTATACAACGGGGTCTGTTGGAAGGCAATCAGCTTGTTTTTCTTGTCAAGACTGGCAGAGTTGACAACTCCGGGTGATTGCTAGACTGACTCAATAAAAGGAAAGCCCTCATCGTCGGTAGGGATATCTTGTAGTTGAGCATATACACCACTCTCATAAGGAAACACATCGTTGAGGAACCACATTGTTGGATCATTGGATATATTGGCCCTCTCAGAAAATTGCCCATGGTCATGCTAACCCGCTGATGATGTTTCACCGTGATAAATCCAACATCTGTACTTATCCCAAAACCCGTTTTTCTTCAGGTGCTCCCATACTATATCAATGGGAAAATGAACCAATTCGTTGCGACACTGACATTGCGTACACGGAAAATAATGAATTGTATTCTCCTTCGCATTACTGAAAGGACCCAACCCCGATTTAGGTTCCTAAACCGGAATCAAACCCCTTCTGAAAACGTGAACCAACAAAAACCATAAAATCAAACCTCTTCATCCGGAATTGCCCACGAACTCGAAATCATGTGTACAACAACTCTCGAGAAGAGACCCAACTCAAATTCTCGGCCGATAATTAAGTCGTGATTAAAATCGGTAAATCAACCAATATACGGAAAACAGTGATTACGCATAATCTCGTGAATTAAGCTGTTTACTCAACTGATTCTGGTTCGGGTCGTCACAAATCTACTCCCCTTAAAAAAAAAATTTGACCTCAAAATTTACGTACCTGTCAGGTGAACAGATGAGGATACTGCTCCTACATACGTTGCTCAGTCTCCCAGGTGGCCTCCTCACGGCGCCTCCATTCCAGCTCACGCCGATCGAGAATCTGTACCGGCTCCTCCACATAAGTCAAATCCTCTCAGATCGGTAGCTGCTGTTGCGCTAACATATGTGACGGATCTGAAATATATTTTCGTAACATCGAAACATGGAAAACATCATTAACACGAGCCGTCTCAGCTGGCCACTCAAGTCTGTAAGCCACGGCTCCAACCCTCTCGGTGATCTCGTACGGACCAATGTATCGTTGTCGAAGCTTGCCACGATTCCCAAAATGCACAACACCACAATCGCCTACATCGAACTCGAGACTCTTCCTCCTCACGTTCGCATAACTCTTCTGGTGATCCTTGGCAATCTACAATCTGTCCCGGATAATCTGAACGTCCTCCATGGTGCTCTTCACCAGATCAGGGCCAATAAGCCATCGCTTGCCCACCTCACTCCAACACAAAGGAGTGCGGCACTGCCTCCCGTACAGGGCCTCGTACGGTGCCATCTCGATACTGGCCTGATAGCTGTTGTTGTAGACGAACTCTATCAAATGTAGTTACTGGTCCCAATTTCCTCGAAACTGTAAAACGCAAGACCGCAACATATCCTCAAGAGTCTGTATAGTCCGCTCAGACTGCCCGTCAGTCTGAGGATGAAAAGCTGTACTGAAGCGCAACCTCGTGCCTATGACTCGCTGCAATGCCTGCCAGAACTCAGAAGTAAACTGACTGCCTCGGTCAGAAACAATAGATACAAGCACACCGTGCAGTCGAACAATCTCCGATAAATACAGCTTGGCCAACCTGCCCACTGATATCTTCCCCGGAAGTGCGAGAAAATGTGCGGATTTCGTCAATCGATCCACAATAACCCAAATACCAGTGTTGCCAGCCGAAGTACGCGGCAACTGATAAACGAAATCCATGGTAATGTGCTCCCACTTCCAAACTGGAATCTCCAGTGGCTGCAATTTCCCCGCAGGCTTCTACCTCTCCGCTTTAACCTGCTGACAGATCAAACATCGACTCACATATGCGGCAATCTCCCGCTTCATGTTGCGCCACCAGTAATACGCCTGAAGTGTATGAAACATTTTCCTACCTCCGGGATGCATCGCATACGCCGAACAATGAGCCTCATCCAGAATCTCCTTCTTTAGACTCTCGTCTCTGGGCACGCACAACCTGCCTTTGAAAAGCAATGTACCGTCATCACTTAACCGAAACTCTATTGGCACACCATTCTGAATCATGGTCTTCTTGTCCAACAAGTAGGAATCTGAACCCTGAGCTTCCCGAACCTGATCAACCAACACGGGTCGAACCTGGAAACTGGCTAACAAGGCTCCCTCGTCATCCCACTCGAACTCGGCTCTCGTAGCTCGAAGCTCGGCTGACATAGACACTCTGGCCACACACACATGGAACAACGAAGCTCCATATTTCCGATTGAGTGCGTCGGCAACAATATTGGGCTTCCATGGATGGTACTCGAAAGTGCAATCATAGTCGTTGATCAACGCCATCCACCTGCATTGCCTCATGTTCAAGTCTGGCTGCGTCGGCAAGTAAGTGAGACTCTTGTGATCGGTGTAGATCTTATACTGGGCTCCGTACAAGTAATGTCTCCAACTCTTCAACGCTAGCACAATAGCGGCCGATTCTAAATCATGGGTCGGATAGTTGACATCGTGTGGTTTCAGCTGCCTGGAACCGTAGGCTACCACTCTGCCATGCTGCATCAGCACGCAACCAAGTCCCAACTTCGACGCATCACTATAAACCACAAACTCACCGCTGCCGTCTGGTAAAGTCAGAACCGGTGTATGAGTCAACTTTTCCTTCAGGAGTAAGTAACTCTCCTGACATGCATCAGACCACTCAAACTTGACGCATTTCTTCGTCAGTCTGGTCAGTGGAGTAGCAATCCGAGAAAAATCCTGCACAAAACGCCGATAGTCGCTTGCCAAACCCAAGAAACTCCGAATCTCCGGTACGGTGGTAGGTCTACTCTAATTCAGCACGGCGTCGATCTTGTCAGGATCTACGCTGACTCCCTCAGCCGATATCACGTGCCCCAGAAACTTCACGCTATCCAGCTAAAACTCGCACTTACTGAACTTCGCAAACAACTGATTGTCCCGCAAAGTTCGCAATACCGCTCGCAAATGCTTCTTATGCTGGCCCAAACTCCTGGAATAGATCAAAATGTCATCGATGAACACAATCACGAACTAGTCCAGAAACCGTCTGAACTCCCAGTTTATCAAGTCCATAAAGGCTGCGAGGGTGTTGGTCAACCAAAACGGCATAACCAAGAACTCGTAGTACCCATACCGTGATCTGAAAGCTGTCCTGGCCACATCAGACTCTCGGATTCTCAATTGATGATATCCAGACCTGAGATCAATCTTCGAAAAGACTGAAGTTCCCTTGAGCTGATCAAACAAGTCGTCAATCCGTGGCAACAGATACTTGTTCTTTACAGTAACCTGATTCAGCTTCCGGTAATCGATGCACAACCGCATAGGTCCATCCTTCTTCTGCACAAACAAAACCACGGCACCCCACGGCGAAACACTGGGTCCAATGAAACCCTTCTCCAGTAAATCCTGAAGTTGAATCTGTAACTCTTTCAACTTCGCTTGCGCCATACGATACGGTGCCTGAAAATGGGTCCAGTGCCCGGCAATAGCTCAATAGTGAAATCAATCTCTCGGACTGGAGGTATACCTGGTAACTCTTCCAGAAACACATCCGGAAACTCAGAAACGACCTCGATATCACCAATGTCCGGCACAGCCGCCGTAGTGTCCACCACATGAGTTAAATAAGCAACACAGCCCTTCTTCATCATCCGATCCGCCTTCATCGCGGAAATCACACATGGCAATAAAGTGTTCTTCTCGCCGCGAAATAATATCTTTGGAATGCCTGGTCGTCGAAACACAACCTCTTTCTTGTGACAATCAAACATGGCCCAATGTGTCTCCAAGAACCATACCCAAGATCAGATCAAAGTCGACGATATCAAGAAATAACAAATCTGCGGCTAAGCCATGACCTCCAATAAAAATCTCACAATATTTTTATACCTAGCCAATACTCACAATCTCACCGGACGGATACAACACTCTCCACAACCTCGGAAGTAGAGACACAGGTGCAGTAGCTAAAGATGATAGTCTAACATGAATGAATGCGTAGCACCTGGATTGAACAATGTAAGTACTGGATAACCGAAAACATGCAATGTACCGATAAAGACCTCCGATGAAGCTTTGCCCTCACGCAAAATCATGGCATGAAACCTGGCCTGCCCGGCTGGTCGTCCACGTTGAGGCTGTCCCTACTGTCCGCCCTAGCCGGCAAACAGTACTGGTCGAGCCCCCGAAGTGCCACCTCGCTCTCCTCCGGAACTCTGGGCCGCCTGTCCACCAGCACCATCAAGCTGGAAACACTCCCTCGCATAGTGACCCACCTGGCCACAGCGAAAACAAGTGACAGGGCCTCGCTGACACAGACCAACATGGTGTCTGCTGTAGAGACTACACAACGGGTACTCCCTCGGTACGACAAAAGAGCCACCGGTACGACGAGGATAACTGGAACCGCTAGAACCCCACCAGAATGTGGTCGGTGCGGTCGATCTCTCCTCCATCTCTACCTCTGTCTCGGTGCACCAGTTGGTGGTCGATATGGTCCACTGCCCGAGGATGAAGCCGAATCGGAAGTATCAGAACTCTGCCTCTTGGATGGCCCCTGACTCGGTCCACCCTCCTCAAACCGTCTAGGCTGGTACCTCATCTGCCTTTCCTTCTCGATATCTTCACCTCGGAATGCTGCACTGACAAACTCATCGAAGTTGTTCCGAGGCATCATAGTCAGAGTCCCCTTAATGTTCAAGTTTAAACCCAGCTCAAATCTGCGGCACTTGGCATCCTCAAAAGCCACCATGTCACGCGCAAAACGAGATAAGCGGGTAAACCTATCCCGATACTCAAGCACAGACAAACTGCCCTGCCTCAAGTTCGTGAACTCCTCATACTTCCCCTGCTGGGTAGCCTGGTTGAAGTATCTCCACATAAACAAATCTCAGAACAAAGTCCACGGAGTATCAACTGGTACCCGATCGGTGCTAACCCACCAGAAGTATGCATCTGACTCAAGTAATCCGATTGCTGCCACTGTCATCTGCTCAAGGGTAAAGCGCAGACGCTCACAAACTCGTTCAACCTGAACCAACCATGCCTCACACATCTCTGGAGCAACTGACCCCGAAAAGACAGTCGCACCAGCAGTACGACACTACCGGATTAAGACACACGCCGGCCTTGTTTTTTTTTTCGCCAGAATTGTCATTACCGGCAACAAGTCGCCGGCAATGACGTCGCCGGAAATAACCCGCCGGTATTAACATTGCCGGCGACGGCATTTCACGTCGCCGGTAATGTCTTGACATCACCGGCGACTCAAGTCGCCGGCAATGTCAGCGCTGCCGTGGCCGGAATTTGAAGACATTGCCGGCGACTTAGGTCCATGTCGCCGGCAATGCTTGGAAAAATTTTGAAAAAAAAACGCGGTTCTGGATTGGGCCCAATTCCAGAACCTGCATTGAAAGACATAAACCGTACAATCATACAAGTTCAACAGTACACATAAATGTCCAACGTACAGTACAAATAGCAACGATACGAAAATTAACTACAACTACACGTCAGGGTCGAGGAACTTGCGGGTCAGGGTCGAAGAAATCCATGTAGTTATTTGAACTCCGGTGGCTACCCTAGTCTTGCTGTGGCGGTGACTGGTGCGATGGTGGTGGTGGATAACTAGGGAACACAGGGTGCGGGGGAGGTGTGGGCAACCGTTGTCCGGTAGTCTGAGCCTCGTACACCTTCCGCATCCATGTGAACATCTGTGTCTGCTGCTGGACCATGTGTTGGTACTCGGCATCTCTGATTGCCTGCTGCTCGGCTATCTGCCTCTTTTGCTCCTCCAACTCCCTCCGCGTCCTCTGAAGCTCCGCTTCGAGGTTACGACTAGAAGCTGAACTTCTTGACCTGGTAGAGTATTCTGAAGTGTTCTTCAATACTCCTTCGCCCGCCGAGCCCATTCCCTTACAGTAGTAGGTATTCTTTCCAGTCCCGCACGCTTTTGCCATGATCTGAGCCGCTATATGGCGATCAAGCGGATCGATCTGAGAGGCATACTGGGTGACTTCTTCCTCGGAGCAGTCAGGATGGTTAGTCCGAGCTATATTCATGGTCACTTCTGCGGTCGCCTCCTCCACTCTCGCCTAATTGAAAAGCGAAAATGAATAACGTATTAGCTAACAAAATAAATTAATATCGAAAAATAGTTTTATTAACACATGGAGAGGCGAAAGACTTACCGCTTCTTCAGATGAATATACACCAACGAGTTCACTTCTTGTTGTAGCTGCGCCTTAGTTGACCAACCCAAATAGTTGAGTGAACCTGCATGATGGGCCCTGGTGTTTTTCAATCTATTCGCCCGGTTCATCTTCGAAATCTCCTTGTTTGATAAACATATGAAAAAAAATTAGTAACTAACTATTTCAATGTGATACGATACATTAAGCTTATAAGATATATTCAGGATGCATACCTGAGTTTTGGGGTGCTCGAAGTGGGCTATCAGCCACAGCCACTCGTACTCCCTAAACCGGAATTCGCTAGGGGTAGAACCTCGGCCTAGCTCCTTGTATACAGTGTAATGGGAAGAAAGCTCGTTCTTCCACTCTTTATACCTATATTAACACCAGGAAAAAAAAGTTAGAGATTACGTAAACACTTGATAAACAAAAATCTAACTCGATCTATACTCAAATAATTCGAAGCACATCACCTCATATGTAGTTGACGCTCTACTTGTTTCTACCGAATTACGCGCGGGGGCGTAACGGGGCAGAAGCAACATGAATACACTTCCACGGATACTCCTTCCTTCCTTCCTTCTCTTGGCGCGTCCGAACGCTGGGGCTGTTCGGATGTGCTGGCGCTCTCTCCTCCTCTTCGTGCGTGCGGACTCTCCTTCTTTCGGGCAGTGGACTTCCTTCGTGCGTGCGGATTACTTCTTTCAGGCGGTGGACTCTTCCTGTCGGGCGCTTCCTCTCTTCGTGGTCGGATGTGCGCGTTCGGGTGCGGCTGTTAGAAGAATACAACAATGAACAGGCGGTCAGGGGTCAAGACGGGGTGGCCCACCTTCAACGCTCCGATGCCTAAGTCAGATGATGTATTGGATATAACAGTCAAGCGAACGTGCGAGTAGAATGATATGAATCGAGTGAGTCAGCTGGCTCTCGATGGGATGATCTTACCTGTAGTTAATGCCTTACCTATATAGGTGGTTAAGTTTGGAGCCTGATGGTGTTCTTCGATGCGGGACTGGTGTGGTTGCTGGTGTGTGATCCGTGCGTTTGGGCGTCCCCTCCACGGGCGCGTGTGCGCTCGGGTGGGGTGGGTCTGGTGAGTGAAGTTGGAGCCTCCTTGGTGGTCTTGCGTGTTGTGTGGTAGGTGTTACTAATCTGCTTAAGTGGATAAGTATGTTAATCGTACAACTAATGATGCAATACTAACAAGTCCCCCAAGTCCCCAAGTCAAAGTGAACTTTCTTGACTGGGGAGTTGAAAAAGGGTGTGCGATTAACAAGAATACTTATCCGATTGAGCAGTGGTGTATGATCCTGTAACCCCCAAATCCCCCAACTCTCTGGTCAAGGAAGGGCTCGTACGACGGAGTGGGACCTGGGCGTCCGAGTGTGTACCTGTTCCTGTATTCTGGGCCCGGCGTCCAAACTGATGTTGCTAGTTTGGGCCCGCGCGCCCGTGGGGTTGGTAATTGAATTCAAATAAGTGCAACAGATGCATACACATAGGTATGTAAGTATGAATGTATGGTTATGATGTATGAATGTATGTTATGATGCATGAATGTGTGGTATGATGTGTGTGTTTGCAAATGTTTTTCGTGACACCGGCGTTGGGATGGTGCGGTGCACCGCGTACATCAACGGGGATGCCGTTCCGTACGGTATAGCGTCAACGGAGGGATCAAGACCGCGACCTATAAGTAACGCGCTACGGAGGGGACGGACCGCATGCCCGTGCCGTTCTTCGGCTTAGCACTCTCAGAGAGGGGACGGACCCCATGCCTCCGTTATGACAGCCGACTTGCTTTCGCGATCGGGGAGGGCGTACCTTTGCCCGCGCTCATCAATCTCGGAACGCGCAAGGAGGTGTCGGACCGCTTGCCCTTGGCGTTCCGAGTCGGGGTCGAATGTTAACGTTGCGCTCACACGGAGGGGAAACACCCCACGCCCGTGCCGCCCATCGGTCTCAGCGCGCGCTCAGAGAGGGGGCGGACCCCATCCCTCTGCCGCCTGATCCGGCTTGCTAATGCGTGCACGTACGCAGAGGAAGAACCCCATCCCGTACGGCGCAGCTCTTTACTCGGGGCACGGCCAAAAGGGAATTCAGGCGTTAGCCGTCTTTCGGGGTGCCCGAGTGGTACATGTACTAACCTGATGGTGTTTTGCGCACGCCCGGTCGTGTGGGTGGTGTATGCGCCAGTAGGGATGGTTGATATCGTGGTGTGTTGTCCTTGCCTTGGGTTTGGTGGTGCTCGGATGAGACGTTTGGAGGTGACATTCCTTTTGACTTCTCTTTGGGAACCGGTGTAATAAATGCTAGCCGTCGCTTTTAATGCTAGCGTGCCCTTGCATTAAATGCTGATGTTGTGATGATTGCTCGGAAAGCAGACGTCACGCGCGTGGGAGCGTGGGAGTGGGCCATGGGCACCACGTGTCGAACTGTTTGGAGACCGTGCTAGGGTTTGAAATCGAGGCAGGAAGTCGAGCAGTTGGCACAGTTACTTAGGAGGGCAAGTAAACCGCCCGAGCCACTTGTCATGATCCAACGGTGGACACGGGGAAAACGGACGACTGGCGTTCGTTCGTGTGTCCCGTCCGAGTGATATGTATAGTGCTTCCCTTGCCTTCGTCTTCTTCATCGCTTTCATAAATTACCGAAATTCTGCCGGAATCATTTTGTGATCTTCATCCGTTTGAAGCTTGCCCTCGTTCGTGTCCTTCGTTACCGGAATACCTGCTCGACGTGAAAGACTCAGCCCACAAACTAAATCTGGTGAGGCTCTCGTCCTTGGTTCTGTTGTTGCTTTTGTTTCTGTGGTTTTGTTTTTCTGGGTTTTTGAACTCGAGGATAGGGTGTGTTCTTGGGTGGGGTGTGTTTTGATCTGTTTGTGGGTGATTCTTGGTGGGTTTTGGTGTTTCTGTGTGGGGAGCGTTTTTTGCTAAGTGTTGGTTATGTGCGTGCGTTCGTCTATAGGATGCAGCCAATTGAGATACCGAGCGATCAGTCACGTGAGCGGATCTACATTCCGGGGTTGGGGTTGATTAGTTGTGGGTCGGGCGGGTCGAGTACGTCGTCGTACGAGTCTGTTTTGAGTGTCCCGCCCCTGCAATGTATTTTGCCTGATACCTCTCCCGTGCAGTCAATGGAAGCTAGGCAAGCGTGCGTTAATGTGGGATTGGAGAGCTCGTCTGGATCGTCGGGCGGGCACTCGGGTGGTTCGAATCCCTGGGGTGAGGAGAGGGCGGAAGGAGGAGATTCGCTTCCTCAACCTACGGTAGGTGGACCCGTCCACTGGGTGTTTCCCGATGGCACGCCCGTCCAGGAACCTGATCGAGCGTGCGCCATCCGTCTCAGAGATGGCCAGGTGGGCGAGAGAGTACCACATCCCCAACTCTGTGGAACTGCGGATACCTGGCGGAGGCGACACTTTCACCCGCCCGCCGCCCGGTCATGTCTGCCCGAGCGAGTTCCATCTCAAGGCAGGGATCAAGTTGCCACTGCACCGGTTCTTCCAGTATATGCTGGCGCTGCTGAAGATCTCGCTTGGTCAATGCGGGCCCACGCTCACCCGCACGCTTGTGGCTATGTTCAATATTTTTTGGGCGAGCGGTCTGGACCAGCCCACGCGGGCGGAGTTCCTTCATTTCTTTGGTCTTCGCTACTCTACGCGCAAGAGGAACTGGGGGACCATCACCGTAGAGCCCCGCGTGAAGTGGTGGTTGTCGGATCAGCCGAGTTCTTCAACCAACTGGCGCACGATTAATTGCCTGGTGGGTGGCGATTGGGAGTTGGGTTCCTTCTCGGAAGAGTATGCTGCCAACGCCCACCTGATTGATCGAGTCCCCCAAGCCTTTTATCCCCTTGATACGAACGAGTACCCGATGACGCCTGCCGAGGAGGCCCGGGTCAACCGTCTGAGGTTTGTTTTTGACCCAGCGCCCGAGGCGAGATCGTTGTTCGCCGCCTGCCATTGGGATCTTATCGAGCAGACGCACCTTACTGAGCTGCCGCGTACGTGGGTCTTGTAGTCTATTGAGTAGGAGTAGATTTTGACCAATTGTTCTGCTGTCGCTAACCTTCCGTTTGTTGTTTTTTGTAGTTAAGAAGATGACTGGCAAGAATGCCGCTGCGGATGAGGTGGCCAAGCGCCGTATGGTCGCCCTTCGAGAGGCTGCTGGGAAGGTCTGAAAAGTGGTGGATGACGGACGGGGCGGTCTGGTGTTGGGGGAGACCATGCAGCCCAAGATCCCCATCCCTGATGTGGCTGACTTCGCTCCAGCTATCCCGGCGGATGCCCGCCGCCCGCCGCCAAGCCACGCTGGTGGTTCGAAGGCGCAGGCTAAGGCCGATCGTGCTGAACAGCACCGGGAGAAGCGCCAGGAGAGCCGTGACCAGCGCCGGCAGGACCGGGATGACCGGCGGGAGACAGCGCGCACGCCCCACACAGTTGCTCGTTCTTCTTCTACGCCCCAATCGTCTATTCGTGCCCCCACGACGCCCCAAGCGTCCGTCCGTCCGTCCAGCCCCCCATTGGTGTCGGAGCAGGGAGGAGCCAGAGAGCCTTCCTTGAAGCGTCCCCGGACGGATAATCCGACCGTCAATCCGTCCGCCGGGCCGTCCGATCCATTCGCCTTCTACACTCCGCTGATGCGGTCCATTGAGCTGAGCGTGAAGGACGTTGATGGGATGGCGCCGGAGGTGGCGCAGGGTAATAGGGATGATATGGATAAAGGCTTTAATCTCTGCATGGTGCTGCAACGCAAGATGTACCTGGCGCGTGAGCGCTGCGCCAACAGGCGCTGTGTGGAGGAGGCGTAGGTGGAGATACTCAAGCTTACTGATGCTTGCAAGAGATACGAGTATGATTTGAGAAAGTATGACCAGCTGGCGGATCACCTGCGTCAAGAGGTCCGGGCGGCGACGGAGAAAAGCCAGGAAGCGAGTGAACGGGAGGCGCTGCTCAAGGCCGAACGGGATACAGCCCTCGCCGCCCTGGAAGAGGGAAAAGCCTTGGCGGAAAACCGGGTGGCGGAGGTGGAGTCCCGCCTGATGGCTGAAGCGCAGGCCCAGGTCGAGAAGGCGCGGGCGGAGGCGGTCGCTGATTTCAAGAATTCCTCGGAGTTCAAGGAGTTGGTGGATGCTGAGGCCGATGTTCAGGTCACCCAGTTCCAGGAGATGGTAGCGCCTTTTCTAAAAATGGAGGAGTTTGATGCTTTCTTGGCGGGGCTGACGGGCGGCGATGGTGGAGCGGGCGCGAAGTAGAGTAGTTTTTTTTTTCTGTTTTTCTTTTGTAATAGAGTAGGATCTTTTGTAATCGGGCCTTCGTGCTCTGGATTCTCGCTAGCCGTTCCTGGCGAGTGAATGAAATTTCTCTGTTCGTTTGTGTGCCTTCTTTTTTGTGTTGACTTTGTTTGGCATCCTTTGAGTAACTTGTGCGGGCGCGCGCCTCCCTTTTACGTCTTTGCGAGTAGCTTATCCCCAGTCCCCCGAGTGCGTGGGCGGGCGGGGTAAGGACAAACAAACGCAACAGTGATCATACTTTTAACGAAAGTACAAAGTAGGACCTAATGAAAGTACTTCCTTAAGTGCTAGATGTTCCAAGGGTGGCGTAATCATTGACCCTGCATGTCCCTAAGGTAGAAAGTGCTGTCGCTTATCACCTGGTCAATGACGTACGGGCCTTCCCATAACGGGCGGAGTGCCTTCACCTTCTGTTGGATCGCCTTCATCACCCGTATGCGCTGATTGTATAACCGGGCGATCCTCTGTTTATTCGCGGCGTTGTGCAGGTGCGCCATATCTCTTCGTTCTTCAAACAGATCATTGTTGTGCCTTAACCCTTCATTATTCGTGCGTGGATCGTACCCCTCGATTCGTGGGCTCTGATGGGTAATTTCCAGGGGTAGCACGGCCTCCGTTTCGAATGTCAGGCTGAACGGGGTCTCGCCTGTGGCTGCATTGGCGGTCGTTCGGATGGACCACAGAATTTCTGGAATGATCTCGGGCCAGCGCCCGTATCCTGCGTTCCCGGGTTCGATATCTTCGATCTTCCTCTTGATGCCAAACTTGATGATTTTGTTCGCTGCTTCCACTTGTCCGTTCGTCTGGGGGTGTGCTGGCGATGCGAAGATGAGGTTTGTTCCCTGGCGCTTGCAAAAGGCTATCAGTCTGGGGTTGTTGAATTATGGCCCGTTGTCCGTGATGATGCTGATTGGCGTCCCATAGCGACAAAAAGGAAGCGCCAGAGGAAGCGTTCCACCTTTTTTGTGGTGATCTTTGCCATGGGCTGGGCTTCGATGAACTTCGTGTGGTAATCGATGATGACGATCAGATATTTGTACTGCCCCTTTGACTTTGGAAGTTCTCCGATCAGGTCCAGTCCCCACTGCGCGAATGGAACGGGCGACAGGAGGATGGACAGTGGGCGCGTGGTGGTGATATGCGTGGAGTTGGCACTGGTGGCACTTGCTTGTCAGTGCCGTGGCGTCCGCGTGGATGGTGGGCCACCAGAAACCGTGCCGAAGGGCCTTGTACGCGATCGATCTGGCGCCCGCGTGATGGCTGCACGTGCCCGAGTGGATCTCCTTTAAGATCGAGTTGCCTTTTGTTGGAGTGACGCACTTAAGGCTTGCCCAAGTCCTTCCTTGTCGATAAAGTGCCCCATCCCGCACGCTGAAGTTGGCCGCCCGTGCGACGATGGTCCTGGCTTCTCGCTTATCCCCTGGCAGCTCTCCCCTGGTTTTATAGGCAATGAGCACGTCCATGTAACTATGCTCGTGTGGTTCGATTGCCAGGACCTGCTCCGCTCTTGAGATGCTTGGTCGTCGCAATCTTCGACGATGCGCTGCCCTGGCCCCGTGTGTACGGGCGCTGTGGCCAGTCGGGCCAATTTGTTTGCCTTTGCGTTGAATCCTCGGCGAATATGGTTGATGTTGACGTACTAGAACCCCTTGATCAGCGCCTTCACATGCCTTAGATAGGCGATCATGGATTCCTCCTTTGCCTGGAATTCCCCTCCGACCTGGCTCACCACTAACTGTGAGTCGCTGAATATGTTGAGGTCGGGCGCCTCTGAATTTTTGGCCAATTGTAGGCCTGCGATGAGTGCTTCGTACTCGGCCTCGTTGTTGGTCGCCTTGAACTCGAACTTGAGGGCGTACTCCGCGTTTACCCCTCCTGGCCCGGTCAAGATTATGCCGTCGCCGCTTACCTTCTTCGTGCAGGAGCCGTCGACGTAGAGGTTCCACTCCGACACCGGTCGCTCCTTGACCTCCGGTTTGTCGGACACTTCTACCGTCGGACCATTGGGCGCTTAGGCCGGTGCCCCCTCTGCTTCCGTATATTCGACGATGAACTCCGCCACGGCCTGCCCCTTGATTGCCGTGCGAGGTTTGTATTCGAGGTCAAATTCACTAAGTTCGATGGCCCATTTTGCCAGGCGGCCACTGTGATCGGGCGATTGGAGTATCTGGCGTAGGGGTACGTTGGTGAGGATGTGGATGCTGTGCGCCTGGAAGTATGGCCTCAACCGTCGGGCGGCGGTCACGAGCGCGAGCGCCATCTTCTCGATTGTCGGATATCGTGTCTCAGCGCCTGTCATGCCCTTCCTTGAGAAGAAGACAAGCAACTCCGTGCAGTCCTCCCTGCGGACGAGGGCAGAACTGACGGCGGTGAGGGAGGCAGCCAAGTAGAGGTACAGAACTTCCCCTCGGAATGGACGCCAGGTACTCCTTGATCTGAAGGAAAGATTCCTCACACTCGAGCGTCCACACAACCTCGCGCTTGTTCGTGGTTCTTAGGGCATTGAAGAACGGGGCACACCTGTCCGAGTAGCGTGAGATGAAACGGTTAAGGGACGCGAGCTTGCCAGTGAGGCTCTGCAGGTCCACCATCTTGATGGGCGGCTTCATGTCGATGATCGCTTTTACTTTGGCTGGCGCGGCTTCGATTCCCCGCTGGCTAACAATATACCCCAGGAACTTGATGTTGGTGACTCCGAAGGTGCACTTGGCGGGGTTCAACCTCATGCCGTTCTTGATGAGGACGTCGAGCACAGTCCCCAAGTTCTGGACGTGGTCGGCCGCCTGGACGCTTTTCACCAGTATGTCGTCCACGTATACGTCTACAATGTTGCCGATTAGGCCATGAAACATCGTGTTCATGAGCCTCTGGTACGTGGAGCCGGCGTTCTTCAGCCCGAAAGGCATGACAACGTAGCAATAGAGGCCCTTGTCCGTGTCAAACGTTGTCGCCTCCTGGTCCGCGGGGTCCATGAAGATCTGGTTGTAGCCCGAGTAAGCGTCCATCATCGATAGGAGTTCGTGCCCTGCCGTTGCGTCCACCAGCTGATCGATCCTTGGTATCGGGAAGCTGTCCTTTGGGCACGCCTTGTTGAGATCACTGTAATCGATGCACATTCTCCATTTCTTGTTGCTCTTCTGTACCATCACAGTGTTGGAAATCCACTTGGGATAGTCCACCTTCCGGATGAACCCGATGCCCAGTAATCGGTCCACCTCCTTGTACATGGCTGCGTAATGCTCCTCTTTGTACGCTCGTCTCTTCTGCTTCACTACCCGGGCGCTGGTGCTGACGCTCAGTCGATGGGATATGATATTCGTGCTGATCCCGGGCATTTCTTTATACGACCAAGCGAACACTTCCTGCTTCTCCTTTAGTAGCGCGATCAGTCGCTCTGCTATCGCGGGAGCCAGCGATGCTCCGATCTGGACCGTTCTCTCCGGGTGTTCGGGGGATAGCTGAATCATCCTCAGCTCTTCGCGCTCGGGGACGGGTGATACGGCCATCAGCCCGTCGCGTGGATCGTCGGGTACTTCTGACCCTGGCATGGGTTCCAGGGCCAGGACCTCATGCTTGTCTCGGGGTTTTGTTTTCTCTTCGCCGGCGTATCCTCGGACATGTCCGACTCCGTGCTCGGTTGGGAATCGTCCCAAGAGCATGTACCCTGCGATGATCATCCTCAACCTGCAGATCCCTGGCCTCCCGAGTATGGCGTTGTAGGGGGAGGGGGTGTCCATGATGATGAAGTCCGCTCGGATCTCGCCGTGCGGGGAGTCGGGTGCGCCAATATCGACCCAGAGGCTGTCGCTCCCAATTGGATACGATGTCTCACCCGTGAAGCTGGCTACGCACCCGTGGTCCTGTGTCATCTTACGGGCGGGCCTCCCGAGCACCTTGTATGCGTCAAAATAGATTACGTTGGTGGACGCCCCGTTGTCTACTAGCACCCTCTTCACAAGGAATTTGTCGATGATCGCGTTGATCACGAATGGCAGGGTGCTGTCCCTCGGGTTCTCCTCCTCGTCCCTCGCCGTAAAGCTAATGGTGGGCGTCTCCCTTCTTCCTTCCTTGGGCGCTCTCCCTGCCCCGATTGCCAGCACTTCCCTGCTCGTGCGATCGGGCGGCGATGTTCTCTCCTCGCGCTTGCCTCCATATATCGTATTGATGGTCCCACGGGTCCTGGCGCTCGTCTGGCGTTGTCATCCTTCCGCCCTGGGAGTGGTCTGGTCGCTCTTCCTTATATTCTCGAGGGCCCTCCTTAGTGTGGGACAGTCATTGGTGTGGTGGGTAGCGGCGTTGTGGTATTCGCACTAAATGCTCGAGATTCGGCCAACCGGGGCCATTGCTGCCATTACGCCGCTTGGGGATGGGAGCCGGCTTCGATGCAGGTGGAGAAGCTGCTCGGGCGACTGTCCGTCGATCGTAAAGACCTCCTGTCCCGCCGGTTGGCGGTGTGAACCTGGCGGTATGCGGGCGTCTTGCCGCGTCGGTCTCCTTGCCCGGTGATAATGGCCGCCCGGGTGGTGGCGGAAGAAAGGCTTCTGATTGTTCTGTCTTGGCGCGTCCCGGTCCCTCTTGTATCCTCTGGTTGGCGCCCTTCCTTCGTCCGAGGGTCGTCGGGGCTGAGCGTTCTCCTCTGGTCCGTTGGTGCTAGACTCGGAGGCGGACCCGTACACTCGCGTCTCCACTAGCGCCTTTTGTAGGACCAGGTCCATGATCTCGTCGTAGTCGAGATGCTCATTTCTCACAAGTTTCTCTACGAAAGGGGTGGCGAGTAGATTGTCCATCAAGGCGACCTTGGCCACCCGCTTATCAAGGTCCCTGCACGTACTTGCGAGCGTCCTCCATCGGTTGATGTAGCTCGACAGGCTCTCGTCCGTCCCTTGGCGGACTTTGAGAAGGATGTCCGTGGTGTTGTATTTGCCTTGGAGCCGATAGCGCTTCTGGAAGCTCTCCGCCAGCTCGAGGAATGAGTGGACGGACCCTGGTGGGATCTCGTAAAACCAGCTCCGTGCTTCCTCCGCCAGCGTTTCCTGAAACAGGAAACACAAGGTTGGGTCCGAGTACCGGGTTCCGTCCGTGGTGGATCGAAACTCGTCCATGTGCGAACGTGGATCTCCGCTCCCGTCGAATCGAGCAATCTTCGTTATCTTCGCGTGGGGGTCCCTTCCCCTTTCCAGTATGTATGTCGAGAACGGACTGACCCAGGGGGCAAACGTCCCGCCCTGACCGGCCAGCTTGTCCTTGCGCAGGCGCTTGCGCAGGCGCGAGACTTCCTCTGCCAGCTCCTCCATCCGAAGGATCAGAGCGTTGTTCGTTGGTGGCGCCGATTCTTCCACGGGCGAAGGCACTCGGGCCGCCGGGATGTTGGTCCCGCCGAGCGGGTGTTGCTCGTCGCTGGTGGTCTCCTGGGTCTCCTCGTGCTGCTCATCTGCTGGCTGATGAGTGCGTCCAGTCATTCCTCCAACCTCTGGCGGATCTGGCGCTCCTCCGCTCTCTCGAGCGCCGCCTCCCGTAACTCCTGGACCAGGCCGTTGATGCGTCCCTCGCCATCGTCCCTGTCGGTCGCTCGTACATTCCGCCCCTGCGAGTCTGGCGGCGTCTCCCCATCGGGCGTGTTGCTGCCGTTAATCACCGGGTTGAGCATGTGGACCTTTGATTTTCGTGGTGTTTATACGAGGTTTGCAATTTGTAAGTTTCCCACAGACGGCGCCAAATGTTTCTACCAAATTACGCGCGGGGGCGTAACGGGGCAGAAGCAACACGAATACACTTCCACGGATACTCCTTCCTTCCTTCCTTCTCTTGGCGAGTCCGAACGCTGGGGCTATTCGGATGTGCTGGCGCTCTCTCCTCCTCTTTGCGCGTGCGGACTCTCCTTCTTTCGGGCGGTGGACTTCCTTCGTGCGTGAGGATTACTTCTTTCGGGTGGTGGACACTTCCTGTCGGGCGCTTCCTCTCTTCTGTCAGGTGGTCGGATGTGAGTGTTCGGGTGCGGCTGTTAGAAGAATACAACAATGAACAGGCGGTCAGGGGTCAAGACGGGGTGGCCCACCTTCAACGCTCTGATGCCTAAGTCAGATGATGTATTAGATATAACAGTCAAGCGAACGTACGAGTAGAATGATATGAATCGAGTGAGTCAGCTGGCTCTCGATGGGATGATCTTACCTGTAGTTAATGCCTTACCTATATAGGTGGTTGAGTTTGGAGCCTGATGGTGTTCTTCGATGTGGGACTGGTGTGGTTGCTGGTGTGTGATCCGTGCGTTCGGGCGTCCCCTCCACGGGCGCGTGTGCGCTCGGGTGGGGTGGGTCTGGTGAGTGAAGTTGGAGCCTCCTTGGTGGTCTTGCGTGTGGTGTGGTAGGTGTTGCTAATCTGCTTAAGTGGATAAGTATGTTAATCGTACAACTAATGATGCAATACTAACACTACCCACGTGTGAATAAGAACTTCATCCACGTCAAACCACACTCAGTGGTAAAATTATATATTTATTCGGACTTAATTAATAAATATAAAATTTACGTAATGAAAATACGATTTAACTCACACTCAGTGCATTATGCACTTGCATCTTCACGTAGATAGGCAAAGATTCCTAATCTGGCCAAAGCATTGGGACCTTGTCCCGCATGATCGCCCCGGCCATGCTGACATATTTTCGCGTGGTGTCAAATGCCTCGATCACCTTGCCATCCTCATTGCCCCTAATGGGCGTTTTCCTTCCCCCGGTGGCCTGCTCAAGTCTCTTCCCTGTGCAGGTGCCTCTAGCCCCTTTCCGTTTTCCAGTCCCATTAACGAAATTGCCTAATAATACAATGTCAACAAATTGATATCATTAATTGAACCTATCGTAAGTCTTAAGTAATAATTAAGTAATCAATCTAATGTTAAATAAAATTTACCTGCATCGTCCGTTTGTTGGATGGTGCACCTCACACTCCAAAGATACACGGGGTCGAACCGGATGAAGTTGTACGCTTCCTCCACGCTCAGGAACTCCGGCCGTCCTTCAACATAAATAGGCATCCCCCTATTATCGAATTCAGGGATCACCGGAATCTCGTCGGGTAGGAAGAGACCGGACGGCGGAGATAGACGAGGCCGTTTGAACCTGGAACCGTTTGGAACGGTTTGGAACCGGAACCGTTTGAACCTGGAACCGTTTGGAACTGGAACCGTTTGAACCTGGAACCGTTTGGAACCGGAACCGTTTGAACCTGGAACCGTTTGGAACTGGAACCGTTATGTTTCAAACGGTTCCGATTACAAACAGTTCTGGTTCCAAACGGTTCCGGTTTAAAACCGTTCTGGTTCCAAACTGTTCTGATTCCGATTATTCACCTTAATTTATACGTTAAATTAACAACTATATCACCTTAGTCCAAACACGTTAAATTCCGATTCCGATTTTTCACCTATTATACGTTAAATTAGCAACTATATCACCTAACTTAACATATATACATACATCATTTCCGGCTTTAAATTTTCCACATATATATACACATCACATATACGCTTTGTATACATGCATCTTAATTTCAACTAATTTTCACATATATATATATAGACATCACATATTAATCCAAATCACCCTAGCTAATTAATTTTCCACATTTTTTAAACATACGTATATATATACATTGCATACAAATTAATTAATTTTTCACAAATATATACATCACATATATTTCTCCTTCACCCCACAATTATCCACATTAATTTTCCACATTTTTCAAACATACCTTAATTACATTTTCCAAATATTTTCCACATGCATACATACATCCCACAATTATCAAAATTAATTAATTGTTGGTTAATTAAAATGCATAAAAATAAAATGTGGATTGAGAGAGAGAGAGAGAGGGAGAGAGAGAGGAGGAGAGAGTGAGCTTGCACCTGCCATGGTGGAGCTCGAGTAGACTTTCCGGCGACGGAGGTGAGGGGAGGAGGAAGAGGAGGAGGGGAGGAGAGGAAATTGATATTTGGGTTTTTTTTTGTGGAGAGGGGAGAAGGGAGAGGAGGTGAGGGGAGGGGAGAGGGGAGGAGAGGAAGAGAGGATTGAGGAGAGGGAGGCGAGCAAATTGATTAAGATGAAGAGAGAGGGGTTTTAGGGTTTGAGAGGGAAGAGAGATGTGAAGAAATGGGGAGCAGCTCGAGCTGCCCTGGAAATACCGCCACCATTGCCGGCAAGTTACGTGGTAACTCGTTGGTAATGACATTACCAACGAGTTCATAACTCGTGGGTAATGTCATTACCAACGAGTTGCTTATCAACTCGTTGGTAATGTCATTATTTCCCGAAGATTATCCGATCGACCTATTTCCGACTAAATAATTTCCGACCATATATAACTACAAATATTTCCGACTACAATTTTCGACTACAATTTACGACTAGAATTTCTGACTAGAATTTACGACTAGAATTTCCGACTAGAATTTCCGACTTCAATTTCCGACTAAAATTTCCGACTATAATTAAAATACGTACATCATTAACGTACTAAGGATGATAATCGTAATCATCTTCATCACTTGAGTCTGACTCGGTTTCATAGGTACCCTCTGGCAATATGTGCCGCTCCTCGTCATCTGAATCAGCGTCAACTTCATATGGATTAACATCGAGAAGTTCTGTTCCAGTAATTCGAACCACACTCCCAGATCTCACATTATTAAGGCGAATCGTAGATGATTCCGGAATGTCAAAAGCGTTCAGCTCTTGGTATGCAATAACTTCCTCATCATCTGCGGTCTCACGAAGTGTGGCAGCACTGTATATGTTTCTATGAGCAACATGGTTAACCACCTTCCACGGGACTTTGTTCTGAATATCGTCAAGGTAAAACACTTGTTTTACTTATGAGGCAAGAATGAAAGGGTCATCTTCATACCAGCTAGTAGCAGTATTCACCGAAAATATTCTGTACTGATCGGTCCTTGTGTTCTCCGGGCTAGTATCAAACCATCTACACTTGAACAAGTGCACTTTCACACTACCGGAACAATTACTATGACCGACGACTTGGTGTCGTCGGTCTGTTTGGGATCCTCGTCGGTCATAGTAATATCCGACGATGTGTCGTCGGATATAGTAGCGTCGGTAATAGACCGTCGGTCATACTATATCCGACGACCAGTTAGGGTTACCGTTGGAAAAAGTATAAACTATATCCGACGACTATTTTACGTCGGTCATAGTTTTAAACTATAACCGACGACATCATCGTCGGATATAGTTTTCTCCATGGTCAAAATGGTTGACTCTGGAGAAAACTATATCCGACTATATTGACACATGTCGTCGGATATAGTGGAAAAATTTAAATTTTTTTTGCAAGTTTTGGGTTTCATCCCAAAACCTGCATTCACAAAAAATCACACGCTATCTATATATTGTTCAAATTGAAAATCAACAACCATTGAAACTAGAGTACGTAGTAAATAAATTAATTAATAAAAAACCGAAATAGTTCAAATCTATATAGATATGCGTAGTAAATAATGAAAATAAAAATGAAACCGATAATTGTTCAAATGTAGGGGGGTCCTGGTCCTAAGTCTATGTGGTCAAACGGGTCGTCATAAGAAGGTTGGTCCTGGTCTGGCTGTGGCTGAGGCTGCGGGTGAGGCTGAGGCTGAGGCTGCGGGTGAGGCTGAGGCTGAGGCTGCAGGTGAGGCTGAGGCTGTGGCTGTGGCTCATGGAATATGGGCGGGGGAGGTATCTGGATTCCAGATGCTTGCAACTGTGCATAACAGTGCTGCATCCATGTCCCTATTTGCTGCTGCTGTTCGTCCAACCGATTCTGCTTTGCAGCTTGCGCTTGCTCCAGCTCCTCTATCCGACGCCGTTGAGCTTCTATCTCAATTTATTGCCTATGAAGCCGGTCGTTTACCTCATTAGTCCTCGAAGATGATGATGATGATCCCGATCCGCGAGAGAATTCAGGGGTCTGCTTCAGCAGCCCTTGACCCCATTTTCCGGAACCCCTACAGTAGAATGTGTTCTTCCCTGGAGGGATCGCAGTTGACGTAATCCTGGCCCTGACGATCGGATCAGATCGATCAATTTGATCAATCGGGAGTTCCGCATCGGGGGTGTCGGGATAGAGCTCTCTCGCCACTTGAGTCAACACCTCCGGAATCGCCTCCTGAATTCTCGCCTAATTGACAAAGAACAATAAAATATTAATTAAAAAAACAATCTAAATAAATAAGAAATAAGTTTATTTTGTTATAAGTACACTTACAGCATATTCGGGATTCTGCGGATACGCGTGCTGCATCGTATAGACAAGGGGATCATCTTCTGGGTGGTTGGCCGCCTCCTCGATCCAACCCGAGTATGATCTGGTACCGGCATGATGATTTGTTGTGTTTTTAGCCCGGTTCCTTGCGTTGATTTCAGAAAGAGCCTGCGCGATTAAGTCAACATAAAAAAACACTCATTAGCCAAATAATTTACGGGAAGTACGATAAAACCAAAATTAAATCGATTGAAGGTTGCGTACCTTCAATCGAGGGTTGTTGAAGTGAACCACAAGCCATCGCCACTCGTACTCCCTATAACGAAACTCGCTAGGGGTACCCTCACGATCGTCCCCGTACTTTTTCCAATGCTGCTTCAGCTCGGCCTTCCACTCCTTATACCTATATATACCCATAAAATCAAGCGTTAGTAACTAACAACATTGTATGAACATAATCAAAAGAAACGAAAAAATTGAAACAAATGGTCGGGCAGACCTGCTCCCATGCACTTCATCCGCCCACGTGGGTCTAATGTCTTCATCCACGCGGAACCACCTCTGCAATGCATATATTTATATATATATATCAATAATATTAAAAATTTATTATTGAAAATTTTCATAATGAATATACAATTCAACTCACCGACAACGCATTATTCAGCTGATGTTTGACGGCTTGTGGCACTGAATTCCAATCTTGCCACAACATTGGGACTCTATCCCGTATGAGGCTGCCCGCCATCCCCGCGTACTTTCGAGTGACCTTTCCCTCGATCACCTGCCCTCTATCCCCGGTCGGAATCATAAGTTGGCCACCACCGCTAGCCTGAATGGCTTCGTCCAGTAACTTGCCGACGACGGGGCCTCTGGTTCTCTTCGGTTTGGCACCGGGCACGATCTCGCCTATCACATATATATGTAGACGATTTTGTAAACATCAACACCTAATTGAATTTAAATATTAGGGAGTAAAAAGATATCACTAATTAATATTTACCTGATTCGTCGGTGCGTTGTCCCGGAATCCTTGCACTCCAGAGAGGTGCCGGGAAGGGTATATACGCATATGCCTGCTCCGGGGTAATGACCCCTGTGACGACCCGGACTAGAATCAGCAGTATGATCAGCTTGATTGATGAGTTTGTGCGTAGTCGCAGAGTTGCGACAGTTGATTTAATCGCCGAAGCTTCTTAACGACTAAATTATTGGCCGAGAATTGGAGCTGGATCTCTTCTCGAGAGTCGTTCTACATGTGATTATGAGTTCGTGGGCGGTTCCGGATCGTTATTTGGACGACCGAGGAATTAGTTATGAATATTTGAAGTTTCGACGGAAACGGATTTAAATGGCGGGTTTGTTCGCGACTAAATTACCGGATGAGAATTTGGTCTCGGCTTCTTCACGGAAGTTGTTCGGAATTTAATTTCGAGTTCGTGGGAACTTCCGAAGCATGATTTGGAGTTATAAGGAATTAGTTGCGAATTTTGCCGATTGTTGATTGTTTGGTTGATTTAATTATATGTTGAGCGGAACAGTTGACTTTTTATCCGTTTGGCCGATGTGTTTGACTTTGGGTGATTAGTGAAGAGTACGTCGAGACGAGTTTGTGGCTGCGAGAATTATCGGAAACGGAGTTACGACGCGGAAGTTACGAGAGTTTAGAGTTTGTCGCGAAATGTATTTATGGGGTTTCCTTTTTGGGAAGCTATAAATAGTGACCTGCTGAAAAAGGAAAGTCAAAGGTGGCAATTAATGTTGACTGGCGTTGACTTGGTCAACGCGGGCTTGGAGGGATGGTGGGACGGTGGCCACGACCTCGCCGGCGCCGTGCTCCGTCCGGCCACCATAGACCATGGCTCCGGTCCCTTCCGGCGCGCCTCGGCCTCCTGGTCTCGGCTCCGGCCTCCTTTCACGGCGTGGGACGCCGGAGGAGGTGCAACTTTCCGGCCAAGTTTGAAGAAAAATGAGGTAATTCGGGTTCTATGATTTTGGACGGTTTGAACTGAAATTTTGGGTGGGCTTTATTGCTCTCATCCCATAGATGCTCCCCTATAAGTTTGGAGATTCAATTTGATGTGTGTAAGGAGAATTCTTGATTTGAAATTTGTGGAACAATTCGGTTTTTCGTGAAATTGGGTGAGTTAGAGTTTGAATTGGACTTCGGTGCAGTTATGGAAGTTGCTCAGTGGACAATTTTGAGTGGAATTGGTGAAGCTCTGCCGTGAAATTTTCCGGTCAACAGTGGCGCCGCCGTGGACGGCGGTCAACGGTCAAAGTTTGACTTTTTGGACTTTCGACAAGGTGCATGTCGTTTGACTCGAAATCGCGCCCCGATCGCAGTGGGGAGGTTCGTTTCTCGAGTTGAGCGTCCGAACGTAAAGCGAGGTATTGAGGTGGTATATATGGATTTTCGACGATTCGTCGACTTTGAGTTATGTGTTTCCGGGAACGGTGATTTCTCGTGATTTGCCTTGTATTGTCGAGATATGATTTTGAGATATGAATTTTGTGAATATTCAGGTGTTCGTGATTGTTCGTTTGGCGAGGAACTTTCCGCCGGATCACGGGTTAACGCGATACGCGTTACGCCAGTCTGTGAGTGGACATTTCTTTTCACGGAAAATCTTGCGAGTCTTTTATTTGATTTATGAACTTGAGCATGCGTATGAGATTTCGGATTACATGAGCATGTGTTTTTATGATTATATGATTATACTTATACGAATATACGTATACGAGTATACATACACTTATATACTGTTTCATGCATTTGCATCGAAATGTTTATGATTTGGTTTACACAGAGTACAGTCTTGGTTATGTTGTTGTATCGATACACTTAGCCTCTCGGCTGATCCCCGATGGTAGGCATCCCAGGCGGGGCGTTACCCCGACCTGACCGGCGAGGGGCGTATCCCCGGAACCGAGGCCTTTCTGGCTTAGAATCACGTGTGGGTCCGGGATCCCGTGATTCGGACTGTACTAGCACGGTGTGTGTCCATGAGCGACCCCGTGGGATTTTTACTTGCATGCTCTGTACACTGGAGGAGTATGAGTTTTACCTCGTGTACTATGTTGTTTTTATTTACCTGGACTCGCATATGTTTTTATAACATATATATAAACTGGTGAAAGACATTTATTTTCGTCCACTCACTCTAACGTGTTTATTGTCTTTCCCCTGGGCTTTTCGGTTTCCGTGCCCAGTTTGCAGTTCAGGTGTTCAGGTTCTGGTGTCGCACGTCGTGGTCGGAGGCATAGTGCTCGAGCAATCTTGTTTCATCCAGTAGGTTTATTGTTCTACCTACTGTGGTATACGTATATCGTTATGTATTCGATGTCGCTCTGAGTTTTCTGTGGAATATGTTATATGATTTTAAACCCGGATTTCGGTAAAGTACTATTATATGTATTGTTTACTTTACTGTTGAGATATTGAGAAATCCGGATGGGATTGGTGCCCACGGTTTGCTTTTTGTGGCATAGGATGAAGTGTATTTTCCGCATGCAGGTAATGGAAATTCTACGTTAGTAGCGAAACTCTGCCCAAATTTTGAAAAGTTTTTGTTGGTTCGTGTTTTCGAAGGGGTTCGATTCCGGTTTAAGGAGCTAAATCGGGGTTGGGTCCTTTCAAACCCTAGCTGTCCCGGAATAGGCATCCCGTCGAAATCGACGTGAGGTATCGTCGGGATTTCCAACGGTAAGAATAATGTAGGCGGCGGGCACAGTCGCATCCTCGCCGAGGACTGAGTAGATCCACCAGCCTCCTCGGAAGAATGAGGAGCTGTCTGGTGGATGACGGGGGAACCCTCCTCGCGATGAATGTCCGGCATTCGGACCGAGGATTGAGTCGCACTATCCGTTTCCGGCGTGCGACTGACCTGCTGAACCCTCCTCGCGCCTGAGGATCGAGCCGGCTCGAGCTGCTGCTGCTGAGGTTGTCCCTCACCCATCAGCCGACAGTGTCGAGAGGTCAGCGGAACACTGTAAGTGTTGGGGACACTGGTGGATCCTGATGCGGACCGACTTCCGATGCCATCAGGATCCCCAGCTCCCGAGCCCTCATCCCCACGTCCCGATCTCCCTCTCCCTCAGGACCTCCCCCTCGAAGTACTCGACCCGGCCCCTCGGGAAGGTCCGCAATTAAACCATTGCATCGTTGCTATAAAATTATTAAAATTAAAAAAAATTCCTAATTCATCTAAAAATCAATAATCCAATATATATTCAATATATAAATATTCCACAAAAATCAACAATATATAATTCCATAAAACTTCCAATACATATATAATTAATCCAATTCAATAATTTAACTATATATATATATATCAATAATTCCAATAATCCAAATAATCCAAACTCATGCTAATATAACCTAAAATTCCATATAATCCATATAATCCTATCCATATAATCCAAATAATCCATATAAAACAATCCATATAATCCAAATAATCCATCCTTTCCACATATAATCCAATCCACATATAACCTAAAATTTCCGAGTACATCCCAATATATATGAATTCATGAATAAAATTCAAAACAATCGAAATTTAATTATAACCTAAAATTCCATAAATTATAATCCTAATTTAACCTAAAATTAGGATATAATCCAAATTTTATTATAACCTAACAACTGAGTGGTTCTGCCACAAAACCTTCACAAGCGGGATCACACGGTGCCTCAACTCCTGCTCACGACGATCGAGAATCTGCACTGGCTCCTCTACATACGTCAAATCCTCTCTGATCAGCAACTGCTGTGGGGCTAACACATGGGAAGGATCTGAGATGTACTTCCGCAACATCGAAACATGGAAGACATCATGCACACGAGCCATCTCAGCTGGTAACTCAAGTCTGTAAGCAACAGCTCCAACCCTCTCCGTAATCTCATACGGACCAATGTATCGTGGTCGAAGCTTGCCACGCTTCCCGAAACGCACAACTCCCCTCCATGCAGATAGTTTCAGGAAGACCCAATCACCAACCTCGAACTCTAAACTCTTCCTCCTCACGTCCGCGTAACTCTTCTGTCGATCCTGGGCAATCTTCAATCGATCCCGGATAACCTGTATGTCATCAATCGTAGTTTTCACCAAATCAGGACCAATAAGCCAACGCTCGCCCACCTCACTCCAACACAATGGAGTGCGACACTGCTTCCCATACAGAGCCTCGTACGGTGCCATCTCAATACTTGCATGATAGCTATTGTTGTAGGCGAACTCTATCAAATGTAACTGCTGATCCCAGTTTCCGCGAAACTGCAACACACATGATCTCAGCATATCCTCAAGAGTCTGAATGGTCCACTCGGACTGCCCGTCAGTCTGAGGATGAAAAGCTGTACTGAATCGCAACCTCGTGCCTAAAGCTCGCTGCAATGTCTGCCAAAATTCAGAAGTGAACTGACTATCTAGGTCAGAAACAATGGACACAGGCACACCATGCAAGCGAACAATCTCAGATAAGTACAACTTGGCCAATCTGCCCACTGATATTTTCCCCGGAAGTGCAAGAAAGTGAGCGGATTTCGTCAGTCGGTCAACAATAACCCAAATGCCAGTGTTGCCCGCCGAAGTACGCGGCAACTGATAGACGAAATCCATCGTAATGTGCTCCCACTTCCAAACTGGAATCTCAAGTGGCTGTAGTTTCCCTGCCGGTTTCTGCCTCTCCGCCTTCACCTGCTGTCAGATCAAACATCGACTCACGTACACGGCAATCTCCCGCTTCATGTTGCGCCACTAATAGTACGCTCGAAGTGTACGAAACATCTTCGTACCTCCGGGATGCATCGCATACGTTGAACTGTGGGCCTCGTCCAAAATCTCTTTCTTCAAGCTCTCGTGTCTGGGTACACATAACCTACCTCTGAAGAACAACATACTGTCGTCGCTCAATCGAAACTCTGTAGGCACACCATTCTGTATCATGGTCTTCTTGCCCAACAGGTAAGAATCTGATTCTTGAGCCTCTCGTACCTGATCAACCAATACGGGTGGAACCTGAAAACTGGCCAACAAAGTTCCATCATCATCATACCCAAACACAGCACCTGTAGCCCGAAGCTCGGCTAACATCGATACTCTGGCCATACACATGTGAAACAACGAGGCTCCAGATTTCCGGCTAAGTGCATCTGCTACAACATTGGCCTTCCCCGGATGGTACTCGAAAGTGCAATCGTAATAGTTGATCAACTCCATCCACCGGCGCTGCCACATGTTCAGATCCGGCTGCGTCCGCAAGTAGGTGAGACTCTTGTGATCAGTGTAAATCTCACACTGAGCACCATACAAATAATGCCTCCAACTCTTCAACGCTAACATGATAACGGCTAACTCCAAATCATGCGTCGGATAGTTGACCTCATGTGGTTTCAGCTGCCTGGAACCATATGCCACAGCTCTACCATGCTACATCAACACACAGCCAAGCCCCAACTTCGACGCATCGCTGTACACAACAAACTCACCACTGTCGTCTGGCAATGTCAGAACCGGTGCGGTAGTCAATCTCTCCTTCAAGAGCAAATAACTCTCCTCGCACGCATCAGACCACTCAAACTTGACGCCCTTCTTCGTCAATCTGGTTAGTGGTGTAGCAATCCGGGAGAAATCCTGTACAAACCGTCGGTAATAGCCTGCTAACCCCAAGAAACTCCGAATCTCCGGTACAGTAGTAGGTCTATTCCAGTTCAGCACGGCCTCGATCTTGTCAGGATCAACACTAACTTCCTCGGCCGAAATCACGTGACCCAGAAACTTCACACTATCCAACCAGAACTCACACTTGCTAAACTTCGCGAATAATTGATGGTCCCTAAAAGTCCGCAACACTGCTCGCAAATGCTTCTTGTGCTGGCCCACACTCCTGGAATAAATCAAAATATCGTCAATGAAGACAATCACGAACTTGTCCAGGAATCGTCTGAACACCTGATTCATCAAGTCCATGAAAGCTGCGGGGGCATTGGTTAACCCAAACGGCATAACCAAAAACTCATAATGCCCATAGCGTGTCCTGAAAGCTGTCCTGGCGACATCAGAGTCTCGGATTCTCAACTGATGATATCCGGATAAAAGATCAATCTTCGAAAAGACTGCCGCTCCCTTCAGCTGATCGAAGATCAATATTCGCGAAGCTCGCAAATCAAGCCGATAAATATACCATTTCCGGTTCAGGTTGTCACAGTTTTACTAGTAATCGCGCCCCGATCATAGTCTTGAGGTTATTGAGTTGATTTGGGTGGTGGATTTTGTGTCGAGGGATAAGTAGAGTATTTATAAGATTTTCGATGATTTCGTTGTTATTCGAGTTATATGTTTCCGGAAATAGTTGGTTTCCGAGGTGTGGTTCAGAGTTTTGAGTTTTGATTTTGATCAGTGGTATTTGTGATTATTCAGGAGATCGAGATCGCACGCTTGGCGAGGGATCTTCTGCCGGATCACCGGATTAACGCGTTTTCGCATTGTGCTTGTCTGTGAGTGGACATTTCTTTTCACTGTTGGTTGCGAGTCTTTTATATACGTTTTATGAGCAAGAGCATGCAGTTATGATTGTGAACTATACGAGCATGTGTTTTATGGTTATGCATTTACGAATATGCTTTTATAATTATGCATTATGAGTATGCTTTTACATTACGCTTTATGCATTTGTATAGAAACCTTTATGATTTGGTTTACACAGAGTACAGTCTCAGTAGTAGTTGTATCGATACACTTAGCATCCCGGCTGATCCCCGAGGTTGTTTATCGGGGGGGACTGTTACCCTGACCCGAAGACTTCACCGGAGGGGGGGAGCAGATACCCTGACCCGAGGCCCTTTCTGGCTGGAATCACGTGAGGATCAGGGATCCTGTGATTCAGACTGTACTAGCGCGGATGTGTCCATGAGAGACCCTGCGGGATTTCCGATGCATGCTCTGTACACGTGAGAAGTTAGAGTCTCCCTCGTGTACCATATGATTTTTATGCATCTAGACTCGCATATGTTTTATAAACATATATATTTATTCAGCGAAAAAACATTTATTTTCGTCCACTCACTCTAACGGTTTATATGTCTTTCCCTGGGCTCTTTGTTTTCTATGCCCAATTTGCAGTTTGGATTCAGGTGTCGCACGTCGAGGTTGGAGGCTTAGTTTTCAAGCCACTTTTCCTTTCTTAGTAGGTTTCCAGTTTGGCATACTGTTGTGTATATATGTATATACTAGAGGTCGCTCTGAATACTATTGTGTTTATATTTTCACATGATTTTCTCGGATTTCTGTAAAGCTACAGTTTTGTGTATTGCTCTATGTTATGATATGTTTTTGAGAAATCCGGATGAGATTGGTGCCCACGGTTTGGCTTTTGTGGCATACGATGAAGTGTATTTTCCGCTGCAGGTTAATGGTAACTACGCGATATAGTGGAACTCTGCCAAATTTTTTTTATGATTTTTGAAAGTTCCTGTTTTCAGAAGGGGTTTGATTCTGGTTTAGGAAACTAAATCGGGGTCGGATCCTTTCAATTTTTGAATAGTCGCCACTATTAAGTCAATATAATCTAATATTTTCGCAGTCAGAACAAATATCAAAACGTAACGTTAACCTCAGCATACACTTGATCATTCTCGGAGCTCAAATACTCAAATTAAAAACTAGGCATCAATAAAACTACACCTCAACGAATCACCCATATGGCTCGCACAAGAATATAACCACTTCTGACACAAGCCAACAGACTCAGAGTAATTAGGCATAGGCCACAAATACATATATATGTATGGTGACACAATCACTCCATTGAAAATAATATAATATATGGAGGTCAAACTCGTACTAGAGTATCATCTTGATTGAATAATCAAATTGATGCAACCTTCCATGCTGTACCATCATAGATATTATAATTCCTCTGATACTGAATCATCAACTTATAAAAGTTAATCCGAAGGTCAGAGTACTGAGAAATACAAGATATACGACAGTTCTTGATAACATGCAGTGTTAGAAATTCGAATTTTATAAAGTTGGAAGAAATAAATTAAATCATCATCGCCACGCATAACCCTAGTTGAAATTTGCGCTCGTGAATAAAATTCTCATATACTTTTGCACGTGATAAACGTTGAGTTTTCAAGAGGAAGCTCCAAATCATATCTAGGAAAAATCCGAAAATCATACAACATACAAATTTCAAATCATACTCATCTGCTTCTAATCTCCACGTACATCTGTAACGTTCGCAAACCCATATCTGACATCGAGCTGAAACAATTTAATCTATGAAACATAACATACATGCCACCGGTCCAATGTTAATACAATATATTTTTCTCCGCAACTCATGTGATTAATAACTAGAAGAAATACATTTGCAGGCTGGCGGCATGAAACGAATGGTATCCTTCAAAAAGAAATGTGTTCATCACACAAAATGAACATAATTAATGCAAGAAAAGCACAAAGAATATCTCAAAGAATGAATGTGTGACGACCCGAATCAGAATCAGATGTGCGTTCTGCACGATTCCCGAGATTGGTCACAGTCGCAGTTTTATGTTATATATGTGGTTTGTCGATTCTATTCGCGACTATGTTTTCGGCCGAGAATTTGAACTGAGTGTCGTCACGGAAGTTGTTGAGCACGTGATTTCGAACTCGATGGCGGTTCCGGAAGATTTTTCCGATGACTGAGGAATATAATATGATTATTTGAAGTTTCAATTTTCGACGAGTTTATCCGATTGTTTCGTGTTTATCCGAATCGTGATGGTTATCCATTTCGAATCGTCGATCGACCCGAGGCGCGAGTATAAATATCAGAAATAGTCGAAAATTAGTCGAAAATCGCAATTTGGGCTTTGACTGACGTTGACCATCTGTTAACTTTCCAAATTTGGAAATTTACCCGTTGACCCGTGAAGGGAGAGAGCGATCCGTTTGGGCTCGTCGGCCGACCCGACTTTTCTGGCCACCTTCGGCCAGGCTGAGGGTACAGTTCTTATCCCCTTGAGTTCCTCTTTTGTTTTATGTTTGAGTTTGTTGAAATTGGTTGTGTTTTCTTTGGGTTCGAATCGAGGTCGATATGGGTTTGTCCCCTGTAACTGTTGGTAGGGTTCCGGCGAGTTTTAGAGGTGGGGTTGCTGGGGTTTTTGCTCCCCACACCTTGGTGATGCTCCCTGGGTAGTTGGTTTTGGACGAGGTGGTGGTTAATGGAGAACCCGATTAGGTTACCGGAGGGAATTCCGATTTGGGTTTTGAGTGAAATTGGTGGTGTGTGAGTGGACAAGTTTCTATTTTCACTGTTGATTTGCGAGTTCGTGGATTTTATGATTTTCGTGTTTACTTTATATGATATTGAGATATATGTTATTTTCGGAGGTGTTATTATATGTTTATTGGTGATGGCATTTATTGCATCGATGTACCTGAGTTGAGAGATTCCTCTGGACCAGAGTTGAGAGATACCTCTGGGCAGGGTTGAGAGATTCCCCTGTATGCCGCCGGGGTTGAGAGATTCAACTGGCCTATCACCACCGGGTTGAGCGATTCACCTGACGTCGGGCTTGAGAGATTCGCCCGACAACCTCCATATATATATGTGTTCCGAACTCGCATTGTTTTACATTGAGTATGTATATAAACTGGTGAAAGGCATATGTTTATTTTCGTCCACTCACTCTAACGTTTTTATTTGCCTTTCCCCTAGGCTTTTCGGTTTCCGTGCCCAGTTTGCAGTTCGGATTCAGGTGTTTCACGTCGCGGTTGGAGGCTAGTGATCTGAGCTACCTGTGTTTTCCAGTAGGTTCTTGTTTCGCCTACTGATGTGTATATTGTATATATTTACACTAGAGGTCGCTCTGGTACATTCTGATACTTGTTTATATAGATTTTCTCGGATATACTATATATAGTACAATATGTTTTCTGTTATTTGATATGATATGATGTTGAGAAATCCGGATGGGATTGGTGCCCACGGTTTGGCTTTTGTGGCATAGGACGAAGTGTTATTTTCAGGGTGCAGGTTTATGCAATTCCACGTTAGTAACGAAACTCTGCCGAAATTTTGAATGGTTTTTGTTGGTTCGTGTTTTCAGAAGGGGTTCGATTCCGGTTTAGGTAACTGAATCGGGGTTGGGTCCTTTCAGAATGAGTTTCGAAGAAGAAAAAGCAAGATTAAATAAACAATCGATCCCTGGTAATGGATATTTGTTCTTTCCTAAAACTTGGTTAAGTTTCCAATAATCGATGTGTAACCATATTGAACAATCCTTCAGATTCGCGACTAAGTTTGGTGCTCCCTACGATGAAATACTGGGACAGATAAAATTTCGTCCATCAATTCCTGATGTTGAGTCTGCCACTCTCGCAACTCAACTGGAGCCATATGATAAGATACTTTAGTTATAGAATTGGTACCCGAGAATAACTCAACAATAGAATCTCTCCCGAACCGTAGGTAAACTTGATAACTTCTTGAGAAATACATCTGAATACACACTAACTACTTCAATTGAATTAGTACAAGAAGTAGGGACACCAATTTTGATGACATGTGCCAATTATGTGGTACATCCCTCCTGAAACATCATCACAACCTTTATGGCCGAACCCAAGCACAAAATAACATGTTTACCTCACCACAAAGCAAAATCTCAGGGAACTGCACTCCAAAACACCATTTCTCAATAACCGTCTACCAACGCTTGTTGATAGCTCAAGAAGTTTATGCCTAAGATCAGCAGACAAACTAAAACCTCCAGACATTACACTTCATCTCGGTAAAATAATGTAACTAACATCACCTCACCAGAGAAATAGATTTACTCACCACAATTCTGGAAAAGATGTGGTAGGTACGTTGACTGTAGACGTTGGCCTTACAGCTGTAAAAGAATACGTCTGTAACGACGCGAACCGTGGAATGCGTACGTATTGGTCCGAGCCGTGATTATTGTGAATTAATCGTACTCGTGGGTTTGTTCACGACTAAATTATCGGGCAAGAATTTGGTTTGAGTTCTTTCACTGAAATTGTAGAGGATTTTTTTTTGAGCTCATACGAGGTTTCGGGAAATTTTTTGGATAAGCGAGCAATGTTTTATCGAGTTTTGAAGTCAATTGGTGATTATATATAAAAGTGTTATTCTTATTGTTGATTTAATCGTGACCGTCCGATTTGGATCAGATTGAACCGTAGCTGTTGATTTGGGCTATATGTGTACGGGTTTCTATACGGTATAAATACGAGTTATTTTGGGAAACTTTCCATTTTTGGGTTTCTGGCCCGTTGACCCGCGTTGACCCAGGGGTCAAAACTGACCCATTTGGACCGTGATCTTCTCGGCACCTGTGAGCTTGATTCAGGCAATATTTCGCCGTGCTCCTTTGATGATTGTTGATGGGCTTTGTTCCCTCTTCAATTTGGTAGGTGGATCGTCAAGATTCGTGGCCGGAGGAGGTGAAAGGACCCAACCCCGATTTAGTTACCTAACCGGAATCGAACCCCCTCGAAAACACGAACCAACAAAAACTTTTCGAAATTTGGGCAGAGTTTCGTTACTAACGTGGAATTACCATTACCTGCACGCGGAAAATACACTTCATCCTATGCCACAAAAAGCAAACCGTGGGCACCAATCCCATCCGGATTTCTCAATATATCAACAGTAAAGTAAAGTAGTAAATATATATGCACTTTACTGAAATCTAATGTAAAATTGTATAACGTATTCAATAGGAAGCTCAGAGCGACAGCTAATACATAATCGTATACGCATACCACAGTAGGTAGAACAATAAACCTACTGGATGAAACAAAGTAACTCGAGCACTATGCCTCCGACCACGACGTGCGACACCAGAGCCTGAACTGCAAAATGGGCACGGAAACCGAAAAGCCCAGGGGAAAGACATAAAACACGTTAGAGTGAGTGGATGAAAATAAATGTCTTTCACCATTTAATATATATGTTTAAAACAACATATGCGAGTCCAGGTAAATAAAAATAATATAGTACACGAGGTAAAACCATAATCCTCCAGCGTACTGAGCATGCAAGTAAAAATCTCACGGGGTCACTCATGGACATATACGTGCTAGTACAGTCAGAATCACGGAGTCCCAGACTTCCACGCAATTCTAGCCAGAAAGGGCTTAGGTCAGAGGTCTACCTCCCCCCGGTACAGGTCACGGGTCAAGAGTCACAGCCTCCCCCGGTACACATCCTCGGGGATCAGCCGGGATGCGAGTATATCGATACAACAACGTATAACGACTGTACTCTGTGTAAACTAAATCACAAACATTTCGATGCAAATGCATGAAACAGCATATAAGTGTGTATATATTCGTATACGTATATCCGTATATGTATAATCGTATAATCGTAAAACATATGCTCATGTAATCCGAAATCTCATATGCATGCTCAAGTTCGTAAATCATATAAAAGACTCGCAATCATTTCCGTGAAAAGAAATTGTCCACTCACAGACTGGCGTAACGCGTATCGCGTTAACCCGTGATCCGGCGGAATGCCCCTCGCCAAACAAACGATCACGAACCCCTGAATATTCACAAAATCCATTTCTCAAAGTCATATCTAGACAATACAAGACAAATCATGAGAAACCACCGTTCTCGGAAACACATAACTCAAAGTCGACGAATCGTCGAAAATCCGTATATAACACCTCAATACCTCACTTTACGTTCGGACGCTCGACTCGAAAAACGAACCTCCCCACTGCGATCGGAGCGCGATTTCGAGTCAAATGACATGCAACTTGTCGAAAGTCCGAAAAAGTCAAACCGTTGACCGTTGACCACCGCGTTGACCGCAGCCCACGGCGGCGCCGCCACTGATCAGAAGATTTCACGGCGGAGCTACCCCTATTTCATGCAAAATGAAAGGACCCAACCCCGATTTAGCTACCTAAACCGGAATCGAACCCCTTCGAAAACACGAACCAACAAAAACTTTTCAAAATTTGGGCAGAGTTTCGTTACTAGCGTGGAATTACCTTAACCTGCACGCATAAAATACACTCCATCCTATGCCACAAAAAGCAAACCGTGGGCACCAATCCCAACCGGATTTCTCAACATCAATATAATCAACAAACAGTAAACATACTGTACTATATATATGTATATCCGAGAAAATCTGTATAAACAAGTATCGGAATGTATCAGAGCGACCTCTAGTATAAAATATATACAACATGTACATCAGTAGGTGAAACTGAAACCTACTGGAAAACACAGGTGACTCTGATCACTAGCCTCCAAACCACGACGTGAAAATACCAAACCTGAACTGCAACTGGGCACGGAAACCGAAAAGCCCAGGGGAAAGACAATAAACACGTTAGAGTGAGTGGACGAAAATAAATGTCTTTCACCAGCTATATATATATGTTTAAAACAACATATGCGAGTCCAGGTAAATAAAATAACAAGTACACGAGGTAAAACTCATACTCCTCCAGTGTATTGAGCATGCAAGTAAAATCCCACGGGGTCACTCATGGACTCCTCCGTGCTAGTACAGTCTGAACCACGGAGTCTCTCTGACTTCCACGTGATTCTAAGCCAGAAATGGCCTCGGTTCCGGGGAATACGCCCCTCACCGGTCTGGTTGGGGAATCGCCCCTCCAGGCGGCCCTCCGTCGGGGATCAGCCGACGAGGCAAGGTGTATCGATACAACAACGTAACTGAGACTGTACTCTGTGTAAACCAAATCATAAACAGTTCGATGCAAATGCATGAAATAACATATAAGTGTATGTATATTCGTATACGTATATCCGTATAATCGTAAACACATGCTCATATTAAATATAATTTCGTATGAAATCTCATGCCCGTAAATCATCATCATGCTGCATGCTCAAGTTTATAAAATCATATAAAAGACTCGCAAACAATCCGTGAAAAGAAATTGTCCACTCACAGATCCGCTAGCGCGAACTCGCGCTAAACACGTGGTCCGGCGGAAGTACCCTCGCCCGAAGCACGATCACGATCCAAATCTCGATCTCGATCTCCTGAATATATATATAAACATAACTGATCAAAATCGTAATCCACAACACTGAACGGATGCACGGAAACCAACCGTTCCCGAAAATACAAAATGCGGTGCAAAATGAATTACGGAAATCCCGAAATCCCCATTCGAAATCTCGACTGAAAATCGGCTAACCAAATCAACCCGAAAACCTCCATACGATAATCAGGGCGTGATTACGAGAAAAATGACATTAAAAACGTCGAAATCTGAAAATTTGACTTTTCCTCCGCCGTTGACCGCCGCCGCCGGCGGCGGCGCGCAGTCAACGGAGGAATCCCATGGCGGGAAGCTCCAGATCGGATCATTTCAACCTTGCGAACAACTTTTCCTTCTAGCTCTAAGCTCAATTCCAACTCTATCCCAACCAAAAACCATCAAACCCGAATAGAAACCCAAGTCGAATCCCAAATCGGGTTCCATCCAAAATCACACTTCCGATCAAATTAATCACACCTCGAGGTTCAGAGAAGCAAGGGGAGTCTTTCCCCCCTAACCCCCACCTCCAAACCTCGCCGGAGCCAAGCTCCCCATCACCGACGACGGACACAAAACCGACCCTCCTCGGGTCCAACCAAAACGTGATTAAAACTCAACAATTCACACACCAAACAATTCGAAATCACCTAAGGAAGCTAACTGTACCTTTCAATCAACCAACGGTGGCCGGAATACGGTGGTCGGACGGGCAACCGAATCGGGAAACTCTTCCCCTCAAGTCAACGTGGTCAAACTTTCCAAAATAGGAAAGTCAATGACTGGTCAAAGTAACTCCGTGTTTTTGCGACTATTTCTCGACTATTTTTCGACTTTTCGATATTTATACTCGTCCCTCGGGTCGATCAACGGTCCAAAATGAAAATACGAAATGATTCGGATAAACTCGAAACGATCGGATAAGCTCGACGAAACCCGAAACTTCAAATAATCATAAAATATTCCTCGGTTATCGGAAAATTCTTCCGGAACCACCCACGAACTCGAAATCACGTACTCTACAACTTCCGTGAAGACACTCAACTCAAATTCTCGACTGAAAACATAGTCGCGAATCGAAGCGGTAAACTACACAATATCGTAAAACTGCGACTATAACCAAACCTCGAGAATCGTACCAAACACACATCTGATTCTGGTTCGGGTCGTCACAAATCTACCCCCCTTAAAGAAATTTCGACCTCGAAATTTACGTACCTGCTATGTGAACAGATGAGGATACTGCTCCCGCATACGCTGCTCGGTCTCCCAGGTGGCCTCCTCAACTGAGTGGTTCTGCCACAAGACCTTCACCAGCGGAATCACACGGTGTCTCAGCTCCTGCTCACGTCGATCAAGAACCTGTACTGGCTCCTCAACATACGATAAGTCCTCTCTAATCGGCAACTGCTGTGGCGCTATCACATGTGAAGGATCTGAGATGTACTTCCGCAACATCGAAACATGGAAGACATCATGCACACGAGCCATCTCAGCCGGTAACTCAAGTCTGTAAGCAACAGCTCCAACCCTCTCCGTAATCTCATACGGACCAATGTACCGCGGTCGAAGCTTGCCACGCTTCCCGAAACGCACAACTCCCCTCCACAGAGATAGTTTCAGGAAGACCCAATCACCAATCTCGAACTCTAAACTCTTCCTCCTCACATCCGCGTAACTCTTCTGCCGATCCTGGGCGATCTTCAACCGATCCCGAATCACCTTTATGTCCTCCATCGTGGTTTTCACCAAATCGGGACCAATAAGCCAACGCTCGCCCACCTCACTCCAACACAATGGAGTGCGACACTGCTTCCCGTACAGAGCCTCGTACGGTGCCATCTCAATACTGGCCTGATAGCTGTTGTTGTAGGCGAACTCGATCAAGTGCAATTGCTGATCCCAGTTTCCACGAAACTGCAACACACACGATCTCAGCATATCCTCAAGAGTCTGAATGGTCCGCTCGGACTGCCCGTCAGTCTGAGGATGAAAAGCTGTACTAAATCGCAACTTCGTGCCCAAAGCTCGCTGTAACGCCCGCCAAAACTCAGACGTGAACTGACTATCACGGTCAGAAACAATGGACACAGGCACACCATGCAAGCGAACAATCTCTGATAAGTACAACTTGGCCAATCTGCCCACTGAAATTTTCCCTGGAAGTGCAAGAAAATGTGCAGATTTCGTCAATCGATCAACGATAACCCAAATGCCAGTGTTGCCCGCCGATGTACGTGGCAACTGATAGACGAAATCCATCGTAATATGCTCCCACTTCCAAACTGGAATCTCAAGTGGCTGTAATTTCCCTGCAGGTTTCTGCCTCTCCGCTTTCACCTGCTGACAAATCAAACACCGACTCACGTATGCGGCAATCTCCCGCTTCATGTTGCGCCACCAATAGTACGCTCGAAGTGTACGAAACATCTTCGTACCTCCGGGATGCATCGCATACGCAGAACTGTGGGCCTCATCTAAAATCTCCTTCTTCAAGTCCTCGTCCCTGGGTACACATAATCTGCCCCTGAACAACAACGTACCGTCGTCGCTCAAACGGAACTCTGTAGGCACACCATTCCGTACCATGGTCTTCTTGCTCAGCAAGTAAGGATCTGAATCCTGTGCCTCCCGTACCTGATCAACCAATACGGGTCGTACCTGAAAGCTAGCCAACAAGGCTCCATCATCATCATAACCAAACACAGCACCCGTAGCCCGTAGCTCGGCTAACATCGATACTTTGGCCACACACATGTGAAACAATGAGGCTCCCGATTTCCGGCTAAGTGCATCTGCCACCACGTTGGCCTTCCCCGGATGGTACTCAAATGTACAATCATAATCATTGATCAACTCCATCCATCGACGCTGTCTCATGTTCAGATCCGGCTGTGTCCGCAAGTAGGTGAGACTCTTGTGGTCAGTGAAAATCTTACACTGAGCACCATACAGGTAATGTCTCCAACTCTTCAACGCTAACACAATAGCGGCTAACTCCAAATCATGCGTCGGATAGTTGACCTCATGCGGTTTCAGCTGTCTGGAACCATATGCCACGACTCTACCATGCTGCATCAACACACAGCCAAGGCCCAACTTCGACGCATCACTGTACACAACATACTCACCACTGTCGTCTGGCAATGTCAGAACCGGTGCGGTAGTCAAACTCTCCTTCAGGAGCAAGTAACTCTCCTCGCACGCATCAGACCACTCAAACTTGACGCCCTTCTTCGTCAATCTGGTCAGTGGTGTAGCTATCCGGGAGAAATCCTGCACAAATCGTCGGTAGTAGCCCGCTAAACCCAAGAAACTCCGAATCTCTGGCACAGTAGTGGGTCTACTCCAATTCAGCACGGCCTCGATCTTGTCAGGATCAACACTAACTCCCTCGGCCGAAATCACGTGGCCCAGAAACTTCACATTATCCAACCAGAACTCACACTTGCTAAACTTCGCGAACAACTGATGGTCCCGCAAAGTCCGCAACACCACTCGCAAGTGCTTCTTGTGCTGGCCCACACTCCTCGAGTATATCAAAATATCATCAATGAATACTATCACGAACTTGTCCAGGAATCGACGAAACACCCGATTCATCAAGTCCATGAAAGCTGCGGGAGCATTGGTCAACCCAAACGGCATAACCAAAAACTCATAGTGCCCATACCGCGTCCTAAAAGCTGTCCTGGCTACGTCAGAATCCCGGATCCTCAGCTGATGATATCCGGATCGAAGGTCAATCTTCGAAAAGACTGATGCTCCCTTCAGCTGATCGAACAAGTCGTCAATCCGCGGCAACGGATACTTGTTCCTCACCGTAACCTGATTCAGCTTCCGATAGTCGATGCACAAACGCATGGACCCATCCTTCTTCCGCACGAACAACACCGGAGCACCCCACGGAGAAACACTCGGACGAATGAATCCCTTCTCCAACAACTCCTGAAGCTGAATCTGCAACTCCCTCAACTCTGCAGGCGCCATCCGGTATGGTGTCTGGGAAATCGGTCCAGTACCCGGCAATAACTCAATGGTAAAATCAATCTCCCGCACAGGGGGTATACCAGGTAACTCCGCTGGAAACACATCCGGATACTCAGACACAATCTCAATACTACCAAGATCCGGCATTGCAGCTGTAGTGTCTACAACATGGGCTAAGTAAGCAACACAACCCTTCTTCATCAACCGATCCGCCCTCATCGCGGAAATCAAACACGGTAGGGAAGTGTTCTTCTCGCCACGAAACAGTATCTCGGGTAACCCTGGTCGTCGAAACGCGACCTCCTTCCTGTGGCAATCAAACATAGCCCAGTGCGACTCCAAAAAGTCCATACCCAATATCAGATCGAAATCTACAATATCCAGCAGTAACAGATCTGCGGCTAACCCATGACCATCAACAAACACCTCACAATCCCGGTAAACCCATCCGATGCTCACAACCTCACCTGACGGATACAACACTCTCCACAACCCCGGAAGTGGAGATGCAGGTACCGTAGCCAATGATGACAGTCTAAATGATATGAATGAATGTGTGGCACCTGGATCTAGCAATACAACTACAGGAATACCAAAAACATGTAACGTACCGATAACGACCTCCGGTGATGCTCTGCCCTCACGTAGAGTCATAGCATGAACCCTCGCCTGTCTGGTCGGTCGTCCTCGCTGAGCCTGACCCCGTTGCCTGCCCTGGCCTGCAAACTGTGCTGGTCGCGCTCCCGAAGTGGCACCTCGCTCTCCTCCGGAACCCTGAGCTGCCTGATCACCAGCATCATACAACTGGGGACACTCCTTCGCATAGTGACCCACCTGGCCACAGCGGAAACAAGTAACAGGACCTCGCTGACAGGGACCCACATGATGTCGACTGCAGAGACTACACAACGGGTACTCCCTTGGTACAGCAAATGTGCCACCAGTACGCCGAGGATAACTAGAACCGCTAGAACCTGCACTAGCCTGCGGTCGCTGTGGTCTGTCTCTCCTCCAAAACGGTCTCCGTCTCGATGTACTAGCTGGTGGTCGATATGATCCACCGCCTGAAGATGAAGCTGAACCGGAAGTATCAGAACTCTGCCTCTTCGAAGGCCCCTGCCTCGGTCCACCCTCCTCAAATCGCCTCGGCTGGTACCTCTGCTGTCTCTCCCGCTCAATATCCTCGCCTCGGAGTGCAGCACTAACAAACTCATCGAAGTTGTTCCGAGGCATCGTAGTCAGCGTCGCCTTGATACTCAGATTCAATCCCAGCTCAAACCTGCGACACTTGGCTTCCTCTGTAGCCACCATATCCCGCGCAAAACGAGACAAACGGGTAAACCAATCCCGATACTCAAGTACAGACAAACTGCCCTGCCTCAAGTTTGTAAACTCCTCGTACTTGCGCTGCTGGGTAGCCTGATTGAAGTACCTCCGCATAAACAAATCACGGAACACAGTCCACGGAGTATCCACAGGAACCCTGTCGGTGCTAACCCACCAAAAGTAAGCATCACCCTCAAGTAAACCAACTGCAGCTACTGTCATCTGCTCAGGTGTAAACTGCGGACGTTCACAAACACGCTCAATCTGAACCAACCATGCCTCGCATATCTCTGGCTCAACTGAACCCGAAAACACAGTAGCACCCGCAGTGCGAGCCTTGACCACGGGGTCAAAACGCTCCTCCAAACGCAGCACTCGCATAAGCAAGTCGCGCGTTCGGCGATCCTCATCAGGATCATCATCCCGATCAACACGGGGACCACGTCGAGGAGGCATCCTACTGATACAAGACAAGCATTAGGCACAAGCAGAAAGAACATAATCATGAAACCGCAGATATTTGAGGACACACAACACCCGAAGTATTGATGAGTACCGCTGGCCAGTCGGGTCATCACTCCAGTCATGCTGTATCAACTCAAATACCCTAAGCGTCACAACTACAAGAGTCTACAGAATCTGACAACCTAAGGCTCTGATACCAAGCTGAAAGGACCCAACCCCGATTTAGCTACCTAAACCGGAATCGAACCCCTTCGAAAACACGAACCAACAAAAACTTTTCAAAATTTGGGCAGAGTTTCGTTACTAGCGTGGAATTACCTTAACCTGCACGCATAAAATACACTCCATCCTATGCCACAAAAAGCAAACCGTGGGCACCAATCCCAACCGGATTTCTCAACATCAATATAATCAACAAACAGTAAACATACTGTACTATATATATGTATATCCGAGAAAATCTGTATAAACAAGTATCGGAATGTATCAGAGCGACCTCTAGTATAAAATATATACAACATGTACATCAGTAGGTGAAACTGAAACCTACTGGAAAACACAGGTGACTCTGATCACTAGCCTCCAAACCACGACGTGAAAACACCAAACCTGAACTGCAACTGGGCACGGAAACCGAAAAGCCCAGGGGAAAGACAATAAACACGTTAGAGTGAGTGGACGAAAATAAATGTCTTTCACCAGCTATATATATATGTTTAAAACAACATATGCGAGTCCAGGTAAATAAAATAACAAGTACACGAGGTAAAACTCATACTCCTCCAGTGTACTGAGCATGCAAGTAAAATCCCACGGGGTCACTCATGGACTCCTCCGTGCTAGTACAGTCTGAACCACGGAGTCTCTCTGACTTCCACGTGATTCTAAGCCAGAAATGGCCTCGGTTCCGGGGAATACGCCCCTCACCGGTCTGGTTGGGGAATCGCCCCTCCAGGCGGCCCTCCGTCGGGGATCAGCCGACGAGGCAAGGTGTATCGATACAACAACGTAACTGAGACTGTACTCTGTGTAAACCAAATCATAAACAGTTCGATGCAAATGCATGAAATAACATATAAGTGTATGTATATTCGTATACGTATATCCGTATAATCGTAAACACATGCTCATATTAAATATAATTTCGTATGAAATCTCATGCCCGTAAATCATCATCATGCTGCATGCTCAAGTTTATAAAATCATATAAAAGACTCGCAAACAATCCGTGAAAAGAAATTGTCCACTCACAGATTCGCTAGCGCGAACTCGCGCTAAACACGTGGTCCGGCGGAAGTACCCTCGCCCGAAGCACGATCACGATCCAAATCTCGATCTCGATCTCCTGAATATATATATAAACATAACTGATCAAAATCGTAATCCACAACACTGAACGGATGCACGGAAACCAACCGTTCCCGAAAATACAAAATGCGGTGCAAAATGAATTACGGAAATCCCGAAATCCCCATTCGAAATCTCGACTGAAAATCGGCTAACCAAATCAACCCGAAAACCTCCATACGATAATCAGGGCGTGATTACGAGAAAAATGACATTAAAAACGTCGAAATCTGAAAATTTGACTTTTCCTCCGCCGTTGACCGCCGCCGCCGGCGGCGGCGCGCAGTCAACGGAGGAATCCCATGGCGGGAAGCTCCAGATCGGATCATTTCAACCTTGCGAACAACTTTTCCTTCTAGCTCTAAGCTCAATTCCAACTCTATCCCAACCAAAAACCATCAAACCCGAATAGAAACCCAAGTCGAATCCCAAATCGGGTTCCATCCAAAATCACACTTCCGATCAAATTAATCACACCTCGAGGTTCAGAGAAGCAAGGGGAGTCTTTCCCCCCTAACCCCCACCTCCAAACCTCGCCGGAGCCAAGCTCCCCATCACCGACGACGGACACAAAACCGACCCTCCTCGGGTCCAACCAAAACGTGATTAAAACTCAACAATTCACACACCAAACAATTCGAAATCACCTAAGGAAGCTAACTGTACCTTTCAATCAACCAACGGTGGCCGGAATACGGTGGTCGGACGGGCAACCGAATCGGGAAACTCTTCCCCTCAAGTCAACGTGGTCAAACTTTCCAAAATAGGAAAGTCAATGACTGGTCAAAGTAACTCCGTGTTTTTGCGACTATTTCTCGACTATTTTTCGACTTTTCGATATTTATACTCGTCCCTCGGGTCGATCAACGGTCCAAAATGAAAATACGAAATGATTCGGATAAACTCGAAACGATCGGATAAGCTCGACGAAACCCGAAACTTCAAATAATCATAAAATATTCCTCGGTTATCGGAAAAATCTTCCGGAACCACCCACGAACTCGAAATCACGTACTCTACAACTTCCGTGAAGACACTCAACTCAAATTCTCGACTGAAAACATAGTCGCGAATCGAAGCGGTAAACTACACAATATCGTAAAACTGCGACTATAACCAAACCTCGAGAATCGTACCAAACACACATCTGATTCTGGTTCGGGTCGTCACACAAAATCACCCATTGAGCAACTTTGTCAAGTGCAACGAAGGCCAATTCTCACTCTAGCTAGGTCAATTTCACGATAAACCGAATGAACACACAAATTTCAAATCCAAAATTCTCCATCCACAAATCGAATTAGAACTCCATAGTTACATGGTTAGAATCCTTGAGAGGAGAGCTTCAAAGCCCACTACAAATTGTAGTTCAATTCGGCTGAAATTATAGAACCCGAAATCTCCAAGTTCCTTCAAACTTTTGGCCGGTTTTCTTCCTCCTTCCGGCGAACTACGCCGTCGATGGTGGCCGGAAACGAGATGAGGGAGGTGAGGCGAAGAGAATGGAACTTGTAGGAGGCCATAGGGTGGCCGGAACAGCTTCATCGCCGGCGAGCCGTACGGTGCACGTCGCACCACCCACACACCACTGAGTTGACCCAGTCAACTCGGTCAAACTAATAAATGAACCAACTGTTGACTTTCCCTTTTCGGCAACCTGCTATTTATAGCCCTTCCCAAAAAGGAAACTTCCCCAATTAGTTGCGACAAACTTCGAATATCCATAACTCTCGCGTCGTAACTCCGATTCCGATAATTCTCGCGGCCACAAACTCGTCTCGACATATTCTTCAATAATCACCCGAAGTCAAACACATCGACCAAACCAATAAAAAGTCAACTGTTCAGCCCAAACACATAATAAATCGACAAAATAACCAACAATCGGAAATAATCGCAACTAAATCTTTGTAACTCAAAATCATGCTCCGAAAGTTCCCACAAACTCGAAATTAAATTCTGAACAACTTCCGTGAAGGAACCGAAACCAAATTCTCGACCGGTAATTTAGTCGTTAAGAAGATCGCCAATATAATCCGTTTCCGTCGAAACTTCAAATATTCATAATTAATTCCTCGGTCGTCCAAATAACGATCCGGAACCGCCCATGAACTCGAAATCACACATAGAACAACTCTCGAGAAGAGACCCAGCTCATATTCTCGACCAATATTTTAGTCGTCAATCTGCGGCTACGCAGTAACTCATGTACACTGCTGATCATACTGCTGATTCTGGTCCGGGTCGTCACAAATCCACCCCCCTTAAAAAAATTTCGACCTCGAAATTTCCAAGTCTACCAACTAAAAGGTAAGAGCACTGCCTCTGCATACTGCTCAACTCACAAATGGCAACCACAACTGAACAACTCTGACAACCGACTCCACAATAGGTGATAGCTCCGTGCTGAAATCCTTGTGCCCTCAAATCACAAATCTGAACTGGCTCCACACAATAGCCAAGTGTTCCTACATAAGGAACAGATAGGGTATACAACACACAACAACCTAAAATGTAGTTCCGCCACACGGAACACAGCACAACACACACAAGGACCAACGCTATAGGTGATGCCGAATTATACATCACAACACAAACTCGCCTATAACCACACACGGATCAAAATAACATAGCAAGTCACAACTCAGTCTACACACATCAACACAACTCACACACTCATATCAACATAGCTCAAACATCAGACTCAGGCAATTATCAACCCATTTCCGCTAATCTGAAAGTCTGTGGTAGCACATTCCACAAAATCAAAGTCAAACGTCAACTCAAACTCAAACCAAACTCGCTCCAGCACAGTGGAGTACAACATCGTACTTCAAATCGACATCAAACAACATCAACTCATAGTGGTCAACAAACTGGTACTGCATGCAATCTCAAACAACTGGAACTGCTGGTCCTGAATCCTCCAGAACTGCAATACCAAGGTCCACAACATGCCCTCCAAGGCCTGAATAATCCTCAAAGATCGCCCACCAATCCAAGGATAAAAACTGATACCAAACCGTAATCTGGTCCCCAATGCTCGCTGCAAAGCTTGCCAACACATAGTCGTAGCTGATTCTCTCGGTCAGAGAACTGGGACACATGTACATCACATAGATGGACAACCTTCGTCAAACACAGCTATACCAGTCTGCCACTGAAATCGTCTCCGAAAGTACAAGGAAACGTACTGAATTCGTCAAATGGTCCACACTGATCCAACAACTGGTATCACAAACCAAAGTGCATACAAACACACACAATCACAACAACAATCGCCGCGTATAACCGGAAATCTCAAATGGCTGACACTTCTCGGCAAGTCTCTGCCTCCTAGCCATCGCCAGTCGACAAATGTGGTATCTGCACACACAAGCTGCTACATTGCTCTTCCATGTTGTGCCACGAGTAGTAAACTCGAAGTGTTGGACACATCTCCGCACCACTAGCGTCAAACGCGCGCAAAACCACGAGCCTCAACACCATCATACTCGAACTCAGCTCTCGTAGCCCAGACTCGGCTAACACGGAAACTCGAGCCACACATACACATATGTAACACTAAAACTCTTGACTCTCGACTGAATGCATCAACAACAACATCATCCCAAACGGATGGTCAAAATACATCCTCTAGCCTTCTCGAATAATCTCAAAGGTGTAGCCATAGTCGTTAGTCGACCTCATCCATCGACACTGCTTCAAGCCCAAATCTGGCCGAAAATGCAAGTGGAGGAAACTCAAATGATCAGTGCACATCCCACACTGCGCTGCACACCATAGCAGTAGTATCTCGAACTCTCCAATGCTAACACAAAGACAGCTACACCCAAATCATACATAAGATACGTAGCTATACAAAGTTCCACTGACCGTAACCATGAGCCACCGCTCTGCTACACAGTATCAAAGTACAACCAAACCCAAACCTCGATGCATCGCCATAACCCACGAACTCGTCACGATCGTCGGGTAAGGTCAGAACCGAAGCAACGGTCAATCACCCTGCAGGAGTAAGTAACTCTTCTCGTGTACATCGAACCACACGAACTTGCCGCCTTCTTCGTCAATCCGGAAAGTAGAGTGGCAATCCGGAAAAATCCTGCACAAGCCGTCGGTAATAGCCTGCCAAACCCAAGAGAAACACCGGATCTCTGGTACAATGGTAGGTCAACCCCAAATCAATACGGCTTCTATCTGGTCAGGATCCACGCCAACTCCCTCGACTAACATCACACAGCTCAAAATCGTCACGCTAAACAGCCAAAACTCACACTGGCTGAACTTACAACAGCTAATCGTCTCGCGAAGTCTGCAAAACCGCTGGCAACTGTTTCAGGTGCTGGCCCACACTCTTGGAATACCTCAGGACAATGCCAACGAACATAACCGCAAACTCGTTCAGAAACCGTCTGAACACCTGATCCGTCAAGTCCACACGATCTACGAGGCATTGGTCAACCAAACAGTGTGACCAAGAACTCGTAATGCCCGCATCACGATCTAAAAGCTAACCAAACCACATCCGACTCATCGATCCACAACTGATGGTATCCGGATTCGAAATCAATCTTCGACAGGACTGAAGCTCTCGCGAGCTGGTCAAACCACTCGTCAATCCGAAGCGGAGGATACTCGCACTCCTCTGAAGCAAATCGAGCTTCCGGTAGTCAATGCACCACCTCATCAAATCATCCAACATCCGTGTAAACAATGCAAGAGTACACCACGAAAATACGCAGGGTCACATGAAATCTTCTCCAGCAACTCCTGGAGTCGACACAATAGCTCCCTCAGCTCTGCTGACTCCGAACGACACAATGCCGGTAAAATGAGTCCAGCGCCTGGGACAAGTTCAATGGTGTAGTCAATCTCCCGAACTGGAGGAACACCTGATAACCCCTCCAAAACACATCTGGAAACTCGGGAACCACCTCAATGTGACTAATGTCGGGCACAGCAACCGTAGTATCCACATCAGAAGCTAAGCAACAACACAACTCGTCTTCATCATCCGCTCGACCATCACCAAGAAACAGCATCTCGGAAAAATCTGGTCGTCGAACACAATCTCCTTTTCGAGGCACTCGAACATGGCCAAACGCGTCGTCAGTAAGTCCATACTCATAGTCACACCAAAACCACAATGTCCAGCTATAACAGATCCGCGGCTAACCCATAACCTCCAACAAGGATCTCGCCACCTCCGGATAGACGCAACACTCTCCAAAACCTCGGAAGTGGAGATGCAGGTACAATTGTTATGGATATCAAACAACAGTAACCTTGGAGAAAAGTCTGTCCTCAACAAAGTCATGGCACGAACTCTAACATGCCCAACTAGCCGCCCACATCAATAGCGACTTGCTGAATAACTCGTCAAAAGGGTATATTGGTCAGACTGCAGGAACAACATGAGGATCTCCTCGTAAACTCTGAGCTACCGAACCGCAAACATAGATGGCTGAGGGCACTCCCTCATAACGTGACCCTCCTGGTCAATGAAACAGCAACTGTGAGTGTTCCTCGAACATATGTCACAGCGACACCTGCTGCGTGAAAGGATCACCCAAACTCATGCCACAGGAACATGTCCGCTACTCTGCGATCTCCGCCAGTGTCAAACGGATCAGCAGAGGATCCTCAACATAATCAAAAAGACCACAGTCTGATGAAATCACTGATCCCGAAGTGTCAGATTTCAACCTTATTAAAATCTCGACTAAGTCCACTTTCCTCAAACCACCACATCGAAAACCACGTACCCCTTAGCCCCTCGACAGCCTCGCCACTGAGTTCAGCACACTAAGCTCCTCACGGCAATCTCGAGGCACATCAATCAGACTCTTTCTGATGCTCAGGTTCAAACTCATCTCGAACTCCGAGCACTGCTCCCTCTGAAGCCACATAACTCGTGCAACGGGCACAAACATATGAACACTGCATATCTGCCTCAGGTGGGTAAACACTCCACATTCAATTACTAAATAGCCTGACAAAACCATTACCGTATACACAACACCCTGAATCTAGGCCGTGGAGTCGCAACAGGAATTCACACAACATCAGCCCACCAAATACAACAATCTGACTCAGGCAAACATCACTGCCACAAATCTCAGCTCTGAGGCAACATATAATTGCTCATATATACATCCCCAGGCAAACCGTGCCACACAATTCTCTGAACTCTGAATACTCATCTGAATCCACTATTCTCTGGCAAATCGCGCGTCGAATGATCCCCAACAGGATCCACAACCAAAACGACACGGAAAGCACGTCAGGAGACATCCTAATGAATACAATATCATCCACAACAAGTGGAACGTAATCATGGAACTTCAAATATTTGAAAGCATACAACACCCGGAATTTGATGATTATCCGCCGGCCGGTCGGGTCACCATTCCAGACATGCTGTACATTCTCAAATATCCTTAGTAAACACAACTACAGAAGTCTGCAGAACCTATAACCTAATTCTCTGATACCAAGCTGAAAGGACCCAACCCCGATTTAGTTACTGATATACGCATTTTATGCTCGTTTCTTAACGCATTTCCCTTTACGTTTAGCTATGTTATTATCTTAGTTTTTATGTTTTTCTTATTTAAATTGTTATTTTGAAGATATTTACGGTGGAGATTAATAACGACGCAATTCGGAGGAATTTCGGCGATTTTGCGATTTTTGCGATTTCGGACCACCGGAAATGGGCCGGACCAAAAAGCAAATTATGGGCCGATTTCTCAACTCTTGTTTCGGCCCATTATCAAGCCCATGACCATTCAATTCGGCTAGGATTCACTTTGGGGAAGAGGAAAAGTCAACAATATCAAGCTTTGTGACTCATTTTAGTGACTAAGCTTTGTGATCATCACAAAAGATGACTTGCCATGTGACTTGCCATGGTGACTCTTGCTTAGGGTTTATAAATGGTGACTTGCATGGTGACTCTTGCTTAGGGTTCACAAATGATGATCACAAAAGGTGACTAAGGGAGTGACTTGCCATATTGATCATTACTTGCATTAAATGGAGGGAGGCAAGGTGGAAGAGAGAAGGCGACATCCCTTGCCTATATAAGAGAGGAGGCTGGCCATATATTATGCATCTCTCATTTACTAGCCAAAGCTCTACACAAATACTCCTCCACCATAAAACATTTGAAGGTTCACATCCAAAGCCGAAGCACATCCAACCTCCATCCTTGCCGAAGCAACCACACTCCATCCAAGCCGAAGCAAACATCCTCCATCCTTCACAATACGCTAAGTCCCTTGTGAAGGAAAGCCATCTCCACCGTAGATCATCAAGCATTCAAGACAAAAAGTGTAACCATGATCTTCACTTTCATAGCTTTTGCTTTGTATTTGAATCTTTTGATGTATTGGAATACTTTTATGTATCAAATGAAGAACAAGTTTAGATTTGTGTTATATGTTCTTAAACCGATTTGTGAATTGCATGTGTCTATGATTTCTAGCCTTTTATGCATGTTTGATACAATCTTAAAGCTTCGAAAGCATGTGGTAGAAAATATGCTAAGTCACTCTCTTTCGCATGTTTCGATGATCGTATGTTGTTTAGGATGTTTATACGCTAAGTTGCATTCCTACTCAATTATCAAGCATGTATATTTAGTTGGAAGTTATGAATTTCGTAACTTACAAAAGGTTTGATGCATGAAAAAGGGTAAGGTTAAAAAGATGAGATGATCACTTGTAATTAGTAGTGTAACTTCTTATTTTTAGTAAGCATAATTAGACTTTGAAGTTTCTTGATTGTTAACACTTGTCTATGAGTAAAACATGTTAGATGCTTAAGAGTTTTAGTTGTGTTTGCATGTTTTTGTACTTTAATTTTGTAGATTAAACAACCAACTTCCAATCCCCCCAAACATTTAAATTTACGCTTATTAACGAAACCATGCATGCGCCCTTAATTCCCCGGATAAAGAACGATCCCTACTCGCCAATATTATAATGACAAAAGAAGGGTTTTAAATTGCAATGCGCGTAATCGGTGTTTTTAGGGTCTACTTTGTGTTAACGTTAAATGCATGTTTTGCGCGTATCAATTTTTTGTGGAGTATATACTCTTATGAGTTAGCCTCAGGTTGTTCCCAGAAATTAGTTCTCACCTCTTGCGTTACATCTATCCCAACTGGTCATTTCCAACAATTACGAGAATTAACGATAGTTGGTATACATTTTCGCGCGGGCCGCACGGACAAGAGATTTACTCAATAACTAAATCGTGTATTATTTTTAAATCTTAGGCGCAATCAAAACGTAGACGTACTTAAATTGATTTACATTGAGTACGATTATTGGTTTTAAGTTTCGTTCTTTGGAATAGGTGGTGCCTCTTTTTCTGGTTTATCTCCTTAACCCTTCATGAAGTGTGGATTTTATCACCACACGCCATAACCTAAGTGAAGTTATGGGCATGAGGTTGTGGGCGGAGTTTACTAAGGACTTGAGATTATATACTATCTCACAAATTTGGCTGATTGTTGGATATGGTGAGTGGGTTTATGATTGGTGCCGGGTTTCGGATCTAAGCAATAGAACACCAATGGAGTATATACTGTAACTGGTTAGCCTCGGGGTGTCTCTAGGAACAACATTGGAGTATATACTCTTACGAGTAAGCCTCGGGTTGTTCTAAATATTAGTCCTTACCTCTCGCGTTATCTCTATCCCTACTTGCCATTTCTAAACGTAACTAAGCTGAATTAGCGAGAGTCAGTATACATTTTCACGCGGGCCGCACGTCCAAGAAATTTACCGAATAATCATTTCATGTACTCTCTGTAAATCATAAGTGCATATGAATACGGATAAATACGAACTAAATAAATATGACATAATCCTTTAAATAGATGGTATATCAGCATGCTTAGACCTCCTGGAATCAGACTTCATCTTCGGATGAACGAGACCCATTGCACAGTCGAGAGCCTCTGCACCACGTACCATCGGGGCCAAAGGAAATAAATAAAACTTAGTCAAATTTTTGTGTTTGTTTGTGCATTAAAAACTGTAAAGGACTAACAAACGTTACTTAGCTTGCATAACCTCTCTTAGGCTTTATGATACTCGGATTTCACTACCGAGTACCCTAACCTAAGTGAAGTTAGGGGCATAAGACCGAAGAAGAGGTCATTCTTTGCATTCATATTTTTTTAAGCACGTAACTCGTGTGTTTTCTGCAGGTTCTAACATTTTCTCTTATACATTCACTCCATCTTTCACGTAGGATTGTTGTTTGATGCATTTTATTGAGAAAATGTGTGGTGCATAAATTCAATGTGAATTATTGTTTGCTTGTATTTGAACCTTGTTTATATATGTTCTAACTAAATTCTTAGGTTTAGCATTATATAGTGTTAATTTGCAGAAAACGTGTGTTTTTAAGTTTATTACATTCTTTTGCATAGCCCTTAAATTGATTAAATCATTTGCATTACATATTAAATTACATCTAGTGTCTTAACTATTATAAATTTTGTGTGTTTTAGTAGTTTTTAAGTATTTGTGAGTATTTATAGTTTGCTTTGATAGTTGTACTATTTTATTTGTTATCGCTTTGTTTTCTAAAATATGTCTTACGATTTTGGTTAGTATTCCTATATTCAGTTTATATTTCTTTTTTTTTTTTTTTTTTGATACTGACACTTGGTCTTTGGTGGATGCTCAGGCTAATGAATGTCCGATCGGAATCCTGGACCATCTAGAACAAAGTTTGAGGAAATCGCAGAGAGAATAGCGAGACTTAAAGCTCAAACAGACATCCTGGATTTTCCCATCATCGAAGAAGTTTCCGAGTCTTCACATTCATCAACCGACCATAATTCAGCCTCATCAACCAACCATACTTCAGAACCGGAAGAACAACAAGTCAACATGGCCAATGCAGGACAATCTCTTCGCCAGCGTACCTGCTCAACCGAATGGAGCAGCGGGCCTTCGAGCATTGCTTTTCCACTACCGGAGGAAAACATGAAGGATATCGAGCTCAAGAGTGGCTTCCTCCACCGACTACCCATTTTTCACGGACTTTCCAATGAAGATCCGAACAAGCATCTCAAACAATTCCAATTTGTTTGTAACAGCATGAAGCCATCTGATGCTGATACGGAGCTCTTCAAGCTGAAGGCATTCCCATTCACCCTAATCGACAGGGCCGAGTCTTGGCTTATGGAACTACCGCCGAACCATATTACCTCATGGAAGCAACTTGCGGATATGTTCCTAGCGAAGTACTTCCCGGCCTCAAAGATCACCGTCTTGAGAAAGCAAATCACTGGCATCACACAGAAACCGGACGAGACCTTTGGCCAATATTACGACCGATTCAAAGTTTTGTGTGCCACTTGCCCATCGCATGGATTTTCCGAGACCAATCTCATGAATTACTTTTACGATGGTCTTAAGCCGATTGATAGGGAATTGCTAGATGCAGCAGCTACCGGTGCATTCATGGACTTAACCGAAATCGAAGCCAGAACTCTTCTTGAGAATCGGGCTAATAATTATGCACAATATGGAATGTCCAACAGACGAGCAGTCGGTGAAGCGAGTTCTAAATCCGACGCGGACGAAAAATACGACAAACTAGCTCATATGCTAGAGAAGGTTTTAGAACTCGAGACGACAAGAGCCAAGACAACTCAACGCCCTGTTTGTGGCATATGTCAAGTACAAGGTCACCATAATGACCAATGCCCTCAAGCGCCAGAGCAAGCTAGCGAGCCGGAGCACGCTAACGCCATCGGCGGATATCAAGGAGGACAACGGTATAACAATTATAACAACTATGTCAACCGTGATCATCCAGGTTTTAGATGGAGCAGCAACGAGGGAACTTTGAACCCTCCAGCACCTCAACAAAGCTACCAACGCCCTCCATTTCAACCAAGGCCACCGATGCAGCATGGTTCGTCATCTCAATCCTTCACCAACCCGGATTACGACAAGATGTTGTCGCAACTTTCGGCCTCCACTCAAGTTCTCCTCGAAGGACAATCGAAGACAAAGGAGACACTCGACTCTCATGGCCGCGACATCACAGAAGTGAAGAAGCAGCTTGGCCAACTTGTTGATTTCATGGGTAAAATCAATGAAACCGGTCGGCTTCCACCTCAACCCACTCCTAATCAAAGAAACGTGAATGCTATTGTCACAAGGAGTGGGAATATATTTGAAGAACCAAAGACCAAGCGATCTCATCTCGATGAAGTCACCATCGAGGACATCACCAACGAAGACGAGGATGAGATCGATCCGGCAACTCAAGAGGCCGAGAAAAAGAAGGTGACACCTAATGTCACCAAGGAACAATCCCCTCCACAACCCACCCCAATCAAAGGTAAAAGCCCTATTCCTTCAAATACGGTTATTACTAATTCTTCGTTTGCTGTTGCACCTTTCCCTAGCAGATTATCAAAATCAAAGAAGAAGGATGCTCAATATGAAGATATTTTGGACATCCGAAAGGTGCAAGTGAATTTGCCCTTGATCAAGTGCATAAAACAAGTGCCAATATACGCGAAGTTTCTCAAAGAATTATGCACACAGAGGAGGCAAACTCGAGAGAAGGAGGTTGTGAAGGTGAACGCAACCGTTTCGGCGGTTTTGCAGCGTCGGCTACCCCCAAAACTGAAGGACCCAGGGAGTTTTGCAGTTCCCTGCGTAATCGGTGACAACCACTTCGAAGACGTGATGCTTGATCTCGGAGCTTCCATCAACGTCATGCCTTACTATCTTTTCGAATCGATGGAGCTTGGAGATCTCAAGCAAGATGGTGTTGTCATCCAATTAGCCGATCGCACACACAAGTATCCGAGGGGATACGTAGAAGACGTACTCATGCAAGTTAACAACTTAATATTCCCAGCCGATTTCTATATAGTTGACATGGAAGAGAGTCCACTGAACACCACGCCGCTGCTGCTTGGGCGACCTTTCATGCGGACTGCGAGAACGAAGATCGATGTGTTTCAAGGCACTTTCTCCATGGAGATTGATGGAGAAAGAATCGAGTTCAACATCCTGAACGGGATGAAATTTCCAATGTCGAGCGTAGCTGCCATTTCGACATATGATCCCGTCGATACCTTAGCACAAGGCCACCTCGACACCATCAATGTAGATGAACTCGACATGGCCATCCAACTCGGGGAAGACGCCCTTCTCGAGGCCTTACAAGAGCTTGAACCTCGAATTCAAGATATGGCCATGGCCCTAAATGCCGCACCACGAAAAGTAAGTTTTTCTCCTCCTTTACCAATTACTTTTGGTACTAATAAAATGGTTCCTTCCATCGTAGAAGCTCCAGTTTTAGAACTCAAGCTACTACCGGACCATCTGAAGTATGCGTACTTGGGCGAGAATGAAACTTTACCGGTCATTATTTCGTCCGCGCTAGAAGAGGAGCAGGAGGAGAAGCTCGTGAGTGTACTCAAGAGGTACAAAACCGCAATAGGCTGGACGCTTGCGGACATCAAGGGAATAAATCCAGCAACCTGTGTGCATAGGATTTTCCTTGAAGAAGGCACCAAGCCTACGCGGGAAGCGCAACGTCGGCTCCACCCTCCGATGATGGAGGTGGTAAAAAAGGAGGTAATTAAACTCATGGACTGTGGAGTTATTTACCCTATTTCTGATAGCCGTTGGGTTTCCCCTGTGCAGGTAGTACCCAAGAAATCGGGAATCACCGTCGTCGAGAATCTGGAAAATGAACTTGTGCCACAAAGGACGATCACTGGACACCAGGTGTGCATTGATTACCGGAGGCTCAACGCCGCAACCCACAAGGATCATTTTCCATTACCATTCATCGACCAAATGCTGGAAAGATTAGCCGGCCATGCATTTTATTGTTTTCTCGACGGATACTCCGGCTACAACTAAATTAGCATTGCGGAGGAAGATCAAGAAAAGACAACGTTCACATGCCCTTTCGGAACGTTTGCATATCGCCGAATGCCATTTGGACTGTGTAATGCACCAGGTACATTTCAATGTTGCATGCTCTCAATTTTCTCCGAGTACATTGAAAAAATTATTGAAGTATTCATGGACGATTTTAGTGTATTTGGGAGTGATTTCGATGCATGCTTAAACAATTTAGAAACTATATTACAAAGATGCGTTGAAACGAACTTGGTGCTTAATTGGGAGAAGTGCCATTTCATGGTTACGCAAGGGATCGTGTTAGGTCATATTATTTCTGAAAAAGGGTTAGAAGTTGATAAATCTAAAGTAGATCTTGTGCGTCACTTACCCTCTCCAACTTCGGTTAGAGAGATTCGTTCTTTTCTTGGACACGCAGGATTTTATCGTAGGTTTATCAAAGACTTTTCCCACATCTCGCGCCCGTTGTGTAAATTGCTGCAAAAGGAGACCCCGTTCGTATTTGACGAGGAATGCAACGCTGCCTTCAACAAGTTGAAGGAACTTCTTACAAGCGCTCCTATTTTATGCAGCTCTGATTGGTCTCTGCCATTTGAACTCATGTGCGACGCCTCAGATTATGCCGTAGGAGCCGTCTTGGGTCAGCGGAAGGACAAGAAGCCTTGCGTAATCTATTACGCCTCTTGGACGCTTGATGAAGCGCAAAGAAATTATACCACCACCGAGAAGGAGTTTCTTGCATTGGTTTTTGCTTTAGATAAATTTCGGTCTTATTTACTTCAAACTAAAGTAACTGTGTATACTGATCATGCAGCTTTGAAGTATCTAATGCTAAAGAAGGACGCAAAACCACGGCTTATAAGATGGATACTTCTACTCCAAGAATTCAACGTCGAAATCAAGGATAAGAAGGGAGTAGAAAATGTTGTCGCTGACCACCTATCACGCTTGATCGGTGAGAATGAGGCTGTTGAAATTGAGGACACTTTTCCGGATGAAAAACTCTTCGGAATTGAGGTAACTGTTCCGGAAACTCCATGGTATGCAGATATCGTAAATTACTTAGTTACCGGTGAGTTTCCGTCTACCATGCATAAATTTCAACGTGACAAACTTAAGCATAATGCTAGAACCTTTATCTGGGATGAGCCTTATTTATGGAAACAATGCTTCGATTTAGTAATTAGGAGATGTATCCCGGATAGTGAATTTAAGCCTATTCTAGACTTTTGTCACAATGAAGCATGTGGGGGACATTTTGGTTCAAGGAGGACAGCCCTTAAGATTTTAGATTGCGGTTTCTTTTGGCCTAGTTTATTTCGCGATGCTCATGCATATTGTGCTGCATGTGATAAGTGCCAGAGATTTGGTAATTTAGGGCCTAGAGATGAAATGCCACAACACTATATATTTAATGTCGAAATTTTTGATGTGTGGGGTATTGATTTTATGGGACCATTTCCTCCCTCCAATGGTTTTACTTATATCTTACTCGCAGTAGATTATGTTTCTAAATGGGTGGAGGCAAAGGCCACCCGTACTAATGATTCGCGAGTTGTTGCAGATTTCCTACGAACTAACATTTTCAGTAGATTTGGAATGCCACGCGTTCTAATTAGCGATGGAGGAAGTCACTTTTGCAACCGCACGGTGGAAGCATTGATGAGGAAGTATGGCGTAAAACACAAGGTTTCCACACCATACCACCCTCAAACAAATGGAATGGCTGAAGTTTCCAACCGTGAGATCAAGAAGATTTTGGAGCGAACCGTCCGCCCAAACCGGAAAGATTGGAGTCAATGCTTAGACGATGCATTGTGGGCTTACAGGACTGCCTACAAGACCCCCATTGGTATGTCACCTTTCCGATTAATTTATGGGAAGACGTGCCATCTTCCGGTTGAATTGGAGCACAAGGCATGGTGGGCCGTGAAGAAATTCAACATCGATCGAGATGCAGCAGGTTTGCATCGGAAGCTACAACTTTGTGAACTAGAAGAAATCAGAAATGATGCTTTCGACAATGTGTGGATTTACAAAGAGAAGACGAAAAAGATCCATGAACAGATGATTCGCAGGAAGAGTTTTGAAGTTGGGCAGAAAGTATTACTTTTCAATTCAAGACTTAAGCTCTTTCCGGGAAAGCTTCGCTCTCGATGGATGGGGCCATTCATAGTTTCTCAAGTTTTACCTCATGGAGCAGTTCTCATTCGATCTATCGACAAAGGTAGTGAGTTCAAAGTAAATGGCCATCGCTTGAAGCCCTATTTTGAGGCATTTGCGGAGCACACCGTGGAGGAGATGCAACTCCAAGAACCGGCCATTTCAAAAACAAAATGATGCATCACGTCCAAAGCTAACGACGTAAAACGAGCGCTCATTGGGAGGCAACCCAATAGGGAGACAACAGATTTGTTTTCTTCTCCCCATTTAATTAATTTAATGGCTTTTTGCGTATTAAAATTAAAATTTTCGTAGATCCTATACTCCATTTTTAATTCTATACTTCTACTTTAGTACATTGAGGGCAATGTAGAGTTTAAGTGTGGGGGAAGGGTTTACAATTTAATTGTGTCTAAATTAGTGTTTTTCAGAGTCTTTAGGATGCCCTCAACTAGTCAATGATGAAATTGGACCAATACGAATACATATGGCGTATGAATCACATGCATCGAATTCTTGTGCTAATTGAGATATTCTATATGTTTTTAACATGTAGTAGATATGAATTGCAAAACATGGTACAGAAATCGCATGCTTGAATAAGTTTATAATCATATGAACCCTATGTGAGCTTTTGAGCTATCTGTTCTTTATTCGAGTGAATGTACATCCATTTCGTAGCTACTAGCTTATATATGCCTCATTTGATTGCTTGCCATAGATTTTAATGAATTAGAGAATGCTAGAACTTACTCATGTCAATTTGCAAAGCTTTTAAGTTGATACATACTTTGATTTCGGAAATGATTAAAGGCATTTAGGATTTTCCACCACATTGCCATATATCCATGTATCCCATTTGTACGCACAAGTTGCGACACCCCTAGATAAACCAATTGAGCCCACGTTAAGCTTTTCTTTCATCACCATATATACCTAAACACTTACCCTAGTATAGAATATCCTTACCCTTGTTCCGGAAACTTGGTGAGAATTTTTCGAAACTAGCACATAAGATTATGGTTTGGTAGGAAAGATTAAAAGAGTTAATGTGAGTAAGGGGAAAGACTTGTCCAAATAGCTAAAAAAGTATGGGATTGCCAAAAAGAAAAGAAAAAAAAAATTATATTTGAGAGAATGAAAAAAAAATAATTATATTTGAGAGAATGAAAAGAAAAAAAAATTATTATTATCTCTCATGGCAATATGTTGTGTTCTAAAGTAGAAACCAATTGGATTAACGTCCCCCTTATTTTGCGGATTTGGAGATTACGACAAATTGAAGGCCCAAAAATAGAACAAATATGGCCTTTGTCCTGTCCGAAAAGCTCAAAGGGTAGTTTAAATTGAAGTATACATGGTAACATTCGAGTGGAGATGGAGGACGAATTTGGTGCTAGACTAAGTCGTTGGAACGTTTTTATCACCACATATCTAAATTTCGAATGCCTTAGCCTTAACCCCATTACAACCTCACTAAAAGTCCTTTATGATCCTTAAAATGAGTAGCTTTCAATTAGTAGAGTAAGTTGCATGAGTAAGCTTATGGTTTTGGTTCATTTGTGCAAGTAATTAACTCCATTCATGAGGTTTTCGTTTAAATTTATATACACTTTAAGTGAACCCTTATCATGAGTGAAAAATATGATGAGTGCATCTTTGTGAGTTGATTAAACCTTTATTCAAAGCATGCACAGCTATAACATAACCATTGTTTTCTCTATGTCTTACTTGTTCATTACATAATTATATCGCAATTATCTCTTGAATTCGTTGAGCATCCAAGTTGAAAATCATGTGAGACATCGCCATATACTGATGAAAATTCTGAGACAAATTTTAGCTAAGGGCTTAGTTATGTTCTTTGATTTAAATTTGTAGAAGAGTCTTAGTCTAACTTAGTGTTTGCTAAGGGACTAGCAAAGTCTAAGTGTGGGGGAATTTGATATACACATTTTATGCTCGTTTCTTAACGCATTTCCCTTTACGTTTAGCTATGTTATTATCTTAGTTTTTCTGTTTTTCTTATTTAAATTGTTATTTTGAAGATATTTACGGTGGAGATTAATAACGACGCAATTCGGAGGAATTTCGGCGATTTTGCGATTTTTGCGATTTCGGACCACCGGAAATGGGCCGGACCAAAAAGCAAATTATGGGCCGATTTCTCAACTCTTGTTTCGGCCCATTATCAAGCCCATGACCATTCAATTCGGCTAGGATTCACTTTGGGGAAGAGGAAAAGTCAACAATATCAAGCTTTGTGACTCATTTTAGTGACTAAGCTTTATGTGACTTGCCATGGTGACTCTTGCTTAGGGTTTATAAATGGTGACTTGCATGGTGACTCTTGCTTAGGGTTCACAAATGATGATCAAAAAAGGTGACTAAGGGAGTGACTTGCCATATTGATCATTACTTGCATTAAATGGAGGGAGGCAAGGTGGAAGAGAGAAGGCAACATCCCTTGCCTATATAAGAGAGGAGGCTGGCCATATATTATGCATCTCTCATTTACTAGCCAAAGCTCTACACAAATACTCCTCCACCATAAAACATTTGAAGGTTCACATCCAAAGCCGAAGCACATCCAACCTCCATCCTTGCCGAAGCAACCACACTCCATCCAAGCCGAAGCAAACATCCTCCATCCTTCACAATACGCTAAGTCCCTTGTGAAGGAAAGCCATCTCCACCGTAGATCATCAAGCATTCAAGACAAAAAGTGTAACCATGATCTTCACTTTCATAGCTTTTGCTTTGTATTTGAATCTTTTGATGTATTGGAATACTTTTATGTATCAAATGAAGAACAAGTTTAGATTTGTGTTATATGTTCTTAAACCGATTTGTGAATTGCATGTGTTTATGATTTCTAGCCTTTTATGCATGTTTGATACAATCTTAAAGCTTCGAAAGCATGTGGTAGAAAATACGCTAAGTCACTCTCTTTCGCATGTTTCGATGATCGTATGTTGTTTAGGATGTTTATACGCTAAGTTGCATTCCTACTCAATTATCAAGCATGTATATTTAGTTGGAAGTTATGAATTTCGTAACTTACAAAAGGTTTGATGCATGAAAAAGGGTAAGGTTAAAAAGATGAGATGATCACTTGTAATTAGTAGTGTAACTTCTTATTTTTAGTAAGCATAATTAGACTTTGAAGTTTCTTGATTGTTAACACTTGTCTATGAGTAAAACATGTTAGATGCTTAAGAGTTTTAGTTGTGTTTGCATGTTTTTGTACTTTAATTTTGTAGATTAAACAACCAACTTCCAATCCCCCCAAACATTTAAATTTACGCTTATTAACGAAACCATGCATGCGCCCTTAATTCCCCGGATAAAGAACGATCCCTACTCGCCAATATTATAATGACAAAAGAAGGGTTTAAAATTGCAATGCGCGTAATCGGTGTTTTTAGGGTCTACTTTGTGTTAACGTTAAATGCATGTTTTGCGCGTATCAGTTACCTAACCGGAATCGAACCCCCTCGAAAACACGAACCAACAAAAACTTTTCGAAATTTGGGCAGAGTTTCGTTACTAACGTGGAATTACCATTACCTGCACGCGAAAAATACACTTCATCCTATGCCACAAAAAGCAAACCGTGGGCACCAATCCCATCCAGATTTCTCAATATATCAACAGTAAAGTAAAGTAGTAAATATATATGCACTTTACTGAAATCCAGTGTAAAATTGTATAACGTATTCAATAGGAAGCTCAGAGCGACATCTAATACATAATCGTATACGCATACCACAGTAGGTAGAACAATAAACCTACTGGATGAAACAAAGTAGCTCGAGCACTATGCCTCCGACCATGATGTGGGACACCAGAGCCTGAACTGCAAACTGGGCACGGAAACCGAAAAGCCCAGGGGAAAGACATAAAACACGTTAGAGTGAGTGGACGAAAATAAATGTCTTTCACCATTTAATATATATGTTTAAAACAACATATGCGAGTCCAGGTAAATAAAAACAATATAGTACACGAGGTAAAACCATAATCCTCCAGCGTACTGAGCATGCAAGTAAAAATCCCACGGGGTCACTCATGGACACATCCGTGCTAGTACAGTCAGAATCACGGAGTCCCAGACTTCCACGCAATTCTAGCCAGAAAGGCCTCAGGTCAGAGGTCTGCCTCCCCCCGGTACAGGTCACGGGTCAGGAGTCACAGCCTCCCCCGGTACACATCCTCGGGGATCAGCCGGGATGCGAGTGTATCGATACAACAACATATAACGACTGTACTCTGTGTAAACTAAATCACAAACATTTCGATGCAAATGCATGAAACAACATATAAGTGTGTATATATTCGTATAAGTATATCCGTATATGTATAATCGTATAATCGTAAAACATATGCTCATGTAATCCGAAATCTCATATGCATGCTCAAGTTCGTAAATCATATAAAAGACTCGCAATCATTTCCGTGAAAAGAAATTGTCCACTCACAGACTGGCATAACGCGTATCGCGTTAACCCGTGATCCGGCGGAATGCCCCTCGCCAAACAAACGATCACGAACCCTTGAATATTCACAAAATCCATTTCTCAAAGTTATATCTCGACAATACAAGACAAATCACGAGAAACCACCGTTCTCGGAAACACATAACTCAAAGTCGACGAATCGTCGAAAATTCGTATATAACACCTTAATACCTCGCTTTACGTTCGGACGCTCAACTCGAAAAACGAACCTCCCCACTGCGATCGGAGCGCGATTTCGAGTCAAATAACATGCAACTTGTCGAAAGTCCGAAAAACTCAAACCGTTGACCGTTGACCACCGCGTTGACCGCCGCCCACGGCGGCGCCGCCACTGACCGGAAGATTTCACGGCGGAGTTACCCCTATTCCATGCAAAATCACCCATTGAGCAACTTTGTCAACTGCAACGAAGGCCAATTCTCACTCTAGCTAGGTCAATTTCACGATAAACCGAATGAACACACAAATTTCAAATCCAAAATTCTCCATCCACAAATCGAATTAGAACTCCATACTTACATGGTTAGAATCCTTGAGAGGAGAGCTTCAAAGCCCACTAAAAATTGTAGTTCAATTCGGCTGAAATTATAGAACCCGAAATCTCCAAGTTCCTTCAAACTTTTGGCCGGTTTTCCTCCTCCTTCCGGCAAACTACGCCGTCGATGGTGGCCGGAAACGAGATGAGGGAGGTGAGGCGAAGAGAATGGAACTTGTAGGAGGCCGTGGGGTGGCCGGAACAGCTTCATCGCCGGCGAGCCGTACGGTGCACGTCGCACCACCCACACACCACCGAGTTGACTCAGTCAACTCGGTCAAACTAATAAATGAACCAACTGTTGACTTTCCCTTTTCGGCAACCTGCTATTTATAGCCCTTCCCAAAAAGGAAACTTCCCCAATTAGTTGCGACAAACTTCGAATATCCATATCTCTCGCGTCGTAACTCCGATTCCGATAATTCTCGTGGCCACAAACTCATCTCGACATATTCTTCAATAATCACCCAAAGTCAAACACATTGACCAAACCAATAAAAAGTCAACTGTTCAGCCCAAATACATAATAAATCGACAAAATAACCAACAATCGGAAATAATCACAACTAAATCTTTGTAACTCAAAATCATGCTCCGGAAGTTCCCACAAACTCGAAATTAAATTCTGAACAACTTCCGTGAAGGAACCAAAACCAAATTCTCGACCGGTAATTTAGTCGTTAAGAAGATCGCCAATATAATCCGTTTCCGTCGAAACTTCATATATTCATAATTAATTCCTCGATCCTCCAAATAACGATCCGGAACCGCCCACGAACTCGAAATCACACATAGAACAACTCTGGAGCAGAGACCCAGCTCCAATTCTCGGCCAATATTTTAGTCGTTAACAATCCCTGGCGGTTCAAACACTGTCGTCAATCTGCGGCTACGCAGTAACTCATGTACACTGCTGATCATACTGCTGATTATGGTCCGGGTCGTCACAGGAGGAAGAACCGACGGAAAGAAAACAAAGATTTTTCAGTCGAATTCGCCAGTTACGGAGGTGGCAGAGACGGTGGTGATGAGGGTTGAGGCTATGGGGGTTTTGTAGCCCATGGAAAGGTGAGTTAAACCCAAGTGGTTTCGGCCTTTGCCGTGGCTGGTGGTGGCCGATCGGAGAAGGTGATTCCGGCAAGATTTTTCGAAATTCAAAGTGAGTTTTGGACCTTTTTCGGTTAAAATTTGCCTTAGCATTGAACTACAAAGTTGTTGAAAATTTTGAAATCTTCAAATCCATGTATAGGTTGACATTTTCTGGGCCGGTTGGAATTCTGGCGGCCACACGCGCCACCGTGCGCGGCGGTGGTCTGGCAATGTGGATTTTCCACAAAGTTTTATGTCGTTTTGCTCGTTTTCGCGTGCCAAACGCAATGGTGAGGTTTTTGGGACGAGGGTTGTTTGGGTGTATTTTGGGAATTTTGCTATCCTCGTCGATATTTCGAGCGATATGTCTTTCGAGAACGTGGGGTTCTTGACGTATTAGCTCCGTATGTTATGTTTCAATATGTATTGATCGTATCCCTATTATTCAAGTGATCGTGATTGAGTGTTTGGCGAGGGATCTTCCGCCGGACCTCAGAGTTAGCTTCGTGTTGTGAGTAGACACTTTATTTTCACTGTTGAATTGCGAGTCTTGATTTATACATTTTATGAGTATATATTATAATTATGCTCTTTATGATTATGCATGTGCATGGAAAGGATTTATGATTTGGTTTACACAGAGTACAGTCTCGGATATAGAGGAATGCATCGATGCTTTAGCTTCTCGGTTGATCCCCGAGATGCTCAGGGGGGGACAGATATCCTAACCCGAGGTCTTTTAGACTTATATTAATCACGTGTGGGTCTGGGATCCCATAATTAGATTGTACTATGCAGAGGAATCCATGAGTGACCCCACAGGATTTTACGTGCATATTTATGGATCAGGGAAAATGTACCTGGTCGGTATTTTCATATGCATTGACTCGCTTTATGCTTTTATGAGCATATATTTGGTAAAGACATATTATTATTTTTGTCCACTCACTCTAACGATTTTATTTATCTTCCCCTGGGCTTTTCCGTTTTCATTGCCCAGTTTGCAGTTTGAATTCCGGGGTTGCACGTTGACGGTGGAGGCGTAGAGTTCAGGTCATACTTCAGTTCGAGTAAGTTCTTTGTTCAATGTACTGGTTGTATATGATGTATATAGGCGTCGCTCTGAATACTTATGTTGTGTTTTTAGTTGAGTTTACTCCTGAATGTTTTCTGAATTTCTTGTAAACCTTTTTGTTTATTATATATGATGTTGAGAAATCCGGATGGGGAACGGAACCCCACGGTTTGGCTTTTGTGGAATATTCGAAGTGTGTTTCTTTGCAGGTTCTAATATAGGTTCATGTGTTTCAAAGCAAACTTCGGATTTTTTTTTTAAGGTCATGTTTTCGAAGGGGTTTGATTTCAGTTTAGGCAACTAAATCGGAGTCGGGTCCTGTCAAATTTTAACCAGAAAAGGTTCAAAACTCTCCGTGAAGTTCGAAAACCTCGCTGGAATCACCTTCTCTGATCGGCCACCACCGGCCACGGCAAGGGCAGAAACCACTTGGGATAGACTCACCATCCCAAGGGCTACAAAACCCCCATAAGGTCGACCCCCATCACCACCGTCTTCGCCACCTCTGTTGTCGGCGAAATTCGCCAGAAAATCCACAACTTTAACAAGTCGTAACTTCCTCCTCCGACTACCAAATTCGATGATCCACCTATCAAAAGAAAGAGGATCTCGAGCCCAACAACTTTCATCAAGGAAGAATGGCCAAAGGATGCCGGAATAGAGCATACCACCGGCGAGAAGATTTCAGCCAAACTGAGTCAATTTGACCCACGGTCAACTCGGTCAACGGGCCAGAAATCTCAAAATGGAAACTTTCCCAATTTGTCTCGTATTAATACCATATATATACCGTACACATACATGCCCAAATCAACGGTTCAAAACAAATCTCATCTAGATCGGACGGTCACAATTAAATCAACAATAAAAATAACACTTTTGTATATTTTCACCAACCGACTTGAAAACTCAATAAAACATTGCTCACTTATCCGAAAAATTCTCCGAAAGTTCCCACGATCTCGAAATTAAATCCTCTATAATTCTCGCGAAGGAACTCAAACCAAATTCTTGCCCGATAATTTAGTCATGAACAAACCGACGAGTACGATTAATTTACAATAATCACGGCTCGGACCAATATGTGCACATTCCACTGTTCGGGTCATTACACTGTGAGTGACCCTGCATGATTTTATGTGCATCTTTATGGATCAGGAAAAATGTACCTTGTCGGAATTTTCATATGCATTGACTCGCATTATGCTTTTATGAGCATATATACTTATATGTTGGGAAAGACATATTATTATTTTCGTCCACTCACTCTAAAGATTTCATTAGCCTTCCCTTGGGATTTTTTGTTTCTTTTGCCCAGTTTGCAGTTTGGGTTCCAGGGTTGCACGTCGACGGTGGAGGCGTAGAGTTCAAGTCACACTTCAATTCGTGTAGGTTCTCAGTTCGACCTACTGGTTGTATATGTTGTGTATAGGTGTCGCTCTAAATACTTATGTTATGTTTTCAGTTGAGTTTACTCGTGGATAATTTTCTGGATTTCTTGTAAACCTTGTGGTTTGTTATATATGATGTTCAGAAATCCGGATGGGGAACAGAGCCCCACGGTTTGGCTTTTGTGGAATATTCGAAGTGTGATTCTCTGTGCAGGTTCTAATATTGGCTTACGTATTTCAAAGTAAACTCTGGCAAAAAAAATTTTAAGCTCATGTTTTCGAAGGGGATTGATTTCGGTTTAGACAACTAAATCGGAGTCGGTCCTTTCCGTTGGTATTAGAGCATTAGGTTTTAGGTTCTGTAGACTCTTGTAGTTGTGTTACTAAGGACATTTCAGAATGTACAGCATTTCCAGAGTGATGACTCGACTGGCCGGCAGATAATCATCAATGCTCTAGAGTGTTGTATGCTTTCAAACGTTTGAAGTTTCATGATTACATCCTTTATGTCCTGTGACTAATATCTTTTATCCTTAGAATGCCTCCTCGACGTGGAGTCCGTGCTGAACGAAGTTGGGATCCTGATGAGGATCAATGTACGCGTGACTTGCTGATGCGAGTATTACGTTTGGAAGAGCGTCTTGACCCTGTAGCTAAGGCTAGGACAACGGGAGCAACTATCTTCTTTGGTTCCCCTGATCCTGAGGTGTGTGAAGCTTGGGTGGTTCAGGTTGAGCGAGTTTGTGAGCGCCTGTATTTTACTCCTAAACAGAAAACTATAGCTGCAGTGGCTTTGCTTGAGTCAGATGTCTACTTTTGGTGGATTGGTACAGACATAGTTCCTATTGATACTCCTTGGCCGATGTTCAAAGAGATGTTCAAGCGTCGATTTTTTAATCCAGCTACTCAGCAGCGGAAATATGAGGAGTTTACTAACCTGAAGCAGGGGAATATGTCGGTGCTTGAGTATCGGGATAAGTTCATCCATTTGTCTTGGTTTGCACGTGATATGGTGGCATTAAAGGAAGCAAAGTGCAGGAGGTTTGAGTTGGGTTTGAATCTGAATATCAAGGGCACTTTGACCACTATGCCTCGAGATATCTTTGATGAGTTTGTTAGTGCTGCACTCAGAGGTAAAGACATTGAGAGGGAGAGACAGATGCGGTTTCAGACACGTCTCTTTGAAGAGGGTGGACCTAGTCAGGGTGCTTCAAAGAGGTTGAGTTCAGGTACTTCTGGATCAATATCATCTTCTGGTAGTGGACCTTACAGATATCCTACTAGCAATGCTAGGCAGACTCATAGATGGAGGAGGAGTCGACCGCAGAGGCAGTAGTCGAGTGTGAGTTCCAGTGGATCGAGTTATCCTCGACCTTTCTTCAACACACCAACTACACTGAGGGAATATCCATTGTGCAACAACTGCCACAGACATCACTCTGGTCAGTATCAGTATGGCACCTCTACTTGTTACCGTTGTGGCTAGGTAAGTCACTTTGCGAGGGATTGTCCTCAGGGTGGTACATTTGGGGGTGTTGCAGCTCAGAGTAGCGGTCATGATCAGGGTACTGCTTCAGGTAATCGTGCAGCACAGCCTTTTGGATAGGGTGGTCAGCAGAATCGCAGCCAGCGTGAACGACCAGCTAGACATGCTCGAGTTCATGCCATGTCTCTACGTGAGGGCAGAGCTTCCCCAGAGGTTATCATCGGTACGTTGTACATTTTTGGTCATCCAGTTCTTACTTTACTAGATCCAGGGGCTACGCATTCATTCGTGTCATATAGATTAGCATCATTGGCTATTGTAGCTGCATCTCCACTCCCTAGTTTGTGGCGAGTGTTGTATCCATCTGGCGAGGTATTGTGTGTCGGGTGGGTATATAGAGATTGTGAGATTTTTATTAGAGGTTATGGGTTAGCCGTGGATTTGATGTTGCTGGATATTGTGGATTTTGATGTGATTTTGAGTATGGATTTCTCGGAGAACTATTGAGGGTTGTTCTTGACTGTCACAAGAAGGAGGTTGTTTTCAGGAGCCTAGGCATGCCAGAAATCTTGTTTCATGGTGAAAAGAATAGTTCTTTGCTTTGTTTGATTTCAGCAATGAAAGCTGAGCAGATGTTGAGGAAGGGTTATGTGGCATACCTAGCACATGTGACTGATACGAGTGTTCGTGTACCAAACATTTGTGATATTACGGTGGTTTGTGAGTATCCAGACGTGTTTCTCGAGGACTTACCCGGTGTTCCTCCAGCCAGAGAGATTGACTTCACCATTGAGTTATTTCCAGGTACTGGACCTATTTCGCAGACACCCTATTTCGCAGACACCCTATCTTATGACACCAGCAAAGTTGAGGGAGTTGCAGATTCAACTTCAGGAATTGATTGAGAAAGGCTTCATTCGACCTAGTGTTTCACCTTTGGGTGCTCCAGTGTTGTTTGTGAGGAAGAAGGATGGTTCGATGAGGCTATGCATTGATTATCGGAAGTTGAATCAGGTTACGGTGAAGAACAAGTATCCATTCCAATGGATTGATGATTTGTTCGATAAGCTAAAAAGAGCTTTAGTCTTTTCGAAGATTGATCTTAAGTCTTGGTACCATCAGCTACGGATTCGAGAGTCCGATGTGGATAAGACGGCGTTTCGATCACGTTATGGGCATTATGAGTTCCTTGTTATGTCATTTGGGTTGACCAATGCGTCAGCTACTTTCATGGACGTGATGAATCAGATTTTCAGGCGTTATCTGGAAAAGTTCGTCATTGTGTTCATCGACAACATCCTGATTTATTCCAGGAGTGTGAGGCAACATAAGAAGAATTTGCATGCAGTTTTACAGACTTTGCGAGACGCTCAGTTGTACACCAAGTTTAGTAATTGTGAGTTTTGGCTAGACAGTGTAAAGTTTTTGGGTCACGTGATATCAGCTGAGGGAGTCACCGTGGATCCTGATAAGATTAATGCAGTGCTGAATTGGAGCAGACCTACCAACGTGGCAGAAATACAGAGTTTCTTGGGCTTAGCAAGCTACTATCGCCGATTCGTATAGCACTTTTCACGGATTACGACACCGCTTACCCATTTGACGAAGAAAAGAGTCAAGTTTGAATGGTCTGATGCTTGTGAGGAAAGCTACTTGACCTTGAAGGAGAGGTTGACTACAGTACCAGTATTGACTTTACCTGACGATAGTGGTAAGTATGTTGTGTACAGTGATGCTTCGAAGTTAGGTTTGGGTTGTGTCTTCATGCAGAATGGAAAGGTGGTGGCATATGGTTCTAGACAATTGAAACCTCATTAAGTTAATTATCCTACTCATGATCTGGAGTTAGCTACCATTGTGTTAGCATTGAAGAGTTGGAGACACTACTTGTACGGAGCACAGTGCAAGATTTACACCTATCATAAAAGTCTTACCTACTTGCGTACACAGCCAGATTTGAATATGAGGCAGCGGAGATGGATGGAGATGATTAATGATTTTGACTACATTTTTGAGTATCCTCCATGAAAGGCTAAAGTGGTTGCTGATGCTCTTAGTCGGAAGCATGGTGCTTCTCTCTTCCATGTACGTGTTGCTAGAGTGTCACTTTTGATAGAGTTGCGAGCAGCAATATCAGAGTTGGAGTGGAATGAAGATGGAACATTGTTAGCCAGCTTCCAAATTCATCCAGTGCAACTTGATCAAGTCCGTGAAGCTCAAGATTCAGATGCCTATCTGCTGCGCAAGAAGAATTTGATTCAGAATAATGTACCTACAAAGTTTTGGATGAAGAGTGATGGCACTTTGATGTTTGGAGGGAGATTATGTGTGCCCAGAGATGAGGATTTGAAGAAGGAAATACTCGATGAAGCTTATTGTTCCGCATATGCCATGCATCCGGGTAGTACAAAGATGTTCTGGACACTTAAAACTCATTATTGGTGGTGAAAAATGAAGAGGGAAATAGCAATGTATGTGAGAAAATGCCTGATTTGTCAGCAAGTGAAGGCAGAACGTTAGAAACCGGTAGGTAAACTACAACATTTAGAGATTCCAGTGTGAAAATGGGAGCATATCACTATGGATTTTATGTATCAGTTACCTCATACTTCTAGTGGTAGTATTGGTATTTGGGTGATTGTGGATCGCCTTACTAAGTAAGCTCATTTCCTTGCACATCCAGGAAAGCTTCCCGTGAGCAGATTGGCGAATCTGTACTTGAGAGAGGTTGTGAGATTACATGGTATGCCTGTGTCTATAGTTTCTGATCAGGATAGTCAGTTCACTTCAATGTTTTGGCAGGCATTGCAGAGAGCAATGGGGACTAGCTTTTCATCCTCAAACAGATGGTCAGCCAAAGAGGACTATTCAGAATCTGTAGGATATGTTGCAATCTTGTGTTTTGCAGTTTAAAGGGAATTGGGATTACCAACTTCATTTGATTTGAGTTTGCATACAACAACAGCTATCAAGCCAGCATTGGTATGGCACCTTATGAGGCTTTGTACGGCAAACAGTGTCGAACTCCATTGTGTTGGAGTGAAGTTGGTGAGAAATGGCTTCTTGGTCTTGATTTGGTGAAAAGTACCATGGAAGATGTTCAAGTTATTCGGGACAGATTGAAGGCTGCAAATGATCGACAAAAGAGTTATGCTGACGTGAGACGGAAGGATCTTGAGTTTGAGGTTGGTGATAGGGTTTTTCTGAAACTTTCTCCTTGGAAGGGTGTTGTTCGTTTCGGGAAGCGTTGTAAACTTTGTCCGCGATATGTTGACCCATATGAGATCACGGAGTGAGTCAGTGCAGTGGCGTAGAGGTTGGCATTACCATATGAGATGGTCAGGGTACATGATGTGTTCCATGTCTCTATGCTGCGGAAGTACATTTCCGATCCATCTCACGTGTTGACACCGTATCAACTTCCTATACGGGAAGACTTGACCTATGTGGAAGAACCATTTCAGATTCTTGATCGGAAGGTCTAGGAGTTGCGACACAGAGCCATTCTTCTTGTGAAGGTATTGTGGCGGAATCATTCAATTGAAGAGGCTACTTGGGGGACCGAGCAGCACATGCGTGAGCAGTATCCCTACCTCTTCAGTTAGCAGGTATGTAAATTTCGAGGACAAAATTTTTGTTAGGTGGGTAGATTTGTAACGACCCGAACCGTGGAATGTGTACGTAGTGGTCCGAGCCGTGATTATTGTGAATTAATCGTACTCGTGGGTTTGTTCACGACTAAATTATCGGGCAAGAATTTAGTTTGAGTTCCTTCACGGAAATTGTAGATGATCTATTTTTAAGCTCGTAGGACGTTTCGGGGAATTTTTCGGATAAGCGAGCAATGTTTTATCGAGTTTTGAAGTCGGTTGGTGATTATATATAAAAGTGTTATTCTTATTGTTGATTTAATCGTGACCGTCCGATTTGGATCAAATTGAACTTAGCTGTTGATTTGGATTGTATGTGTATGGGTTTGTATACGGTATAAATACGAGTTATTTTGGGAAACTTTCCATTTTTAGATTTCTGGCCCGTTGACCCGCGTCGACCCACGGGTCAAAACTAACCCGTTTGGGCCGTGATCTTCTCGGCACCGGTGAGCATGATTCTGGCAATATTTCGCCGTGCTCCCTTGATGATTGTTGTTGGGCTTTGTTCCCTCTTCAATTTGGTTGGTGGATCGTCAAGATTCGTGGCTGGAGGAGGAAGAACCGAAAGAAAGAATACAAAGATTTTTCGGTGGAATTCGCTGGTGACGGAGGTGGCGGAGACGGCGGCGATGAGGTTTGAGGCTATGGGGGTTTTGTAGCCCATGGAAAGGCAAGTTGAACCCAAGTGGTTTTGTTCCTTGCCATGGCCGGTGGTGCTCGATTAAGAAGGTGATTCCGGCGAGATTTTTTTAAATTCACGGTGAGTTTTAGTCATTTTCCGGTTAAAATTGGGCTTAGCATTGAACTACAAAGTTGTTGGAATTGTTGAGATCTTCAAATCCATGTATAGGTCGACATTTTCTGGGCCGGTTGGAATTTTTGCGGTTGGTGGTGGCGGCAGTGCTCCGGCAATGTTGATTTTTGACAAAGTTTTATGTCGTTTTGCTCGTTTTCGCATGCAGAACGCAATGCTGAGATTTTTGGGATTAGTTGACTATGTTAATTTGGGAGGAGGGTTGTTTGGGTGTATTTTGGATATTTTGCTATCCTTGTCTATATTTCGAGTGATACGTTTTTCGAAAACACGAGGTTCTTGACGCATTAGCTCCGTATGTTATGTTTCAACATGTATTGATCGTATCCCTGTTATTCAGGTGATCGTGATCGAGTGTTTGGTGAGGGATCTTCCGTCGGACCTCAGAATTAGCTTCGTACTAGGAGTGGACACTTTATTTTCACAGTTGATTTGCGAGTCTTGATTATGCATTTACTTTATGGATTTATGATTATACACTTTACAATTATGCATTGTATTAGTATGCATTTATAATTATGCACATACAAGTATGCATTTTATGATTATGCACTTTACGATTATGCATATGCATGGAAAGTATTTATGATTTGGTTTACACAGAGTACAGTCTCAGATATAGAGGTAGCATCGATGCTTTGGCTTCTCGGCTGATCCCCGAGATGCTCTGGGAGGACAGATATCCTGACCCGAGGTCTTTCAGATTTATAATCACGAAGGGGTTTGGGATCCCGTGATTAGACTGTACTATGTGGAGGAGTCCATGACTGACCCCGCATGATTTTATGTGCATCTTTATAGATCAGGGAAAATGTACCTGGTCGGCATTTTCATGTGCGCGCATTGACTCGCATTATTCTTTTATGAGCATATATATATGTTGGGAAAGTCATATTATTATTTTCGTCCACTCACTCTAACGATTTCATTTGCCTTCCCCTGGGCTTTTCGATTTATTTTACCCAGTTTGCAGTTTGGGTTCCAGGGTTGCACGTCGACGGTGAAGGCGTAGAGTTCAAGTCACACTTCAGTTCGTGTAGGTTCTCAGTTCGACCTACTGGTTGTATATGATGTGTATAGGCGTCGCTCTGATTTTACTCGATGTTTTTTTGGATTTCTTGTAAACCTTATGGTTTGTTATATATGATGTTGAGAAATCCGGATGAAGAACAGAGCCCCACGTTTTGGCTTTTGTGGAATATTCGAAGTGTGATTCTTTTTGCAGGTTCTAATATTGTCTCACGTATTTCAAAGTAAACTCTGGCAAAATTTTTATTTAAGGTCATGTTTTCGAAGGGGTTTGATTTCGGTTTAGACAATTAAATCGGAGTCGGCTCCTTTCAGCGTCACCCTCCGGGTCAACAAAATATACACAAGAAAATCAAAAACATTCAACGTTCAAATAATGACCTCCAAAGATTCTCGGGACTTCAGCAGAATCATTCAGTGAAGGCGAACCTGACCTGACAATCCTGTCAGTCGACCTTCTAACCTCGGTCCTTGTATGTTGGTGATTGGAGTGATGGTGTAGGTCTGATCCCGAAGTACTTCTCTTGTTGCCACAAGAACATATAGCTAAAAATGCACCAGAGGTGTCCCTCAATGGAGATTCCCTCACAAAGAGGTCCACCTGACTACAACGATAACATACTGATATCCCCAACGGGCATTACCAATCACAATATTTATGGAAAATGTTACATAAAAGAGAATATCTGGGCGCTGGGGAAATAAATCCAGATCCATTGGAATTTACCCAAAACACTTGTCTCAAGTATCGACTCCTCATCCATCATGGAAAATAACATGAACGATGGGCACTAGGAGCTGAGGTATGAAATCTCTTGCCAAAAGATGATATGGAACAAATTATGCTGTAACCTCTACTCGTTGAATATCTCTGGCGGGGTCTACCTCCCTCAAATCATCAACTAATACCCCATAGAAATTAAGGTTAAATCTTATATTAAACCGCAACACAGACACATTCATCAATGTTCGTGTATGGCGCGCTTGCCACAAATGAAGAAATTACAGGTCACAAGCTTTGCTCAGACCCCAGCATTTTCCCTCACTGTTCAGACAGAACAAAATACAAATCAGAATGGGCAATTAAAGCAGTCCTGATACACCATAGCAGACAAAATTCCTTGCTGCAGATTCACAAACTCTGCATACATCCTCCTCATCTACCTTACTTGAAAGCGACACCTCTAAAAATTGGTTATCTTGGCCCACAAAGTTGCAACGTACTTCCTGCCTCTCTATGCTCATCCACAAACGATAGTCATGGTACTGCAGTAAGTCGATAACTAACTTTGCCCTCTACCCAAGTATTAGCTGAGGATGCATACAGTTGCAAACTCGACCGATCACGACAAACCAATTCTCACACACGACCAAGTCATGAGAACCACGAAAAGGCACATCAACTACGTTATTGGACAGATTAACAAAATCATCATAGTCCTCCCGTGGTGCTGGCATCATACGTGTGAATAGCTCACGCATCTGCTGGGCCAATAATTGTGCCTTATCCTGAAAAGCTGGTTATTGAGGCATAATGATCTACAAGTCTACCACAACTAATTAGGCCAAAAAACCAGACCAAGAAAAACTGGCCCAACTAAAAGACTATGAACACTTAACAATGCACAACACTTGAAGGTGATGGGGATCCGCCGGCCGGTCGGGTCACAACTCCTGGGAGTGTTGTACACTATCAAATGTCCGAACTGAACTGACTAAGGAAGTCTACAGAATATGGAACCTATTGCTCTGATACCAACTAAAAGGACCCAACCCTAGATTCACTAGTAATTTCGAATCACGCCCTAACGATAAGATCTAAACTACGAATTTCTGTAAAAAAATTTTACATAATTTTCTCTACGAAGTGGACTACCAGAAACCTGCAAGAAAATTCACACTTTAGATTTCCCGCAAACAATACTGTGGACCACCGATGTCCATTCGGATTTCTTAATAAAGTGCGGAAAGAAAATTAATTAAATTGCCGGAATAGTAATATGGAACTGAAAACTCATAATCCAGAAATACTAAGAATTCACTACTAAGACTGAAAAATATTTACAACACTAGTATTCATAGCGACTTTTAGGAGCATAATAAAAACATAAGAAAATACACTGCTAGTGGCCGAAACCTATAGGAAGGTATTATAACCCGGTGGACTCCAGCATCAGGGGATCCATAATCTAGCTCAGGAGAAGCACTGCAATCTGGGCACGGAAAACTGAAAAGACCAGGCAAAGGCAGAGAAAAATATAAAAACATTACTGTGAGTGGAAAAAAATTCATAAGAAGTGTAAAACAATAAAATATTCTATGTGTGCCTTTTCGCTGATTTCTGCGAAATACAGAGAATTCAAAGAAACTGTGAACTGAAAACAATGGAGGCGCTCGCCCAGGCCACCTAGTTTGAGTCGGATAGATGTAAGAAAATAAATAAAATAAATGTGACGGGATCAATCTTAGGCCATCTAACCCGAGTCGATCAAGGTCAGACGAGGCCACCTAACCTCCCCTAACCAACTATCCGGTGATTAGCCGAATAGCTAAAGCATCGATGCAACTGAACAAACCATCAAAATCAACCTCCAAATTTAAAAGCTCTAAAATAAAACTGTACAACATGCTGTATAAAATAAGAACTCGCTATAATTGTGAAAATAAAGGTCCACTCACCGTATTATGCCGGGATATTCATAAAGCCGTAACCTGTTAATCGGTGCAATAATTATCTGACACGGCCTACTAACTCTATAACCTCTATAACCACCACCATTAGAGACCTAGCTCTTAATTCGCTTGGGTAGTGCCGAACCTTTCCACTACCACACCATCACTTTGGCCTATTTTAGGTGTTCCTGCTCTCATCATTGCCTCTAGGGTTTGGTTTGGTTTTTAGAGTTCAAAAGAGTGGGAAGTAATCCCTCTTCCTGTTGGCTCCTTGGAATCCTAAGGGCTCCCTTACCACCTCTTGAAGACTTGGTGCTAGATTGGAGTGAAAATGTAGAGCTAGAAGCTTTGTAGTCATCTGGTAGAGCTTTGGCTAGGGGACTCTTGGTTATTTCTTTCCTCTTCCTTTTTTGAGCTTGTATCTGGTTTTGTATTTCATTATGCTTAGTGAGTAGTCGCCTTTTGGAAAAAGCCCTAGCCAATTTCATGTACAAACAACTATGTTTTGAGTTATGGATTTGAATTTGGTTTAGTTTACTACATATTGTGAATGAGTTTAGTAGCTTCTGATGTGATTGTGGTATGTTTGCATGTTTGGGCTTGATTTAATGTTTTCATACTCATGTCTTAGCCATGACTAAGTTGAGATATGTTTAATGTGACGACCCGAACCAGAATCAGTTGAATATTCGGCACGATTCACGAGATTGTGTATAGTCGCAGTTTTACGATATATTTGTGGTTCGTCGACTCTATTCGCGACTATTTTTTCAGCCGAGAATTTGTGTTGAGTGTCTTCACGGAAGTCGTAGAGTACGTGATTTTGAGCTCGAGGGCAGTTCCGGAAGATTTTTCCAATAACCGAGGAATATTTTATGATTATTCGAAGTTTCGGTTTCCGACGAGTTTATCCGATTGTTTCGAGCTTATCCGAATCATTTCGAATATTCATTTCGGACCATCGATTGACCCGAGGTGCGAGTATAAATATCGGGAATAGTCGTAAAATCGTCGAAAATCACTATTTGGCGTTGACCACCGTTAACTTTCCATTTTTGGAAGTTTGACCTGTTGACCGAAGAGGAAAGTTTCCATTTCGTGTTCTTTCCATCCGACGACCATTTTCCGGCCACCTCCGGTCAAGTGAAAGGTATAGTTCGCTTCTCCTTGCAATTTCGAATTGATTGGTGTTTGGATTTGTGAAGTTTGGTGAGTTTTCGATGGAACCCGAATCGGGTTTGGATTCCGGGTTTCGCCATGATGGGGGGAGGCTCTCCGGCGAGCCACGGTGGCTGGGAGGTTGGGGGTTTACCTCCCCTTGGCCTGGTGATGCTTTCCCTATACTTGGATTAGGCTTAAATGAAGTTTTCCGGCGAACCCGATACGGTTGCCGGAGTTGAATTTCAACTCGGGTTCGAGCTGATTTGGATGAGTTAAACCTTGAATTGGACCTTGTGACTGTTAAAGAAAAGACTTGGCTTGAGATGGGCTTTAATTCTGGAGCTTCCTTGTCGAAGGAAGTCACCGTTGACGGCGCGCCGCCGGCGGCGGCGGCGGTGCTCCGGCGAGGGGTTGACTTTTCAGATTTCAGTGTTCTTAATGTCGTTTTTCTCGTAATCGCGCCCTGATTATCGTCCAGAGGTTTTCGGATTGATTTGACTAATGGATTTTCAGTCGAGGGTTTCGAGTGGAGATTTCGGGAATTCAGTTATTCATTTGGTATTGCATTGCATATTTCCGGGTGATCCCCGAGGATGTTGTTACAAAGTATAGTTTCAGTTACATTGTTGTATCGATACACCGCATCCCGGCTGATCCCCGAGGATGTTTACCGGCTGGAATCACGTGTGGGCTAGGGACCCCGTGGTTCTGAATCACGTGTGGGCTAGGGACCCCGTGGTTCTCACTGTACTACCTCAGCTAGGATCACGTGTGGGCGAGAGACCCCGTGGTTCTGACTGTGAGATTTTTACTTGCATGCTCAGTACGCTGGAGGAGTATGATTTTACCTCGTGTACTATGTTATTTTTATTTACCTGGACTCGCATATGTTATTTTAAACATATATATCAACTGGTGAAAGACATTTATTTTCGTCCACTCACTCTAACAGTTTTCATGTCTTTCCCCTGGGCTTTTTGGTTTCCGTGCCCAGTTGCAGTTCAGGTTTGGTGTTTCACGTCGCGGTTGGAGGCTAGTGATCTGAGCTACCTGTGTTTTCCAGTAGGTTCTTGTTTCGCCTACTGATGTGTATATTGTATATGTTTACACTAGTGGTCGCTCTGATACACTCTGATACGTGTTTATACGGATTTTCACGGATATACTATATATAGTACAGTACGTTTATTGTTTATTGTTTATATTATGATGTTGAGAAATCTGGATGGGATTGGTGCCCACGGTTTGGCTTTTGTGGCATAGGATGAAGTGTTATTTTCATGGTGCAGGTTTATACAATTCCACGTTAGTAACGAAACTCTGCCGAAATTTCGAAAAGTTTTTGTTGGTTCGTATTTTCAGAAGGGGTTCGATTCCGGTTTAGGTAACTGAATCGGGGTTGGGTCCTTTCAGCTTGGTATCAGAGCATTAGGTTGTCAGATTCTGTAGACTCTTGTAGTTGTGACGCTTAGGGTATTTGAGTTTGTACAGCATGACTAGAGTGATGACCCGACTGGCCAGCGGTACTCATCAATACTTCTGGTGTTGTGTGTTCTCAAATATCTGCGGTTTCATGATTACGTTCTTTCTGCTTATACCTAATGCTTGTCTTGTATCAGTAGGATGCCTCATCGACGTGGTCCCCGTGTTCATCGGTATGAGGATCCTGATGAGGATCGCCGAACGCGCGACTTGCTGATGCGACTTGCTGCGTTTGGAAGAGCGTTTTGACCCAGTGGTCAAGGCTCGCACTGCTGGTGCTACTGTGTTTTCGGGTTCAGTTGATCAAGAGATATGCGAGGCATGGTTGGTTCAGATTGAACGTGTTTGTGAGCGTCTGCAGTTTACTCCTGAGCAGATGACAGTGGCAGCGGTCGGATTACTTGAGGGTGATGCATACTTTTGGTGGGTTAGCACCGACAGAGTTCCAGCTGATACTCCGTGGACATTGTTTCGTGATCTGTTTATGCGGAGGTACTTTAATCAGGCTACCCAGCAGCGCAAGTATGAGGAGTTTACAAACTTGAGGCAGGGCAGGTTGTCTGTACTTGAGTATCGGGACCGGTTTACCCGTTTGTCTCGTTTTGTGCAGGATATGGTGGCTACTGAGGAAGCCAAGTGTCGCAGGTTTGAGCTGGGATTGAATCTGAATATCAAAGCTACTCTGACTACGATGCCTCGGAATAACTTTGATGAGTTTATCAGTCCTGCACTCCGAGGCGAGGATATTGAGTAGGAGAGACAGCAGAGGTACCAGCCGAGACGGTTTGAGGAAGGTGGACCATGTTAGGGGCCTTCGAAGAGGCAGAGTTCTGATACTTCCGGTTCAGCTTCATCCTCAGGCGGTTGATCATATCGCCCACCAGTTGGTATGCCGAGGCAGAGACCGAGGTGGAGGAGAGATCGACCGCGGCGACCACACGCTAGTACAGATTCCAGTGGTTCTAGTTATCCTCAGCGTACCGGTGGTACATTTCCTGTTCCGAGAGACTATCCATTGTGCAGTTCCTGCAACAAACATCACCTTGGTCCATGTCAGCGGGGCCCTGTCATTTGTTATCGTTGTGGTCAGGTGGGACACTATTCGAGAGAGTGTCCTCAGTGGTATGGTGCTGATGTACAGGCTGCTCAGAGTTCCGGAGGAGAGCGAGGCGCCACTTCGGGAGCGCGACCAGCACAGTTTGCAGGCCAGGGCAGGCAGCAGGGACAGCCCCAGCGAGGACGACCAGCCGGACAGGCGAGGGTTCATGCTATGACTCTACGTGAGGGCAGAGCATCACCGAAGGTTGTTATTGGTACGTTACATGTCTTTGGTATTCCTGTACTTGCATTGTTAGATCCGGGTGCCACACATTCATTTATATCATACAGACTGTCATCATTAGCTACGATACCTGCATTTCCACTTCCGGGGTTGTAGAGAGTGTTGTATCCGTCATGTGAGGTTGTGAGCTTCGGTTGGGTGTACAGAGATTGTGAGGTGTTTATTGATGGACATGGATTAGCCGCAGATCTGTTATTGCTTGATATTGTGGATTTTGATTTGATCTTGGGTATGGACTTCTTGGAGTCGCACTGGGCCATGTTTGATTGTCACAAGAAGGAGGTCGCGTTTCGACGACCAGGGTTACCCGAGATACTGTTTCGTAGCGAGAAGAACACTTCACTACCGTGTTTGATTTCCGCAATGAGGGCAGATCGGTTGATGAAGAAGGGTTGTGTTGCTTACTTAGCCCACGTTGTGGACACTACAGCTACAGTGCAGGATCTTGGTAGTATTGAGGTTGTGTCTGAGTTTCCGGATGTGTTTCCAGCGGAGTTACCTGGTATACCCCCTGTGCGGGAGATTGATTTTACTATTGAGTTGTTGCCGGGTACAGGACCGATTTCCCAGACACCGTATCGTATGGCGCCTACGGAGTTGATGGAGTTGCAGATTCAGCTCCAGGAGTTGTTAGAGAAGGGTTTCATTCGACCGAGTGTTTCTCCGTGGGGTGCTCCGGTGTTGTTTGTACGGAAGAAGGATGGGTCCATGCGTTTGTGCATCGACTACAGAAAGCTGAATCAGATTACAGTGAGGAACAAGTATCCGTTGCCGCGGATTGATAACTTGTTCGATCAGCTCAATGGAGCATCAGTCTTTTCGAAGATTGACCTTCGATCCGGATATCACCAGTTGAGGATCCGAGACTCTAATGAAGCCAGGACAGCATTCAGAACGCGGTGTGGGCACTATGAATTTTTGGTTATGCCGTTTGGGTTGACCAACGCCCCCGCAGCTTTCATGGACTTGATGAATCGGGTGTTCAGACGGTTCCTGGACAACTTCGTGATTGTGTTCATAGACGATATTTTGATCTATTCTAGGAGTGTGGGCCAGCACAAGAAGCATTTGCGAGTGGTGTTGCGGACTTTGCGGGACCATCAATTGTTCGCGAAGTTTAGCAAGTGCGAGTTCTGGTTGGATAGTGTGAAGTTTCTGGGCCACATGATTTTGGCCGAGGGAGTTAGTGTTGATCCTGACAAGATCGAGGCTGTGCTGAACTGGTGTAGACCCACTACTGTGCCGCAGATTCGGATTTTCTTGGGGTTAGCAGGCTATTACCGACGGTTTGTACATGATTTCTCCCGGATTGCTACACCACTGACCAGATTGACGAAGAAGGGCGTCAAGTTTGAGTGATCTGATGCGTGCGAGGAGAGTTATTTGCTCCTGAAGGAGAGATTGACTACCACACCGGTTTTGACATTGGCAGACGACAGTGGTGAGTTCGTAGTGTACAGTGATGCGTCGAAGTTGGGGCTTGGTTGTGTGTTGATGCAGCATGGTAGAGTTGTGGCATATGGTTCCAGGCAGCTGAAACCACATGAGGTCAACTATCCGACGCACGATTTGGAGTTAGCCGCTATGGTGTTAGTGTTGAAGAGTTGGAGGCATTATTTGTATGGTGCTCAGTGTAAATCTTACACTGATCACAAGAGTCTCACCTACTTGCGAACGCAGCCGGATCTGAACATGAGGCAGCGCCGGTGGATGGAGTTGATCAACGATTACGATTGCACTTTCGAGTACCATCTGGGGAAGGCCAATATTGTAGCCTCGTTGTTTCACATGTGTGTGGCCAGAAATCTGGAGCCTCGTTGTTTCACATGTGTGTGGCCAGCGTATCGATGTTAGCCGAGCTTCGGGCTACAGGTGCTGAGTTTGGGTATGATGATGAGGGAGCTTTGTTGGCCAGTTTTCAGGTTCGACCCGTATTGGTTGATCAGGTACGAGAGGCTCAGGATTCAGATTCCTATTTGTTGGGCAAGAAGACCATGATACAGAATGGTGTGCCAACAGAGTTCCGATTGAGCGACGACGGCACGTTGTTGTTCAGAGGCAGGCTATGTGTGCCCAGAGACGAGAGCTTGAAGAAGGAAATTCTGAATGAGGCCCACAGTTCAGCGTATGCGATGCATCCCGGAGGTACGAAGATGTTTCGTACACGTCGAGCGTACTATTGGTGGCGCAACATGAAGCGGGAGATTGCCGCGTACGTGAGTCAATATTTGATCTGTCAGTAGGTGAAAGCGGAGAGGCAGAAACCTGCAGGGAAACTACAGCCACTTGAGATTCCGGTTTGGAAGTGGGAGCACATTACGATGGATTTCGTCTACCAGTTGCCGCGTAATTCGGCGGGCAACACTAGCATTTAAGTTATTGTTGACCGATTGACGAAATCCGCACACTTTCTTGCACTTCCAGGAAAGATATCAGTGGGCAGATTGGCCAAGTTGTACTTATCAGAGATTGTTCGCTTGCATGGTGTGCCTGTGTCCATTGTTTCTGACCGAGATAGTCAGTTTACTTCTGAGTTTTGGCAGGCGTTACATCGATCTTTGGGTACGATGCTGCGATTTAGTATAGCTTTCCATCCTCAGACTGACGGGTAGTCCGAGCGAACCATTCAGACTCTTGAGGATATGCTGAGATCATGTGTGTTGCAGTTTCGCGGAAACTGAGATCAGCAGTTACATTTGATTGAGTTCGCCTACAACAACAGCTATCAGGCCAGTATTGAGATGGCACCGTACGAGGCCCTGGACGGGAAGCAATGTCGCACTCCATTGTGTTGGAGTGAGGTGGGCGAGCGTTGGCTTATTGGTCCTGATTTGGTGAAAACTACGATGGAGGACATACAGGTTATTCGGGATCGATTGAAGATTGCCCAGGATCGGCAGAAGAGTTACGCAGATGTGAGGAGGAAGAGTTTAGAGTTCGAGGTTGGTGATTGGGTCTTCCTGAAACTATCTCCGTGGAGGGGAGTTGTGCGTTTCGGGAAGCGTGGCAAGCTTCGACCACGATACATTGGCCCGTATGAGATAACGGAGAGGATTGGAGGTGTTGCTTACAGACTCGAGTTACCAGTTAAGATGGCTCGTGTTCATGATGTCTTCCATGTTTCGATGTTGCGGAAGTACATCTCAGATCCTTCACATGTGTTAGCTCCACAGCAGTTGCCGATCAGAGAGGATTTGACGTATGTAAAGGAGCCTGTGCAGATTCTCGATCGTCGTAAGCAGGAGTTGAGGCACCGTGTGATTCCGCTAGTGAAGGTCTTGTGGCAGAACCACTCAGTTGAGGAGGCCACCTGGGAGACTGAGCAGCGCATGCGGGAGCAGTATCCTCTTCTGTTCACTTGACAGGTACGTAAATTTCGAGTTCGAAATTTTTTTAAGGGGGGTAGATTTGTGACGACCCGAACCTGAATCAGTTGAATATTCGGCACGATTCACGAGATTGTGTATAGTCGCAGTTTTACGATATATCTGTGGTTCGTCGACTCTATTCGCGACTATATTTTCGGCCAAGAATTTGTGTTGAGTGCCTTCACGGAAGTCGTAGAGTACGTGATTTCGAGCTCGAGGGTGGTTCCGGAAGATTTTTTCGATAACCGAGGTATATTTTGGGATTATTCGAAGTTTCGGTTTCCGACGAGTTTATCTGATTGTTTCGAGCTTATTCGAATCATTTCGAATATTCATTTCGGACCGTCGATTGACCTGAGGCGCGAGTATAAATATCGGGAATAGTCGTAAAATCGTCGAAAATCACTATTTGGCATTGACCACCGTTGACTTTCCATTTTTTGAAGTTTGACCTGTTGACCGAAGAGGAAAGTTTCCATTTCGTGTTCTTGCCGTCCGACGACCATTTTCCGGCCACCTCCGGTCAAGTGAAAGGTATAGTTCGCTTCTCCTTGCAATTTCGAATTGATTGGTGTTTGGATTTGTGAAGTTTGGTGAGTTTTCGATGGAACCCGATTCGGGTTTGGATTCCGGGTTTCGCCGTGATGGGGGGAGGCTCTCCGGCGAGCCACGGTGGCTGGGAGGTTGAGGGTTTACCTCCCCTTGGCCTGGTGATGCTTTCCCAATACTTGGATTAGGCTGAAATGAATTTTTCCGGCGAACCCGATACGGTTGCCGGAGTTGAATTTCAACTCTGGTTCGAGCTGATTTGGATGAGTTAAACCTTGAATTGAACCTTGTGACTGTTGAAGAAAAGACTTGGCTTGAGATGGGCTTTAATTCTGGAGCTTCCTCGTCGGAGGAAGTCACCGTTGACGACGCACCGCCGCCGCTGGCGGCGATCAACGGCGGTGCTCCGGCGAGGGGTTGACTTCTCAGATTTCAGTGTTCTTAATGTCGTTTTTCTCGTAATAGCGCCCTGATTATCGTCCAGAGGTTTTCGGATTGATTTGACTAATGGATTTTCAGTCAAGGGTTTCGAGTTGAGATTTCGGGAATTTCGTTATTCATTTTGTATTGCATTGCATATTTCTGGGAACGGTTGGTTTCCGTGGTTAAGTACAGAGTTGTGGATTATGTTTTGATCAGTTTTGTTTAATGAATATTCAGGAGATCGATATCGGGATTGTGAACGTGCTTCAGGCGAGGGATCTTCCGCCGGACCACGAGATTAGCGCGAGTGCGCGTTTTGCTCACCTGTGAGTGGACAATTTATTTTCACGGATTGTTTGCGAGTTTTATATACGTTTTATGAACTTGAGCATGCGTATGAGATTTCGGATTACATGAGCATGTGTTTTATAATTATACATATAGGGATATGCGTATACGAGTACATATACACTTATATGTTGTTTCATGCATTTGCATCGAACTGTTTATGATTTGATTTTCACAGAGTACAGTTTCAGTTACGTTGTTGTATCGATACACCGCATCCCGGCTGATCCCCGAGGATGTTTACCGGCTGGAATCACGTGTGGGCTAGGGACCCCGTGGTTCTGAATCACGTGTGGGCTAGGGACCCCGTGGTTCTGACTGTACTACCTCAGCTAGGATCACGTGTGGGCTAGGGACCCCGTGGTTCTGACTGTGAGATTTTTACTTGCATGCTCAGTACGCTGGAGGAGTATGATTTTACCTCGTGTACTTTGTTATTTTTATTTACCTGGACTCGCATATATTATTTTAAACATATATATCAACTGGTGAAAGACATTTATTTTCGTCCACTCACTCTAACAGTTTTCATGTCTTTCCTCTGGGCTTTTCGGTTTCCGTGCCCAGTTGCAGTTCAGGTTTGGTGTTTCACGTCGCGGTTGGAGGCTAGTGATCTGAGCTACCTGTGTTTTCCAGTAGGTTCTTGTTTCGCCTACTGATGTGTATATTGTATATGTTTACACTAGTGGTCGCTCTGATACACTCTGATACGTGTTTATACGGATTTTCACGGATATACTATATATAGTACAGTACGTTTACTGTTTATTGTTTATATTATGATGTTGAGAAATCCGAATGGGATTGGTGCCCACGGTTTGGCTTTTGTGGCATAGGATGAAGTGTTATTTTCATGGTGCAGGTTTATGCAATTCCACGTTAGTAACGAAACTCTGCTGAAATTTCGAAAAGTTTTTGTTGGTTCGTATTTTCAGAAGGGGTTCGATTCCGGTTTAGGTAACTGAATCGGGGTTGGGTCCTTTCATTTAAGAAATCTAAAAATGAACCTAAGTGAATTAGTCACTCACCTAAGGAATCTAAGCATGTAAACATGACTTAGGTTGCATTTGAGAAGATAGGTTTAAGGTTTAGTTTTCTTTGGGCTTGAGCATGGACCGAAGCCTTCTTGAAGTCCAAATGACTCAAGGAGTATCGGTCAAGCTTACATTGACTCGAAGGAGCTTTGTAGTTAATTGTTACTTCTTCTAATTCATGTTCTAAAAGGTGTGAATTAGGAAATTCATTAGAACATACTTTCATGTCTTCTAATAGGGACTTAGGAAGGAAACCATTCACATTCATCATAAGTGAACATATATTGAACTCATTAGGCATGTGGTATGATGAGGATATGATTTGTAATTGAGTTGCATGCATTCTAGTTTCGGTTTGCTTTATATTTGAATGTTGGATCGGAACACTTCTAGTGCCCTAATGGCCTAGGAGATTCAGTTCACAACCAATGGTGACTCCAAAAGATCACAAGTTGGACAATCACGTTTGAATCAGTCTAAACTCATAACTTTGACATATATTGTTGGTAAATTGAATTGGCTAGTGGCGATATCTCTAGCCAACCAAATATTTACATTTTTTTTTGTTCTCACTTCATGTTTTCAATTAATTTAGTTACTAGTAAACATTCAATCAACCTTTTGTTTAACCACTCATTGTACTTCAACCATCCCTTGCAATTCTAAGTCTCCAAAGAACTTAGTCTTATGAGATACATTTTCACGTTTTACTTTAGGTTTACACTATCACATTAAGTACCATTGCCGGCGATTTTTTAAAAAAAAAGGCCGGCGACCTCATTATTGCCGGCTACTTGCTCCGTCGCCGGCAAAAGTCCGAAAAGTCGCCGGCAATGTAAAAAACTATTGCCGGCGACTTATTCCGTCGTCGGCAAAACTCTATTTCCGGCGATTTAATGAATCGCTGGCAATACCTCTTATATCAGATGCAGATCGCAGCAGCCCATTCATTTGGATAGAAAAAAATCCGATGAAATTGAAAGAAGGAAAACGCTCTAAAATCCTTGGGTATTGTCAAAAGGCGTCGAAAACTCGCTCGGGAAGCTATATACGTAGCTATATATAGGTACGTATATACGTATGTATATATATATATATATTTGTGTGTGTGTGTGTTGATTTAATTAGATCGATATATATATATATGCATGTGTTGATTTAGAGTTGAGATATCGATTATTGGTTTGATACGCAAATAGAGTGGATATATTGTTGATTTCGAGTGATTGACTGTTGATTTTGAGTGGATTTGAGATTATTTCGATGAAAATATGTTAATTTGTGTATATATATATATGTATGGATATAAAATGATTTTGTGAATATTAATTGTTAATATGTCTATATATATATACATGCATGTTAATTTGTAATTGTGAATTGTTGGTATATATATATATATTTTAATTTATATGCATGCATGGGTCGACTTTTGTTAATTAATCGGATGAATTCGAATGTAATTAATGATGATTTATTAATTAATTAGTAGTGAATGTGTATATATATATATATATATTTATAGTATGTAATATTGTTAGAATTTTCAGGATGGACAAGAGTTGGATGAGCCTTGAAAGATGGGATGTGAGATATCACCAGGGAATTAGGAGTTTTGTGGATTTTGTGAAGGCTAATTGTGGAGACACTACACTTCATTATTGCCCGTGTAAAGAATGTAAGTGTCGCAGCGATCGATTTCATTTTCCCATTGATAAAGTCCAGAAGCACCTGAGTAAATACGGGTTTTGGGATAAGTACACTTGTTGGATTTATCACGGTGAAACATCGTTAGCAGGTCCACATGATCATGGACAATTTGGTGAGAGGGCCAGTCCATCCTATGATCATGGACATTTTGCTGAGAGGGCCAGTTCATCCTATGATCCAACATCGATGTTAATCAATGATATGTTTCCTCATGAGAACGGTGTATTTGCTGATCAAGCACCAAATGTCCCTCCCGTCGTGCAGGGTTTCCCCCATATTGAGCTAGTCGAGCCATTACCTGGAGCTCATGTCAACACAAGCGGTATGGACAAGTACAACAACCTGATTGCATTGCAACAGACTCCATTGTACGACGGTTGTAGTAAGACTGTTCTTGAAAGTGTCATGGGAGTGATGCAGCTCAAAATGAAGAACAAAATGTCTGTCAAAGCTGTTGATTCTTGGCTGAAGTGGACTGCTTCGCTACTGCCACCCGGTCATCGTCTTCCTACCACTCATCATAAAGTGCGACATATCCTGAAAGATCTTGGGCTTTCCTACATCAAAATCCATGCATGCAGATATGATTGTATTCTCTTCTGGGGAAAAGATCTTGAAGACCTTGAAGCCTGCCCGGTATGTTTTACAAAAAGGTATAAGTTGACTCCTGCAGGGAACAAGAAAGCTGTGAAGATACTTTGATATTTCCCGCTTATTGATAGGTTGTTCATGTGTGCTTTCACGGTCGAAGCTATGAGATGGTGGGCTGAGAGGAATTTGCCTGACGATGACACCCTTATACACCCTTCCGACGGAGAGGCTTGGAAGCACATGGTCAGAGAGTTTGATTATTTTGCAGCAGAGGTCTGAAATGTTTGGCTAGGGCTCTCATCTGACGGATTCAACCCTTTTGGCAACATGAGTCTTCAATACAGTATATGGCCAGTTATTTTGGTACCGTACAACCTTCCACCATGGATGTGCATGAAGAAGGAATACAATATGCTGACTCTATTAATTCCGGGCCCGGGTTATCCAGGAAAGTGTCTCGATGTGTATTTGAGGTCTTTTATTGAGGAGCTTAAGTACCTGAGTGAGTGTGGCCACCCCACTTACGATAGGTTCAAAAATGAGATGTCCCAGATGCATGCCATGCTTGTTGGCACCATCAGTGATTTTCCTGCCCGCGGTATGTTGTCGGGCAACGTTACCAGGGGTTACAGGGCTTGTTCAGAGTGCATGACGGTTGATTGTTGCAGTCCTCATTGCAGTAAAATTGTTCAGATGCGTCACCGTTGTTGGCTTCCATATGATCACCCATTTAGGCAGGATCCAGATGCGTTTGATGGGACTGTGGAAACAGGTGTGGCACCCAGGCGATGGACAGGGGAAGAAATTTTGGAAGTGTTGAATTAATATGATTTTGGCCAGCTGAGCAATCATCCTGACATAGTCGTGTCAATTCCAGATAAGCCCGAAAGGTATAAGTTTTGGACACACAAGAGCATATTCTGGGAACTCCCCTACTGGACCAGGTTTCCTATCAGACACTACCTAGATGTCATGCACATAGAGAAGAATGTGTGTGAAAGTGTTGTGGGCACAGTTCTTAACTTGGAGGGGAAAACAAAAGTCATCCCTAAGGCACGCATTGATCTGAAAGCTATGGGACTGTGGAAACATTTGTGGTTAAGAGATGGTAAGAGAAAAATGTCGCAAGCTCCTTACACCGTCAAGCCGAAGCATAAGCATGAAATTTTTGGGTGGCTGAGTAATGTCAGGTATATATTCTTATGGCTATGCAGGAAATTTTTACTTAAATTCTTATGGCTATGCGAGAAATAAAATTGTTGACTATGGCTATATATATATGCAGGTATCCTTATGGCTATGCAGGAAATATAAGCAGGTGTGTTAACTTCCGGGACAATAAGATGTACGGATTAAAGAGTCATGACTGCCATGTACTGCTTCAACGCCTTTTCCCTATTTTCATTCGAGGGTACCTGCCCAAAGAGGCGGTGGAGCCGTTGGTGGCCTTGTCAAGATTCTTGCGTATGAGTGTGTAACGTACACCAACGTGTATTTGGGAGCGCTTGAGGACCCCCAACAACATATGCCGATAGATGAAACCCAGTTCAACCTTTCTATCATCTCCAATGACGTGGTAGTACAAGGAAGCTTACCAAAGTCGTACAAGTTGGATGGAAATGAGGTAGCTATTGCCCACTGGTCGGTACTAATTAACTGTCCAGAAGTACAATATTGGAAAAACTATCATCTTCACTACCCTGCTATTACCGAAAATGTTGATTACCACAACAGGCCGTTTGCAAACTACTTTGGTCAATGGGTAAGGGTATATGTGTATATATTTATTTTTTACATCCTTATATAGCATGGAACCGTACGTGGTTTTGTTTTTCTATGTTCATAATTTCTTGTGTGGTTTCTTATCGTTTTCAGATGAACCATGTAGGAAATGATGGTTGCCCAGAGTGGTCAAACGAATTGAGGGTCCTGGCGATGAAACTGATAGCTTCAAAAGTTTACTCGATGTGTCAGGTTAATGGCGTGAAATTTATATGTGAAAATCGAGACGACCGACTGAATACACAGAATTGTGGGGTGATGGTCCATAGTGGGCAGGATGGCGTTGACTATTACGGTGTCCTTCATTCAGTTGTTGAACTAATTTATGGGAACCGCATGAAAGTGCACTTGTTCAAGTATAGATGTTTTGATACTAGCCCGGAGAACACAAGGACCGATCAGTATGGAACATTTTCGGTGAATACTGCTACAAGCTGGTATAAAGAAGACCCTTTCGTTCTTGCCACATCAGTAAAACAAGTGTTTTACCTTGACGATCTTCTCAACAAAGTCCCGTGGAAGGTGCTTAACCATGTTGCTCATAGAAACATATACAGTTCTGCCACACTTGGTGAGACCGCAGATGATGAGGAAGTTACTGCATACCAAGAGCCGAACGCCTTAATAATGTGAGATCTGGGAATGTGGTTTGAATTACTGGAGCAGAACTTCCCGATGTTAATCCATATGAAGTTGACGCTGATTCAGATGATGAGGAGCGGCACATATTGCCAGAGGTTACCTATAAAACCGAGTCAGACTCATGTGACGACCCAGAACAGAATCAGTAGTGGAATCAGCTCAATTCGCGAGTTAGTGTATCGACGTGGATTTCCGATAACGGAGTTGCTCGCCAGGGTTTGTTAACGACTTGATTATTGGCCGAGAATTGGAGCTGGGTCTCTTCTCGAGAGTCGTTCTACATATGATTACGAGTTCGTGGGCGGTTCCGGATCGTTATTTGGACAACCGATGAATTAGTTATGAATATTTGAAGTTCAGATTTAAATGGTGGGCTACTTAACGACTAAATTACCGGACGAGAATTTGGTTTCGGCTTCTTCACGGAAGTTGTTCAGAATTTAATTTCGAGTTCGTGGGAACTTCCGGAGCATGATTTGGAGTTACGAGGAATTAGTTGCAAATTTTTCCGTTTGTTGATTATTTAGTCGATTTAATGTGTGTTGCTTTGAAGGGTTGACTTTTTATTCGGTTGGCCGATGTGTTTGACTTTGAGTGATTATTAAAGAGTACGTCGAGACGAGTTCGTGGCCGCGAGATTTATCGGAATCGGAGTTACGACGAGAAAGTCACGCGTGTTTAAAGTTGGTCGAAATGGATAAACATGAAGTTTCCGTTTTGGGAAAGCTTTAAATGGTAACCTGCTAAAAGGGGAAAGTCAAAAACTGAAATTATGGAGTTTGACCTTGGTCAACTCGGTTTGACCGAGTTAAAGTGGAGCTTGACGGTGGCGTTCACGGCTTCGCCGGCGACGGTGCTTTCCGGCCACCCCGTGGCTTGGTTCCTATCTTGTTCTCCTCGTCCCAACCTCACGAGTCTAGCCCCGGCCTCCTCTTGTGGTGGAGCTCACGGTGGAGAGAGAAAACTTGAAGCAAAGTTCAAGGTTTTTGGGTTTAATGGTGACTTTTGATTCGGGCCGAGTTGAGCTCAAACAAGGACTGGGTTTTGTAGCCCTCCTCAAGGTGATTCTAACCATATAAACATGGTGTTCTAATTCGATTTGTGGATTGAGAATTTTGGGTTTGAAATTTGTGAATCATTTCGGTTTTACATGAAATTGGATGTGTTAGAGTGAGAATTGGCCTTTCTCGCAGTTATGAAAGTTGCTCTGTGCAGGATTTTGAGTGGAATAGAGGTTGCCCCGCTGTGAAATACTCCGGTCAACAGCGGCGCCGCCGTTGGCGGTGGTCAACGGCGGCGGTCAACGGTCAGGGTTGACTTTTTGACTTTCGACAAGTCGCATGTCATTTGACTCGAAATTGCGCCCCGATCGCAGTGGGGAGGTTCGTTTTCGAGTTGAGCGTCCGAACGTAAAGCGAGGTATTGAAGTGGTATATACGGATTTTCGACGATTCGTCGACTTTGAATTATCTGTTTCCGAGAACGGTGGTTTCTCGTGGTTTGATTTGTATTGTCGGATTATGATTTTGAATATTGGACATTGTGAATATTCAGGGGTTCGTGATCGTTGTTTTGGCGATGGACTTTCCGCCGGATCACGGGTTAACGCGATACGCGTTACGCCAGTCTGTGAGTGGACAATTTCTTTTCACGGATTGTTTGCGAGTCTTTTATATGATTTACGATCTTGAGCATGCCTATGAGATTTCGGATATATGAGCATGTGTTTTACGATTATACGATATACTTATACGAATATACGTATACGAGTATACATACATTTATATGCTGTTATTTGCATTTGCATCGAAATGTTTATGATTTGGTTTACACAGAGTACAGTCTTGGTTACGTTGTTGTATCGATACACTTAGCCTCTCGGCTGATCCCCGATGGTAGGCATCCCAGGCGGGGCGTTACCCCGACCTGACCGGCGAGGGGCGTATCCCCGGAACCGAGGCCTTTCTGGCTTAGAATCACGTGTGGGTCCGAGATCCCGTGATTCGGACTGTACTAGCACGGTGTGTGTCCATGAGCGACCCCGTGGGATTTTTACTTGCATGCTCAGTACGCTGGAGGATTATGGTTTTACCTCGTGTACTTTATTGTTTCTATTTACCTGGACTCGCATATGTTTTTATAACATATATATTACTTGGTGAAAGACGTTTATTTTCGTCCACTCACTCTAACGTGTTTATTGTCTTTCACCTGGGCTTTTCGGTTTCCGTGCCCAGTTTGCAGTTCAGGCTCTGGTGTCGCACGTCGTGGTCGGAGGCATAGTGCTCGAGCTACTTTGTTTCATCCAGTAGGTTTATTGTTCTACCTACTGTAGTATGCGTATATGATTATGTGTTAGAAGTCGCTCTGAGCTTCCTATTGTATATGTTATACGATTTTACTCCGGATTTTCCGTAAAGTACATATATATTTACTACTTTACTTTACTGTTGATATATTGAGAAATCCGGATGGGACTGGTGCCCACGGTTTGCTTTTTGTGGCATAGGATGAAGTGTATTTTCCGCGTGCAGGTAATGGTAATTCCACGCTAGTAACGAAACTCTGCCCAAATTTTGAAAAGTTTTTGTTGGTTCGTGTTTTCGAAGGGGTTTGATTCCGATTTAGGAAGCTAAATCGGGGTTGGGTCCTTTCACTCAAGTGATGAAGATGATTACGATTATCATCCTTAGTACGTTAATGATGTATGTATTTTAATTATAGTCGGAAAATTGTAGTCGAACATTCTAGTCATACATTATAGTCGGAAAGTATATATAGTCGGAAATTATAGTCGAAAATTGTAGTCGTAAATTTATAGTCGTATATTATATATAGTCGGAAATTCTAGTCGGAAATTCTAGTCGAAAATTCTAGTCGTAAATTATATATAGTCATATTTATTCTAGTCGTGATCGATCGTACATTATAATCGGAAATTCTAGTCGAAAATTGTAGTCGTAAATTATAGTCGGAAATTATGGTCGGAAAATTATAGTCGGAAATTATAGTCGTAATAGCATTACCAACGATTTGCTTATCAACTCGTGGGCAATGTCACGAGTTAACTCATTGGTAATGTCATTGTCCCCGAGTTAATTGATAACTCGCCGGCAATGGTCTCGGTATTTCCCAGGAGGCAACTCGAGCTGCTCCTCATTTCTTCACCTCTCTCTCTTCCCTCTCAAACCCTAAAACCCCATTTCTTCATCTCTTCCTCACCTAACTCTCATCCCTCTCTTCCTCTGCTCCTTTCTCCCCTCCCCTCTCCCTTCTCCCCTCTCCACACAAAAAATCCCCAAATCTCAATTTCCTCTCCTTCCCTCCTCCTCCCATCCTCCTCTACCTCCTCCCCATACCTCTGTCGCCGGAATTCGAAGCGGAGCTCGACCATGACAGGTCCTAGCTCCCTCTCTCTCTTTCTCTCTCTCTCTCTCTCTCTCCCTCTCTCTCTCAATTTTTGTTTTTTTATAATTATGTACATATATGCATTTTAATTATATTTTTATGCATTTTAATTAACTTGATTAATTAAGTTTTGGGTGATGTTTTAATTTTTGATAATTTAAGGTGATGTATATATGTGATGTATGTATGTGGAAAATATTTGGAAAATTTAATTAAGGTGATGTATATATGTGATGTATATATGTGGAAAATTTAATTAAGGTGATGTATATATGTATATATGTGATGTATATAATTAAGTTTTGATAATTTTTGATAATTTAGGTGATGTATATATGTGGAAGATATTTAGGTAATTTAAGGTGATTTGGGTGGATTAATTGATATATATAGTTCATAATTATATTGTATTTTTAAGGTGTTGCATATATGGGAAAAGTAAGGTGATTTGGATTCATTGATATAGGTAATTTAAGGTAATTTAGGGTGTTGGGCAAATTGAGGTGATTTGGATTAATTCATATAGTTGATAATTTAAGGTATATTTGTTAACTTAATTAATTGGTTAAATAAGCATTTGGGTAATAATTAATTGATATTTTGATAATTATATTCGTAATGATCGATATGATATGATGCAATTTAATTTAATGTTTAAAGTTTAATGTTTAATTTAATGTTGGATTCATTTATAACGGTTTGGAACCGGAACCGTTTGGTTTGGAACCGATAACCGCTAGAACCGGAACCGAAACCGAACGGTTCCAGTTCCAAACGGTTCCGGTTTCAAATGGTTCCGGTTACAAACGGTTCCGGTTCCAAACCGTTATTGGTTCCAACAATTAGTCCTGGATTAGGTTCTATGAAAAACCGAAACCAGAACCGTTTGGAACCGGAACTATTTGGAATCAGAACTGTTTGGAACCGGAACCGTTTGAAACCGAACGGTTCCGGTTCCAAACGGTTCCGGGTTCAAACGGTTCCGGTTCCGATTTTGCATAGAACCGAATCCAGGACTCATTGTTGCAACCGATAACCCTTTGGAACCGGAACTGAAACCATTTCGAACCGGAACCGTTTCGAACCGGAACCGTTTAGAACCGAACGGTTCCGGTTCCAAACGGTTCCGGGTCCAAACGGTTCCGGTTGCAAATGGTTCTGGTTCCAACCGGTTCCATCCTTAATTTTCATAAAACCGAATCCAGGACTAATTGTTGGATGTGCAGGAGGTTTTGCGGCAAATTGGCTTGGAGGCATTAAACGAAGAGGGACTAGAAATAGTGGAAGGAGCAGTAGTCAAGCTTCCTCAGCCGCAGTCAGCAACACGCGCAGTGGGCCAATTATGAATGCTCGCACACAAATGTAGCTAGCTGCGCGAGGAGAGGAGGAAGCTGCACGATCCGGATCCGTGCAACCCCCAGTCCAGCCTCGAGCCTCAGTCAGCAGACGCTCAGTTAGCAGACCCACAGACGAGCGACAGTCAACGGGGGCATCAGAAACTCCCTCCATCCGAATGCCCCCTATTGGCCCGGTGCCTACTCCCGTTTCACGGGAATCATCTGAGGCAGATGGTGCTAGAGCCTTATCGTCCAGGCCTCGTCTATCTCTGCCGTCTGGTCTCTTCATGCCCGACGAGATTCCTGTGATCCCTGAATTCGATGATAGGGGGAGGCCTATTTATATTGAAGGACGGCCGGAGTTCCTGAGCGTGGAGGAAGCGTACAACTTCATCCCATTCGACCCCGTATATCTTTGGAGTGCGAGGTGCAACAACCAGCAAACGGACGATACAGGTAAATTTTATTTAACAAGATTGATTACAACAATTATTACTTAAGCCTTACGATAGGTTCAATTAATGATATCAATTTGTTGACATTGTATTATTAGGCAATTTCGTTAATGGCACTGGAAAACGAAAGACTAGAGGCACCTGCAACGGGAAGAGACTTGAGCAGGCCACCGGGGGAAGGAAAACGCTCATTAGGGCCAATGAGCATGGTGAGGTGATCGAGACATTTGACACCACGCGAAAGTATGCCAGCATGGCCGAGGCCGTCGTGCGGGACAAGGTCCCAATGCTTTGGCCAGATTGGGAATCTGTGCCTCTCTACGTGAAGATGCAAGTGCATATTGCACTGAATGTGAGTTAAATCCTATTTTCATTACGTAAATTTTACATTTATTAATTAAGTCCGAATAAATATATAATTTTACCGTTTATATATTCATCTTGCAGGTGTGGTTTGACGTGGATGAATGCCTTATTCACACGTGGGTAGAGCGTCAACTACATATCAGGTGATGTGATTCGAGTTATTTGAGTATATATCAAGTTAGATTTTTGTTTATCAAATGTTTTAATATCTCTAACTTTTTTTTCTGGGGTTAATATAGGTATAAAGAGTGGAAGAATGAGCTTTCAAAACATTACACACAGTACAAGGAGCTAGGCCGAGGTTCTACCCCTAGCGAATTCTGGTTTAGGGAGTACGAGTGGTTGTGGCTGGTAGCCCACTTCGAGCACCCCAAAGCGAAGGTATGCATCCTGAATATATCTTACAACCCTAATGTATCGTATCACATTGAAATAGTTAGTTACTAATTTTTTTACATATGTTTATCAAACAAGGCGATTTCTAAGACGAACCGGGAGAATAGATTGAAAAACACCAAGGCCCACCATGCAGGTTCACTCAACTATTTGGGTTGGTCGAGTAAGGCGCAGCAACAATAAGAAGTCAACCTGTTGGTGTTTATTCATCAGAAGTTCTATCCGCAGTGCCCTGAAGAAGCGGTAAGTCTTTCGCCTCTATATTTTGTACTTCACATATGCATGTGTTAATAAAACAATTTTTCTCTATTAATTTATTTTGTTTAATAATACGTTATTCATATTCACTTTTCAATTAGGCGAGAGTGGAGGAGGCGATCACAGAAGTAACCATGAATATAGCTCGCAACAACCATCCTGACTGCTCGGAGGAAGAAGTGACCCAGTATGCCTCTCAGATCGATCCGCTTGATCGCCCTATAGCGGCTCAGATCAAGGTAAAAGCGTTAGGGACTGGAAAGAATACCTACTACTGTGACGACCCAGAACAGAATCAGCAGTGGAATCAGCTTGATCTACGAGTTTGAGCGTAGTCGCAGAGTTACGACAGTTGTTTGAATCACCGGACTTGTTAACGACTAAATCATTGGCCGAGAATTGGAGCTGGGTCTTTTCTCGAGAGTCGTTGTATGTGTGATTTCGAGTTCGTGGGCAGTTCTGGATCGTTATTTGGACGACCGAGGAATAAGTTATGAATATTTGAAGTTTCGGCATAATCGATTTATAATTGTGGCCTTCTTAACGACTAAATTACCGGACGAGAATTTGGTTTCAGCTTCTTCACAGAAGTTGTTGAGAATTTAATTTCGAGCTCGTGGGAACTTTCGGAACATTATTCCGAGTTACGAAGATTAAGTTGTGAATATTTCCGATTGTTGATTATTTAGTTGGTTTAAATATGTGTTGGGTTGGACAGTTGACTTTTTATCCGATTGGTCGATGTGTTTGACTTCGGGTGATAATTGAAGAACATGTCGAGTCGAGTTTGTTGCCGTGAGAATTGTTGGAATCGGAATTACGACGAGGAAGTTACGGATGTTTAAAGTTTGTCGCAAAATATTTTTTGGAGGTTTCCTTTTTGGGAAGCTATAAATAGTGAACTTGCCATAATTGAAAAGTCAATAGCTTCATTTATTTGGTTGACCGAGTTGACCGAGTAGTGTAATCAGAAAGTCAACACTATGGAGGACGTCTAGATTATCCGGGACAGATTGAAGATCGCCCAGGATCGTCAGAAAAGTTATGTGGAAGTGAGGAGGAAAAGTCTCAGATCCTTCACATGTGTTAGCCTCACCGCAATTACCGATCCGAGAGGATTTGACGTATGTGGAGGAGCCTGTGCAGATTCTCGATCATCGTGAGCAGGAGTTGAGGCACTGTGTGATTCCGCTAGTAAAGGTCTTGTGGCAGAACCATTCAGTTGAGGAGGCCACCTGGGAGACTGAGCAGCGTATCCGAGAGCAGTATCCTCATTTGTTCACATGACAGGTATGTAAATTTGGAGGTCAAAATTTTTTTAAGGGGGGTAGATTTGTGACGATCTGAACCAGAATCAGTAGTGTAATCGGCACGATTCACGAGTTAGCGTATAATCGCGATTAATCGTTTATTGTATGGTTTGCCGATTTAGTTTACGACTTAATTATCGGCCGAGAATTTGAATTGAGTTTCTTGACGGAAGTTGTAGAGCACATGATTTCGAGCTCATGGGCGGTTCCGGATGAATTTTCCGATAACCGAGGAATATAATATGATTATTTGAAGTTTCGGTTTTCGACGAGTTTATCAGTTCGTTTTGTATTTATCCGAATTGTTGTGGTTATCCGTTTTGGACCGTTGATCATCCCGAGACGCGAGTATAAATATCGGAAATAGTCGTAAAATTATCGAAAACACTGTTTGAGGAGTTGACCTGCATTGACTTTCCATTTTTGGAAGTTTGACCGTTGACCGAGGGAGGAAAACTTTCCCGTTTGGTTTCGCCGGCCGACTTGGGTTTTCCGGCCACCTCCGGCCATGAGAAGGGTATGAAACTCTTCCTCTTGTGATTTTATGTTGTTTTGCATTTGGAATTGTGGAATTTGATGGAGATTTGGTGAGGTTCGAATCAGGTTAGGTTTCAGATTTTCGCAGGTGACGGGGGGTGGCTTTCCGGCAAGCTACGGTGGTTGGGGGTGGGGGTTTCAACTCCCCTAGCCCCAGGGATGCTTCCCCTATGGTTTAGTTTGGGTTTGGTTGAGATTTTGGGAGAACCCGAATAGGTTGCCGAAATTTTGGTTCGTTTCGGTTTCGAGCTTAATTGGGGAGGTTCCGGTGAGAATTGGCTTTGTTGGTAGTTGTGAAAGTGATTGGGCTTGAGGAGATCTTCAAATCAGGAGCTTCCTCATCGGAGAAAGTCTCCGTTGACGGCGCGCCGCCGGCGGCGGCGGCGGTCAACGGCGGCACTCCAGCGAGACCGTTGACTTTTCAGATTTTGATGTTTTTAATGTCATTTTTCTCGTAATCGCGCCCCGATTATCATCTTGATGTTTATGAATTGATTTGTGTATCGGATTTTCAGTTGAAGGTTTCGAGTGGAGATTTCGGAAATTCAGTCGATTGTTTATACAGTTTTATATGTTTCCGGGAATGTTTGGTTTCCGTGGTTAAGTACAGAGTTGTGAGCTATGATTTTGATCACATGTGTTTTATGATTATTCAGGGGATCGAGATCGAGATCGTGCTTCGGGCGAGGGATCTTCCGCCGGGCCACGAGATTAGCGCGAGTGCGCCTTTTTGCTCACCTGTGAGTGGACAATTTCTTTTCACTGTCAATCGCGAGTAATTACATAAGTTTTACGAGCATGAGCATGCATACAAGATTATGTTTTATATGAGCATGTGTTATACGATTATGCCTATACCAGTATACATTACGTATATGCATTTATACATTGTTTCATGCATTTGCATCAAACTTTTTATGATTTGATTTACACAGAGTACAGTCTCAGTTTACGTTGTTGTATCGATACACCTGCATCTCGGCTGATCCCCGATTGATGCCTACCAGGAGGGGCAATACCCCGACGTGACAGGCGAGGGGCAGTACCCCGGAACCGAGGCCTTTCTGGCTAGAATCATGTGTGGGTCTGGGATCCCATGATTCGGACTGTACTAGAACGGATGTGTCCATGAGTGACCCCGTGAGATTTTCCATGTATGCTCTGTACGCGAGTTGGAGTCAGCGTCTCCTCGTGTACTATTTGATTTATTTATATTTTGACTCGCATATGTTTTTATAACATATATCATCTAGCGAAAGACATTTATTTTCGTCCACTCACTCTACACTACAAGAAAACATCACTTAGACCACGGAAACGTAATTGTTCCGTGGTCCAAGTGACACTTGGACGACGGAGACTTCTCCGTGGTCCAAGTAACACCTGGACGACGGAGATGGTATTCTTCGTCGTCCAGGTTCCCACCTAGACAATGGAGAAGTCTCCAAGGTCCAGGTGAGAACCTGGACGACGGAGATGGTATTCTCCGTCGTCCAGGTGAGAACCTGGACAACGGACCGACACGCCGTTGTCTAAGTAACGTCCACTTAGACGACGTACCGACACCTCCGTCGTCTAAGTGAAGCATTATATAAGCCCGATGCCAAACTCTCTTCCTCTCCCGCGGGAAAGTTTAAAGATTGAAGAAGAAGGAGAAGGAGATGGATCTCCGCTGACTAGCTAGCTAGCTTAACTGATATCGAGAAGGCCAGCAGGTACGTACGCAGTTAAAATTTGCTTAATATATATTTAGTTAAAACGTACATACATGCATGGATGTTAGCTACACATGTTAAATTATGTAATTGATGGATGTAGATCGAGTACGTATAATTAAGCGTAAATTAATGGACTAATTTATGTAATAATTAATTAATTATAATATTTTGTAGCAGTATGGACAAGAGTTGGATGAAGTTGAAGAATAGATGTGATGTCCAGTATATGGATGGAATTAGCAAATTTGTGAATTTTGCGATAGAACATGGTCAGGGAAAGAAGCATTTCAGGTGTCCGTGTCAGAAATGTCTTAATTGTCAGTATGTGGAGGTTAATGTTATGGTGCAACACCTGTACGAAAATGGTATGATGTGGAGTTACACTACATGGAGCGAGTATGGTGAAGCAGTAGAGTTCAGCTTAGCAGACTTCAGCTCAGGGTACAGTTACCAGGGTGCCTCATCCAGCGGTAGTGGTGCCGGCCCCTCAGCTTGCAACCCAACTGCAGATTTGGTCCATGATGCGTTTTCGGGATTTAGTCATGGTGGACACCAACACCAAGATGGAGGTTACAGTACCACTCATGAGCATGATGACACATTCCCCGCTGCTAGCTTGGCCACTGACACTAGTGAGATGGATAAGTACAACCGGATGCTACTTGAAGCGCAGACCTCGGTGTTCCCTGGATGTCGAGAGAATGTGTTGCAATATGTGATGGAGCAAATGAAGATAAAAGTGAAGCACAAAATGTCAGTGAGTGCCTTTGACGAAATTTAGGAGCAAATATGTAAGTTGCTTCCTGATGATCACAATCTTCCTAAATCTCATTATAAGGTTAGAAATATCTTGAGCAACCTCGGCCTAAAGTACAGGATAATTGACGCATGTCCGAATGATTGTGTGCTATTTTACAAAGAGTATAAAGATTTGGACTATTGTCGCGTATGTGGCCAGTGCAGATATGAGATGAATAGGAAGAGTTCAAAAAAGAGAATTCTTGTGAAAGTTGTTCGATATTTTCCCTTGATTCCCAGATTGCAGCGCCTGTACATGTCTCTACACATAGCAGAGGCGATGCGATGGTACGCAGAAAAGCGAATAGATGACGATGTCCTGCGACACGCCACGGATGGGGAGGGTTTCAAACATTTCGACAGAGAATTTGGAGACTTTGTTGCAGAGGTTAGAAATGTTAGACTCGGCCTATCTATAGACGGATTCAATTCTTGAGGAAGTAATAGCTCTGCCGTCAGCACTTGGCTAGTTATTCTGATGCCGTACAACTTGCCTTCGTGGATGTGCATGAACAAGAAATTTAATTTCCTTACTGTACTAATTCCAGGTCCTAAATCTCCAGGGTAGTGCTTAGATGTCTACCTCAGACCTTTGATCGACGAGCTAAAACTGTTGTGGGAAAATGGAGTCCCAACTTATGACAAATTCACTGACACAATGTTCACGATGAGGGCTGCCGTAATGTGGACGATCAGTGATTTTCCAGCGTATGGGATGTTAGCAGCCTGCAGGACAAAAGGATATAATGGATGTCCTATATGTTTGGATGACGTGAACTCTAGTTGGCACGCGGGGAAGGTGTGTTACTTGGGTCACCGTAGATGGCTTCCTCATGACCACCCCTGGCGACAAGATGAAACTCATTTCGACGGGATGGTACAGAACAATCCTAAACCCCGTAGTTGGTCAAGCGAAGAGATTTTAGAGAGGTTGAGCTATTTCGACTTTGGTGTGTTGACCAATGACGCGGATGTAAAGAAATGCAATCCAATTCCTCCACATGATCTCAGTTATTGGCATCACAAGAGTATATTCTTTGAACTCCCTTACTGGTCGAAGTTGAAGCTGAGGAACAACTTGAACGCGATGCACATAGAAAAGAATGTGTGCGACAGCGTGGTAAGAACAATTCTCGGTATTAAGTTCAAGACTAAAGATACTCCCAAAGCGCGCAAAGATCTGGAATCAATGAATCTACGTCATGCCTTGCGGTTGAGGAGGGATAGGAAATGAGTGTACAATAAGATGCTAGTTGCACCTTACACAGTGAAGCCGACACTTAGACGTTCTGTATTTCACTGGTTTAAGGGCGTTCGTTATCCGGCTATGTATGCAGCTACTATAACCGGAGCAGTGGACGAGGTGCAACATAAGTTTGTTGGTCTAAAGACACATGACTATCACGTTATGCTGCAACGTCTGATTCCAGTGGTAATTCAACCATATTTGCCTCGTGACGTCGTTGAACCAATAGTGGCCTTGTGCAGATGGAGGCAGAGGTTATGCGCCAGAGAATTAAAGAAGTCAGATGTGGTGGAATTGCAACAACAAATTGTGCACATCATTTGAAAACTAGAGAGGATTTTTCCCCCTGCTTTCTTTGACATCATGATTCACTTAATGATCCACCTGCCCGAGCAGGTGCTCATTTCTGGTCTGGTCCAGTACACTTGGATGTATCCTCAAGAAAGGTACATACAACTAATTAATTATACAGGTTTTTCGATTCATAATTTGTTCCACTGGAGATTACTAGCTAGCTATATGTACTTATTCTTATTGTACGTTTGATTTTGTAGACAGCTTGGACAGTATAAGTCATTCGTCAAAAACAGGTCGGCCCCGGATTGCTCCATAGCAGAGACATACCTAATGCATGAGTGTGTTACTTACTGCAACAGGTACCTCAAAGATCCACCACCTCCCACTGCCTCCGATCGCAGTGCCCGCATCAATCTTTCTGTCGTCACCAATCTTCCGACTGTTTAGAGGAGTATTAAAGGAATCGTTAACACGGGAAGAAATCGTTAACACGGGAAGAACTTATTGAGGCACATTGGGTAGTGTTGCGAGACTGTGACGAAGTTGAGCCGTACATGATGTCATACAGGGAGAGGCTTCAGGCGTTAAATCAAACCAAGAGTTCGGCGTGGATTGAGAAAATGGTTAAGAAGAAGATTCCCGAATATTTCTTCCAATGGGTACGTACGTACGTCTCGGTATTTAGTAATTTATATACATATCGATCATGTTTGTAGAAAGTAAACCCTTATATTTGCCCATTTTCGCAGATGATTGATCTGCAAAAATCAGAAAACCACGGGGGGTGGTGGTCCTGGCCAAAGCACTTGCTAGCAGGGAAGCCGATTAAACATTATATTTATCCCGGATGTTTTGTGAACGGTGTAAAGTTCCATTCATTGGCCCGACATGAAGGAATAAGAACACAAAACAGTGGGGTAGCGGTTGGGAAAGACAATGTGTGACGACCCGAACCAGAATCAGTTGTGTATTCGCCACGATTCTCGAGATTATGCTTAGTCGCAGTTTTACGATAAATATGTGGTTTGCCGATTCAATTCGCGACTATGTTTTCGGTCGAGAATTTGAATTGAGTGTCTGCACGGAAGTTGTAGAGTACGTGATTTTGAGCTCGAGGGCAGTTCCGGAAGATTTTTCCGATAACCGAGGAATATTGTGTGATTATTCGAAGTGTCGGTTTCCGACGAGTTTATTCGATTGTTTCGTGTTTATCCGAATCGTGATGGTTATTCGTTTCGAATCATTGATCGACCCGAGGCACGAGTATAAATATCGGAATAGTCGAGAATTAGTCGTAAAAACACTGTTTGACGTTGACCAAGCTTTGACTTTCCAAAACTGGAAAGTTGACCGTTGACCCGTGCGAGAAAACTTTCCCGATTGGTTTTGCAGTCCGACGACCCATTTTCCGGCCACCACCAACTTCGGCATGGGTATGGTTAGCTTCCCCTTTCCATTTCGAGTTGATTGGTACTTGAGTTTGATGAAATTGGTTGCGTTTTGGTTGAACCCGAATCGGGTCGGTTTCATGGATTCCGTCGAGGTTGGTTGGCCGTTTTCTGGCGAGCCACGGTGGTGGTGGTTAGGGGGGTTCGACTCCCCTTGCCTCTCTGAGTCTTATGGTGTACTTGGTTTGAGCTATTGTTGAGTTTTTAGATGGGTCCGATTAGGTCACCGGAGGGGATTTTTTCGTTCGGTTTTGACTGGATTTGGATGGGTTCCGGTGAGTTTTGGACTTCGGGGTAGAAGAAGAAAAGCTTTGGCTCGAGGAGACCTTGAAATCTGGAAAGTTTCGTCGTGAGATTTCACCGTTGACAGAGCGCCGCCGCCGCCGACGGCGGTCAACGGCGGAGCTCCGGTGAGGATTGACTTTTTCAGATTTCGACGTTTTTAATGTCGTTTTTCTCATAATCGCGTCCTGATTATCATCCATAGGTTTTCGGATCGATTTGGGTAGCCAATTTTCAGTCGAAGGTTTCGAGTGGAGATTTCGGGAATTCCGTTAATCATTTTGCATTGCATTGTTTGTTTCCGAGAACGGTTGGTTTCCGTGGTTCGGTACAGAGTTGTGGACTATGATTTTGATCAGTTGTATTTTATAAATGTTCAGGGGATCGAGATCGAGATAGTGATCGTGCTTCAGGCGATGGATCTTCCGCCGGACCACGAGATTAGCGCGAGTGCGCGTTTTGCTCACTTGTGAGTGGACAATTTCCTTTCACGGAATTCTTGCGAGTCTTTTATATGATTTACGAACTTGAGCATGCGTATTGAGAGTACAGATTACATGAGCATGTATTTTTACGATTATACGATTATACTGATACGGATATACGTATACGAGTATACATAAACTTATATGTTGTTTCATGCATTTGCATCGAACTGTTTATGATTTCATTTACACAGAGTACAATCTCAGTTACGTTGTTGTATCGATACACTTGGCTCTCGGTTGATCCCCGATGGTAGGCCGCCAGGAGGGGCGTAACCCCGACCTGACCGGTGAGGGGCGTTTCCCCGGAACCGAGGCCTTTCTGGCTTAGAATCACGTGTGGGTCTGGGATCCCGTGATTCTGACTGTACTAGCACGGACGTGTCCATGAGTGACCCCTTGGGATTTTTACTTGCATGCTCAGTACGCTGGAGGATTATGGTTTTACCTCAGTACCCAGCAGCGCAAGTATGAGGAGTTTACGAATTTGAGGCAGGGCAGTCTATCTGTACTTGAGTACCGGGATCGATTTATCCGTTTGTCTCATTTTGCGCGGGATATGGTGGCTACAGAGGAGGCCAAGTGTCGCAGGTTTGAGCTGGGATTGAATCTGAACATCAAGGCGACTTTGGCTACGATGCCTCGGAACAACTTTGACGAGTTTGTCAGTGCTGCACTCCGAGGCGAGGATATTGAGCAGGAGAGACAATAGAGGTATCAGCCGAGACGGTTTGAGGAAGGTGGACCGAGTCAGGGGCCTTCAAAGAGGCAGAGTTCTGATACTTCCGGTTCAGCTTCATCCTCAGGCGGTGGATCATATCACCCACCAGTTAGTGTACCGAGGCGGAGATCGTTATGGAGGAGAGATCGACCGTGACGGCCACAGGTAGTGGGAGTTCCAGCTGTTCTAGTTATCCGTGGCGTACTGGTGGTTCATTTGCTGTACCGAGGCAGTACCCGTTGTGTAGTCTCTACAGCTGACATCATGTGGGTCCATGTCAGCGAGGCCATATCACTTGTTTTCGTTGTGGCCAGGTGGGTCACTATGCGAGGGAGTGTCCTCAGATGTATGGTGATGATGGACAGGCGGCCCAGAGTTCCGGAGTAGAGCGAGGTGCCACTTCGGGAGTTCTACCAGCACAGTTTGCAGGTCAGGGTAGGCAGCAGGGACAGCCCCAGCGAGGACGACCATCAGGACAGGCGAGGGTTCATGCTATGACTCTACGTGAGGGCAGAGTATCACCAGAGGTCGTTATCGGTACGTTACATGTTTTTGGTATTCCAGTACTTGCATTGTTAGATCCAGGTGCCACACATTCATTCATATCATTTAGTCATCATTAGCTACGGTACCTGCATCTCCACTTTCGGGGTTGTGGAGAGTGTTGTATCCGTCAGGTGAGGTTGTAAGCATCGGTTGGGTTTACCGAGACTGTGAGGTGTTTATTGATGGCCATGGACAAGGGTTGGAAACTCTACACTAGGCTAAGTGTTTAGATATGTATGTGGTAAATGAAAGAAAAGGCTTAACGTAGGCACAAAGAGGTAATCTAAGGGTGTCGCAACTCGTGCGCACAAAAGGACACATGGTTTTTTTTTGGGTTAAGTGGTGGTAACCTAATTTGCCTTTAATCATATCCAAAATCAGAGCATATATCAACTTAAAAGCTTTGTAAATCTACATGAGTAAGTTCTAGTAATCTCTAGTTCATTAAAGTCTATGGCAAGCAATTAGATGAGGCATGTTTTTTTTTTTATTTTGAAAACCAAATGCACGAAATTCACTCTCAAATGAAGTAATGTAGGCTCAAAAACTCACTTTTAGGTTTGTATGATTTAAAACTTATTCTAACATGCAAAATCTATACCATGTTTAAGCATACCATATCCACTACATGTTATGATAATCAAAATATCTCACTTATCACAAGAAATCAGTTTAGTGCTTATTCAACGCCATATGTATTCTTTTTCGGTCCATTTTCATCATAGACTAACTAAGGGCATCCTAAAAATGAAAAAGACTCTTTAAAAACACTTAGTTAAGCAAAAAGACACCAAATAAATTTTTTATTTTTTTTAGGGCATCATCCGCCGGAAAGTTCCATTGTCCGCTCAGTTTTTATGATTTTATGACTCAAATAAAGTTGTAAACCCCTCCCCCACACTTAAACTCTACATTGTCCTCAATGTATTTAACGGAAACATAGAACTAAGTATGAAGAGAGAGACCCACGAAAATTTTAGCTAAACAAAGTAAATATACAATGAAATTAAAAAGATAAGGGAGGAAAGAACAAATCCTTGACGATTCCTCCATTGGGTTGCCTCCCAACAAGCGCTTGTTTTTTAACATCTTACATCCTAGACGTAAAGTTCCTCATGTTGTGTTACCGATTTGGTGGTTGAGATTGAGGAGGGAGATGGCCAGATTCACGGAATTGACCCATGAAGTCCACGAGTTGGCCCATTTACTTTTTGATTTCGGTGATGTCTCGGCCATGTGTTTCCAACGTCTCCTTTGCTTTTGCTTGTCCCTCCAAGAAAACTTGTGTTGAAGCGGACAATTGAGTGAACATCTTGTCATAGTCCGAATTTGTAAATTGTTGTTGAACTGGAGGATATTGTTGCATAGGTCGCATCGTTGGAATGGGAGCTTGATGTATTGGCTGCCTTGGTTAGAAGGGAGCACGTTGGTAGCCTTGTTGAGGTGCCGGAGGGTTTAAACATCCCTCATTGCTGCTCCACTTGAAACCTGGATGATCTCGGTTGCCAAAATTGTTGTTGTTGTAATTGTTGTAACGTTGGCCCCCTTGATATCCTCCAATAGCATTAACTTGCTCCGGATCTCCATTTTGTTCCACCACATTAGGGCATTGATCATTATGGTGCCCTTGTAATTGACATACTCCACACGTTGGTCCTTGAGCTGCCTTGGCTCTCTTTTTCTCTAATTCAAGCAGTTGCTCTAACATGGAAGTTAGCTTGTCATACTTCTCATCCTTAACTTGCGTTGAACTAGCTTCATTCACTTGTTTTCGTGGAGCCATCCCATATTGAGCATCATTATTGACTCGGTTTTCCAACAAAGTTCGAGCTTCTATCTCATCTAAATCCATGAATGCTCCGGTTGCAGCGGCATCAAGAAGCTCTCTATCAATTGGTTTTAAACCATCATAGAAGTAGTTCATGAGGTTTGTCTCGGAAAAACCATGGGAAGGGCAGGTGGCACATAGAACTTTGAAACGGTCATAATATTGGCCAAAAGACTCATCTGATGCTTGTGTAATTCCCGTGATCTTCTTCCTCAAAACAGTGATCTTTGAGGCCGGAAAGTACTTAGCCAAGAACAGGTCCGTAAGTTGCTTCCATGTCGTGATGTGGTTAGGCGGGAGTTCCAAAAGCCAAGTTTGAGCTCTATCAATCAATGTAAAGGGAAATGCTTTGAGCTTGAAGAGTTCTTCATCGGCATCCGTAGGCTTCATACTCATGCAAATGAACTGAAATTGCTTGAGATGCATGTTTGGATCTTCATTTGACAGCCCATGGAAGATTGGTAAACGGTGTAGGAAGCCACTCTTCAACTCAATGTCCTTCTTGTCATCTTAAGGATCTGGAAATCGAATGCACGAAGGACCGCTACTCCATTCGGTTGAGCAAGTACGTTGGCGAAGAGATCGCTTCTCATTGATGGGAGGATTCGGTGGGTTGTTGCGTGCCATCTCTTGCTCTTCTTCTTGTGAGTGCTCGGTGGAGGGATGGGATGAGTGTGGAGAGTCTAAATACTCCTCAATGAGAGGCTGCTCGAAATCTTGGTCCCTTGGAACTGCTTGAGACTTCAAGTGAGCTAAACGGTCCGTGAGTGCTTGAAGATTGATCTTAGGAGTTGGATGGGAGCTGGACATTCAAGGTTAGCTATAGAAAAACTGCTCATCCAACAAAGATCAAGTGTTAGTATCAAAAGGATACACAAGGAATGCAAGATACTAACCAAAATTGTAAAAAAAAAAAAAAAAAACACACGAAAACACACTAAACTCACGAAAACACACCAAAATGAATTACATAAAGAAAAACAAGGCACAGACACACGAAAGCTTGTAAAAACACTAAGGTAAGACACTTCAAGAATTTTAAACGTGAATGCAAGGCTTTAGACACCCTAACATGAATGCATAGATAAGTTAGGACTCAATTTACACGTTTTCTGCAAAATTAAGCATATATACAATGCAAAGACTTAGAAACACATATATACAAGTAAGGTAATGCAAGCATACCATGTTTCATTCAAATTCATGCTCAAAACACTTAAATTGTCATTCAAATGCATCAAACAAGAGTCTAAGTGAAAAATGACGTGAATGCATAAGAGAAAAACGTTAGAACCTGCAGAAAACACACAAAGTTACGTGCTAAATACATGATGCAAACGTGACCTTTCTTTTGGCCTCATGCCCCTAACTTCACTTAGGTTAGGGTGTGTGGTAATGAAATTCACACATCACAAAGCCGCCAGAAGGTTAATGCAATCTACAAATGCAAGTGGTTAATCCTTTACAAGTTTATGAGTATAAAAGTATAAGTATACACAAAACACACGAAATATGTATAGTAATATGCACAAGTATTTTGTTCATTGGGTTTTTCGTCTCTCTTCAAAAGAAATGTACAGATTTGATCTTTCGGTCGTTCATTGGACGTGCGACCCGCGCGATAAAGTATAAACTCTCAATTAATCGGCCTAGGTTCAATCGAAAAACATGGCTAGTTAGGGATAGAGATAACGCAAGAGGTAGGACTAATTTCGACATAACATCCCGAGGCTAACCGGGCCAATGGTATGTACTCCATTGATGTTAGTCTTTCTTAGATCCAAACCTGTCACCAGTCATAACCCGATCTAGACACCATGTCCGGCATTCAGCCAATCTTTCGAGAATTTACACTCCCTCAAGTCCATAGCAAACTCCGCCCTCAACCTTATGTCCATAACTTCACTTAGGTTATGGTGTGTGGTGATGAAATCCACACATCATGAGGGGTTAAGGAGATAAGCACGGAAAAGAGGCGCCATCTATTCCAATGAGTGCGACCTAATGAACCAAACCGATCCACTCTTTCAAATTGAGACACCTTTAACGTGATAATTATCTACATGGCTGCAAAAACAGATTTGTTAGTATGAACAAGTATTGGTTACGTATAGAATTATAAAATAATAAAAAAAAAATTTCGAAGTTATTTACATGCTTTTGTAATATTCACACAATTTCACACATATACAAACGAAATCACACACTTACTTTACAATCCCCCGCAACGGCGCCAAAATTGACTCGCATCTTTTCAAGCATTTAATTAAACACTCAATTGAACAAAAACACAATTAAAACCCTTTTTTGTTGATGTAGCATTGGTAAATAGGGTATCGTTCTTAACCGGGGATTGAGGGTGCATGCATGACTATGCTATGGTTAAAGGGGGGTTTATAAGTTGGTTGTTTATAATCTACGAAAATAAAGACAGAAAATGGTTAGTAAACACATAGAGAAATCCTAGGTTCTATCATGCTTCACTCATAGACAAGTAGAAAACAAACAAGAACAAAGAACCCTAAACATGCTTACTAGGCCGAAAATAAAAGCTATTCTACATATGTACATGATCAACTCGTCATACTTACCTCATTCCTTTATAACCTAATCATATTATATGCAACCTAAGTTTTATCTAGGCCTTTACTACGTGGTTCGCATGCATCTTTCATAATTAAGTGACTAAACCAAGATTGCTCGCATCTAGACACATCATTAACCTAAACCAAGATTGCTCGCATTTAGATTAAAGAATTAAGTGAAGAAGACACATTATATAACCTAAACCAAGATTGCTCGCATTTAGATTAGCACAAAGAAAGAACTTAGACTCGAAATAGATGACATAAAATAGAATTAGAATTATATTACAAAAACATGTCTTTACACTCTACACAAAACTGAAATTCATTACAAGGAGAAAGTAGAGGGATCGAAATACACTCTTTGTGTCGTGATTGCAGTCGCAAAGCATGTACAAGATCCTTCTATGGATGGATAGATGAACCCTCGGATTGCCTAAGATTGCTCTAGGTGGAGGCCGAGTGTTTATGGTGTGGAGGGTGGCGTTCCTTGAAGAAATCTCGAGTATTTGTGGAGAGGAAGTGTTTAAGGCAGAGACTTGGCTTGTATGATGAGTTCTTTTTTGAATGAGGACTAGCTCTTGTATTTATAGGTGAAGAATTCCAACTTTCCTCTCCAAACTATGTTTTCCTAGTGTACCCGGGTAGAATTGACAGCTTGTGACAGCCCGTCTTGAAACATCTTTTCCGGGAGTTCTAGAGCTCCGAAAATTATGATTTTGGATTCGTTGAAAAGATCAGCTCGAGAACTTGAAGAAGACATATATGATCACTATATTTGGAGTTGAATTGCAGATTCTGTGATACGTTGAAGATTGATGAGCTGGCAGGCATATCTTCCTTTTCCTACTAGAAGTAGGGAAATCTTGATCTTTCCATATCTTGTATTTCTTCAGCTCCAAGTCATTTTGGCCAAACCTACCATATATTGTAGGATATTTTGATCTTTAAATAAGGCACTTTTCAGATATACTTAATACTTTTGATCCTCCATCTATTCGGTAATATCTCCTTGCTTGATTTTGCCCAAAATGCTTGCTAATTTTCGATCCACCATTTGAAATTTCTTCATTTTGCCTTGCGTCATTTTAGTAACTTGAGAAGACCATTTCGGATCCATATTTTGCTACGTCATTCCTAGTTTATTTAGGACACTTCTCTACTTAGCTCATTTTATGCTCCAAATCACCTCCTTTATTGTACTCCTTTATTCAAAACCTAAAAACAATAAAGTAAGTAAGAAATGATAGTACTAAGGTCAAAACAAAGCTAAATGTAAAGAGAAAGACGTTAAGAATCAAGCATAAAATGCGTAGATCAACATTCATTCATATCATTTAGACTGTCATCATTAGCTACGGTACCTGCATCTCCACTTCCGGGGTTGTGGAGAGTGTTGTATCCGTCAGGTGAGGTTGTGAGCATCGGTTGGGTTTACTGAGACTGTGAGGTGTTTATTGATGGCCATGCATTAGCTGCAGATCTGTTACTGCTTGATATTGTGGATTTTGATTTGATCTTGGGTATGGACTTCTTGGAGTCGCATTGGGCCATGTTTGACTGCCACAGGAAGGAGGTCACGTTTCGACGACCAGGGTTACCTGAGATACTGTTCCGTGGCGAGAAGAACACTTCACTACCGTGTTTAATTTCCGCGATGAGGGCGGATCGGTTGATGAAGAAGGGTTGTGTTGCTTACTTAGCCCATGTTGTGGACACCACACCTGCAGTGCCGGATCTCGGTAGTATTGAGGTTGTTTCCGAGTTTCCGGATGTGTTTCCAGTAGAGTTACCTGGTATACCCCCTGTACGGGAGATTGATTTTACTATTGAGTTGTTGCCGGGTACGGGACCGATTTCCCAGACACCGTATCGTATGGCGCCTGCGGAGTTGAAGGAGTTGCAGATTCAGCTCTAGGAGTTGTTAGAGAAGGGATTCATTCGACCGAGTGTTTCTCCGTGGGGTGCTCCAGTGTTGTTTGTGTGGAAGAAGGATGGGTCCATGCGGTTGTGCATCGACTATCTGAAGCTGATTCAGGTTACAGTGAGGAATAAGTATTTGTTACCGCGGATTGATGACTTGTTCGACCAGCTTAAGGGAGCATCAGTCTTTTCGAAGATTGACCTTCGATCCGGATATCATCAGTTGAGGATCCGAGACTCAGATGTAGCCAGGACGGCATTCAGGACGCGGTATGGGCATTATGAGTTTTTTGTTATGCCGTTTGGGTTGACCAACGCCCCCGCAGCTTTCATGGACTTGATGAATCGGGTGTTCCGACAGTTCCTGGACAAGTTCGTGATTGTATTCATTGATGATATTTTGATCTATTCCAGGAGTGTGGGCCAGCACAAGAAGCACTTGCGAGCAGTGTTGCGTACTTTGCGGGACCATCAGTTGTTCGCGAAGTTTAGCAAGTGTGAGTTCTGGTTGGACAGTGTGAAGTTTCTGGGCCACGTGATTTCGGCCGAGGGAGTTAGTGTTGACCCTGACAAGATCGAGGCCGTGCTGAATTGGAGTAGACACACTACTGTGCCGGAGATTCGGAGTTTCTTGGGGTTAGCAGGCTATTACCGACGGTTTGTACAGGATTTCTCCCGGATTGCTACACCATTGACCAGATTGACAAAGAAGGGCGTCAAGTTTGAGTGGTCTGATGCGTGCGAGGAGACTTATTTGCTCCTGAAGGAGAAATTGACTACCGCACCAGTTCTGACGTTGCCAGACGATAGTGGTGAGTTTGTTGTGTACAGTGATGCGTCGAAGTTGGGCCTTGGCTGTGTGTTGATGCAGCATGGTAGACTTGTGGTATATGGTTCCAGGCAGCTGAAACCACATGAGATCAACTATCCGACGCATGATTTGGAGTTAGCCGCTATCGTGTTAGCGTTGAAGAGTTGGAGGTATTATTTGTATGGTGCTCAGTGTAAGATTTACACTGATCACAAGAGTCTCACCTACTTGCGGACGCAGCCGGATCTGAACATGAGGCAGCGCCGATGGATGGAGTTGAACAATGATTACGATTGCACGTTTGAGTACCATCCAGGGAAGGCCAATGTTGTAGCTGATGCACTTAGCCGGAAATGGATTTTTTGGGGCAGTCACGGTTTTCATGTCTTTCCCCTGGGCTTTTCGGTTTCTGTGCCCAGTTTGCAGTTCAGGTTTTGGTTTTTCACGTCGCGGATTGGAGGCTAGTGATCTGAGCTACCTGTGCTTTCCAGTAGGTTCTTGTTTTGCCTACTGATGTGTATATTGTATATATTTACACTAGAGGTCGCTCTGATACATTCTGATACATTCTGATACATGTTTTATACGGATTTTGTCAGATATATACATATACTTTAGTATGTTTACTGTTTATTGCTTATAATATGATTTTGAGAAATGGATTTTGTGATTATTCAGGGGTTCGTGATTGTTCGTTTGGCGAGGGATTTTCCGCCGGATCACGGGTCAACGCGAACTGCGTTACGCTAGTCTGTGAGTGGACAATTTCTTTTCACGGATTGATTGCGAGTCTTTATTCACGTTTTACAAACTTGAGCATGCATACGAGATTTTGATTTACGTGAGCATGTGTTATACGATTATGCCTATACCAGTATATATTACGTATACGCATTTATATATTGTTTCATGCATTTGCATCGAACTATTTATGATTTGGTTTACACATAGTACAGTCTTTAGATATGTTGTTGTATCGATACACTTGCATCCCGGCTGATCCCCGAGGTTGTTTACCGGGGGAGGCTGTGACTCTTGACCCGAGGCCTTTACCGGGGGGGAGGCAGACCTCTGACTTGAGGCCTTTCTGGCTAGAATCACGTGTGGGCTAGGGATCCCGTGATTCAGACTGTACTAGCACGGATGTGTCCACGAGTGACCCCGTGAGATTTTTATGCATGAGGAGTTAGAGTCTCCCTCGTGTACTATTTGATTATTCATGCATCTGGACTCGAATATGTTTTTATAACGTATATATTATTCGGTGAAAGACATTTTTTTTCGTCCACTCACTCTAACAGTTTTCATGTCTTTCCCCTGGGCTTTTCGGTTTCCGTGCCCAGTTTGCAGTTCAAATTCTGGTGTCGCACGTCGTGGTCGGAGGCATAGTATTCGAGCGATGTTTCTTTTATGGTACGTTCTTGGTTTGGCCTACTATTTGTATATGTATACTAGAAGTTGCTCTGAGTATTCTGTTGTATATCTTTGTACGATTTTCCCCGGATTTCTGTAAAGTATAGATATATTTACTACTTTACATTATTGTTGATATATTGAGAAATCCGGATGAGATTGGTGCCCACGGTTTGATTTTTGGATGAAGTGTATTTTCCGGGTGCAGTTAATGGAAATTCCGCGTTAGTAGCGTTACTCTGCCGAAATTTTTATGGTTTTTGTTAGTTCGTGTTTTCAGAAGGGGTTTGATTCCGGTTTAGGCAACTAAATCGGAGTTGGGTCCTTTCAGTTTGGTATCAAAGCATTAGGTTATAGGTTCTGTAGACTTCTGTAGTCGTGTTTGCTGAGGATATTTGAGAATGTACAGCATGTCTGGAATGGTGACCCGACCGGCCGGCGGATACTCATCAATACTCCGGGTGTTGTATGCTTTCAAATATTTAAAGTTCCATGATTACGTTCCACTTGTTGTGAACGATGTTTTATTCATTAGGATGCCTCCTTGACGTGCTTTCCGTGTCGGTACGGTTGTGGATCCTATTGAGGATCAATCGACGCGCGATTTACCAGTGAATTGTGGGTTTGGATGAGTATTCTTAATTCAGAGATTTGTGTGGTATAGTTTGCCTGGTTGTGCGTGTATGAGCGTCTACATGTTGCCTCAGAGCAGAGAATTGTGGCAGTTGATGTTTTTGCCTGAGTCAGATCATTGCATTTGGTGGGCTGGTATGGTGTGAGTTGTTGTTGTGACTCCATGGCCTACATTCAGGGTATTGTTTTTTACAGTAATGGTTCAATCAGGCTATCCAACGATGGAAATATGGAGTGTTTACCCACCTGAGGAAGAAATGTATTGTTCACATATTTGTTCCTGTTTGCACGAGTTATGTGGCTGCAGAGGAAGCAATACACGAGGTTGGAGATGAGTTTGAACCTGAGCATCAGAGGAATCTTGATTGTTATGCCTCGAGACAACCGTGAGGAGCTTCGTGTGCTGCACTCAGAGGCGAGGCTATTGAAAAGCAAAGGTGTACGCGGTTTCCGATGTCTTGGTTTGAGGAAAGTGGACTTAGTCGAGATATTTGTTGAGGTTAAGTTCAGGTACCTCGGAATCAGTGACTTCATGAGGCTGTGGCCTTTTCGATTATGTTGGGGATCATCAGATCAAAGAAGAGGATCCGTTTGGTGGTGATGGAGATCACAGAGTAGCGGACTTGCTCCTATGGCATGAGTTTGGGTGATCGTTGGTGATCCTTCCTCGCAGCAGGTGTCGCCGTGACTTGTGTTCATGGAGCACTTTTAGTTGCTATAGCAGTGGCCAGGAGGGTCACGTTACGAGGAGTGTCCTCAGCCAGCTGTTTTAGTGGTTCTACAGCTCGGAGTTCACGAGGAGATCATGATGCTTTTTCCTGGACTTTGATCAATGTAGCCCTTTTGATGACTTAATCAGCAAGTCACAATTGATGTGGGCGGCTAGTTGGGCATGTTGGAGTTCGTGCCACGACCTTGTTTGAGGACAGAATTTTTCTCCGAGGTTACTGTTGCTTGATATCCATGGTTGTTGTACCTGCATCTCCACTTCCGAAGTTTTGGAGAGTGTTATATCCATCCGGAGGTTGCGAGATCTTTGTTGGAGGTCATGGCTTAGCTGTTGAGCTGTTATTGCTGGATACCGTTGATTTTGTTACGATGTTGAGTATGGACTTTTGGCGACACATTTGGCTGTGTTCGGGTGTCTCGAGAAGGAGGTTGTGTTTCGACGACCAGACTTTTCCCCGAGATACTGTTTCGCGGTGATGGTCGAGCTGATGGTGGAAACGAGTTGTGTCGTTGCTTAGCTTATGTTGTGGGTATTACGCTTGATGTGCCCGACATTGACGACATTGGTGGTTCCCGAGTTTCCAGGTGTGTTCTGGAGGAGTTACCAGGTATTCCTCCATTTCGGGAGACTGACTACACCATTGAGCTTTTACCGGGCGCTGGACTCATATCATCGACATTATGTCGTTCGATACCAGCGGAGCTGATGGAGCTATCGGTTCGACTTCGAGAGTTGCTGGAGGAGATTTCGTGCGACCCAGCGTATCCGCGTGGTGTGCTCTTGCATTGTTTGTGCAGAAGATGGTTGGTTCGATGAGGTGGTGCATTGACTACCGGAAGCCTGATTCGCTTCAGAAAAGAGTAAGTATCCTCCGCTTCGGATTGACGATTGGTTTGATCAGCTCATGTGAGCTTCAGTCTTTTCGAAGGTTGATTTCGGGTCCGGATATTATCAGTTGAGGATCGATGAGTCAGATGTGGCTATGACAGCTTTCGGATCTCGGTGCGGGCATTAGGAGTTCTTGGTTACGCCGTTTGGTTGACCAATGTTCCGCAACTTTTATGGACTTGATGGACCAGGTGTTCAGACGGTTTCTGGACGAATTTGCGGTCGTGTTCGTCGGCAATATCCTGATTTACTCCAGGAGTGTGGGCCAGTACCTGAAGCAATTGCGAGCAGTTTTGCGGATTTCGCGTGATGATCAGCTATTTGTGAAGTTCAGCCAGTGTGACTTTTGGCTTATTAGCATGAAGATTTTGGGCCACGTGATGTTAGCCGAGGGAGTTGGTGTGGATTCTGACCAGATAGAAGTTGTGTTAATTTGGGGATTGCCCTACCATTGTACCAGAGATTGGGAGTCTCTTGGGTTTAGCAGGCTACTATCGGTGCTTTGTGAAAAGAACCAACCCCGATTTAGTTGCCTAAACCGGAATATAACCCCTTCGAAAACACGAACCAACAAAAATCAACAAATTTTCGGCAGAGTTTCGTTACTAACGTGGAATTACCATTACCTGCACGCGGAAAATACACTTCATCCTATGCCACAAAAATCAAACCGTGGGCACCAATCCCATCCGGATTTCTCAATATATCAACAGTAAAGTAAAATAATAAATATATCTGTGCTTTACTGAAATCCTGAGTAAAATCGTATAAACATGTACATCAGAATACTCAGAGCGACCTCTAATGTATAATCATATAAGTATACCACAGTAGGTAGAACAATAAACCTACTGGAAGAAACAAGGTAGCTCGAGCACTATGCCTCCGACCACGACGTGCGACACCAGAGTCCGAACTGCAAACTGGGCACGGAAACCGAAAAGCCCAGGAGAAAGACATGAAAACTGTTAGAGTGAGTGGACGAAAATAAATTTCTTTCACCAAGTAATATAAGTTATAAAAACATATGCGAGTCGAAATATAAATAAACCAAATCAAATAGTATACGAGACGCTGACTCCAACTCGTAAACAGAGCATGCATGGAAAATCTCACGGGGTCATTCATTGACACATCCGTGCTAGTACAGTCAGAATCACGGAGTCCCAGACTTCCACGCAATTCTAGCCAGAAAGGCCTCAGGTCAGAGGTCTGCCTCCCCCCGGTAAAGGCCTCGGGTCAGGAGTCACAGCCTCCCCCGGTACACATCCTCGGGGATCAGCCGGGATGCGAGTGTATCGATACACCAACATATATAACGACTGTACTCTGTGTAAACCAAATCATAAATAGTTTGATGCAAATGCAATAAACAGCATATAAATGCATATACGTAATGTATAATGATATAAGCATAATCGTCTAACACATGCTCGTATAAATCGTAATCTCGTATGAAATCTCATGCTCGTAAAGCTATGATCATACTGCATGCTCAAGTTCGTAAAACGTATATAAAAGACTCGTAATCAATCCGTGAAAAGAAATTGTCCACTCACAGACTAGCGTAACGCAGTTCGCGTTAACCCGTGATCCGGCGGAAAGTCCCTCGCCAAAAGAATGATCACGAACCCCTGAATATTCACAAAATCCATTACTCAAAGTCATAACTCGACAATTCAAAACAAATCACGAGAAACCACAGTTCTCGGAAACACGTAATTCAATGTCGACGAATCATCGAAAATCCGATATTTACACCTCAATACCTCGCTGTACTTTCGGACGCTCAAATCGAGAAACGAACCTCTCCACGGCGCGATTTCGAGTGAAATGACATGAAACTTGTCGAAAACCCCAAAAAGTCAAAGTTGACCGTTGACCGTCGCCGGCGGCGCCACCACCAACCTGAAATTTTCCCAGCGGAGCAACAACTATTCCATTCAAAATCAGCCACTGAGCAACTTTGTCAACTGCATCGAAGGCCAATTCTTACTCTAACTAGTCCAATTTCATGTAAAACCGAATTGATACACAAATTTCAAATCCAAAATTCTCCATCCACAATCAAAATTAGGACTCCATACTTACATGGTTAGAATCATGAAGTTGAGGGCTTCAAAACCCATTCCTTGGTTTGGCTCGAATCAGCCGGAATTCAAGAACCCGAAATCACCCAAAAATCTCAAACTTTTGGCCGGAATTTCTCTCTCCACCGTCCACCTCGCCGTTCACGGTGGCCGGGATTGAGATGAGGGGAGCTAGGCGAGTCGAACGGGACCGGTGCCGCACCGTGGGGTGGCCGGAAGCTCCATGCCGCCGTGGAGGACGTGGCTTCCCGTCGTGAAGCTTATCTCCACCGAGTTGACTCAGTCAACTCGATCAACAACATAAATGCCAAATGTTGACTTGCCCAAAATAGCAACCTTCTATTTATAGGCCTTCCCAAATTGGAAATCACATAATTCACTTTTCGGCAAACTTCAAATACCCGTAACTTTCTCGTCGTAATTCTGATTCCGATAATTCTCGCGGCAACAAACTCGACTCGACATGTTCTTCAATTATCACCCAAAGTCAAACACATCGATGAAACCGATAAAAAGTCAACTGTTCAAACCAACACATATTTAAACCGACTAAATAATCAACAATCGGAAATATTCACAACTTAATCTTCGTAACTCGGAATAATGCTCCGGAAGTTCCCACGAGCTCGAAATTAAATTCTCAACAACTTCCGTGAAGAAGCCGAAACCAAATTCTCGTCCGGTAACTTTGTCGTTAAGAACATCACCATTTAAATCCGATTACAATAAAACTTCAAATATTCATATTTTATTCCTCGGTCGTCTAAATAATGATCCGGAACCGTCCACGAACTCGAAATCACACATATAACGACTCTCGAGAAGAGACCCAGCTCCAATTCTTGGCCAATAATTTAGTAGTTATCAAGTCCGGCGATTCACATAACTGTCGGAAATCTGCGATAACACGCGAGCTCACAGATTAAGCTGATCACACTGCTGATTTTGTTCTGGGTCGTCTCACTTTGTGTAGGATTTTCCCGGATTACCATTTCACTTTCCGGATTGACGAAGAAGGCGTCAAGTTCGAGTGGTTCGATGCACGCGAGGAGAGTTTATTACTCCTGAAGGATGGTTGACCGTTGCTTCGGTTTTGACCTTACCTGATGACCGTGATGGGTTCGTGGGTTATGGCGATGCATCGAGTTTTGGATTTGGTTATGTTTTGATGCAGTGTAGCAGAGCAGTGGCTCATGGTTTCAGGTAGTGGAAACCTTATGTAGTTGCATATCCTGTGTATGATTTGGGAGTTGCTGTCCTTGTGTTAGTATTGGACAGTTCGAGACACTATTGCTACGGCGTGCAGCGCAGTGTAGGATGTACACTGATCACTTGAGTTTCATCCACTTGCATATTCAGCCGGATTTGAGCTTGAGGCAGTGTAGATGTATGGAGTCGACTAATGACTATGGCTGCACATTTGAGTTTATTTGGGAGAGGCTATTGTTGTTGATGATGCATTCAGTCTGAAGTCAGGAGCTTCAGTGTTTCATATGTGTGTGGCTCGAGTTTCCGTGTTCGTCGAGTTATGCGCTACGGGAGCTGAGTTCGAGTGTGATGATGTTGAAGCTCATTTTTTTTTTTGCGTGCGATATGCACTAGTGGTGCGAAGATGTGTCAGATACTCCGAGTTTTCTACTCGTGACGTAACCTAAAGAGGAATGTAGCAACTTGTGTGAGCAGACGCCACATTTTTCGACAGGCGATGGCAGCGAGGCAGAGACTTGCCAGAGAGTTATAGCCATTGGAGATTTCCGATTAGAAGTTGGAGTTTGTCGCTGTGGATTTGGTGGAGATTGTCCATTTTCGTGGTGTACCTGTGTCCCAATTCGCTGACCGGGATAATCAGCTACAACAGAGTGTTGGCAAGCATTGCAGAGAGCATTGGGGACCAGATTACAGTTTATTACCGGTTCTTAACCTCGGATTGGCAGGCGATCTTTGAGGATTATTCAGATTTTGGAGGGCATGTTGTGGTGTTTTGTATTGCAGTTCCGAGAGATTTAGGACCAACAGTTTCAACTATTCGAAATTGCATGCAGTACCAGTTTGTGACGACCCAGAACAGAATCAGTATGAGGAATCAGATTAATCTACGAGTTCGCGTGTTATCACAAGTTTCCGACAGTCGTTTGAATCGCCGGACTTGTTAACGACTTAATCATTGGCCGAGAATTGGAGCTGGGTCTCTTCTCGAGAGTCGTTGTACGTGTGATTTGAAGTTCGTGGGCGGTTCCGGATCGTTATTTGGACGACCGAGGAATAAATGATGAATATTTGAAGTTTGATATAATCGGGTTAAAATGGTAGATTTGTTAGCGACTAAATTACCGAACTAGAGTTTGATTTCGGCTTCTTCACGGAAGTTGTTGAGAATTTAATTTCGAGCTCGTGGGAACTTTCGGAGCATTATTCCGAGTTACGATGATTAAGTTGTGAATATTTCCGATTGTTGATTATTTAGTCAGTTCAAGAATGTGTTTGGGTTGAATAATTGACTTTTCATCAGTTTGGTCGATGTGTTTGACTTCGGGTGATAATTGAAGAATACGTCGAGTCGAGTTTGTTGCCGCGAGAATTATTGGAATCGGAATTACGACGAGAAAGTTACGTGCATTTGAAGTTTGTCGAAAAGTGTAATTAAGGGAGTTTCCATAAATAGAAAGTATTTATTGTGGGTTACCATTTCAGGAAAGTCAAAAATCAAGCATTTATGTTGACCGAGTCAAACTCGGTGGAGGTGAGATATCACGGCGTCCTCCACGGCTCGCCGGCGATGGTCCTTCATCCGGCCACCTCCGAGCCCGACTCCGGTCCCAAACGATGCGCCCCGGCCACCCCGTCCCACTCCCGGCCACCTCTCACGGCGTGGGACGCCGGAGGAGGAGAATTTTCCGGCCTAAATTGGAGGAATTTTCAGTGAATTCGGACTATACTTTTTCGGCCGATTCAAGCTACAACAAGGACTGGGTTTTGTAGCCCTCATCACCATGAAGCTACCATGTAAGTTTGGTGTTCCAATTCATCTTGTACATGGAGAATTTTGGAATTGAAATTTGTGTGAACATTCGGTTTTACATGAAATTGACCTAGTTAGAGTCAGAATTGGACTTCGGTGCAGTTATGGAAGTTGCTCAGTGGGTGATTTTGCATGGCATAGAGGTTGCTCCGCCGGGAAAATATCAAGTTGGTGGCGCCGCCGCCGCTGGGGGTGGTCTACGGCGGCGGTCAACGGTCAAACTTTGACTTTTTGGGGTTTTCGACAAGTTGCATGTCATTTCACTCGAAATCGCACCCCGATCGGAGTGGGGAGGTTCGTTTCTCGATTTGAGCATCTGAAAGTATAGCGAGGTATTGAGGTGTACGTATCGGATTTTCTACGATTCGTCGACTTTGAAGTACGTGTTTCCGTGAACGGTGGTTTCTCGTGATTTGTCTTGTATTGTCGAGTTATGATTTTGAGAAATGGATTTTGTGAATATTCAGGGGTTCGTGATCGTTCGTTTGGTGAGGGACTTTCCTCCGGATCACGGGTTAACGCGAACTGCGTTACGCTAGTCTGTGAGTGGACATTTCGTTTCACGGATTGATTGCGAGTCTTTTATATATGATTTACGAACTTAAGCATGCAGTTTGACTATGGTTTTACGAGCATGTGTTTTACGATTATACATATATGGATATGCGTATACGAGTATACATACATATATATATTATGTTTTATGCATGTGCATGAAAAGGATTTATGAGTTGGTTTACACAGAGTACAGTCTCGGTTACGTTGTTGTATCGATACACACTGGCTTCTCGGCTGATCCCCGAGTACGCTCCTGGGGGGACACATATCCTGACCTGAGGTCTTTCTGGCTAGGAATCACGTGTGGGTCTGGGATCCCGTGGTTCAGACTGTGCTATCGCGTGGTAGTTCATGAGAGACTCTGCGATGTATTTACGATGCATGCTCTGTACGCGTGAGGAGTTAGAGTCTCCCTCGTGTACCATTTCCTTTATTTATGCATTTGCATTTAGAATCGCATATGTTTTTATAACGTATATATTATTTGGTGAAAGACATTTATTTTCGTCCACTCACTCTAACAGTTTTCATGTCTTTCCCCTGAGCTTTTCGGTTTTCGTGCCCAGTTTGCAGTTTGGATTCTGATGTCGCACGTCGTGGTCGGAGGCATAGTGCTCGAGCTACCTTGTTTCTTCCAGTAGGTTTATTGTTCTACCTACTATGGTATACTTATATGATTATACATTAGAGGTCGCTCTGAGTATTCTGTTGTATATTTTATACGATTTTACTCCGGATTTCAGTAAAGTACAGATATATTTATTGTTTTACTTTACTGTTGATATATTGAGAAATCCGGATGGGATTGGTGCCCACGGTTTGATTTTTGTGGCATAGGATGAAGTGTATTTTCCGCGCGCAGGTAATGGTAATTCCACGTTAGTAACGAAACTCTGCCAAAATTTCTATGGTTTTTGTTGGTTCGTGTTTTCGAATGGGTTTGATTCCAGTTTAGGGAGCTAAATCGGGGTTGGGTCCTTTCAGCTTAGTATCAGTGCATTAGGTTATAAGTTCTGTAGACTTCTGTAGTTGTGTTTACTGAAGATATTTGAGAATGTGAAGCATGTCTGGAATGGTGACCCGACCGGCCGGCGGATACTCATCAATATTCCGGGTGTTGTATACTTTCAAATATTTAAAGTTCCATGATTACGTTCCACTTGTTGTGAACGATGTTTTATTCATTAGGTTGTCTCCTTGACGTGCTTTCCGTGTCGGTACGGTTATGGATCCTATTGAGGATCAATCGACGCGCGATTTGCCTGTGAATTGTGGGTTTGGATGAGTATTCTGAATTCAGAGAATTGTGTGGCACGGTTTGCCTGGTTGTGTGTGTATGAGCGTCTACATGTTACCTCAGAGCTGAGAATTATGGCAGTTGATGTTTACCTGAGTCAGATCAGTGTATTTGGTGGGCTCGTACTGTGTGAGTTCCTATTGCGACTCCATGGCCTACATTCAGGGTGTTGTTTATACGGTAATGGTTTTATCAGGTTACCTAGCATTCGAATGAGGTGTGTTTACCCACCTGAGGCAGAGATGCATTGTCCATTTGTTTGCCCCTATTTGCACGAGTAATGTGGCTTCAAAGGAAACGGTGCACGAAGTTCGAGATGAGTTTGAACCTGAGCATTAGAGGAATCTTGATTGTTGTGCCTCGAGATAACCATGAGGAGCTTAGTGTGTTGCACTCTGTGGCGAGGCTATTGGGAAGGAAAGGTGTACGCAGTTTTCGATGTGATGGTTTGAGGAAAGTGGACTTAGTCGAGATTTTGATGAGGTTGAGTTCCGACACTTCGGGATCAGTGACTTCATCAGGCTGTGGTCTTTTTGATTATGTTGAGGGTCATCAGATCTAGTAGAGGATCCGTTTGGCGATGGCGGAGATCACAGTGTAGCGGACTTGCTCCTGTGGTGTGAGTTTGGGGTGATCGTTGGTGATCCTTCCACGCAGCAGGTATTGCTATGACTTATGTTTGTGGAGCACCCTCAGTTGCTGTTTCAGTGGCCAGGAGGGTCACGTTACGAGGGAGTGCCCTTAGCCAGCTGTTCTAGCTGTCTGGTAGCTCAGAGTTCACGAGGAGATCATGATGCTATTCTTGAAGTTTGACTAATGTAGCCTTTTGATGAGTTATTCAGCAAGTCGCAATTGACGTGGGCGGCTAGTTGGGCATGTTGGAGTTCGTGCCATGACCTTGTTTGAGGAGAGACTTTTCTCCGAGGTTACTGTTGCTTGATATTCATGGCTATTGTACCTGCATCTCCACCTCTGAGTTTTGGAGAGTATTGTATCCAACCGGAGGTTGCGAGATCCTTGTTTGAGGATATGGCTTAGCCGCGGATCTGTTACAACTAGACATTGTGGTTTTGGTGTGATTGTGAGTATGGACTTACTGACGACGCATTTGGCTATGTTCGAGTACCTCGAGAAGGAGGTTGTGTTTCGACGACCAGATTTTTCCGAGATACTGTTTCACGGTGATGGTCGAGCAGATGGTGGAGACGAGTTGTGTTGTTTGCTTAGCTCATGTTGTGGATACTACGGTTGTTGTGCCCGACATTGATGATATTGAGGTGGTTCCCGAGTTTCCAGGTGTGTTTCGGAGGAGTTACTAGGTGTTCCTCCAGTTCGGGAGACTGACTACACCATTGAGCTTGTACCGGGCGCTGGACTCATTTTACCGACGTCTTGTCGTTTTGTACCAGCGGGGCTGATGGAGCTACAGTTTCGACTCCAGGAGTTGCTGGAGGATGTTTCAAGAGATTTCATGCGACCCCACGTATTTGCGTGGTGTGCTTTTGCATTGTGTGTACGGATGATGGATGGTTCGACGAGGTGGTGCATTGACTACCGGAAGCCTGATTCGCTTCTGAGGAAAGCGAGTATCCTCCGCTTTGGATTGACGATTGGTTTGATCAGCTTACAAGAGCATGATGTCTTCCATGTTTCGATGTTGCGGAAATACATCTCAGATCCTTCACATGTGTTAGCCCCACAGCAGTTGCCGATCAGGGAGGACTTATCGTATGTTGAGAAGCCAGTACAGATTCTCGATCGTCGTGAGCAGGAGTTGAGGCACCGTGTGATTCCGCTGGTGAAGGTCTTGTGGCAGAACCATTCAGTTGAGGAGGCCACCTGGGAGACCGAGCAGCGTATGCGGGAGCAGTATCCTCATCTGTTCACATGACAGGTACGTAAATTTCAAGGTAGAAATTTCTTTAAGGGGGGTAGATTTGTGACGACCCGAACCAGAATCTGTTGCGTATTCGGCACAATTTTTGAGTTTGTGTTTAGTCGCGGGTTTTAGTCGTGTGTGTGGTTTGTCTATTCGATTCGCGACTTTGTTTTTGGTCGAGAATTTGAGTTGGGTGTCTTCACGGATATTGTAGAGTACGTGATTTCGAGTTCGTGGGCGGTTCCGGAAGATTTTTCCGATAACCGAGGAATATTTTATGATTATTTGAAGTTTTGGGTTCCGACGAGTTTATCCGATTGTTTCGTGCTTATCCGAATCATTTCGTATATTCATTTTGGACCGTCGATTGACCCGTGGTGCGAGTATAAATATCGAAAAGTCGAAAAATAGTCGAGAAATAGTCGAGAATTTCATTTCGGGCGTTGACCAGACTTTGACTTTCCATTTTGGGAAAGTTGACCGTTGACCGATAAGGAAATGTTTCCCATTTCAGCTTCACCGTCCGACGACCACTTTTCGGCCACCTCCGGCCACGAGACAGGTATAGCTAGCTTCCTCTCTTGATTTCGAGTCTGATGGTGATTGGTTTGATGTGAATTGGTTTCGTTTTGGATGAGTTCGAATCGAGCCGAGTTCCTCGATTTCGCCGATGACGGTTGGCCGTTTCCGGCGAGGTTTGGAGGTAGGGGTTAGGGGGGTTAGACGCCCCTTGCTCCTCTGAGTCTCGTGGTATATTCAGTTTGGTCTGAGATCGAGTTTTGAAAGGAGTTCGATTAGGTCACCGGAGCTGTGAATCGCCGAACTGTTTCGGGTTAATTGACATGGTTATGGATCGAATTGGACTTCGTGCCAGTTATAGGAATGGTTCGCCTTGGTGAGACCTTGAATTCTGGAGCTTCCCGCCGTGTGATTTCACCGTTGACGGCGTGCCGCCGGCGGCGGCGGCGGTCAACGACGAGGAAAAGTCAACTTTTCAGATTTCGACAATTTTAATGTCATTTTTCTCTTAATCACGCCCTGGTTATCGTACAAAGGTTTTCGGGTTGATTTGGTTAGCTGATTTTCAGTCGAGGTTTCGAGTTAGGATTTCGGGAATTTTGTTTATCGTTTTGTACCGCATTGCATATTTCCGGGAATGGTTGGTTTCCGTGCATCAGTTCAGGGTTGAGAACTATGATGTTGATCAGTTATGTTTTTGTGAATATTTAGAAGATCGAGATCGTGACCTGGATCGTGATCGTGCTTCAGACGAGGGATCTTCCGCCGGACCACGAGTTTAGCGCGAGTGCGCGTTACGCGAGTCTGTGAGTGGACATTTCTGTTCACATAATGATTGCGAGTCTTTTATAAATGATTTACGAACTTGAGCATGCGGAATGATTATGTTTTTACGAGCATGTGTTTTACGATTATGCATATACGAATATACGTATACGAGTATACATGTATATATATTATGTTTTAAGCATGTGCATAGAACAGATTTATGATTTGGTTTACACAGAGTACAGTCTCAGTATATGTTGTGGTATCGATACACATTGGCTTCTCGGCTGATCCCCGAGTACGCCCCAGGAAGGATAGATATCCTGACCCGAGGCCTTTCTGGCTAGGAATCACGTGTGGGTCTGGGATCCCGTGGTTCAGACTGTGCTATCGCGTGGTAGTCCATGAGAGATTCCGCGATACATTTACGTTGCATGCTCTGTACGTGAGTGGTAGCTGATGTCTCCTCACGTATCATTTGATTTTCGTGCATTCGACTCGCATATGATTTTATACGTATATATATTACTTGGTGAAAGACATTTATTTTCGTCCACTCACTCTAACGTGTTTATTGTCTTTCCCCTGGGCTTTTCGGTTTCCGTACCCAGTTACAGTTCAGGTTTGGTGTTTTCACGTCGCGGTTTGGAGGCTAGTGATCAGAGTTACCTGTACTTCCCAGTAGGTTCTTGTTTCGCCTACTGATGTGTATATTGTATATGTTTTACTTTAGAGGTCGCTCTGATACATTCTAATACTTGTTTATACGGATTTTCTCGGATATACATATATACATAGTACAGTTTGTTTATTGTTTGTGATTATATGATGTTGAGAAATCCGGATGGGATCGGTGCCCACGGTTTGGTTTTTGTGGCATAGGATGAAGTGTTATTTCTGGGTGCAGGTTATGGTAATTCCACGCTAGTAACGAAACTCTACCGAAATTTTGAAAATTTTTTGTTGGTTTGTATTTTTGAAAGGGTTTGGTTCCGGTTTAGGTAATTGAATCGGGATTGGGTCCTTTCACCACCTCCGAGCCCGACTCCGGTCCCAAACGATGCGCCCCGGCCACCCCGTCCCACTCCCGGCCACCTCTCACGGCGTGGGACGCCGGAGGAGGAGAATTTTCCGGCCTAAATTGGAGGAATTTTGAGTGAATTCGGACTATACTTTTTCGGCCGATTCGAGCTACAACAAGGACTGGGTTTTGTAGCCCTCATCACCATGAAGCTACCATGTAAGTTTGGTATTCCAATTCATCTTGTACATGGAGAATTTGGGAATTGAAATTTGTGTGAACATTCGATTTTACATGAAATTGACCTAGTTAGATTGAGAATTGGACTTCGGTGCAGTTATGGAAGTTGCTCAGTGGGTGATTTTGCATGGAATAGAGGTTGCGCCGCCGGGAAAATTTCAAGTTGATGGCGCCGCCGCCGCCGGCGGTCAACGGTCAAACTTTGACTTTTTGGGGTTTTCGACAAGTTGCATGTCATTTCACTCGAAATCGCGCCTCGATCGCAGTGGGGAGGTTCGTTTCTCGATTTGAGCATCCGTAAGTATAGCGAGGTATTGAGGTGTACATATCGGATTTTCAACGATTCGTCGACTTTGAATTACGTGTTTCCGAGAACGGTGGTTTCTCGTGATTTGTTTTGTATTGTCGAGTTATGATTTTGAGAAATGGATTTTGTGAATATTCAGGGGTTCGTGATTGTTCGTTTGGCGAAGGAATTTCCGCCGGATCACGGGTTAACGAGTCTGTGAGTGGACATTTCGTTTCACGGATTGATTGCGAGTCTTTTATATATGATTTACGAACTTGAGCATGCAGTTTGATTATGGTTTTACGAGCATGTGTTTTACGATTATACATATACGGATATGTATATACGAGTATACATACATATATATATTATGTTTTATGCATGTGCATGAAAAGGATTTATGATTTGGTTTACACAGAGTATAGTCTCGGTTACGTTGTTGTATCGATACACACTGGCTTCTCGGCTGATCCCCGAGTACGCTCCGGGGGGGGACAGATATCCTGACCCGAGGCCTTTCTGGCTAGGAATCACGTGTGGGTCTGGGATCCCGTGGTTCAGAATGTGCTATCGCGTGGTAGATCATGAGAGACTGTGCTATCGCGTGGTAGTTCCCTGAGTACGATGCATGCTCTGTACGCGTGAGGAGTTAGAGTCTCCCTCGTGTACCCGGACGCGGGAGGAGTTAGAGTCTCCCTCGTGTACCCGGACGCGGGAGGAGTTAGAGTCTCCCTCGTGTACCATTTCCTTTATTTATGCATTTGCATTTAGACTCGCATATGTTTTTATAACGTATATATTATTTAGTGAAAGACATTTATTTTCGTCAACTCACTCTAATAGTTTTCATGTCTTTCCCCTGAGCTTTTCGGTTTCCGAGCCCAGTTTGCAGTTCGGATTCTGATGTCGCACGTCGTGGTCGGAGGCATAGTGCTCGAACTACCTTGTTTCTTCCAGTAGGTTTATTGTTCTACCTATTGTGGTATACTTATATGATTATACATTAGAGGTCGCTCTGAGTATTCTGTTGTATATTTTATACGATATTACTCCGGATTTCAGTAAAGTACAGATATATTTATTGTTTTACTTTACTGTTGATATATTGAGAAATTCGGATGAGATTGGTGCCCACGGTTTGATTTTTGTGGCATAGGATGAAGTGTATTTTCCGCGTGCAGGTAATAGTAATTCCACGTTAGTAACGAAACTCTGCTGAAATTTCTATGGTTTTTGTTGGTTCTTGTTTTCGAAAGGGTTTGATTCCGGTTTAAGGAGCTAAATCGGGGTTGGGTCCTTTCACAGTTTGTTGACCACTATGATTTTGACGTTACATGAAGTCATTTTGAGGAACGACGTTGTACTCCATTGTGTTGGAGCGAGTTTGGTGTGTGCTGACGTTGGATCCTGATTTTGTGGAATGTGTTACCACAGACTTTCGGATTAGTGGAAACAAGTTGATAATTGCCGAGTTTGATGTTTGAGTTATGTTGATGTGAGCAGGCTGAGCTGTGAATTGCCACGTTATTTTGATCCATACGTGATCATAGGCGAGTTTGTGTTATGCCGTATAGTTCGGCATTGCCTATAGCGTTGGCTTTTGTGTGTGTTGTGTTCCGTGTGATGGAACTATATTTCAGATTTGTTGCGTGTTTTGTACCCTAACAGTTCCTTATGCAGGAAGACTTGGCGTTTGTGTGGAGCCAGTTCAGATTCGAGATTTGAGGGTACATGGATTTCAGCACGGAGCTATCTCCTATTGTGGAGTCTGTTGTCAGAGTTGTTCAGTTGATGTAGCCACTTGAAAGTTGAGCAGTATGCATGGGCAGTGCTCCTACTTTTAGTCGGCAGATTTGGAAATTTTGAGGTCGAAATTTTTTAAGGGGGGTGGATTTGTGACGACCCGGAACAGAATTAGCAGTGAAATCAGCTTAATCTACGAGTTTGCGCGTAATCGCAGATTTCCGACAGATAATTGGATTGCCGGACTTGATCACGACTAAAGTATTGGCTGAGAATTTGAGCTGAGTCTCTTCTCGAGAGTTGTTGTACGTGTGATTTCGAGTTCGTGGGCGGTTCCGGATCATTATTTGGATGACCGAGGAATAAAATATGAATATTTGAAGTTTCGACATAATCGGTTTAAAATGGCGGCTTTCTTCGCGACTAAATTTTTGGGCGAGAATTTGATTTCGGATTCATCACGGAAGATGTAGAGAATGTGTTTTCAAGCTTGTGGGAACTTTCAGAAGATTTTTCCGAGTTACGAAGATTAAGTTATGAATATTTTCGATTGTTGATTATTTAGTCGAATAAACATGTGTTGGATTGAACAGTTGACTTTTTATCGGATTTGTCGAAGTGTTTGAGTTCGGTTTAAAATTGAAGAACATGTTGAGATGAGTTTGTTGCCGCGAGAATTATCGAAATCGGATTTACGACGTGAAAGTTTCGAGTATTTAAAGTTTGTCCTAAAAGGGTATTTTGGAAATTTCCAAATTGGGAAAGTATATAAGTGGGCTTCTATTTCAGGAAAGTCAATGGAGCATTCAAGGCTGTTGACTTGGTCAACGCGAGCTGGAATGGTGGCGCGACGTCCTCCACGGCCACCGACGACGAGCCTTCGTCCGGCCACCGACGACGAGCCTCCGTCCGGCCACCGACGACGAGCCTCCGTCCCGCCACCGACGACGAGCCTCCGTCCGGCCACCGACGGGCTCGGCCCGTGGCCCGTTCGACTTGGCTAGACTCCCCCGTGGTGGTTCCGGCCTCCTTTCACGGCGAGGACGCCGGAGGAGGGAGCTTTTCCGGGCACTACTAGTTTGAGATTTTTGGGGTTTTTTGGGCGATTCAATTCCGGCCAAATTGAGCTAAAACAAGTAGTGGGCTTTGAAGCTCTCCTCTCCATCAATCTAACCATGAAAGTATGGAGTTCCAATTTGATTTGTGCTTGGAGAATTGTTGATTTGAAATTTGGGTGGCAATTCGGTTTTGCTTGAAATTGACCTAGTTAGAGTGAGAATTGGCCTTTGGTGCAGTTATGAAAATTTATTGTTGGAGGATTTTGAGTGGAATAGGGGTTGCTCTGCCGGGAAATATTCCGTTCGGGTGGCGCCGACGCCGCCGGCGGTGGTCAACGGCAGTCAACGGTCAGAGATTGACTTTTTGGGGGTTTCGACAAGTTGCATGTCGTTTCACTCGAAATCGCGCCCCGATCACAGTGGTGAGGTTTGTTTCTCGATTTGAGCGTCCGAAATTATATCGAGGTTTTGAGGTGTAATTATCGGATTTTCGACGATTCGTCGTTATTAGATTATGTGTTTCCGAGATTGGTTATTTCTCATGAGTTGACTTGATGTATCGAGTTATGATTGTGAGAATTGGATTTTGTGATTATTCAGGGGTTCGTGATCGTTCGTTTGGCGAGGGATTTTCCGCCGGATCACGGGTTAACGCGAACTGCGTTACGCTAGTCTGTGAGTGGACAATTTCTTTTCACTGATTGATTGCGAGTCTTTATTCACTTTTTACGAACTTGAGCATGCATACGAGATTTCGATTTACATGAGCATGTGTTATACGATTATGCCTATACCAGTATATATTACGTATACGCATTTATATATTGTTTCATGCATTTGCATCGAACTATTTACGATTTGGTTTACACAGAATACAGTCTTTATATATATTGTTGTATCGATACACTTGCATCCCGGCTGATCCCCGAGGATGTTTACCGGGGGAAGCTGTGACTCCTGACCTCGGCCTTTACCGGGGGAGAGGCAGACCTCTGACCTGAGGCCTTTCTGGCTAGAATCACGTGTGGGTTAGGGATCCCGTGATTCAGACTGTACTAGCACGGATGTGTCAACGAGTGACCCCGTGAGATTTTTATGCATGCTCTGTACGCGTGAGGAGTTAGAGTCTCCCTCGTGTACTATTTGATTATTCATGCATCTGGACTCGCATATGTTTTTATAACGTATATATTATTCGGTGAAAGACATTTATTTTCGTCCACTCACTCTAACAGTTTTCATGTCTTTCCCCTGGGCTTTTCGGTTTCCATGCCCATTTTGTAGTTCAAATTCTGGTGTCGCACGTCGTGGTCGGAGGCATAGTATTCGAACGATGTTTCTTTTATGGTAGGTTCTTGGTTTGGCCTACTATTTGTATATGTATACTAGAAGTCGCTCTGAGTATTCTGTTGTATATCTTTGTATGATTTTCCATATTAGCGTATGACATAAGCGTCCTCAAAAAATACTTAAGTCACTCAAAGAAACCAATAAAATGGCTCAACTAAGAGACTCTAGACAATTAACAATGAACAACACTTGGAGCTATTATGGGGATCCACCGGCCGGTCGGGCCATCTTCCCATGAGTGTTGTACACTATCAAATGTTTGTATTGACATGACCAAGAGTCTATAGAATCTAAAACCTAATGCTCTGATACCAAGATGAAAGGACCCAACCCTAGTTTAGCTAGTAAACTAGATAGTTCAACTAGTAAACTTGAATTAAATTGTAACGATTAATTAAACTCTGAGAAATTCTACGAAAATTTTGACATAATTCTCTTTGAAAATTGAACAACCCAAAAACCTACAAGAAGAGAACAGTTCTAAACCAAATTCCCACAAACAAACCGTAGTCCACCGATTGTCCATCCAGATTTCTCAACAAATAACATAGACAAGAACCAGGAATTCAACTCAGGAATTAAAAACGTAATTACAACATGCTGATTCTAAATACAAAGAGAACATGCTCGACTACTATTCGAGTAATCAAATTAAGATAAACAACTAGAATTCAGAACGACTACTATGAACATAAGATACATGTAAATAGATCTGACAGTAGACTAGAACCTACTGAATGAGGAGCTGACTGGTAGACTCAGAGCCTTCGATTACACTACACAAACTCAAGATTTATACTGCTGCCTGGGCGATGGAAACCAAAACTCCCAGGGAAGGAAATTTAAAATATAAAATGTTAGAGTGAGTGGACAAAAATAATGTAAACTACATAATAAATAGCTCGCACACCCAAAAATTTCCCAAAATTTCTCACAAGCTTGAAATAAAACACTCTACAAATACCATGAAGAATGTCACGTCAAATTCTCACCTAGTGAAAAAGTCATTAGCAACGCGACCAATTAACAACTAATTAATGATTATCGTAAAGTTACCGATTATAGTGTAATCTTGTTCCGGGTCGTAACAACAAGGTTACCTATGGAGGTAGGAAAAGAGCTTAAAGACTTCTCGATCATAGCCTAATCATGTTTTATAATGCCATATACTCAACTCTGATTGAAGCTCTAACTTAGCTTGATTAAAAGTATTTATACTTGGATAATCCAATGACCGAATGAAATCACATCCTTCTCTCAGTTCAAGAAGTTGTGCATTATATACATTATTGAACATGCCTTGTAACGTCACCCTTAAATCCGCAGGGTCATTCTTTAGCAAATACTTTGTTGTAGAACTGGATGTATATGTCCCCTCAAAAACATGTGGACTTGATCTTTATGAGCTAAAGTTTGTGGCTCAGTACCAGGTGGTGGTGGTGGTTGGATTATATCCGTCAGATTCATACCAAGATGCGCGTTCTCAATGTTTGACAGCCAACAATAATATTTTGCTCCTTGATGATCATTGATATCAAATTCAAGCCGTTCCGACTCAATTGATATAATCCAGAAGCGAGACACGAGATATAAGTAGTTTAATGATCAAAAAATAAAAATCACTAATGTAAAGTGTAAGGAATAAGAATGTGATCCATGATGTATGGTCACAAAAATCGATTATAAATGGTGGTTCAAAAACCACACCCAGCAACCATGACAAAACCGTCACATAGTATCGATTTTCTTTTGTTTTGTTTTGTTTTCTTTTCTTTTCTAAATTGTGACTCTGCTAGGACTGTCACTTATACTCTATAGATATAGGTTCATAGGAACTAGGGAAAACATGAAATATATATACAACTAATAACACAATTATAATGAATCCTAGATCTAGGGTGTTGCAAAAATTAAGTTTGATTCCTAGATCTATAGATTGACGGTTTAGAAAATTTACCTCGAGGGTGTTATGCTCGATACGAAAACTTCGCTGTGAAATAAGTTTTAAGAAAGGAAACACGTCCACGAAGCTTTAGCAGAAGGAGGATTCTTTTTTAGTTTCTTCTTTTTGGGAAGACTGACCTTCATGTACTCAATCGATCATACCTTTTTCTAGACACATCCGAATTTAAATTTTTAGCATGTTCTAGAAAGTAGACATCTGGGGCTTTCTGTGCGTATGAAGATCTCCCTTTGGTTTGTTCTGAGCATCTCACAATCCTCTATCGAAGTTGGATGCTCTGCACAAGCAATTTTGGCTGAAAATTCAAATATTCAGGGAGAAAGAGACGTCAATTGGTGGTGAAGGAGGAGCTGCTGGCGACAGGAGTTTGGTGTTTTAGGGTTGGGTTTTTTTTTCTGTGGTGATGGCTGGCTATCAACTCAGAGCATGCTAATAACGTGTTGAAAAGGAAAAGTATGATAACTAAAAACGGTTACTCTTTCATTGATAGAATGCCTTAAATATAGGCTGATACAATCTATTATTATAACTGTCCTTATAGAACAGGGATTCTCTGTATCTATATCTAAACTAATCTGTATCTAATTAGGACAAAACACACACCGGAAGTTACAGAGAATAATTCTCCTTAAACATTATTAATAAATCATTAGAGAATGAATTCATTATAAATCATAACAGAAGGAATATAAAGGAAACATAAATTCTTGTATAAAAAGAAATATAATAAAAAATAATAATAATTAAATGTCATCATTCCATTGGCTCGTCCACATTCTGCTCTTCCACATCCATTGACTCATCCACTAAGACACCTTCCATATCTATTCTTTGTATACCATCCTCATTGGAAATTCCATCTACCATATTTTCATTATCACAAGGCTCAGGTTCAATGTCTGTACCCATATCAAACAAATATCTTGGTCGAGTTCGGATCACTGTGTGCCAATTGGAATCTATTGGGTCCTCGATATAAATAAATTGTAATGCTTGTGATGCAAGAATAAGAGTGTCTGTCTTAGGGAGTAGTCGATCAAAGTTTACCAAGATAAAGCCATATTTATTCCTTTTAATGCCCCTGTTATGAACTCTGTTATTAGCCCAATTGCAATCAAATAATAGAACTTTCCGATCAAGATGACAGTCTAGCTCAATGATGTCTGTTAATACGCCCTAGTAGTCTTTCACACCATCTCTTGGTCTTGTATCTCGCGCACTAGTATAACTATTCACCTCAGCTTTGACAAATACAACACAATTTTGAGTATTTTAATTTTCATCAATCGATTTGATGAAAAACCGAAACTCATTCATGACATATTTGGTGTAGCGCCTCGCAGTAAAACTTGGTCCTAGAGACAAAGCTCTGATATCAGGGTGGACACCTTCTCGTCGTTGTACTTTTTCCTCTATCTGTATCATAAGCATGTGGAGCATCATTTGTTATAACAAGATGTAAAGTAACACACACAAAAATTAGGTTTGAGAGTAACAAATGACTTACCACTTTTTGAATATAATCATGAAATGTTTTTTTTTTGCTTGTCTTTCAGCTTCCATTATAGTTAGGGCTTGGAAAAATTTGGTTTAAAAGTGGGAACTATATTGCACCGATCTGAAAAAGTAAAACGGGAACCGCACCAAATAATGTAGGTGTAAGTTCACCGACGAACCGCACTACTACTGAATTAACAGTGTGGTTGCAAGTTGAGCAACCAAACCGCCCGAATATACCGCACCGCACTGTATTTAATTTTTATATATATATAATGTAATTTTTCATCATGTTTATATTTCATTGGTATATTTAATAGAACTTATACGTATCAATTTCTATCTAATTTTGATTTTTACCATGTTGTTTTGTTTGAAAGTGAGAATAGGACAAACTTGACCCAAAATCCTAATAGTAAATAAATATTGGAACTATTAAATCCTCTGGTCACTTTTTCTTCTTCACAGTTCTAGGGTTTATATTTATATAAATATAAATCATGACCATGTTAGTGATTATGTAATATTTAATTAGTGATATTCTTAGACATTGATTATGCATGTACTATTGAAAAGATTAAATTTACTTGTTATTTCAAAATTACTATATATGGGTTAAATACAAAAATCTTATCACTCCGCACTGAATATGTGGTGCATCGAAATGTGGGTGCATCGAATAAGTAAAGCGGTTGTGGTTTGCATTTTTAACAAACCGCAACAAGTGGGGTGGTTGCGGTTTGACGTCGAACCGACTTAACCCGCTGACCCGAGTTATAGTCATGCGCCTAGAATATGTATCGAACCAACTCATATTTGATTAACCATATATGAATAAATTACACATATGCGTAGGTATATTATATACGCACGATCATATCATTTTATTTTGATATGATAGAAATTTAAAATATATGTTTCATTAATTTCGTGGTAATTAAATATTGGATTACAATTATTTGAAAGAGAGAAAATATCAAATAAATACCAAAATCAATGAGTAATATTAGTTAGTCGTTGGTATAGAAAATAAGTGTGTAAGTTTCCATATTGGACACTGAAATCGTGGCCAATAGTTATCCTAATAGATACATAATTAATGGATATGTAGCTAAAGCTTACTAAATACGGTTATTGATCTATGCATTTTATACTTGATTCTTAACATATTTCTCTCTATATTTAGCTTAGTTATGACCTTAGTATTCTTATTTCTAACTCATTTTGTTATTTTTAGGTCCTAAATAGAGAAGATGGAGTAAATGAGGCATAAATGAGCTAAAAACATGCTAAGAAGGAAGTTCTTAAAATGAGGAGGAAAAATAATGAAGAATGAGCCATGCTTTATAAAGATTGGATCAATATTCATTAAGATAGGTCAAAACATGTTCATGAGTCCAAGAAGGTTCAACATCATGTCAATATTGGCCACAAAGAAGCCCAAAAGAAGAAGATGGATTAAAAGCTAGAAATCAGAAAATCTGCTTGTGTAGATCAGCCCACATCGACATACCTGAATAATAGGTCTATGGAAAGCTCTAGACGTCTAGTTTCCAATGCCGCAAGAATAACTCAATTCGAACATCTAAACAACTCCGAAAATTATTGATTTCGTGAGTACAGGTCAATCTATCCGGATGGAGTTAATTTGTTTCTTAAGTGGAGTTGGAGTATGGTTTTCTATATCCCTATATAAGGAGGAGTTCGACCAACAGCCAAAATATTTCTCATTCTTGAAGCCAAAACTCAGGCTAAACACTTCCTCTCTTCCAAAACACCAAAATTCTCAAGAAGGCTGCCATCCTCCGATCACCATAAACACTATCCTCCATTGAGATTTTCATGGCAATCATAACTATCTCCTCCATCATTTGAAGAGTCCTCTACACCAAATAGCATAGGGCAATCGTGAAACTAAAAAGTGTATTTATGACTTCTTTTCTTTTCTTTTTCTTGTATGAATTTCTTGTTATTATGGATTGGTTTGAAGAACTACTTCGGTTTTAAAACTTACAGAGATTTCAGTAACCTTCCATGTGTTCTAGTATTTTAGTTTTTAATATGCATGTGTATTTGTGCTTAATGCTTGATTTAGATGTAGAGCTGATTCTCGGTTTAGCACTTAATTATGAAATATGCATGTGTTTTGTAGAACTAAACTGTTAGAATTTGTTGGTATTGTTTGATATGCATGTTATGAGAGAGTGAGGTGAAAAGAATGAGATGATGACTTGCATATATTAGACTGAGGTTTATTTTCAGTCCGTAGCATAGTTTAGGCATTCTAGGTTTTCTATTTGTGTTTCCTTGTCTATGAATGATGCATATAGAATATCTAAGTTGTTTGATACATGTTACACATTTTTCCTACTTATAATGTTAGAACAATTTTTCAAACCCCCCCATTACCATTAATTTTCAATTTATAAAATGTTGTTATACATGTACCATCAATCCCCGTTTAAGAACAATCCTTATTTATCAATGCTACATCTAGAAAGAAGTATTTTTAATTGTATATGTGTGAGTTGTGTGTTAAATATCTACTTTGTATTAATATTTGATGCATGTCTGACGCGTTATCAGTTTGTATTTAATCGTATATGTATGTTTTATTATTACTAAATTTCATAATTAATATTCTAGAAAAGGGTAAAACTAAAATGGATTAAAGAAAATGAATCTAAACCAATAGACGGATGTTAGTATCTACCACATTAATTGTTTTCTTTTATTAATCAATTTTTAATTATGTATAGACTTCTGCACCTAATATTTTTAAAAATTTGAATTTAGATTTATTCTTAAATTTCGATAAAGTGATCCATATCCTTAAATTAAGAAGTACAGAATAAACTAAAAAGTGCCATTTACTATCAGCAAACTACACTTTGGTGAAGTCAAATACACTCAAGGACAAAGTCCTTTATTTTAAATAATAAAGGAAAACATTTTACTAATAAGGACAAGTTGCTTGTAAGCTACCATGTGGTAGGTACAAATTTACTTTTATACCCTGTTTTTATTTTTATGTGTATTTACTGATTATTTTATCTGAAAATATAAAAATTTTCTTTTTTATATATATATTTTTTTCAATATTTTTTAGTTAGATTATTTTTTTATTCAAATTTATTTTGTATTCATTTTTTTCTGTTTAATTTTGTTTAACGTTATAATTCAAAAACTTTCATCCGCATCAGCTCTATCATAATTCAGTACCAACATCGATATAACCTTAGTAGCAGTTCCGATAAAAAATTATAAAACTTTTGATACAAATTCAATAAAAACTCCAATAAAACTTTAGTAATAGCTACAATACAGTTTCGGTAGCAATTACGATACAAAATTACAAGCTCAGTAGCAATGCCAATGCAAAGCTGATAACATATTTTGATACATTTATGATAACACATTTGATAGCAATTCAGTAGCAACTTTGAACAAACTTTAGTAGAAATTTCAAAACAGCTTCTGTAACACCATCAAATCAAATGGTTTAAAAACCACTCTATATTCAAAAAACGTAGTAGTAGTAGTAATTCGAAAAAACTAATAGTAGTAGTAGTTTCAAAAAACATAGTAGCAGTTTCAAAAAACATAGTATCACTGCAAAAAATACATTAGTAGCAGTTTAAAAGCACATTAACACTCGAAAAACGACAATATCAGTAGTATTACAAAAAATCTAGTAGCAGTCGCAATTTCGAAAAACATAATAGCAGTTTCCAGAAATGCAGTATCACTCACAAAAATACAACAATAGCACACTACTAGAAAACTGTCGATAGACAACACCGAGTCAACAACAGATGCGTTGTTTTCTGTTGTGTGACTTGTAAATCAAGAAAAAGTTAGTAGAAACAATAGACGGTTCTGCCGACTTCTATTTTAAGATCAATTAAACTATAGAAATTTTTTTTCGAACTTGACTCTATCTAGAGTCAAGTTACAATAATAGAAATTATTTTGATCTGTTGTTTATGTTTTGATATTTTTTATTCACACAATAGGAAAATAGATATGTTGTGTGATAAAGTGGTCTGATTTGTACTAGATAATACTTAGATAACAAATTTCTATATTATGTTGTGTGATGAACAGTGTAAAAATTTGTTCATTTTAGTAAGACAACATATTTAGATGTATCTGTTGTTTGTTTATTGAATTCATAGATTAAGTTTAACATTTTTGAATGAAAAATGGGTGCGCAAACCCCCTTCCTGAAAAGCCAAACACGCGCTATCTTTTCTTCGATTTCCAAGTATTTACAATATTACCACTATATATATTACTTCACCTCGATCTCACTTCTTCGTTTAGTGTCTTCTCGACCTCTCGACTAACCGGAGTTCAAAATCAAATCAAATATTGCAAGGAAAGAAAGAACGAGCGCAGATCCTGTGATGCCACCGCCTCGTTTGCTTAGCTCTTCATCTTCCTCATCTCAGGGTAGGGAATCCTAATTCCAGCAACTACGCGAGAGTGGAGAGAAATTTAGCAAACAAATCCTAGGGGTTCGGGCCGAATCACCTAAGTTGCTCCCTCAAGCTGATTAACCGCTGGTTTTTCTCCCTCCGACAGTCGTCAGCGTCAGTCGCAGTCGAAGAAGGTCTCGACCTCGTGTCAGATTTTACGAAACCTAGGTTTAAAAAGCCTCAAACACTTTTTCATGCAAAAGGTTTCCGAATCTCAGCGGTTTACAGCAGGAGAGAGAGACTCAGACGAAATACTCACATAGCCTCGCTGCCAATCCAATAAATTTTTGATTCCCTTGTCAATTCATTTTGAAATCTTCACTAATAATCTACACCCGGTTTCGATGGAACTAATTGAGTTCAGTTGGTCACAGTGAATTTTGTTTTTATGTGTAAATGTTGTGAATGTCTATGTTTGAGCTCTAGTTGAGGTTAACAAGCGGAATATATTTGACTGAAGCTTTGGATGAAATGCTCAAAAAGGTACTCTCAATCGTGAAATCGCTACAAGATATATATAATCTGACCTAGGTTTTTTCTTTTTAATTTAGTTGTATCTTTATTTGTGTATTGGCTGATGGGGTTGTGGTGTCGCGTTCAGTGCATGACTGAAGCTCTCGAAACCCAAGTGAAAAGCAAGGCCACCATCAAGGTAATTCCTTCTTCATTACATTTTTTAAATTCTAGGCTCTTAATTTTGTTAGCTTTACAAAAATTCTGGGCTCATCGTGCTTATCTGAATTACTCAGAATCTTTCTCAGTATGGTTTACTTCTTTAATTGAGCTAAGTTCTTTAAGTACTCGTTATAGATTATTCGGGTGATTACGTATATTATGTTTTGAACTTACTTTCTTGGAAAACTTTATGGACTTTAAAGTCTTTATAATTTGGTCCTTTAAGTGGCTGAATGAACTTTTTGTAGTCATGACTTGCTGTATGTGTACTTTTATTTTTGCTTGTATTCCCCCCAAGTCATAGAAAGCATATATGCTATTTTGGAAAAAATTTAGGGCTTTGAGGTTTGGAGAAAACAACTAATTTCTGGAATGCTGGGTATATAAGATGTAATTTTAGGGTTTTAAGATTTGCAGGTTTTAGATGTTTAGATGTGTGTTCAAAGCAATTCAAGGTCACTAATTGCTTCTCTCTATCTTATCGCAGAGAGTACAAGTATTGGGAAGAACTTCGCCATCATTGATTATGGTAACCGGGTTTATGCTTCTACCTTCTAGGTTTGTGAGTTACTTGAGATATAGACAAGGTTAAGTCGATATTGAATGTCAATCTGTTGGGGCAGTTTAATTTCCCATATAGCTGAATGTATCTTAGTTTTGTTAATTTACCAGTGCAACAACTTCAACATCAAAATATAGGTATTCTAGTATCGGAAAATTGAAACAAAGTTGTTGATTTTCTCTTTTTTGGTTAGAGATTTGCTGTTTCAATTTAGCTTGCTTCTTTTTTAGCAACAATCTGAATATTGTCTGGACATATTACTCGTGTTATTCTTTTTTTCTTCTTGTAAAAGTTTGATGTTGTAGTGATCTTATTTAAGTACCATTTTTTTGGTGTAGCAACTCTGCTGAAACTAACTATTCCTTGGATAGAGTTATTCAGGAACATGAGAGTTATTAAGGAATACACATTGAAATAGAGTTATTAAAGAACTATGTTTAGCTTATTGTTTTGGTTATGCTTCTAGTGTAAAAGTATGGAAACAAGGTGTTAAACTTATCATGTGTCATTGAGCAATTCCACAGAATAGAAGGATAGTGTTGGTGGCTGCATCTGTTGCTGGAAGTTCAAATTGGGCAGTGATTTGAATCCATACGAGGTAATTTCAGCTCAGATATTGTAATAAGGCTTGAAATTGATCTTGGAACTGATGGAAAGAACTATCTTTGATACTCATCAATGTGTGTAATCTAAAATGTGGACCAAGTTCGAGGTGTGCCTATTGAAGGATTTAACATGGTCAATGAAGCATATAAAAGAAATCACAAGGAGGCTTTAAACAACGATGATGAAGAAACTGCTGCTAGAGTAGGATTCAGCTCTCTCTCTATTGAAGACTCTAACTAACCATTTAGCTGAAAACATCCAGTAATAACCATAAATAAATGTTCATTATGCAGCTCGAGAAAACATACAACAAACTCATGATGTCACATAGGAAGAAATGCTTGACATTTGGCTCTTTTCAGGTACATGGAGTGATAATTTATTTTCTAATTGTTAGATTCTGTTGGGTTGAACTTATTTATCATAGGAGAAAGTAACTAGAAGTTGAAAATGACAGGCATTTATCATAACTGGCAGTAGTATGCTGAATGTGGAGATAAGCTATCAAAATTGATTTATAGGATTTGCTACCACAAGTCTACTACAGATGAAGCTTTCAGGCTCCATTGATAAAATTACCTATGTATGAATTTCTTTTAGTCTATAAGTTTTGAGAGTTGCGGATCGTTTGCTCTAGATCCATTCTGTCTGTATATATATATATACACAACACCCTTCCACTAAGGTATACTTATTTGTGGTCATTTTCAGATATAGGGCATTATACCAACTTTTCGATCATATTTTCCCATCTTCACCATTCAGATCTTAAGTCCCAATGTGTAGATCAACTTGTAAATTTTCAGCCAAAATGGTGATCGTCAAGATATTTAAAACTGCAATTGAAGTTTATAAATATGACGGTTCAGGTTTGACAGATTTGGCCCGAGGTCCGTTCCTTGATTTAATCTAGTTCAATACTTTAACGATCATGATTTTGGCTAAAAATTTACAGTAATGATCTACTCATATAGACCTAATATTGGAACGGTAGAGATGTTAAAATATGATCTAAAAGTTTGTCTAATGCCCTATACTTAAAATATGATCAAAAAGTCGGCCTAAATGCCATATACCTGAACATGCTTCCACTCAGGTATACTTGAGTGGAAGCTTGTTGTGTGTGTATATATATATATAGTCCTTTCACTAAGGTATACCTGAGTAGAAGCTTCTGATATATATATATATATATTGTAGTTCCAAGTTCATACATTCTGCTCCCTAAATTCCTCGATACATACGAGCTACAATCATCCTGTTTCCAGTTACTAGTTGGTTTTGAATGAGCACGGTCAAAAGTATTTTTTTTTCTTACCCATATGGATGCTTTGACCAAATTTTGTTCTGTCTATTGATCTACATTTGGTTGATGTAGTAGATGAAACTTCTGGCTAGTGACTTATCAAATGAAGGATATCATTGTTTATGCCATCCTTATATTGATGACTCATATTCCTTTTGTTTTGATCTGTAGGTTTCAAAGGATATAAAATATGTTGTTAAGCAACCAATTGTGCCATAGGGCCCTAGGTTTGTGTATGCTTTGTTATGTGATTGCTAATATGTATGTTTTCTAAAAATATGGATGATTGCTACCTATTGTTAAGTTCGTATGTGACGACCCGAATCGGAATTGGTATATTAATCGGCTTAATTCGCGGATTATACGTATAATTGTGGTTAGTCGTAATTAGTCGATTATGCGGCCTTGTTCACGACTTAATTTTCGGGCACGAATTTTGTTTGGGTTTGTTCGTGGGAAATGTAGAGAATCTGATTTTGAGTTCGTAGGAGCTTTCTGAGGATTTTTCGGATAATCAAGGAATATAAAAAGAATATTTAAAATTATCGTCGAGTTAGTCGTGTTTATCCGTTTGAGTTTTAGTTATCCGAATCACGGGTAGAGTTGAATCGCGACGTATAAATAGCCGAATAGTCGTAAAGTTATCGAAAAGTTTGAAAAATGGGTTGTTTGACCGAGTTGATCTGTTCTGGCCGAGTTGACCGAATCAACCCGTGTTGACTCAGTGAGCCGTGACTCGCCGTCGTTGTGGCCGCCGAAGAACGGCATAGTTGCCGGAGTTTGAGGTATGGTTTTGAACCTTGTCTTATGGGCTTTCATTTGATGTATGTATGGTGTGTTTTGGTTGTGATTTGGTTGAAGAATTTTGAGGAGGAAGGTGAACGGAATCGGGTTTAACGGTAGGTGGTGCTCCGGCGACTTTACTACTGATTTTTGGGTTGAATTAGATTAGCCTCGAGCCAAGGATGAAAACCCCCTTGGTTTGAGAGGTTTTGGTGGAGCGACGGCGCCAGAATCAGCTGGAAAAGTTTTCCGGCGATTCTTGGCCATGGAGCTTTCGATGTGATTTTGGCAGGGTTGCCGGCCGAATTGGGTTATGGTGTAGAAGAGTTTTGGCATGGGTTTGAGGAGAGGAAGCTCTGGAGGTCTTGGTCGCCGGAAAATCTCACCGGTGACAGCGCGGCGGCGGCGGTCAACAGGGGAGCTCCGACGATGCGTTGGCTTTTTGGATTTTGGAGAGTTTTATGCCATTTTACTTGTAATCACGCCCATCGTCACATTGAGGTTTTCGAGTTGATCTGGGTGGTGGATTTTTTGTCGAGGAATATGTGGAGTATTTTGGGATTTTCGATGATTTTCTTGTTATCCGAGTTATATATTTCTGAAAATGGTTGGTTTCCGAGGTGTGAGTCAGAGTATTGAATTGTGATTTTGATCAGTGATATTTTGTGATTATTCAGGAGATCGAGATCGTACGCTTGGCGAGGGATCTTCCGTCGGATCTCGGGATTAGCGCGTTTGTGCGCTGTGCTTGTCTGTGAGTAGACATTTATTTTTACTGATTGGTTGCGAGTCTTTATTATACGTTTTATGAGAATGAGTATGCATATGAGATTATGATTTATTCGAGCATGTGTTTTACGATTATGCATTTACGATTATGTGCTTACGAATATGCATCGACAAATATTCTTTTATAATTATGTATTACGAATATGCATTTACATTATGCTTTATACATTTGCATGAAATTATTTATGATTTGGTTTACACAGAGTACAGTCTCAGTATATATGGTTGTATCGATACACTTAGCATCCTAGCTGATCCCCGAGGGTGTTTACCGGGGGGGGAACTATTACCCTGTGCCGAGGTATTTTCCGGGTGGGAACATATACCTTGACCTGATCCTTTCTGGCTAGAATCACGTGTGGGTCTGGGATCTTATGATTCAGACTGTACTAGCGCGGATGTGTCCATGAGTGACCCCGCAAGATTTTCGATGCATGCTCAGTACGCGTGAGGAGTTAGAGTCTCCCTCGTGTACAATATGATTTACATGCATTTAGACTCGTAATTGTTTTTATAACATATATTATTCCGCAAAAGACATTTATTTTCGTCCACTCACTCTAACGGTTTATATGTCTTTCCCTGGGCTCTTTGTTTTCATTGCTTAGTTTGCAGTTCGAATTCTGCTGTCGCACGTCAAGGTTAGAGGCTTAGTATTCGATATACTTTTTCTTCTCAGTAGGTTTCTAGTTTGGCCTACTGTTGTGCATTTATGTATATACTAGAGGTCGCTGTGAATACTCTGATGTTTATATTTTCATATGATTTTCCTGGATTTCTATAAAGTTACTGTTTTAGTTATTACTTTATATTATGTTTTGATTTTGAGAAATCCAGATGGGATTGGTACCCACAGTTTGGCTTTTGTGGCATAGGATGAAGTGTGATTTTCGGGTGCAAGTTAATGGTAACTTCGCGATATAGTGAAACGCAGCTGAAATTTCTATGATTTTTGAAAGTTCGTGTTTTCAGAAGGGGTTTGATTCCGGTTTAGGAAACTAAATCGGGGTTGGGTCCTTTCTGCTTGGTATCAGAGCATTAGGTTTTAGGTTATGTAGACTTCTGTAGTTATGATTCTAAGGGTATTTGAGAATGTACAACATGTCTGGAGCGATGACCCGACTGGCCAGCGGTTATTCATCACTGTTTCGGGTGTTGTATGTTTTCAAATGTCTGAAGTTTCATGATTACGTTCCTTGTGTCTTTTGACTAATGTTTTTCTCTTATCATTAGGATGCCTCCTAGATGTGTTTCCCGTGTCAATAGGGATGTGGATCTTGATGAGGATCGCCAAACAAATGACTTGCTCATGCGAGTATTGCGTTTGGAGGAGCGTTTTGACCCTGTGGTCAAAGCTCGAACTGCTGGAGCGACTGTTTTCTCGGGTTCAGCTGATCCAGTGATACGTAAGGCTTGGTTGGTTCAGGTTGAACAAGTTTGCGAGTGTCTGCGTTTCACTCCTGAGTAGATGATAGTGGCAACAGTTGGTTTACTTGAGTCTATGCATACTTCTGGTGGGTTAGTACTGATAGAGTTCCGGTTGATACTTATGCGGAGGTATTTCAACCAGGCTACATAACAGAGGAAGTATGAGGAGTTCACCAACCTGAGACAGGGTAGCATGTCAGTACTTGAGTATCGGGATAGATTTACTCGTTTGTCTCGATTTGCTCGCGACATGGTGGCCTCAGAGGAAGCCAAGTGCCGGAGATTTGAGTTGGGCTTGAACCTGAACATTAAGGGAACACTGACTACAATGCCTCGGAACAACTTTGATGAGTTTGTGAGTGCGGCACTCCGAGGTGAGGTGGGTGGACCGAGTCAGGGACCTTCCAAGAGGCTAAGTTCATGCACTTTCGGATCGGCATCATCGTCTGGCAGTGGACCATATAGACAAACAGTCAGTACAGCTAGACAGAGACAGAGATAGAGGAGGGATCGGCCACAGAGACCCCAGTCTAGTGGGAGTTCTAGCGGATCCAACTATCCTCGATGTACCGGTGACACTTTTGCTGTACCGAGGGAGTATCCATTCTGCAATTTCTGCAACAGGCATCACTTTTGTCCTTGTTAGCGAGGAACTACCATTTGTTATCGTTGTGGCCAGGAGGGTCACTTTGCGAAGGGAATTTTTTTAGTCTACTGGTGTTGGTGGACAGGCAGCTCAGAGTTCAGAAGGAGATCGGGGTACTGCTTCTGGAGTTTGACCAGTATAGTCTTCTGGACAGGGCGGACAGCAGGGTCACCATCAGTGTGGACGACCAGCTAGACAGGCCAGGGTTCATGCTATGTCATTGCGTTAGGACAGAGCTTCACCAGAGGTTGTTATTGGTACGTTGCATGTTTTTGGCTATCCAGTACTTACTTTGCTAGATCCAGGTGCTACGCATTCATTCATATCATTTAGATTGTCATCTTTAGCTACTATACCTGCATGTCCACTTCGGGGGTTATGGAAAGTGTTGTATCCATCCGGTGAGGTTGTGAGTATTGGCTGGGTGTATAGAGATTGTGAGATCTTTGTGGGAGGTTATGGGTTAGCCGCGGACTAGTTGTTGCTGGATATTGTCAATTTTGATGTGATTTTGAGTATGAACTTCTTGGAGACATATTGGGCTATGTTTGACTGTCACAAGAAGGAGGTACTGTTTTGACATCCAGGTTTCCCAAAGATATTGTTTCGCGGTGAGAAGAATACTTCTCTACCATGTGTGATTTCAGCAATAAAGGCCAAGCGGATGATGAAGAAGGGTTGTGTTGCATACTTAGCTCATGTTATGGATACAAAGGCTGCGGTACTAGACATTGGTGACATTGAGGTTGTTTCGGAGTTTCCAGATGTATTTCCAGAGGAGTTACCAAGGGTTCCTCCAGTCCGAGAAATTGATTTCACCATTGAGCTTTTACCAGGCACTGGACCTATATTTCAGGCACCTTATTGTATGGCGCCAGCGGAGTTGAAGGAGTTACAGATTCAACTTCAAGAGTTGCTAGAGAAAGGTTTCATACGACCCAGTGTATCACCGAGGGGTGCCCCTGTATTGTTTGTGAGGAAGAGGGATGGTTGACCAATGCCCCTGCAGCTTTTATGGATTTGATGAACAGGGTGTTCAGGCGATTCTTGGATAAGTTTGTGATCGTGTTCATCGATGAGTGTGGGCCAGCACAAGAAGCATTTGCGAGCTGTTTTGCGAACTTTGCGAGATAATCAGTTGTTTGCGAAGTTCAGCAAGTGTGAGTTCTGGTTGAACAACGTGAAGTTTTTGGGTCACGTGATATCTGCTGAGGGAGTCAGCGTGGATCCTGACAAAATTGAAGCTGTATTAAATTGGAGTAGACCTACCACCGTACTAGAGATCAGGAGTTTCTTGGGTTTGGTAGGTTACTATCAGCGCTTTGTGCAGGATGTTTCACGGATCGCCGTTCCACTTACCAAATTGACGAAGAAAGGCGTCAAGTTCGAGTGGTCCGATGCTTGTGAGGAGAGTTACTTGCTCTTCAAGGAGAAGTTGACTACTGCATCGGTTCTGACTCTACCTCACGACAGTGGAGAGTTTGTGGTTTACAACGATGCATTAAAATTGGGTCTTAGTTGTGTCTTGATGCAGCAAGGCAGAGTGGTGGCTTACGGTTCTAGGCAGTTGAAACCACATGAAGTCAATTATCCTACGCATGATTTGGAGTTGGCTGATATTGTATTAGCCTTGAAGAGTTGGAGACACTATTTGTACGGAGCTTAGTGCAAGATATATACAGATCACAAGAGCCTCACTTATTTGCGTACGCAGCCAGATCTGAACATGAGACAACGCATATGGATGGAGTTGATCAATGACTATGATTGCACCTTTGAGTATCATCCAGGGAAGGCCAATGTCATTGCTGATGCACTCAGTCGAAAATCTGGAGCATCATTGTTTCATGTGTGTGTGACCAAAGTTTCCATGTTAGCAGAGCTGCGAGCTACGGGAGCTGAGTTAGAGTAGGATGATGATGGAGCTTTGTTGGTTAGCTTCCAGGTTCGACCAGTATTAGTTGATCAGGTCCGTGAAGCTCAGGATACGGATTCCTATCTGTTGGACAAGAAAACCATGATTCGGAATGGAGTACCAACAGAGTTTCAGTTGAGTAGTGATGGTACATTGTTGTTCAGAGGCAGACTTTGCGTGCCCAAAGACGAGGGCTTGAAGAATGAGATCTTAGATAAAACCCATTTTTCTGCTTACGCTATGCATCCAGGTGGTACTAAGATGTTTCTCACACTTAGAGCCTATTATTGGTGGCGGAATATGAAGAGGGAAATTGCAGCGTATGTGAGCAGATGCCTCATTTGTCAACAAGTGAAGGCAAAGAGACAGAAACATGCGGGAAAGCTACAGCCCTTAGAGATTCCATTTTGGAAGTGGGAGCATATCACTATGGGTTTCGTATATCAGTTACCGCGTACTTCTGGTGGTAACACTGGTATTTGGGTTATTGTGGACCATTTACAGAAATCATCTCATTTTCTTGCACTTTCAAGAAAGATTTCAGTGGGCAGGTTAGCGAAACAGTATTTGGCTGAGATTGTTCGGTTGCATGGTGTGCCTGTTTCCATTGTTTCTGATTGAGACAGTCAGTTCACTTCAGAGTTTTGGCAGCCATTGCAGCGAGCTTTGGGGACCAGACTATATTTCAGTACAACTTTCCATCCTCAGATTGATGGGCAGGCTGAGAGGACCATTCAGACCCTCGAGGACATGTTACGGTCTTGTGTATTACAGTTTAGAGGAAATTGGGACAAGCAGCTTCATTTGATCGAGTTTGCCTACAATAATAGTTATCAGGTTAACATCGATATGGCACCTTATGAGGCTTTATACGGGAAGTAGTGTCGTACTCTGTTGTGTTAGACTGAGGTGGGTGAGCGTTGGCTCATTGGTCCTGATTTGGTGAAGAGCACCACTGAGGATATTCAGATTATCAGAGACAGACTGAAGATTGCCCAAGATCATCAGAAGAGCTATGCCGATGTGAGGAGAAAGAGTCTTGAGTTCGAGGTTGGCGATTGGGTATTCCTGAAATTGTCTCCTTGGAGAGGAGTAGTTCATTTCGGGAAGCGTGGTAAGCTTCGACCACGGTATATCGGTCCTTATGAGATTATAGAGAGGGTTGGTTTTGTGGCATACAGGTTGGAGTTACCCTTAGAGATGGCTAGAGTGCACGATGTTTTTCATGTATTAATGTTGCAAAAGTACATTCCAGATCCATCGCATGTTTTAACACCATATCAGCTTCCTATTCGAGAAGATTTGACTTATGTGGAGGAGCCAGTACAGATTCTCGATCGACGTGTACATGAGTTGAGGCATTATTCACGACTAAATTTTCGAGCACGAATTTGGTTTGGGTTTGTTCGTGGGAAATGTAGAGAATCTGATTTTGAGTTCGTAGGAGCTTTCCGAGGATTTTTCAGATAATTGAGGAATATAAAAAGAATATTGAAAATTATCGTCGAGTTAGTCATGTTTATCCGTTTGAGTTTGAGTTATCCGAATCGCGGATAGAGTTGAATCACGACGTATAAATAGCTAAATAGTCATAAAGTTATCGAAAATTTTGAAAAATGGGCTATTTGACCGAGTTGACCCGTTCTGGCAGAGTTGACAGAATCAACCCGTGTTGACTCAGTGAGCCATGACTCGTCATCGTTGTGGTCGCCGGAGAACGGCACGGTTGCCGGAGTTTGAGGTATGGTTTTGAAGCTTGTCTTATGGGCTTTCATTTGATGTATGTATAGTGTGTTTTGGTTGTGATTTGGTTGGAGAATTTTGAGGAGGAAGGTGAACGGTGGGTGGTGCTCCGGAGACTTTCCGGCTGATTTTTGGGTTGGATTAGATTGGGCTCGAGCCAAGGATGAAAACCTCCTTGGTTTGAGAGGTTTTGGTGGAGCGACGGCGCCAGAACCGGCCGAAAAAGTTTGCAGGTGATTCTTAGCCGTGGAGCTTTCGAGGTGATTTTGGAAGGGTTGCCGGCCGAATTGGGTTATGGTGTAGAAGAGTTTTGGCTTGGGTTTGAGGAGAGGAAGCTCTAGAGGTCTTGGTCGCCGAAAAATCTCATAGGTGACAGCGCGCTGGCGGCGGCGGCGGCGGTTAACGGCGGAGCTCCGGCGATGCGTTGGCTTTTTGGATTTTGGAGAGTTTTATGCTGTTTTACTCGTAATAGCGCCCCGATCGTCGCCTTGATTTGGGTGGTGGATTTTATGTCGAGGAATATGTGGAGTATTTTGGAATTTTCGACGATTTTCTTGTTATCCGAGTTATATGTGACGACCCAAAACAGAATCAGCAGTTAAGTCGCATAGTCGCAGAGTTACGACAGTGTTGAAACCGCCAGCTTTCTTAACGACTAAATTATTGGCCGAGAATTGGAGCTGGGTCTCTTCTCGAGAGTCGTTGTACGTGTGATTACGAGTTCATGGGCGGTTCCGGATCGTTATTTGGACGACTGAGGAATTAGTTATGAATATTTGAAGATTCGTTGGAAACGGATTTAAATGGCAGGTTTGTTCGCGAATAAATTATCGGACGAGAATTTGGCTTCGGATTCTTCACGGAAGTTGTTCAGAATTTAATTTTGAGTTTGTGGGAACTTCCGGATCATGATTTTGAGTTACGAAGATTTAGTTGTGATTATTTCCGATTGTGATTGTTTAGTCGGTTTAATTGTGTGTTTGGTTGAACAGTTGACTTTTTATCCGTTTGGCCGATGTGTTTGACTTCGGGTGATATTGGAAGAATATGTCGAGACGAGTTGTGGACGCGAGAATTATCGGAACCGGATATACGACGAGAAAGTTACGGGTGTTCAAAGTTCGTCGAAATGGATAATTATGAGTTTCCGTTTTGGGAAAGCTTTAAATAGTAACCTGCCTAAAAGGGAAAGTCAAACTTGGAGTTATTGTTCTTTGACCGTGTTGACTCGATTTGACATGGTGGTGCGACGTGCACCGTTCGGCCTCGCCGGCGACGATATTTTCCGGCCACCCCACGGCCTAACCCATATACCATTCAAATCGCCTAGCTTCCCCCATCCCAATTCCGGCCACCAATCACGGCATAGCTCGCGGTGGAGTGAGAAATATTGAACCAAAGTTTGTGAATTTTTGGGTTAATGGTGGTTTTCGATTCGGGCCGAGTTGAGCTCAAACAAGGACTGTGTTTTGTAGCCCTCTTCACCATGATTCTAACCATATAGGTATGGTGTTCTAATTCGATTTGTGTTTGGAGAATTTTGGATTTGAAATTTTGGGAACAATTCGGTTTTGTGTGAAATTGAGCAGGTTAGAGTGAGAATTGGCCTTTGTGGTAGTTGACAAAGTTGCTCAGTGGGTGATTTTGAGTGGAATAGGGGTTGCTCTGCCGTGAAATTCTCCGGTCAGTGGCGGCGCCGCCGTGGGTGGCGGTCAACGGTCAACAGGTTGACTTTTTGGACTTTCGACAAGTTGCATGTCATTTGACTCGAAATCGCGCCCCGATCGCAGTCGGGAGGTTCGTTTTTCAAGTTGAGCGTCCGAACGTTAAGTGAGGTATTGAGGTGTTATATATGGATTTTCGACGATTCGTCGTATTCGAATTACGTGTTTCCGAGAACGGTGGTTTCTCTTGATTTGATTTGAATTGTCGAGTTATGACTTTGAATAATGGACTTTGTGAATATTCAGGGATTCATGATCGTTTATTTGGCGAGGGACTTTCCACCGGATCACGGGTTAACGCGTATGGCGTTACGCAAGTCTGTGAGTGGACATTTATTTTCACGGATTGATTGCGAGTCTTTTATTTATGATTTACGAACTTGAGCATGCAGATTGATTATGATTTTACGAGCATGTGTTTTACGATTATGCATATACGTATATACGTATACGAGTATACATGTGTATATATTATGTTTTAAGCATGTGCATAGAAAAGATTTATGATTTGGTTTACACAGAGTACAGTCTCAGTATATGTTGTGGTATCGATACACATTGGTTTTTCGGCTGATCCCCGAGTACGCTCCGGGGGGAACAGATATCCTGACCCGAGGCCTTTCTGGCTAGGATCACGTGTGGGTCTGGGATCCCGTGATTCAGACTGTGCTATCGCGTGGAAAGCCCACGAGAGTCTCCGCGATATATTTTACGTTGCATGCTCTGTACGCGTGAGGAGTTAGAGTCTCCCTCGTGTACCATTTGATTTTATGTGCATTTGACTCGCATATGTTTTAATAATATATATTACTTGGTGAAAGACATTTATTTTCGTCCACTCACTCTAACGTGTTTATTGTCTTTCCCCTGGGCTTTTCGGTTTCCGTGCCCAGTTTGTAGTTCAGGCTCTGGTGTCGCACGTCGTGGTCGGAGGCATAGTGCTCGAGCTACCTTGTTTCTTCCAGTTGGTTTATTGTTCTACCTACTGTGGTATACGTATATGATTATGTATTAGAAGTTGCTCTGAGCTTCCTGTTGAATATGTTATATGATTTTACACCGGATTTCGGTGAAGTATAGATATATTTATTGTTTTACTTTACTGTTGATATATTGAGAAATCCGGATGGGATTGGTGCCCACGGTTTGCTTTTTGTGGTATAGGATGAAGTGTATTTTCCGCGTGCAGGTAATGGTAATTCCACGCTAGTAACGAAACTCTGCCCAAATTTCAAAAAATTTTTGTTGGTTCGTGTTTTCGGAAGGGTTTGATTCCGATTTAGGAAGCTAAATCGGGGTTGGATCCTTTCATTATATATTTCTGGAAATGGTTGGTTTCCGAGGTGTGGTTCAGAGTATTGAATTGTGATTTTGATCAGTGATATTTTGTGATTATTCAGGAGATCGAGATCGTATGCTTGGTGAGGGATCTTCTGCCGGATCTCGGGATTAGTGTGTTTGCATGTTGTGCTTATCTGTGAGTAGACATTTATTTTCACTGATTGGTTGCGAGTCTTTATTATACGTTTTACGAGCATGAGCATGCATATGAGATTATGATTTATTCGAGCATGTGTTTTATGATTATGCATTTACGATTATGTGCTTACGAATATGCATCGACGAATATGCTTTTATAATTATGTATTACGAATATGCATTTACATTATGCTTTATACATTTGAATGAAACTATTTATGATTTGGTTTACACAGAGTATAGTCTCAGTATATATGGTTGTATCGATACACTTAGCATCCCGGCTGATCCCCGAGGATGTTTACCGTGGGAACTGTTACCCTATGACGAGGTATTTTTCGGGTGGGAACTGATACCCTGACCTGAGGCCTTTATGGGTAGAATCACGTGTGGATCTGGGATCCCGTGATTCGGATTGTACTAGAGCAGATGTGTCCATGAGTGACCCCGCGGGATTTTCGATGCATGCTCTGTACGCGTGAGGAGTTAGAGTCTCCCTCGTGTACCATATGATTTCCGTACATTTAGACTCTTCGGCGAAAGACATTTACTTTCGTCCACTCACTCTAACGATTTATTTGTTTTTCTCTGGGCTCTTTGTTTTCATTGCCCATTTTGCAGTTCGAATTCTGGTGTCGCACGTCAAGGTTGGAGGCTTAGTATTTGAGCTACTTTTCCTTCTCAGTAGGTTTCTAGTTTGGCCTACTGTTGTGCATTTATGTATATACTAGAGGTTACTCTAAATACTCTGACGTTTATATTTTCATATGATTTTCCCGGATTTCTTTAATGTTACAGTTTTGGTTATTACTTTATATTATGTTATGATTTTGAGAAATCTGGATGGGATTGGTGCCCACGGTTTGGCTTTTGTGGCATAGGATGAAGTGTATTTTTCGGGTGCAGGTTAATGGTAACTTCACGATATAGTGAAACTCTGCCGAAATTTCTATGGTTTCTGAAAGTTCGTGTTTTTAGAAGGGGTTTGATTTCGGTTTAGGATACTAAATCGGGGTTGAGTTCTTTCATCGTATACTGCTCAAACTTATAGTTGGGTGGTAGTAGAAAGTGGATGTATTTGGGCATACTACACTAATCTTGAATCTTCATTAATTAATAAAATCCTCTGACTCGTCTCTTCAATCTCGCACTTTTTATGTGCTGTCTTGGATTCATTGGGTTCTCATTGGTACCGGACCAAAATAAATGAATATATAAGGCTTATTTTTTTCCCCATCTTTTAGATATCTGAAAGTATCCTTCTCATTCCGCTTCAGCATCTGTCTAACAACAGACTGTTGTAACATGATTTATAGTCTTATTGGGGCAGTGTATGCTAATGTATTGACCTCTTGTATATTGACAGGTTTTACCAAGTCTAGTGTACAAGATATACGCATCAAGCTTGCAATATCTTCAGTATTTGTAAGTGATGAGGGAATTGTTATACATGTAATCAACCCAAGTAGGTTGTAAGGTTGCATGCATAGATGAACCATGGATGGTTAAACCTCTATCGCTTTTCAACCCTTATGTAGCTCTTACATAGTTAACTTACTCTATGTCGAGATGATGAAAACTTTGAAGCTAATGAGAACTGTCATTGTTGGGGAGTATCGAGTAAAGTGACCTTTTGATCTTGGGACATTAACTATTCCTTTACTACATTGATGGTCTTGTAATTGACTTCATTGTAGGAATCTGACAAATCGTTCTTTGGAAGGGACGTTGGCACCTACCCTTGGGAAACTTAGACACCTAAAATCTCTGTAAGGACTCTCATTATGTCCGGGTATATTTGTGGCCAAATATGGATAGTGTTGATGTTGAGATTTTAGTTCTAGTGAACTGAATTTGAGTCTCAAAGTTGTAAGAATGTTTTTAAGCTGCAATGATTGGATTCAAAGTTGAGAATTTGAACAATAATGGGAATCAATTAAATTGCAAGATTATTTTTAATTTATAGAAAGCAATGAACTTGAAATTAGATTGAATCAGAAAGCAATGAAATTGATACTTACCACTACCGGAACAATTACTATGACCGACGACTTGGTGTCGTCGGTCTGTTTGGGATCCTCGTCGGTCATAGTAATATCTAACGATGTGTCGTCGGATCGGTCAATCTGATCAATCGGGAGTTCCGCATCGGGGGTGTCGGGATAGAGCTCTCTCGCCACTTGAGTCAACACCTCCGGAATCGCCTCCTGAATTCTCGCCTAATTGACAAAGAACAATAAAATATTAATTAAAAAAACAATCTAAATAAATAAGAAATAAGTTTATTTTTTTTATAAGGACACTTACAGCATATTCGGGATTCTGCGGATACGCGTGCTGCATCGTATAGACAAGGGGATCATCTTCTGGGTGGTTGGCCGCCTCCTCGATCCAACCCGAGTATGATCTGGTACCGGCATGATGATTTGTTGTGTTTTTGGCCCGGTTCCTTGCGTTGATTTCAGAAAGAGCCTGCGCGATTAAGTCAACATAAAAAAACACTCATTAGCCAAATAATTTACGGGAAGTACGATAAAACCAAAATTAAATCGATTGAAGGTTGCGTACCTTCAATCGAGGGTTGTTGAAGTGAACCACAAGCCATCGCCACTCGTACTCCCTATTACGAAACTCGCTAGGGGTACCCTCACGATCGTCCCCGTACTTTTTCCAATGCTTCTTCAGCTCGGCCTTCCACTCCTTATACCTATATATACCCATAAAATCAAGCGTTAGTAACAAACAACATTGTATGAACATAATCAAAAGAAACGAAAAAATTGAAACAAATGGTCGTCTGCAAACCTTCTCCCATGCACTTCATCCGCCCACGTGGGTCTAATGTCTTCATCCACGCGGAACCACCTCTGCAATGCATATATTTATATATATATATATATATCAATAATATTAAAAATTTATTATTGAAAATTTTCATAATGAATATACAATTCAACTCACCGACAACGCATTATTCAGCTGATGTTTGACGGCTTGTGGCACTGAATTCCAATCTTGCCACAACATTGGGACTCTATCCCGTATGAGGCTGCCCGCCATCCCCGCGTACTTTCGAGTGACCTTTCCCTCGATCACCTGCCCTCCATCCCTGGTCGGAATCATAAGTTGGCCACCACCGCTAGCCTGAATGGCTTCGTCCAGTAACTTGCCGACGACGGGGCCTCTGGTTCTCTTCTGTTTGGCACCGGGCACGATCTCGCCTATCACATATATATGTAGACGATTTTGTAAACATCAACACCTAATTGAATTTAAATATTAGGGAGTAAAAAGATATCACTAATTAATATTTACCTGATTCGTCGGTGCGTTGTCCCGGAATCCTTGCACTCCAGAGAGGTGCCGGGAAGGGTATATAAGCATATGCCTGCTCCGGGGTAATGAACCCTAGCTGTCCCGGAATAGACATCCCGTCGGAATCGATGTGAGGTATCGTCGGGATTTCCAACGGTAAGAATAATGTAGGCGGCGGGCACAGTCGCATCCTCGCCGAGGACTGAGTAGATCCACCAGCCTCCTCGGAAGAATGAGGAGCTGTCTGGTGGATGACGGGGGAACCCTCCTCGCGATGAATGTCCGGCATTCGGACCGAGGATTGAGTCGCACTATCCGTTTTCGGCGTGCGACTGACCTGCTGAACCCTCCTCGCGCCTGAGGATCGAGCCGGCTCGAGCTGCTGCTGCTGAGGTTGTCCCTCGCCCATCAGCCGACGGTGTCGAGAGGTCAGCGGAACACTGTAAGTGTTGGGGACACTGGTGGATCCTGATGCGGACCGACTTCCGGTGCCATCAGGATCCCCAGCTCCCGAGCCCTCATCCCCACGTCCCGATCTCCCTCTCCCTCTGGACCTCCCCCTCGAAGTACTCGACCCGGCCCCTCGGGAAGGTCCGCAATTAAACCATTGCATCGTTGCTATAAAATTATTAAAATTAAAAAAAATTCCTAATTCATCTAAAAATCAATAATCCAATATATATTCAATATATAAATATTCCAAAAAAATCAACAATATATAATTCCATAAAACTTCCAATACATATATAATTAATCCAATTCAATAATTTAACTATATATATATATCAATAATTCCAATAATCCAAATAATCCAAATTCATGCTAATATAACCTAAAATTCCATATAATCCATATAATCCAAATAATCCATATAATCCATCCTTTCCACATATAACCTAAAATTTCCGAGTACATCCCAATATATATCAATTCATGAATAAAATTCAAAACAATCGAAATTTAATTATAACCTAAAATTCCATAAATTATAATCCTAATTTAACATAAAATTAGGATATAATCCAAATTTTATTATAACCTAACAATTTAACCTAAAATTTAACCTAATTTAACCTAAAATATAATCCAAATATAACCTAAATTTTAATCCTAATTTAACCTAATTTAACCTAAATTATAATCCAAATTTAACTAAAAATATAATCCTAATTTAACATAAAAAAAAATATATAATCCAATTGAATTTAACCTAAAATTTCCTAATTCCTAATTATATAACTCAATATATGCATAATCCCCACAAAATCCACAACTATATCAATACATGCATCCACATTGACAATCAACACATTCCACAACGTAAAATCCAACCGAAATCAAAAAATTTGAAAAATTGAAATTAATTAGGGATTTCAAACCTGTTTTTTCACTAATCGACGAGGATTTTGCTTGAGGATCGATGGAATAGCTTGGTGACCTTCGATTGGTTGCTTCCAACACTTAAACTGCCCTGAAAATCGAGAGGAGGTGAGAGGAGGCGACTGTGTAGTGTTTGGGGCAGTTTCGTTTCTGCCCCAAATCGTACCCATATACGATATAAAGCCAAACTATATCCGACGAGTTAAGTGATCTCGTCGGATATAGTTGAACCCAAACTATAACCGACGATATTTCATATGAATGTCGTCGGATATAGTTTGGGTTCAACTATATCCGACGAGAGATCATATGCAACTCGTCGGATATAGTTCCTCTATTTAATTTTCATTTATGCCGGCCGGTAAACTAATTAAATGTGTAGTGTTTTAATATATATATTTATTAATAGTTAATTAATACGAAATTATTAATACTTAATACGAAATTAGTAAATTAAGCAAAATTATTTAATAATACGATCGATCGATATTAATTATTAATCGATCCGTTGTATTTTTTTCCTGATCGATCGACACCGGCCATTTAAAGTCGATCGATAATATGATCGAATAAAATTCATTTTACATTGCACGTTCTAAGTCAAACCATCTACATACATATAAATTATACACTAATTAATTGAGGTGCATAATCAGAATCATCGCTTGAGTCTGACTCTGTTTCCGAGTTAATTTCAGGTAATATGTGTATGTCCTCGTCACTTGAGTCTTTATTCTCTTCATTTTGATTAACATCAAGAAGATTCGGTTGAGGAATTCGTACCACACTGCCCTGTCTCACATTATTAAGGCGAATTGTTAAGGTTTCAGGAATACCAGTTGCGTTCGGCTCTTGGTATGCACTGACTTCTTCATTATCCGAGGTCACACCAAGGGTTGAGGCGCTGTATTGGCTTCGTGGAAGAACATGGTTAACCACTTTCCACGCGCCTTTATGCACAAGATCATCAAGATAGAACAATTGTTTCACCGCTGTGGCCAACACAAACGGATCATCTTCATACCAGCTTGTGGCAGTATTCACCGAAAAAATCCCGTATTGATCGGTCCTTGTGTTCTGAGGGTCGGTATCAAACCATCTACACTTAAACAAGTGCACAGTCATGCCTTCCCCATATATTAATTCGACAACTGAATGGAGAACACCGTAATAGTCAACTCCATTCTGCCCACCATGCACCATTACCCCAGAATTCTGTGTTTTTCGTCTGACATCTCTATGTTCACAAATAAATAGTACGCCATTAACCTTACACATAGGATAAACTCTGGAAGTTACCGGTTTCTGCGCCAAGAGCCTCAATTCGTGTGACCACTGAGGGATACCATCATCTTGTACATGATTCATCTGAAAATAATCATTTATTAAGTACGTATAAATAGGATGCGAGACATGCACTTAACATCGATCATATACAGGTCAATTTAAGTATCAGCTTACCCAGTTGCCAAAATAGTTTGCGAACGTCTTGTTGTGGTACTCAACATCACCGGAAATAGCAGGGCAGTAAATGTGCAAATTTTTCCAATATTGAACTTCTGGACAGTTAATCAATACCGACCAATGGGCAATGACGAGCTCATAAGGTTCCAACTTGTACGAGTTGGGCAACTTTCCAGAAACTTCAACATCATCGGAGATGATCGAAAGGTTGAACTGCCCTCCATCTACGGGCATATGTTGTGGAGGGTCCTCCAATGCTCCCAAATACAACTTGGTGTACGTTACGCACTCATGCGCAATATATGCTTCAGCGATACACCCTTCGGGTGCAGATTTGTTCATCACATAGTCTTTGTAGTCCCCCAATTGTCTGTAAATGGGTAATTACAGATCGAGCATGTTATGCTTATTGCAACAATATATAAGTGAGTAAATAATATTAAAGATCGACATATATATAGCCAGATTCAGAGATGCATTACGTACCTTTCCATAGGATACATCCATGTGTAGTGTACTGGACCAGTAAGCAACAATTGTTCCGGAAGATGGAGCATCGGGTGAGGCATGATGTCGAAAAAGTTTGGGGGAAATATCCTTTCGAATTTGCACATGATAAAAATGATGTCCTGTTGCATTTCCAACAAGTCTGATTTCTTCACTTCTCTCGTGCATAACTTTTGAAAGAATCTTGACAAAGCCACTAACGGCTCCACCACCTCTTTGGGCAGGTACCCTCGAATGAAAACAGGGAAGAGGCGTTGGAGCAGTATATGACAGTCATGACTCTTTAGTCCGTACATCTTGTTATCTTTGAAGTTAACACATCGACTTATATTTCCGGCATAGCCTGAAGGATACCTGACATTACCCATCCAACCAAAGATTTCACTCTTCTGGGCAGGCTTCACGGTATAAGGAGCTTGTGGCATTTTTTTCTTCCCATCTCTCAACCACAAATGTTTTCGCAGTCCCATCCTTTTAAGATCAATGCGTGCCTTCGGGCCGTCTTTAGTTTTTCCCTCCCAATTCAACACTATACCGACCACACTCTCGCACACATTTTTCTCTATGTGCATGACATCTAAGTAGTGTCTGATCAGCAACTTGGACCAATAAGGAAGTTCCCAAAAAATACTTTTGTGTGTCCAAAATTTATACCTGTCGGGTTTGTCAGGTATTGACGCCACTATCTGCGGATGATTGCTCAGCTGCCCAAAATCGTATTCATTTAGCACTTCTAAGATTTCATCCCCCGTCCATCTCCTCGGCTGCTCACCTGTTTCCACAATCCCATCAAATGCCTCTATATCCTCCCGAAATGGGTGATCATGTGGAAGCCAACAACGATGTCGCATTTGTACAATCTTCCTGCAATGAGGTCTGCAACACTCAACCGTCATACACTCTGGACAAGCCCTGTATCCCCTGGTAACGTTGCCCGACAACATCCCGCGTGCAGGAAAATCGCTAATGGTGCCAACAAGCATGGCATGCATCTGGAACATCTCATTTTTGAACTTGTCATAAGTGGGATGACCATGCTCACTCAAGTACTTAAGCTCCTCAATCAAGGGTCTCAGATACACATCGAGACACTTTCCTGGATAACCCGGCCCTGGAATGATCATAGTGAGCATATTGTATTCTTTCTTCATGCACATCCATGGAGGATGGTTGTACGGTACCAAAATAACTGGCCATATACTGTATTGAAGACTCATGTTCCCAAAAGGGTTGAATCCGTCAGATGAAAGCCCCAGCCAAAAATTTCGAACCTCTGATGCAAAATAAGAAAACTCATTCACCATGTGCTTCCAAGCGTTTCCGTCAGCAGGGTGTATAAGCGTATCACCGTCGGGCAAATTCCTCTCGGCCCACCATCTCATAGCTTCAGCCGTGTGTGCAGACATGAACAACCGTTCTAGCCTATCTATCAGGGGAAAATACCGAAGTATCTTCAAAGCTTTCTTGTTTCCGGCAGGAGTCAACTTATACCTATCTGTACCACATACCGGGCATTCATCAAGAGATTCAAGATCATTCCCATAAGCATCTTCACCCCAGAAGAGAACACAATCATATCTACAAGCATGGATTTTGATGTAGGAAAGGCCAAGATGTTTAAGGATCTGTCGCACCTTACGATGAGTGGTAGGAAGACGATGACCTGGGGGCAACAACGAACCAGACCACTTCAGCCAATCATCAACAGCATTCACACTCATTTTGTTCTCCACTTTGAGCTTCATTACTCCCATAACACTTTCCAGAACAGTCTAATTACACCCGTTGTACAACGGGGTCTGTTGGAAGGCAATGAGGTTGTTGTACTTGTCCATACCAGCAGTGTTGACAGCTGTAGGTAATTGCTGGACTGGCTCAATATGAGGGAAGTCTCCAACGGCGGGAGGGATATCGATATCCGGTGCTTGAGCAAATATACCGCTCTCATGAGGAAACATATCGTTGATCAACCTTGTTGTTGGATCATTGGATGTACTGCCACTCTCAAAAAATTGTCCGTGATCATGTTGACCAACTGTTGAGCTCCCACCGTGATAAATCCAACATGTGTACTTATCCCAAAACCCGTTTTTCTTCAAGTGCTCCAATACTTTATCGATGTGAAAACGATATCGCTCGCTGCGACACTGACATTTCGTACACGGACAATAATGAATTGTCATCCCTCCACAATTAACCTTCACATATTCTACAAAACTTCTAATTCCACGGTGATATCTTACATCCCATCTTGGAAGACATATCCAACTCTTGTCCATCCTCAAAATCATAACTGCATGCATGTATATATACCCATGATCTTATTAATTCAAATTTCATAGCTACATATAAATATTTATTATTTTAATTCCCATAATTTTAATATATATATACACACACACGTACACCCTAACTATATATATATATATAATCGATCACAAAAATCTAAATATATATATATAATTGCTATATATATATTCACAATAATCAAATTAAAATTAACAACAATTAATATATATATATTTACGATCAATCACGCATACGTAATCAAAATCAACCATCGATCAATTACTCGATCAAACTCAAGAGTCAATTAATTAATTAACTCGATCGATCCATCCATCTATTAATTCAACAAATTAATTAAGCAATACATGCATGCACAACAAACACACATATATATATATATTAATTAAGAACGTACCTAGCTAGCTAGCTATATATAATGCGCACGAATCATCACGAACTCATTCTCGACATCACCCAAAGATCGATTTCAGAGCATTTGTTGAAAAAATGGAAAGTTTTTTGAATGACAGATCGAGCTGCTGCCCAGATCTGAAATAAGAAACTATAACCGACGAAATGAAAAAATCGTTGGTTATAGTCCAAAAAATTCGTCGGACATTGTGACGACCCGGACCAGAATCAGCAGTATGATCAGCTTGATTGATGAGTTTGTGTGAAGTCGCAGTTGTCCGACGGTTATTGGAGTCGCCGAGTTTATTAACGACTTAATTATTGGCCGAGAATTGGAGCTGGGTCTCTTCTCGAGAGTCGTTGTACGTGTAATTTCGAGTTTGTGGGAACTTCCGGAGCATGATTTGGAGTTACGAGGAATTAGTTGCGAATTTTGACGATTGTTGATTGATTTAGTTGATTTAATGTGTGTTGCTTTGAAGGGTTGACTTTTTATTCGTTTGGCCGATATGTTTGACTTTGGGTGATTGTTGAAGAGTATGTCGAGACGAGTTCGTGACCGCGAGAATTATCGGAATCGGATTTACGACGAGGAAATTACGCGTGTTTGAAGTTCGTCGAATTGGATAATTACGAAGTTTCCTAAAATAGCAGGTATAAATAGTGGGTTGCTAAATGAGGAAAGTCAAAATCTGGAATTAATGAAGTCTTGACCGGTCAACTGGGTTTGACCGAGCTGTGGGTTGGAGGTGCGATGCCGTACGGCCTCGCCGGCGGCGAGCTCCGTCCGGCCACTCCTTGGCTTGACTCATGCCCTATTCTACTCGCCTCGATGCTCCGAGCTCATCTCCAACCACCACGCACGGCGTGGCTTGCCGGAAAGGGAAGAATTCCGATCAAAAGTTTGAGAGAAAATGAGGTAATTCGGGTTTGTTGATTTTGGATGAATTGAGCTATGAAATGGATTGGGCTTTGTAGCTCTTCCCTCCACGAATCTAACTAAATTGGTTTGGAGTTTCAATTCGGTTTGAGTTGGGAGAATTCTTGATTTGAATTTTGTGTTCTATTTCGGTTTATCATGAAATTGGATGTGTTAGAGTGAGAATTGGACTTCGGTGCAGTTGACAAAGTTGCTCAGTGGGTGGTTTTGCATGGAATAGGGGTTGCTCCGCCGAGAAATCTTCCGGTCAGTGGCGGCGCCGCCGTGGGCGGCGGTCAACGGCGGTCAACGGTCAACGGGTTGACTTTTTGACTTTCGACAAGTCGCATGTCATTTGACTCGAAATCGCGCTCCGATCGCAGTGGGGAGGTTCGTTTTTCGAGTTGAGCGTCCGAACGTAAAGTGAGGTATTGAAGTGGTATATACGGATTTTCGACGATTCGTCGACTTTGAATTATCTGTTTCCGAGAACGGTGGTTTCTCGTGGTTTGATTTGTATTGTCGGATTATGATTTTGAATATTGGACATTGTGTATATTCAGGGGTTCGTGATCGCTTGTTTGGCGAGGGGCATTCCGCCGGATCACGGGTTAACGCGATACGCGTTACGCCAGTCTGTGAGTGGACATTTCTTTTCACGGATTATTTGCGAGTCTTGATATACGATTTATGAACTTGAGCATGCATATGAGATTTCGGATTACATGAGCATGTGTTTTACGATTATACGATTATACTTATACGGATATACGTATACGAGTATACATATACTTATATGCTGTTTCATGCATTTGCATCGAAATGTTTATGATTTGGTTTACACAGAGTACAGTCTTGGTTATGTTGTTGTTGTATCGATACACCTTGCCTCGTCGGCTGATCCCCGACGGAGGGCCGCCTGGAGGGGCGTTTCCCCAACCAGACCGGTGAGGGGCGTATTCCCCGGAACCGAGGCCATTTCTGGCTTAGAATCACGTGGTAGTCAAGGACTCCGTGGTTCAGACTGTACTAGCACGGAGGAGTCCATGAGTGACCCCGTGGGATTTTACTTGCATGCTCAGTACACTGGAGGAGTATGAGTTTTACCTCGTGTACTTATTATTTTATGTTCCTGGACTCGCATATGTATTTTAAGCATATATATTATCTGGTGAAAGACATTTATTTTCGTCCACTCACTCTAACGTGTTTATTGTCTTTCCCCTGGGCTTTTCGGTTTCCGTGCCCAGTTTGCAGTTCAGGATCTGATGTTGCACGTCGTGGTCGGAGGCATAGTACTCGAGCTACCTTGTTTCTTCCAGTAGGTTTATTGTTCTACCTACTGTGGTACATTTATATGTTTATACATTAGAGGTCGCTCTGAGAAATCTGTTATTATTGTTATACGATTTTACACTGGATTTCAGTAAAGTGCATATATATTTACTACTTTACTTTACTGTTGATATATTGAGAAATCCGGATGGGATTGGTGCCCACGGTTTGCTTTTTGTGGCATAGGATGAAGTGTATTTTCCGCGTGCAGGTAATGGTAATTCCACGCTAGTAACGAAACTCTGCCCAAATTTCAAAAAGTTTTTGTTGGTTCGTGTTTTCGAAGGGGTTCGATTCCGATTTAGGGTGCTAAATCGGGGTTGGGTCTTTTCAGCTTGGTATCAGAGCATTAGGTTGTAGGTTCTGTAGACTTCTGTAGTCGTGTTTACTAAGGATATTTGAGAATGCACAGCATGTCTGGAATGGTGACCCGACCGGCCGGCGGATAATCATCAAATTCCGGGTGTTGTATGCTTTCAAATATTTGAAGTTCCATGATTACGTTCCACTTGTTGTGAACGATATTGTATTCATTAGGATGCCTCCTGACGTGCTTTCCGTGTCGTTTCGGTTGTGGATCCTGTTGAGGATCATTCGACGCGTGAATTGCCAGTGAACTGTGGATTTGGATGAGTATTCAGAGTTCAGAGAATGTGTGGCACGGTTTATCTGGGGATGTGTATATAAGCGTCTATATGTTGCCTCAGAGCTGAGATTTGTGGCAGTTGATGTTTGCCTGAGTTAGATCAGTGTATTTGGTGGGCTGTTATTGTGTGAGTTCCGATTGTGACTCCATGGCCTACATTCAGAGTGTTGTGTAAACAGTGATGGTGTTATTAGGCTACTCAGCAATTGATGTGGAGTGTTTACCCACCTGGGGCAGAGATGCATTGTTCACATGTTAGTTTCGGGCAGTGTACGAAGTTCGAGATGAGTTTGAACCTGAGTATCAGAGAGATTTTGATTGATGTGCCTCGAGATATCCGTGAGGAGCTTAGTGTGCTGCACTCAGTGGCGAGGCTAGTGTAAGGGAAAGATGTACACGGTTTTCGATGTGACGGTTTGAGGAAAGTGGATTCAGTAGTGAGAGATTGAGTTCTGATACTTCGGGATCAGTGACTTCATCAGACTGTGGCCTTTTCGGTTATGTTGAGGATCCTCTGCTGATTCATTTGGCGATGGCAGAGATCACAGAGTAGCAGATTTGCTCCTGTGGCATGAGTTTGGGCGATCGTTGGTGATCCTTTCACGCAGCAGGTGTTGCGGTGACTTGTGTTTGTGGTACACTCTCTGTTGCCATTGTGGTGGCCAGGAGGATCACGTTACGAGGGAGCGCCCTTGGTCAGCTGTTGTAGCGGTTCGGCAGCTCAGAGTTTACGAGGAGATCCTCATGTTGTTCCTGCGGTCTGACTAATGCACCCTGTTGACGAGTTAGTCAGAAGTCACAGTTGATGTGTGTGGCCAGTTGGGCATGTTGGAGTTCGGGCCATGACCTTGTTTGTGGACAGACTTTTCTTCGAGGTTACTATTGCTTGATGTCCATGGCGTTTGTACCTGTATCTCCACTTCCGAGGTCTTGGAGAGTGTTGCATCCATTCGGAGGTCGCGAGATCCTTGTTGGAGGTTATGACTTAGCCGTGGATCTGTTATAGCTGGATATTGTGGTTTTGGTGTGTTTGTGAGCATGGACTTACTGACGACGCAATTGGCTGTGTTCGAGTACCTCGAGAAGGAGGTTGTGTTTCGACGACCAGATTTCCCCGAGATGCTGTTTTGTGGTGATGGTCGAGCGGATAGTAGAGACGAGTTGTGTTGTTGCCTAGCCCATGTTGTGGATACTACGGTTGTTGTGCCTGACATTGGTGACATTGGGGTGGTTTTTCGAGTTTCCAGGTGTATTCTGGAGGAGATACCAGGTGTTCCCCCAGTTTGGGAGACTGACTATACCATTGAGCTTGTACCAGGCGCTGGACTTATTTTACCGATGTTTTGTCGTTCGGAGCCAGCGGAGCTGTTGGAGCTATTATTTCGACTCCAGGAATTGCTGGAGGAGGTTTCAGGAGATTTTAGACGACCCCGCGTATTTGCATGGTGTGCTTTTGCATTGTGTGTACGGACGTTGGGTGGTTCGACGAGATGGTGCATTGACTACCGAAGCTCGATTTGCTTCAGAGGAGAGCGAGTATCCTCCGTTTCGGACTGACGATTGGTTTGATCAGCTCGTGAGAGCTACAGTCTTGTTGAGGATTGATTTCGGGATTGGAGATTATCAGTTGAGGACCGATGAGTCAGATGTGGCTATGTTGGCTTTCGGATCTCGGTGCGGACATCAGGAGTTCTTGGTCACGCCGTTGGGTTGACTAATGCTCCGTAGATCGTGTGGACTTGATGGACCATGTGTTCAGACAGTTTCTGGACGAGTTGCGACCATGTTCGTCGGCAACTTCCTGATGTATCCCAGGAGTGTGGGCCAGCACCTGAAGCAGTTGCAGGCGGTTTTGCGGACTTCACGAGATGATCTTGTGTTTGCGAAGTTCAGCCAGTGTGAGTTTTGGTCGATTTGCGTGATGATTTTAAGCTGTGTGATGCTATCCGAGTGAGTGGCGTGGATCCTGACCAGTTAGAAGCCGTGTTGATTTGGAGTTGACCTACCATGGTACCAGAGATCGGGAGTCTCTTGGGTTTGGCAGGCTATTATCGATGGCTTGTGCAGGATTTTCCCGGGGTACCATTTCATTTTCCGGATTGACGAAGAAGGCGTCAAGTTCGAGCTGTTCGATGCACGCGAGGAGAGTTACTTCCTCTTGCAGGATGGTTGACCGTTGCTTCGGTTTTGTCCTTACTTGGCGACCGCGACGAGTTCGTGGGTTATGGCGATGCATCGAGATTTGGATTTGGTAATGTTATGATGCTGTGTAGCAGAGCGGTGGCTCATGATTCCAGGCAGTGAAACTTTGTATAACTACGTATCCAGTGTATGATATGGGTGTAGCTGTCTTTTTGTTAGCATCGGAGAGTTCGAGACACTACAGCTATGGCGTGCAGCGAGGTGTAGGATGTACACTGATCATTTGAGTTTCCTCCATTTGCATTTCGGCCAGATTTGGGCTTGAGGCAGTGTAGATGGATGGGGTCGACTCACGACTATGGCTGTACATTTGAGCTTGTTCGGGAAAGGCTAGAGGTTTTACTTTAACCATCCGTCTGGGATGATGTTGCTGATGCATTCAGTCGGAAATCGGGAGTTTCAGTGTTTCATGTGAGTGTGGCGCGAGTGTCCGTGTTAACCGAGTTACGGACAACGAGAGCTGAGTTCGAGTGAGATGATGTTGAAGCTCATTGTTTTGCGCGCGGTTGGCGCTAGTGGCACGGAGATGTGTCAGATACTTCGAGTTGTCTACTCGTGATGCAGCCTGAAGATGAATGTAGCGGTTTGTGTGTACATTTGCCACTTTTGTCGACTGGTGATGGCTAGGAGGCAGAGACGTGCCGAGATGTGTTAGCCATTCGAGATTTCCGGTTGGACGTGGCGTTTGTCGCTGTGACCTTGTGTGTGTTTGTGTGCATTTTGATTTGTGATACCGGTTGTCAAGCCATTGTGGACCATTTGACGGACTTGGTACTTTTCCTTGAACTTTCGGGAAAGGATTTCAGTGGCAGACTAACATAGCTGTGTTTGACAGAGGTTGGCCATACACGTGGTGTGCCTATGTCCCGATTCGCTGTCCGAGATAATCAATTACGACTGTGTGTTGGCGAGTTTTGCAGCGAGCATTGGGGACCAGATTACGAGTTAGCACCGGTTCTTATCCTCAGATTGGTGAGCGATCTTTGAGGACTATTCAGACCTTGGAGGGCATGTTGTGGACCACGGTATTGCAGTTCCGGAGGATTCGGGACCAGCAGTTTCAGTTGTTCGAGGTTGCTTGCAATACCAGGTTGTTGTCCACTGTGATTTTGATATTGTTTGTCGTCGTTTTAAGGAACGATGTTGTACTTCATTGTGTTGGAGTGAGTTTGGTTTGAATTTGAGTTGATATTTGTTTCCGATTTTGTGGAGTGTGTTACCACAGACTGTCAGATTAGCGGAAATGGGTTGATAATTGTTTGAGTTTGATTCTTGAGTTTCGTTGGTATGAGCAGGTCGTGTTATGATTTGCCTTGATGTTTTGATCCATATGTGGCCATAGGCGAGTTTGTGTTATGCCGTATGGTTCGGCATCGCCTATAGTGTTGGCTTTGTGTGTTGTGTTCCGCGTGGCGGAACTATGTTTCAGGTTTGCTATGTGTTGTGTACCCTGTTTGTTCCTTATGTAGGAACACTTGGCGCTTGTGTGGAGCCAGTTCAGATTTGTGATTTGTGGGTACAGAGATTTCAGCACAGAGCTATCTCCTATTGTGGAGTCAATTGCTAGAGTTATTCAGTTGATGTAGCCACTGGGCAGTTGAGCTGTATACAGAGGCAGTGCTCCTACCTTTGAGTTGGCAGACTCGGAAATTTCGAGGTTGAAATTTTTCTAAGGGGGGTGGATTTGTGACGACCCGGACCAGAATCAGCAGTATGATCAGCTTGATTGATGAGTTTGTGTGAAGTCGCAGTTGTCCGACGGTTATTGGAGTCGCCGAGTTTATTAACGACTTAATTATTGGCCGAGAATTGGAGCTGGGTCTCTTCTCGAGAGTCGTTGTACGTGTAATTTCGAGTTTGTGGGAACTTCCGGAGCATGATTTGGAGTTACGAGGAATTAGTTGCGAATTTTGACGATTGTTGATTGATTTAGTTGATTTAATGTGTGTTGCTTTGAAGGGTTGACTTTTTATTCGTTTGGCCGATATGTTTGACTTTGGGTGATTGTTGAAGAGTATGTCGAGACGAGTTCGTGACCGCGAGAATTATCGGAATCGGATTTACGATGAGGAAATTACGCGTGTTTGAAGTTCGTCGAATTGGATAATTACGAAGTTTCCTAAAATAGCAGGTATAAATAGTGGGTTGCTAAATGAGGAAAGTCAAAATCTGGAATTAATGAAGTCTTGACCGGTCAACTGGGTTTGACCGAGCTGTGGGTTGGAGGTGCGATGTCGTACGGCCTCGCCGGCGGCGAGCTCCGTCCGGCCACTCCTTGGCTTGACTCATGCCCTATTCTACTCGCCTCGATGCTCCGAGCTCATCTCCAACCACCACGCACGGCGTGGCTTGCCGGAAAGGGAAGAATTCCGATCAAAAGTTTGAGAGAAAATGAGGTAATTCGGGTTTGTTGATTTTGGATGAATTGAGCTATGAAATGGATTGGGCTTTGTAGCTCTTCCCTCCACGAATCTAACTAAATTGGTTTGGAGTTTCAATTCGGTTTGAGTTGGGAGAATTCTTGATTTGAATTTTGTGTTCTATTTCGGTTTATCATGAAATTGGATGTGTTAGAGTGAGAATTGGACTTCGGTGCAGTTGACAAAGTTGCTCAGTGGGTGGTTTTGCATGGAATAGGGGTTGCTCCGCCGAGAAATCTTCCGGTCAGTGGCGGCGCCGCCGTGGGCGGCGGTCAACGGCGGTCAACGGTCAACGGGTTGACTTTTTGACTTTCGACAAGTCGCATGTCATTTGACTCGAAATCGCGCTCCGATCGCAGTGGGGAGGTTCGTTTTTCGAGTTGAGCGTCCGAACGTAAAGTGAGGTATTGAAGTGGTATATACGGATTTTCGACGATTCGTCGACTTTGAATTATCTGTTTCCGAGAACGGTGGTTTCTCGTGGTTTGATTTGTATTGTCGGATTATGATTTTGAATATTGGACATTGTGTATATTCAGGGGTTCGTGATCGCTTGTTTGGCGAGGGGCATTCCGCCGGATCACGGGTTAACGCGATACGCGTTACGCCAGTCTGTGAGTGGACATTTCTTTTCACGGATTATTTGCGAGTCTTGATATACGATTTATGAACTTGAGCATGCATATGAGATTTCGGATTACATGAGCATGTGTTTTACGATTATACGATTATACTTATACGGATATACGTATACGAGTATACATATACTTATATGCTGTTTCATGCATTTGCATCGAAATGTTTATGATTTGGTTTACACAGAGTACAGTCTTGGTTATGTTGTTGTTGTATCGATACACCTTGCCTCGTCGGCTGATCCCCGACGGAGGGCCGCCTGGAGGGGCGTTTCCCCAACCAGACCGGTGAGGGGCGTATTCCCCGGAACCGAGGCCATTTCTGGCTTAGAATCACGTGGTAGTCAAGGACTCCGTGGTTCAGACTGTACTAGCACGGAGGAGTCCATGAGTGACCCCGTGGGATTTTACTTGCATGCTCAGTACACTGGAGGAGTATGAGTTTTACCTCGTGTACTTATTATTTTATGTTCCTGGACTCGCATATGTATTTTAAGCATATATATTATCTGGTGAAAGACATTTATTTTCGTCCACTCACTCTAACGTGTTTATTGTCTTTCCCCTGGGCTTTTCGGTTTCCGTGCCCAGTTTGCAGTTCAGGATCTGATGTTGCACGTCGTGGTCGGAGGCATAGTACTCGAGCTACCTTGTTTCTTCCAGTAGGTTTATTGTTCTACCTACTGTGGTACATTTATATGTTTATACATTAGAGGTCGCTCTGAGAAATCTGTTATTATTGTTATACGATTTTACACTGGATTTCAGTAAAGTGCATATATATTTACTACTTTACTTTACTGTTGATATATTGAGAAATCCGGATGGGATTGGTGCCCACGGTTTGCTTTTTGTGGCATAGGATGAAGTGTATTTTCCGCGTGCAGGTAATGGTAATTCCACGCTAGTAACGAAACTCTGCCCAAATTTCAAAAAGTTTTTGTTGGTTCGTGTTTTCGAAGGGGTTCGATTCCGATTTAGGGTGCTAAATCGGGGTTGGGTCCTTTCAGACATAGTCGATAACTATGACCGATGAGATTCCGGCGACTATAACCGACGACATTATAATCTCGTCGGTCATAAAACTATAACCGACGAGATAATCCTGTCGTCGGTTATAGTTAACTATAACCGACGAGATCCCTTCTCGTCGGTCTGTTTTCCGGCAGCTCGTCGGATATAGTGGTTCTGCTGGTAGTGTACTCTATGTGTTGGTGAATAACAATGAGGCTTATGATCATAATTTGTGATGAATGACCAGACTTGCTCTTGTCTATTGTTCTAATTTTCACACTACAAAACATACACAAAAACTGTAGTTCATTCATCTCTCTTATAACAGTATTCCATATTTTTGTTGTTCCCATTTCAAAACCAACAAGAAGTCTGCAGTTCTTTAAGACATTGGACAACAGAAATTTCACATTTTCTGTTGATTCTTGTGTCACAAAACTTCATAAATAAATTCACGGTCGTAGTTTTAAAAACTTTCCAACAACAGAATTATAATAGTTATGTTGCTGGTCAGAACTCCAATAACAATTCACACATCAGACATTATATAAACATGTTTCAGTAAATAAGGAACTTCAGAAATAAATTGATTATGTCAGTTGAAGACTACAGAAACAACAACATATAAAATATATGTTGTTGTTCTCGTTTCTCATTGACCAACCCTAACTTCAGACAATATAAATATATGTCGTTTGAATAGCCTTGAATAAACATATAGGGCCTAAAAATGTATAATTTTTTTTCATTCACAGACAACATAAGTTATAAGTCGCCGTTATTGGAAATAGCTTTTAACAACATAAATTATCTGTTGTCCAAGATGGTAACTATCAGCAACCCAATAAATAACAGAAAAATGCCTATTAGACAACATAACAGTTCTGTTGTCAATCGACCCTTTTGGTACTGTAGTGGCAGTTTCAAAAAATGCATTAGAACTTGAATAACCATAGTAGCAATAATATTTTTGAAAAACACAATACCAACATAAAATAAAAGAGCAGCAAATTTAATAAAAATTCAGTAGCAGCTATGAAAAAAACATAGTATCACCTTCGAAAAACATAAACACAGTAGCAATAACATTCGACAAGATGCTAACTGGAATTGTTGTACAATGAAGATAGTTGCTACTAATTAAAAACTTCAAAAGCAAGAGTAACTGACTATTATTTTTTTCAATTTATTTGAGTATGAATCTTCTATAGTATACATAAAAAACGTGATTTTTAAGAAACCCTTTCCTCTCGTCTCTCTCTCTCTCTCTCCCTCTTTGCTTATTACCAACCATCAGTGCCCAAAACTTTCTTCCTATCCCACCCAAATCATCCAATCTCTAGTCAAACTAGTATTTCCATCTCCTCCTTCCTCCCTGCATAGGCTTCAAGATCGATTAATTCAGTTTCGTTACTCATTGTTTTCAACAAAACTATATCTTTTGAAACCCTAATTCTATCTCCTTGGTTTCATGGCGTTACTGAGGCCAGCCGAGGTCAACCTCTCTTAGGGTGCCGTCCAGGAGAAAGATGATTGTTCCTTTGCGGTGATCCGTATCTTTAGTCCTAAAGTTTTCTCGACGGATAGATTAAAATCTCTCAAGCACTGGCTACTGTGTCTTTGGTATGGCAAGGTTGGTACTAGTTCCACTAGTACTATATTCCACTCCTAAGATCGTCTAGTTGGCATTTTTCACACCAAAGACGTTCTTCATCGGGCTATCTCACGCAATGCTTGGTTCCTACGTCTATTTCGCATGCTTGGACGCGAGTGCATGTGGTTAGTGATGATCTGACGGGTCCTATTATCGACTCCAATTAGTGGGTTACCCTAGGCAACTGCATAGGTAGGTATGTGGATTACGACAAATATAACTTCTATGATTATGAAGATATTCATTTATTTGTGGAGGGTCGATCCTAGAAAGAGGTTAACAACCAAGATTAGATTGTATATGGGACCTTGGGCTTAGATTGATTGTGAAATTGAGTATCTGACTTTGAAAGGCTATTATGGAGGTTGTAGTAGCTATGACCACTATATCACTGAGTGCTTAGTTTATCGAGCTACTTTAGAGAAACAGGTGTCGAAGTGGCTTATCAAACCCAGATGAAGTCTGACGTCTGGGATATTAGTAGAGAGATTTCGCCTTTTCCAAGTATTGAAGGTTGTGGCAACCCAAACCATAATCATGCAGTTATCAATTTTTGTTATGCGTTAACGCAGATGAGTCGCATAATTGGGTTTGTTAACGACTTTTTCATCAGGCAAGAATTTGTTTTGACTTCCTTTACGAGAATTGTAGAGTATTTAATTAAGAGCTTATGTGAATTTTTGGGGAACTTTTTGGGTAAGCGAGTAATTATTTAATGAGTTTTGAAGTCGGTTGGTGAATATATATAAAAGTGTTATTTTTATTGTTGATTTAATCGTGACTGTCCGATCTTGATCAGATTTAATCGTGACCGTCCGATCTTGATCAGATTGGGCTATATGTGTACCGATATATATATATGGTATAAATACGAGGCAATTTTGAGAAAGTTTCCATTTTGGGATTTCTAGGTTTCACCGAGTTGACCACGGGTAAAACCGACCCGTTTGGCCTTGAAATTTCTCGGTGGCGGCAAGCTCTTTTCCGGCCACCTTTTGCCATTTTCTATGATGGGTTATGTTGGGCTTGGTTACCTCTTTCTTTTGATGGGTGTATCACCGGGATTTGTGGCCGGAGAGCGGCGGTGGAGGGCCACAAAAACTGCCGGAATTGGCGGCGTTGGTGGCGGCTAAAGACGGCGGCGATCAGGAACGAATTGATGGGGGTTTTGAAGCCCAAGGAGAGACCAACCAATTGGGACCAGTCTCGGCCCTTGCCGTCGCCGGTGGTGGCCGATCAAAGTATGAAATTTCGGCGATGATTTTTGAACTTCACGGTGAGTTTTGAACATTTTTTGGTTAAATTGGGCTTAGCTTTGGACTGGAAAGTTGATGAAAATGTTGAGAGCTTCAAATTGATTTATAGGTTGAAGATTTGTGAGCCAGTGGAATTCCGGTAGCGGCGGCTGCCCACTCGCTGTACGCGGCGGATCTCCAACGATGTGGAATTTTCGATGAAGTTTTATGTCGTTTTGCTTTTTTTCGCGTGTTGAACTCAATGGTGTGGTTTATATTTGGGTTTGAGTTTGTTAAATTTGGGTGAGTATTTAATCAGATAATTATCAGTTTAATTCACGACAATATTAAAGGACGCTTTGATTATCCGTTTATTTGCGAGTCGTTTGATATTCCATATTGGTTTGCGATTCTTTAAAGTGAGGGATTACAGGGAATTGAATTCAGTATTTGGTTGAGTCAGTAATTAAACAGGAAATTACGTTATTCTAGTATACGAGATTCTCGATGTTATTAGTCAACAGATTACGATCTTTGCTATGTAGTATGAACTCCGATGATCAGATATTATTTTAATCGTGGTTTTAGGATCATGAGTTAGTGGGAGTATTAGATGAATAATTGTGTCGATCGATAGGGTTTCAGCTTTATGTTTATCCCGGTAACTTCTAAGTGGACACATTGATTTTCACAGTTGCTTTGAGAGTCTATGATTATGCTTTTACGATTATGCATTTACGAGTATGCATTTTATGAGCATACATTGGTTCGGAGGCACATATGATTTGTTTTTACACAGAGTATGGTTATTATGGATGCATCGATGCCATGGCTTCTCACCTGATCCCCGAGATGCTCCGGGAGGGTTATGACAAACATCTGACCCGTGATTACACAACACCCAGGAGGGTTAGGACAAGCACCTGACATGGGCATGTTTGTAACTTGAGGGAAACATACTCAAGCTACTGCTTCTGCACATACTGTGACGACCCGAACCAGAATCAGTAGAGTAATCAGCGTAATCCACGAGTTAGTGTGTAATCGTGGTTTATCGATTATTGTGTGGTTTGCCGGTTTCGTTTACGACTTAATTATCGGCCAAGAATTTGAGTTGAGTCTCTTCTCGAGAGTTGTAGTACACGTGATTTCGAGTTCGTGGGCGGTTCTTGATGATTTTTCCGATAATCGAGGAATATAATATGATTATTTGTAGTTTCGGTTTATCGACGAGTTTATCCGAATCGTAATGGTTATCTGTTTTGAACCGTCGATCGTCCCGAGACGCCAGTATAAATATCTGAAATAGTCAAAAAATTGTCGAAAACACTGGTTGGGAAGTTTGACCGTCGTTGACCGAGGCTGACCCGTTGACTTTTTGGATTTTGATGTTTTTAATGTCATTTTTCTCGTATTCGGGCCCCGATCGTCGCCTTGAGGTTTTTGAATTGATCTGGGTATCGGATTTTTAGTCGAGGGTTTCGAGTGGAGATTTCGGGAATTTCTTCGATTATTTTGCACAGTATTATATGTTTCCGGGAACGATTGGTTTCCGAGGTGTGGTACAGTGTTGTGGATTATGAATTTGATCAGATATATTTTATGACTATTTAGGGGATCGAGATCGTGCTTCGGGCGAGGGATCTTCCGCCGGGCCACGTGATTAGCGCGAGTGCGCATTTTGCTCACCTGTGAGTGGACATTTCTTTTCACGGATTGACTGCGAGTCTTTTATATACGTTTTACGAGCATGAGCATGCTCTGGGGAGGGGGGGGACAGATATCCTGACCCGAGGCCTTTCTGGCTTGGAATCACGTGTCGGTCTGGGATCCCGTGATTCAGACTGTACTAGCACGAGGAACTCCATGAGTGACCCCGCGGTATTTATGGTGCATGGTCTGTACACGAGTGGAGTCAGCGTCTCCTCTTGTACCATTTGATTTCTATGCATTTAGACTCGCATATTTTTTTATAACATATATTATTCGGCGAAAGACATTTATTTTCGTCGACTCACTCTAACGGTTTTCATGTCTTTCCCCTAGGCTTTTCGGTTTCCGTGCCCAGTTTGCAGTTCAGATTCTGGAGTCTCACATCGTGGTTGGAGGCTAGTTGTTCGAGCTACATGTGTTTTCCAGGAGGTTTCTTGTTTCACCTACTGATGTATATTTTGTATATATATACACTAGAGGTCGCTTTGATACGTTCTGATACATGTTTTATACGGTTTTTCCCGGATATACTATATATTACTGTTGTGTTTACTGTTTACTGTTAATGATATGATATTGAGAAATCCGGATGGGATTGGTGCCCACGATTTGGCTTTTATGGCATAGGATGAAGTGTTATTTTCCGGGTGCAGGAAATGGCATTTCCGCGTTGGTAGCGTTACTCTGCCGAAATTTTAATGGTTTTTGTTGGTTCACGTTTTCAGAAAGGGTTTGATTCCGGTTTAGGCATCTAAATTGGGGTTGGGTCCTTTCACATACACAGTACCCAGGAGGCTTAAGACAGACACCTTACCTGGGCTAGTTTATTTTTCAGACTCGCATTATTTTTAAGTACATTATTTATGAAGCCATAGTATTTACTGTTTCAGTTTAAAAGTGAAAGATTATTTTTTTCCACTTACTCTAACAGTTTTTATGATTTTATAAGCTTTTTTCCTGGGCTTTTCTGTTTTCTTTGCCTTGATTGCAGTGTATATCATGGAGATGCTGAATTTCATCAAGGGCATCGAGTTCACCATTTCACCAATCAATTCCTTCATCCGTAGGTCTCAGCTCACTGTCAGAATGTCTCTTGTGTTATTGAAGTCACCTGGGATACTAGTTATGTAGTATCGTCTTAGTGAGACTATTGTGAATAGGTTGTCACTCGTATAGCTGTCGAGTTGAGTTTCTTTGTATGTGAAGCCGTATTTACTGGAAGTATGTTTTCGAATTCTGATTAATGTATCAGTTTTGAATTCCAGTTTTATGTTGAGAAATCCGGATGGACATCGGTGGTCCACGGTATTGTTTGTGGGTTTATCTGTGGAGTGTCAGTTTTCCTTGCAGGTTTTTGGTGGTATCCTTTTCAGGGGAAGTTATGTCAAAAAATTTTACAAAATATTGTAGATTAGGATCAGTCGTTAGGGCTTGATTCTAGATTACTAGTTAATCTAGGGTCGGTCCTTCTCAAAGGTGGTGTGGTTTCTCAAGAGAAGGATGTGGTTGTTATCTAGTCAGCACCGAATAAGGGAAAGGTGGGAAACATCCTTCTTCCTGTGACTATGGACAACCATTCGGGTGAGGTTCTAAAAGCGGATTACGAGGTTATACAAACTCGGAGGAAGAAAAAGATGTTGGGGATCCGTATAATAGTGAGGGGTCCTAGAAATAAGGTCCAAAAGGACTTGGGGGGATATTTTGTGCCGATCATTGCTACTAGGGCTCAATAGCAATTTGCAAAGAAGGGTTTATCTTCTGCATCCATTATGAGAGCCCATTATGCGGGGAGTAGTGTGGCTGCAGGTTGTGAGGACGGGTAGTGTCTTTTAACTACAACATTGGTTGGGGCATGATCCATTTCATTATCATCATCATCCTCATCATCCTCATCATCATCACCGTCATCAACATCATCGTCACAAGTTGTGCTTCTCCCTGCGGGGATGACTGTCGAGGATCTTTTTACAGTCAACTTCCTTATAGATATGGTACCTGGATAACTAATGAGTGGATCTCAATTTTTAGTCTCTTACTACTCTGGTTTGTTATTTCTGGATATAATGGACTCCAACGTGGTAATATTATAGTGTTTAAGGGGTTTCAATTTGTCAAACCGGGAATCCGGTGCAACTCTATACTACAGTCACTGATTATAAATTTTTGCCATATCAAAAAAAACTATTATTTTTTCATGTGGTTTCAAAAATATGATAACTTTAAATGTTACATGTGGATGCAAAATCTTTGTTACTAAAACACACGTAATAATTCAATAACATTAATCATTTTGAAAATAAAATAAAATAAAATAAAAAAATGAAAGCTGTTACTGAAAATCAAAAGAAGTCTAACTATTGTTTTTTTCATGTGGTTTTGAAAACATGATAACTTTAAATGTTACATGTGGAAGTAATGAAAGCTACTACTGAAAATCAAAAGAAGTCAGAGATGGTGAACATAAAAAATCAAAAGCTTTTGTAGCCATTCGATTCGAAACTACAGTATGTCAGAAAACAAAATCAACCACGTACTCATTAGTTTCCTATATAATTGAAAGGACCCAATTCCGATTCAGTTACCTAAACCGGAAATCGAACCCCTTCTGAAAATACGAACCAACAAAAATTTTTCAAAATTTCGGCAGAGTTTCGTTACTAGTGTGGAATTGCATAAACCTGCACCCTGAAAATAACACTTCATCCTATGCCACAAAAGCCAAACCGTGGGCACCAATCCCATCCGGATTTCTCAATATCAATATAATCAATAACAGTAAACAAACTGTACTATGTATATATGTATATCCGAGAAAATCCGTATAAACAAGTATCAGAATGTATCAGAGCGACTTCTAAAGTACAACATATACAATATACACATCAGTAGGCGAAACAAGAACCTACTAGAAAGCACAGGTAACTCTGATCACTAGCCTCCAAACCGCGACGTGAAAACACCAAAACCTGAACTGCAACTGGGCACGAAAACCGAAAAGCCCAGGGGAAAGACAATAAACACGTTAGAGTGAGTGGACGAAAATAAATGTCATTCACCAGGTAATATATATATACCTATAAAATCATATGCGAGTCAAATGCATAAAAATCAAATAATACGTGAGGAGACTCTAGCTACCACTCACGTACTGAGCATGCAACGTAAACATATCGCGGAATCTCTCATGGACTACCACGCGATAGCACAGTCTGAATCACGGGATCCCAGACCCACACATGATTCCTAGCCAGAAAGGCCTCGGGTCAGGATATTTGTCCTTCCCGGAGCGTACTCAGGGATCAGCCGAGAAGCCAATGTGTATCGATACCACAACATATACTGAGACTGTACTCTGTGTAAACCAAATCATAAATCTTTTCTATGCACATGCTTAAAACATAATATATATACATGTATACTCGTATACGTATATTCGTATATGCATATTCGTAAACACATGCTCGTAAAATCACAATCATTCCGCATGCTCAAGTTCGTAAATCATAAATAAAAGACTTACAATCAATCCGTGAAAATAAAATGTCTACTCACAGACTCGCAAAACGCGCACTAGCGCTAAACTCATGGTCAGGCGGAAGATCCCTCCCCTGAAGCACGATCACGATCCAGATCTCGATCTCCTGAATATTCACAAAACATAACTGATCAATATTGTAATCCTCAACACTGTACGGATGCACGGAAACGAACCGTTCCCGGAAATACGAAATGCAGTACAAAATGAATTACGGAAATCCCCATTCGAAATCTCTGTGACGACCCGAACCAGAATCAGTTGTGTGTTTGGCACGATTCTCGAGATTTGGTTATAGTCGCAGTTTTACGATAATGTGTAGTTTGCCGATTCGATTCGCGACTATGTTTTCAGTCGAGAATTTGAGTTGGGTGTCTTCACAGAAGTTGTAGAGTACGTGATTTCGAGTTCGTGGGTGGTTCCGGAAGAGTTTTCCGATAACCGAGGAATATTTTATGATTATTTGAAGTTTCGGGTTCCGACGAGTTTATCCGATTGTTTCGAGCTTATCCGAATCATATCGTATATTCATTTCGGACCGTCGATCGACCCGAGGGACGAGTATAAATATCGAAAAGTCGAAGAATAGTCGGGAACCTCATATTGGGCGTTGACCATTTGCAAAACTGTTGACTTTCCTATTCTGGACAGTGGATTAGCAGCCGAGAAGGGAAGTTTCCCAAACGGGAAAACAGTTTCCGGCGACCGGATTCAAGCAACGATTCACCTCGGGACAGGTACGGTTTGATTCCTCTTGTGATTTCGAGTGTGTATGGCTTGGGTTTGAATGGATTTAGACCCGTTTTGATGGAGGCCGATTAGGGCCGAGTTAGATGAGTTTGCCGGCGACGGTGGTGGTAGCTCCGACGAGATTTGGAGGTGGGGATTAGGGGAATTCGACTCCCCTCATCTCTCTGAGTCTCGTGGTGTGAGTATTTGGGGCTGAGGATGAGTTTTAGGGGTGACCCGAATTGGTCACCGGATTATGTACACCGATCGGATTTTGGACAGATTGGAGGGGTTGCGTTTGAAATTGGCCTTCGGGGTAGAAGGGAAACATGCTCGCCTTGATGAGACCTAGAGGACTGGAGAGTTTGGCCGTGGGATTCCTCCGTTGACGGCGCGCCGCCGCCGGCGGTCAACGGTGGAGAAAAAGTCAACTTTTCAGATTTCGACGATTTTAATGTCATTTTTCTCGTAATCACGCCCTGGTTATCGTACGGAGGTTTTCGGGTTGATTTGGTTAGCCGATTTTCAGTCGAGGTTTCAAGTTGGGATTTCGGGATTTCCGTAATTCATTTTGCACTGCATTTCGTATTTCCGGGAACGGTTGGTTTCCGTGCATCAGTACAGTGTTGTGGATTACGATATTGATCAGTTATGTTTTGTGAATATATTCAGGAGATCGAGATCGAGATCTGGATCGGGAGCGTGCTTCTGGCGAGGGATCTTCCGCCGAACCACGAGTTTAGAGCGTGTGCACGTTTCGAGAGTCTGTGAGTGGACATTTTATTTTCACGGGAATCTTGCGAGTCTTTTATATACGTTATGAACTTGAGCATACAACATGATTATGATTATATAAGCATGTGTTTATGATTATACGAATATGTTTATACGGATGTACGTATACGAACATGCATACATTTTTATGCTGTTTCATGCATTTGCATTGAAATGTTTATGATTTGGTTTACACAGAGTACAGTCATGGTTACGTTGTTGTATCGATACACTTGCCTCTCGGCTGATCCCCGATTGTAGGCCACCAGGAGGGGCAGTACCCCTACCTGACCGGTGAGGGGCAGTACCCCGGAACCGAGGCCTTTCTGGCTATGAATCACGTGGTAGTCAAGGACTCCATGATTTTGACTGTACTAGCACGGACGTGTCCATGAGTGACCCCGTGATATTTTCTATACATGCTTTGTTTACGAGTTGGAGTCAGCGTCTCCTCGTAAACTATTTGATTTGATTCATTTATATTTCGACTCGCATATGTTTTTATAACATATATACTTGGTGAAAGACATTTATTTTCGTCCACTCACTCTAACGTGTTTATTGTCTTTCCCCTGGGCTTTTCGGTTTCCGTGCCCAGTTTACAGTTCAGGTTTGGTGTTTCACGTCGCAGTTTGGAGGCTAGTGATCAGAGTCACCTGTGTTTTCCAGTAGGTTTCAGTTTCACCTACTGATGTACATGTTGTATATATTTTACACTAGAGGTCGCTCGGATATACATATATATAGTACAGTATGTTTACTGTTTGTTGATTATATTGATGTTGAGAAATCCGGTTGGGATTGGTGCCCACGGTTTGATTTTTTTGTGGCATAGGACGAAGTGTTAATTTCTGCGTGCAGGTTAAGGTAATTCCACGCTAGTAACGAAAATCTGCCCAAATTTCGGAAAAATTTTTGTTGGTTCGTGTTTTCGAAGGGGTTCGATTCCGGTTTAGGTAGCTAAATCGGGGTTGGGTCCTTTCAGCTTGGTATCAGAGCCTTAGGTTGTCAGATTCTGTAGACTCTTGTAGTTGTGACGCTTAGGGTATTTGAGTTGATACAGCATGACTGGAGTGATGACCCGACTGGCCAGCGGTACTCATCAATACTTCGGGTGTTGTATGTCCTCAAATATCTGCGGTTTCATGATTACGTTCTTTCTGCTTGTGCCTAATGCTTGTCTTGTATCAGTAGGATGCCTCCTCGACGTGGTCCCCGTGTTGATCGGGATGATGATCCTGATGAGGATCGCCGAACGCGTGACTTGCTGATGCGAGTGCTGCGTTTGGAAGAGCGTTTTGACCCTGTGGTCAAGGCTCGCACTGCGGGTGCTACTGTGTTTTCGGGTTCAGTTGATCCAGAGATATGCGAGGCATGGTTGGTTCAGATTGAGCGTCTTTGTGAGCGTCTGCAGTTTACACCTGAGCAGATGACAGTAGCCGCAGTTGGTTTACTTGAGGGTGATGCATACTTTTGGTGGGTTAGCACTGACAGAGTTCCTGTGGATACTCCGTGGACTTTGTTTCGTGATTTGTTTATGCGGAGGTATTTTAATCAGGCTACCCAGCAGCGCAAGTACGAGGAGTTTACGAACTTGAGACAGGGCAGTTTGTCTGTACTTGAGTATCGGGATCGGTTTACCCGTTTGTCTCGTTTTGCGCGGGATATGGTGGCTACAGAGGAAGCCAAGTGTCGCAGGTTTGAGCTGGGATTGAATCTGAACATCAAGGCGACGTTGACTACGATGCCGAGGAACAACTTTGATGAGTTTGTCAGTGCAGCTCTCCGAGGCGAGGATATTGAGCAGGAGAGCCAGCAGAGGTACCAGCCGAGGCGATTCGAGGAAGGTGGACTGAGTCAGGGGCCTTCGAAGAGGCAGAGTTCTGATACTTCCGGTTCAGCTTCGTCCTCAGGCGGTGGATCATATCGACCACCAGTTGGTGTACCGAGGCAGAGGCCGAGGTGGAGGAGAGATCGACCACGGCGGCCACAGGCTAGTACAGATTCCAGCGGTTCTAGTTATCCGCGGCGTACCGGTGGCACATTTGCTGTACCGAGGGAGTATCCATTGTGCAATTTGTGCAACAGGTATCATATTGGTTCGTGTCAGCGAGGCACCCTCAATTGTTATCATTGCGGCCAGGTGGGTCACTATGCGAGGGCGTGTCCTCAGTTGTATGGTGGAGATGGACAGGCGGCCCAGAGTTCCGGAGTTGAGCGAGGTGCCACTTTGGGGACTCGACCAGCACAGACTGCAGGTCAGGGTAGACAGCAGGGACAACCCCAGCGAGGACGACCAGCCGGACAGGCGAGAGTTCATGCTAGTCGCAGATCTGTTACTGCTTGATATTGTGGATTTCGATCTGATATTGGGTATGGACTTTTTGGAGTCGCACTGGGCCATGTTTGATTGCCACAGGAAGGAGGTCGCATTTCGACGACCAGGGTTGCCTGAGATACTGTTTCGTGGCGAGAAGAACACTTCCCTACCGTGTTTGATTTCCGCGATGAGAGCGGATCGGTTGATGAAGAAGGGTTGTGTTGCGTACTTAGCCCATGTTATGGACACTACAGCTGCAGTGCCAGATCTTAGTAGTATTGAGGTTGTGTCTGAGTTTCCGGATGTGTTTCCAGCGGAGTTACCTGGTATACCCCCTGTGCGGGAGATTGATTTTACCATTGAGTTGTTGCCGGGTACTGGACCGATTTCCCAGACACCGTACCGGATGGCGCCTGCAGAGTTGAGGGAGTTGCAGATTCAGCTTCAGGAGTTGTTAGAGAAGGGATTCATTCGACCGAGTGTTTCTCCGTGGGGTGCTCCAGTGTTGTTTGTGCAGAAGAAGGACGGGTCCATGCGTTTGTGCATCGACTATCGGAAGCTGAATCAGATTACAGTGAGGAACAAGTATCCGTTGCCACGGATTGATGACTTGTTCGATCAGCTGAAGGGAGCAGCAGTTTTTTCGAAGATTGACCTTCGATCCGGATATCACCAGTTGAGGATCCGGGATTCAGATGTGGCCAGGACAGCTTTCAGGACGCGGTATGGGCATTATGAGTTTTTGGTTATGCCATTTGGGTTGACCAACGCCCCCGCAGCTTTCATGGACTTGATGAATCGGGTGTTTCGTCGATTCCTGGACAAGTTCGTGATTGTGTTCATTGATGACATTTTGATATACTCGAGGAGTGTGGGCCAGCACAAGAAGCACTTGCGAGCGGTGTAGCGGACTTTGCGGGACCATCAGTTATTCGCGAAGTTTAGCAAGTGTGAGTTCTGGTTGGATAGTGTGAAGTTTCTGGGCCACGTGATTTCGGCCGAGGGAGTTAGTGTTGATCCTGACAAGATCGAGGCCGTGCTGAATTGGAGTCGACCCACTACTGTGCCGGAGATCCGGAGTTTCTTGGGATTAGCAGGCTATTATCGACGGTTTGTACAGGATTTCTCCCGGATAGCTACACCATTGACCAGATTGACGAAGAAAGGCGTCAAGTTTGAGTGGTCTGATGCGTGCGAGGAGAGTTATTTGCTCCTGAAGGAGAGATTGACTACCGCACCGGTTCTGACATTGCCAGACGACAGTGGTGAGTTTGTTGTGTACAGCGATGCGTCGAAGTTAGGCCTTGGTTGTGTGTTGATGCAGCATGGTAGAGTCGTGGCATATGGTTCCAGACAGCTGAAACTGCACGAGGTCAACTATCCGACGCATGATTTGGAGTTAGCCGCTATTGTATTAGCGTTGAAGAGTTGGAGACATTACCTGTACGGTGCTCAGTGTAAGATTTTCACTGACCACAAGAGTCTCACCTATTTGCGGACACAGCCGGATCTGAACATGAGGCAGCGCCGATGGATGGAGTTGATCAACGACTACGATTGCACTTTCGAGTACCATCCGGGGAAGGCTAATGTTGTGGCAGATGCACTTAGCCGGAAATCGGGAGCCTCGTTGTTTCACATGTGTGTGGCCAGAGTGTCGATGTTAGCCGAGCTTCGAGCTACGGGTGCTGTGTTTGACTATGATGATGATGGAGCCTTGTTGGCCAGCTTTCAGGTTCGACCCGTGTTGGTTGATCAGGTGCGGGAGGCACAGGATTTAGATCCTTATCTGTTAGGCAAGAAGACCATGGTACGGAATGGTGTGCCTACAGAGTTCCGTTTGAGTGACGACGGTACGTTGTTGTTCAGAGGTAGGCTATGTGTGCCCCGAGACGAGGACTTGAAGAAGGAGATCCTGGATGAGGCTCACAACTCTGCGTATGCGATGCATCCCGGGGGTACGAAGATGTTTCGTACACTTCGAGCGTACTATTGGTGGCGCAATATGAAGCGGGAGATTGCCGCATACGTGAGTCGGTGTTTGATTTGTCAGCAGGTGAAGGCGGAGAGGCAGAAACCTGCAGGGAAACTACAGCCACTGGAGATTCCGGTTTGGAAGTGGGAGCACATTACGATGGATTTCGTCTATCAGTTGCCGCGTACTTCGGCGGGCAACACTGGTATCTGGGTTATTGTTGACCGACTGACGAAATCCGCACACTTTCTAGCACTTCCAGGGAAGGTATCAGTGGACAGATTGGCTAAGTTGTACTTATCCGAGATTGTTCGCTTGCATGGAGTGCCTGTGTCCATTGTTTCTGACCGTGATAGTCAGTTCACGTCTGAGTTTTGGCGGGCGTTGCAGCGAGCTTTGGGCACGAAGTTGCGATTTAGTACAGCTTTTCATCCTCAGACTGACGGGCTGTCCGAGCGGACCATTCAGACTCTTGAGGATATGCTGAGATCATGTGTGTTACAGTTTCGTGGAAACTGGGATCAGCAGTTGCACTTGATTGAGTTCGCCTACAACAACAGCTATCAGGCCAGTATTGAGATGGCACCGTACGAGGCTCTGTACGGGAAGCAGTGTCGCACTCCATTGTGTTGGAGTGAGGTGGGCGAGCGTTGGCTCATTGGTCCTGATTTGGTGAAAACCACGATGGAGGACATTCAGGTTATTCGGGATCGACTGAAGATTGCCCAGGATCGGCAGAAGAGTTACGCGGATGTGAGGAGGAAGAGTTTAGAATTCGAGGTTGGTGATTGGGTCTTCCTGAAACTATCTCCGTGGAGGGGAGTAGTGCGTTTCGGGAAGCGTGGCAAGCTTCGGACGCGGTACATTGGTCCGTATGAGATTACGGAGAGGGTTGGAGCTGTTGCCTACAGACTTGAGTTACCGACAGAGATGGCTCGTGTACATGATGTCTTCCATGTTTCGATGTTGCGGAAGTACATCTCAGACCCTTCACATGTGATAGCCACACAGCAGTTGCCGATCAGAGAGGATTTATCGTATGTTGAGGAGCCAGTACAGATTCTCGATCGTCGTGAGCAGGAATTGAGGCACCGCGTGATTCCGCTGGTGAAGGTCTTGTGGCAGAACCACTCGGTTGAGGAGGCCACCTGGGAGACCGAGCAGCGTATGCGGGAGCAGTATCCTCATCGGTTCACCTGACAGGTACGTAAATTTCGAGGTCGAAATTTATTTAAGGGGGGTAGATTTGTGACGACCCGAACCAGAATCAGTTGTGTGTTATGCACGATTCTCGAGATTTGGTTATAGTCGCAGTTTTACGATAATGTGTAGTTTGCCGATTCGATTCGCGACTATGTTTTCAGTCGAGAATTTGAGTTGGGTGTCTTCACGGAAGTTGTAGAGTACGCGATTTCGAGTTCGTGGATGGTTCCGGAAGATTTTTCTGATAATCGAGGAATATTTTATGATTATTTGAAGTTTCGGGTTCCGACGAGTTTATCCGATTGTTTCGAGCTTATCCGAATCATATCGTATATTCATTTCGGACCGTCGATCGACCCGAGGGACGAGTATAAATATCGAAAAGTCGAAGAATAGTCGAGAATTAGTCGGGAACCTCATATTGGGCGTTGACCATTTGCAAAACTGTTGACTTTCCTATTCTGGAAAGTGGATTAGCAGCCGAGAAGGGAAGTTTCCCAAACGGGAAAACAGTTTTCGGCGACCGGATTCCGGCAACGATTCACCTCGGGACAGGTACGGTTTGATTCCTCTTGTGATTTCGAGTGTGTATGGCTTGGGTTTGAATGGATTTAGACCCGTTTTGATGGAGGCCGATTAGGGCCGAGTTAGATGAGTTTGCCGGCGACGGTGGTGGTAGCTCCGACGAGATTTGGAGGTGGGGATTAGGGGCATTCGACTCCACTCATCTCTCTGAGTCTCGTGGTGTGAGTATTTGGGGCTGAGGATGAGTTTTAGGGGTGACCCGAATTGGTCACCGGATTATGTACACCGATCGGATTTTGGACAGATTGGAGGGGTTGCGTTTGAAATTGGCCTTCGGGGTAGAAGGGAAACATGCTCGCCTTGATGAGACCTAGAGGACTGGAGAGTTTGGCCGTGGGATTCCTCCGTTGACGGCGCGCCGCCGCCGGCGGTCAACGGTGGAGAAAAAGTCAACTTTTCAGATTTCGACGATTTTAATGTCATTTTTCTCGTAATCACGCCCTGGTTATCGTACGGAGGTTTTCGGGTTGATTTGGTTAGCCGATTTTCAGTCGAGGTTTCAAGTTGGGATTTCGGGATTTCCGTAATTCATTTTGCACTGCATTTCGTATTTCCGGGAACGGTTGGTTTCCGTGCATCAGTACAGTGTTGTGGATTACGATATTGATCAGTTATGTTTTGTGAATACATTCAGGAGATCGAGATCGAGATCTGGATCGGGAGCGTGCTTCTGGCGAGGGATCTTCCGCCGGACCACGAGTTTAGAGCGTGTGCACGTTTCGAGAGTCTGTGAGTGGACATTTTATTTTCACGGGAATCTTGCGAGTCTTTTATATACGTTATGAACTTGAGCATACAGCATGATTATGATTATATAAGCATGTGTTTATGATTATACGAATATGTTTATACGGATATACGTATACGAACATGCATACATTTTTATGCTGTTTCATGCATTTGCATTGAAATGTTTATGATTTGGTTTACACAGAGTACAGTCATGGTTACGTTGTTGTATCGATACACTTGCCTCTCGGCTGATCCCCGATTGTAGGCCACCAGGAGGGGCAGTACCCCTACCTGACCGGTGAGGGGCAGTACCCCGGAACCGAGGCCTTTCTGGCTATGAATCACGTGGTAGTCAAGGACTCCGTGATTTTGACTGTACTAACACGGACGTGTCCATGAGTGACCCCGTGATATTTTCTATACATGCTTTGTTTACGAGTTGGAGTCAGCGTCTCCTCGTAAACTATTTGATTTGATTCATTTATATTTCGACTCGCATATGTTTTTATAACATATATACTTGGTGAAAGATATTTATTTTCGTCCACTCACTCTAACGTGTTTATTGTCTTTCCCCTGGGCTTTTCGGTTTCCGTGCCCAGTTTACAGTTCAGGTTTGGTGTTTCACGTCGCAGTTTGGAGGCTAGTGATCAGAGTCACCTGTGTTTTCCAGTAGGTTTCAGTTTCGCCTACTGATGTACATGTTGTATATATTTTACACTAGAGGTCGCTCTGATACGTTTTGATTCTTGTTTACACGGATTTTCTCGGATATACATATATATAGTACAGTATGTTTACTGTTTGTTGATTATATTGATGTTGAGAAATCCGTTTGGGATTGGTGCCCACGGTTTGATTTTTTTGTGGCATAGGACGAAGTGTTAATTTCTGCGTGCAGGTTAAGGTAATTCCACGCTAGTAACGAAACTCTGCCCAAATTTAGGAAAAATTTTTGTTGGTTCGTGTTTTCGAAGGGGTTCGATTCCGGTTTAGGTAGCTAAATCGGGGTTGGGTCCTTTCAATCTCGACTGAAAATCGGCTAATCAAATCAACTCAAAAACCTCTGTACGATAACCAGGGCGCGATTCCGAGAAAAATGACATTAAATTCATCAAAATCTGAAAAGTTGACTTTTCTCGTCGTTGACCGCCGTTGACCGCCGGCGCCGGCGGCGACGCGCCATCAACGGTGAAATCACACGGCGGAAAGCTCCAGAATTAAAGGCCATCTTCAGGTGAACCATTTACTCTTCTACCCCAAAGGCCAAAACTCACCGGAAGTCCTCCAATTTCCCCCGAAACCGATCGGAAATCGAACTCCGGTGACCCAATCGGGTTCACCGGAAAACCCATTTTTAACTCAATTAAAACACATGGGGAGCAACCTAGAGGCAAGGGGAGGCAAAGCCCTCACACCCCCACCACCGAAACTCGCTGGAACACCATGAACGGTCACCGGCGAAATCCAAGAACATAACCCTATTCGGGTTCAACCAAAACAGCCTCAATTCCACTCAAACCAATTACTAACCAACTCGAAATCACTCAAGGATGCGAACCATACCTATTCCGTGGCCGATGGTGGCCGGAAAACGGTGGTCGGAAGTTGAAACCGAAACGGAAAGTTCCTCCCTCCACGGTCAACGGTCAAAGTTTCCAAATATAGAAAGTCAACGATGGTCAACCCTCAAACAGAAATTTTACGACAATTCTCGACTATTCCGCTATTTATACTCGAGCCTCGGGTCAATCGACAGTCCGAAATGAATATACGAAATGATTCGGATAAACACGAAACAATCGGATAAACTCGTCGAATACCGAAACTTCAAATAATCATAAAATATTCCTCAGTTATCGGAAAAATCTTCCCGAATCGCCCACGAGCTCGAAATCACGTACTCTACAATTTCCGTGAAGACATCCAACTCAAATTCTCGACCGGAAACAAAGTCGCGAATCGAATCGGCAAATCACATTTACGACGTAAAACTGCGATTAAACTCAATCTCGAGAATCGTGCCGAATACACAACAGATTCTGGTTCGGGTCGTCACAATAATAAAGATGGGTCCACTGTAGCTAGAATAGTAACTACAGTGTTTATACGTGTGAGGCACATGTGGGAAGCAAAACCCGTTCTGTTTCCCCTAATCTGACTTTGCACCTCTCTCCGTCCCGCATTGCTTGCCCATCTATGAAACCCAGCTGCCTTCTCTTACGATTTTGATTTTTCTTTCTCGATCTCGATCAATTTGAAACCCATTCCAGTCTCTACTTTATCGCATTTCTCACAACCTCTAATTTGTTCCTTGATCTTATCTGCTATCCTCTTTCTTTCTTTCTTCCCTTATCAATCTAGCCTCTCATATCATCCTTCACTTAACTGCTCTCATATCTCCTCTCAATGCCATCCATTCTCTCTCTTTTTTCACTCTCCACCTCTCTACATTGTGTCATCGGTAAGCTTTGTTTTGATCTATCTCTTCTCTTTTGTAAAGAGATAAAATTGTGAAAGATTTTGGGTCTAGGTTTTTGATCCATATTGTAGTTCATATGATGGATATCTTAGCTTTTGATCTGAATACTCGATTTGCTTTTAGAAAATTTGGGTTACCTTTACCTCTCGTCGTCCCTCATCGCTTGCCCATCTACAATACCCAATTGCCATCTCTTGCGACTCTATTCTTTCTTTCTTGATCTCGATCAATCTGAAACCCATAGAAAGAAAAAAAAAAAGAGGACGAAATACCATAGCCAGAAAAAAAAATAATACGTAGAGCGTCTATCACAGCCTCATTCAAATTCTGGTGAGTTTCTTCCTTTTAATTTCTCTCCATCTCTTTGGGGATTGTGTTTTGAAATTTTGATTTTTCTTTCTACTTCTTTCTTTTTGGCCTCTCATCGAAGATTCTTAGGTATCCTTTTTCTCCACCGGGTTATGCTAATTGTGCTATCCTTCGTACAATTGCTTAATTTTTGTTTTCAGCCATGGGGCAAAGGAAACCTTAATGTGCGTTGATACAGTCGCGACAATATGTTGTATATTATATTCCTTTTAGTGGTGTCAATGTATGTATTGTTTGTTCCTAATACATAATTCATATATGGTAATTCTGAAAAAAAAATTGCAGGAATTGACCAGAACATGATGTATTCAGACAGAAAACATTTCTTCTTTCAACCTAGTTCTGATGAATGTTTGATAGAGACATCGACACAGAATAGCGAAACAATGCAGCTTTCCAGCAAGGTATTGCAGGTATTGTAATGCTGCCTAAGTTCTTCATTTTTTTCTCTCAACCTTCTGTTTGAATTCATTTCTAGAAGTGTATATGCATATATAATCTTCATTTGTTTGTGTTCATTGATACTCTAAATTTTGAATTTTGAATTTTGAATTTTTTTGGTAAACAATGTTTTTCTGTTTCCTTAGCATATATAACCTGCATAGAGTGATGAAGAAGCTGCTGAATCAGGATAAAATGCATCCTTACAGGTTTATATTATATAATTTTGTTGGTTGCATAGAAACTTTGTTTATGTGATCTTCATGAAGTTATCTCAGTGGTGTAAACATAAGAGTGGTTTATGAGTAATAATGTTGGCGTATGTATGTTCTGCGTTTTGATTTTATAAATCCTGGGGTAGTTCTTATTTTGTTTGTCATGTGAAATCTTTGTTTTCATATGATCTTGACTAAGTCATCTTGCATGTTGTAAACATAAAGTTTCGTGTAAGGAATTGTGTTGCCTATCACTTTTGATGTTGTTTTCCGGTGTATTAAAAATGTTTTGAGCTAATGACAAGAGGTGGTTTTTTAGCAAACGATTGTGCTTTTTTGAACTTTTTCCTGATGAACCTTTTGTAGGGACGACAACAAACAGTCGTGATAACGATGTAGATCTCCATAAAACTATTGTAGGTGTTGTATGTTGCCTAAATTCTTTGTTTTCATTTTTTTATGTTTAGATTGTTAAATTGAATTCAAATTGGTTTTTTCCAATATGATGCGCAAGAGGAAGCATGACTTTGTTGAGAAAGGGATAGTGTCAGATGAAGTGGAACCTTCTTCCTCTAAGAGATCATGCTTATTTGTCGGCACCTCTCAACAGTGTTTGCCATCTCATGATTTAGAGACTCATACCAATGAGAGTAGCGATGAAGAAGCACAGGAGGATAGCGACAATGAAGATGTTCATAGAATTGTATTAGGTGTTGTAGCACATCATTATTACAGTGTTGCTAAGTAGTCTTAGCAAAATAGTTTGATTTTTGTTATCTATATTACAGTAAAAATAACAAATAAAGTGCATAGATTAAGTAGTATTTCACAAATTCATCCTAAGTTTACATATCCATACCATGATATCCTACAATGTATTGGTTAAAAAAAGCAGCCTCATTGTCTTCAAAATGTTGCTTACTTTTTTCTTTTCATGAGCCAAAATGTCAACTTTCCAATACACTGCTCTATCTACTGTATAACAATAGTGGGTTATTTATGTAGTTTTGCAATTGTAGAAGTTAACGTTTATTTTTTTAGAGTATTGGGTTTACAGATGTTACTACTTTTTGTTTCAAGTCTTAATTTAGCTTTAGATGATGTAAAGGTTGAATCTTCATGATTTTTTTGAAAAGACCCAACCCCGATTTAGTTGCCTAAACCAGAATCGAACCCCTTCTGAAAACGTGAACCAACAAAAAACCATCAAAATTTCGGCAGAGTTTCGTTACTAACGTGGAATTACCATTACCTGCACCCGGAAAATACACTTCATCCTATGCCACAAAAATCAAACCGTGGGCATCAATCCCATCCGGATTTCTCAATATACCAACAATACTATAAAGTAGTAAATATAACTAAACTTTACAGAAATCCGTGGAAAATCGTATAAGAATATACATCAGAATACTCAGAGTGACTTCTAATATAGATATACAAATAGTAGGCCAAACTAAGAACCTACCAAGAAAGAAACATCGCTCGAATACTATGCCTCCGACCACGACGTGCGACACCAGAATCCGAACTGCAAACTGGGCACGGAAACCGAAAAGCCCAGGGGAAAGACAAGAAAACTGTTAGAGTGAGTGGACGAAAATAAATGTCTTTCACCTAATAATATATGTTATAAAAACATATGCGACTCAAATGTATAAAAATCAAATGGTACACGAGGGAGACTCTAACTCCTCACGCGTACAGAGCATGTATAAAAATCCCACGGGGTCGCTCGTGGACACATCCGTGCTAGTACAGTCCGAATCACGGGATCCCAGACCCACACGTGATTCTAGCCAGAAGAGCCTCAGGTCAGAGGTCTGCCTCCCCCCGGTAAAGGCCTAGGGTCAGGAGTCACAGCCTCCCCCGGTACACATCCTCGGGGATCAGCCGAGATGTGAGTGTATCGATACAACAACATATATAAAGTCTGTACTATGTGTAAACCAAATCGTAAATAGTTCGATGCAAATGCACGAAACAATATATAAGTGCATATACGTAATATATACTGGTATAGGCATAATCGTATAACACATGCTCATGTAAATCGAAATCTCGTATGCATGCTCAAGTTCGTAAAACGTGTATAAAGACTCGCAATCAATCCGTGAAAAGAAATTGTCCACTCACAGACTAGCGTAACGCAGTTCGCGTTAATCCCGTGATCCGGCGGAAAATCCCTCGCCAAACGAACGATCACGAACCCCTGAATAATCACAATATCCATTTCTCAAAATCATAACTCGACAATTCAAATCAAATCGCGAGAAACAACCGTTCTCGGAAACACATAATTTAATCACAACAATTTGTCGAAAATCCGATAATTACACCTCAAAGTCTCGCTATACTTTCCGATGCTCAAATCGAAAAACAAACCTCTCCACTGTGATTGGGGCGCGATTCCGAGCGAAACAACATGCAACTTGTCGAAAACCCCGAAAAGTCAAACTTTGACCACCGTTGACCGCCGCCGCGGCGGCGCCAACCGTTAAATTTCTCGGCGGAGCAGCACCTATTCCACTCAAAATCACCTAACAAGCAACTTTCATAACTACACCGAAGTTCAATTCTCACTCTAACTAGTTCAATTTCAAGCAAAACCGAAATCTCACACAAATTTCAATTCCAAAATTCTCCATGTACAAGCAAAATTAGAACACCAAACTTACATGGTAGCTTCATGGTGAGGAGGGCTTCAAAATCCAGTACTTTTTGCAGCTCAATTTGGCCGGAATCATACAACCCGAAAACCTCAAAAATCCACCAATTTTGGCCAGAAAATTCTCCTTCCACCGGCAACCTCGCCATGAGTGGTGGCCGGGGATGGGACGGGGACATCACAGCGAGTTGATTGAGCCCTCCTCCGAGGCCGGAGATGGCCGGACGGCAGCTCGCCACCGGCGAGCTCCTCCACCGTCGCGTCACTCTCCCAAGGCCGAGTTGACTCGGTCAACTCCATCAATGCCCACCTTTGACTTTCCCAATATTGTAACCCCTTTTAAATACTTGCCATTTAAGGAAACCGCCTTAATTAATTTCACGACAAACTTCAAACACACGTAACTTTCATGTCGTAATTCCGATTTCGATAATTCTCGCGGTAACAAACTCAACTCGATATGTTCTTCAATTACCACCCGAAGTCAAATGCTTCGACAAATCCGATAAAAAGTCAACGGTTCAAACCAACACATACTTATCCGATTAAATAATCCACGATCGTAAATATTCGTAACTTATTCTTCGTAACTCGGAATAATCCTCTGGGAGTTTCCACAAGCTCAAAATTAAATTCTCTACATCTTCCGTGAAGAATCCGACATCAAGTTCTCGTCCGGTAATTTAGTCGCGAAGAAGGCAGTCATTTTAAACCGATTATGTCGAAACTTCAAATATTCGTATTATATTCTTCGATCGTCCAAATAATGATCCGGAACCGCCTACGAACCCGAAATCACGCGTACAACGACTCTCGAGAAGAGACTCAGCTCGAATTGTCGGCCAATAATTTAGTCGTGATCAAGTCTGACGATTCCAACAAATATCGGAAATCTGCAATTACGCATAACCTCATGGCTCAAGCTGATTACACTGCTAATTCTGTTTTGCGTCGTCACAAATCCACCCCCATTAAAAAAATTTCGACCTCGAAATTTCCAAGTCTGCCGACTAAAAGTTGGAGCATTGCCTCTGCATACAGCTCAACTTTCCAGCGGCAACCTCAACTGAACAACTCTGACAACAGACTCGACAATAGGAGATGTCACCGTACTATAATCCATGTACCCTCAAATTTCAAATCTGAACTGGCTCCACACAAACGCCAAGTCTTCCTGTATAAGGAACTGATAGGGTACACAACATACAATAAATCTGAAATGTAGTTCCATCACACGGAACACAACACACACAAAAGTCAACGCTATAGGCAATGCCGAACTATACGGCATAACACAAACTCGCCTATGATCACGTACGGATCAAAATAATGTGGCAATTCACAGCTCAGCCTGCTCACATCAACATAACTCAAACATCGAAGTCGAGCAAGTATCAACCTGTTTCCGCTAATTCGAAAGTCTTTGGTAGCACATTCCACTAAATCAGGATCCAACGTCAGCTCACACCAAACTCGCTCCAGCACAATGGAGTACAACATCGTTCCTCAAAATGACATCATGCAACGTCATAATCATAGTGGTCTACAAACTGGTACTGCATGCAATCTCGAACAGTCGAAACTGCTGGTCCCAAATCCCTCGGAACTGCAATACACAAGGCCACAACATGCCCTCCAAGGTTTGAATAGTCCTCAAAGATCGCCCGCCAATCTGAGGATAAGAAACTGTACTAAACTGTAATCTGGTCCCCAAAGCTCTCTGCAAAGCTTGCCAACACTCAGTTGTAACTGATTATCTCGATCGGCAAACTGGGACACAGGTATACCACGAAATGGACAATCTCCGCCAAACATAGCTATGCCAGCCTACCACTGAAATCTTTCCCGAAAAGTACAAGGAAATTAAATGTACTAAGTTCACCAACTGGTCCACAATGGCCCGAACTGGTATCACAAACCGAAGTGCGTACTGGCACACAGAGTCCACGGTGACAAGCTACAACTTCTAATCGAAAATCTCCAATAGCTGTAACTTCTCGGCAAATCTCTGCCTCGCTGCCATCGTCTACCGACAAATGTGGCATCTGCTCACACAAGCTGCTACATTCTTCTACGGGTTACATCACGAGTAGTAAACTCGAAGTATCAAATACAACTCCGTACCAATAGTGCATAACGCACGCAAAACCATGAGCTTCAATATCATCACACTCGAACTCAGCTCCCGTAGCGCATAACTCGGCTAACACGGAAAGTCGAGCCACACACACATGAAACATTGAAGCTCCCATCCTCCGACTGAATGCATCAGCAACAACAATAGTTTCTCTCGAATAAACTCAAATGTGCAGCCATAGTCGTTAGTCGACCCCATCCATCTACACTGCCTCAAGCTCAAATCTGGCCGAAAATGCAAGTAGATGAAACTCAAGTGATCAGTGTACCTCCTACACTGCGCTGCACGCCGTAGCAGTAGTGTCTCCAACTCTCTGACGCTAACATAAAGACAGCAACTCCCAATCATACATAGGATATGCAACTACACAAAGTTCCACTGCCTGAAACCATGAGCCATCGCTCTGCAAAGCTGCATCACAACATAACCAAATCCAAATCTCGATGCATCACCATAACCCACGAACTCGTCGCGATCGTCAGGTAAGGTCAAAACCGAAGCAACGGTCAACCATCCCTCAGGAGTAAGTAACTCTCCTCGTGTGCATCGAACCACTCGAACTTGATGCCTTCTTCGTCAATCCGGAAAGTGAAGTGGTAATCCGGGAAAATCCTGCACAATGCATCGATAGTAGCCTGCTAAACCCAAGAGACTCCCGATCTCTGGTACAATGGTAGAGCAATCCCCAAATCAACACGGCTTTTATCTGGTCAGGATCCACGCCGACTCCCTCGGCTGCCACCACACAGCCCAAAATCTTCGCGCTAATCAACCAAAACTCACACTGGCTGAACTTCACAAACAGCTAATCATCACACGAAATCCACAAAACGGCTCGTAATTGCTTCAGGTGCTGGCCCACACTCCTGGAGTAAATCAGGACGTCGCCAACGATCATGACCGCAACTCGTCCAGAATCTGTTTGAACATCTGGTCCATCAAGTCCGTAAAAGCTGCGGGGTATTGGTCAACCAAACAACGTGACCAAGAACTCCTGATGCCCGCACCGTGATCTGAAAGCTAACATGGCCACATCTGACTCATCGATCTTCAACTGATGGTATCCGGACCCGAAATCAATCTTCGAAAAGACTGAAGTTATCATGAGCTGATCAAATCAATCATCAATTTGAAGCGGAGGATACTTGTTCTCCTCTGAAGCGAATCAGGCTTCCGGTAGTCAATGCACCACCTCGTCGAACCAACCATCTTCCGCACAAACAATGCAAGAGCACACCACGCAGGTACGCTGGGTCGCATGAATTCTCCTCCAGCAACTCCTGAAGTCGAACCTGTAGCTCCATCAGCTCCGCTGGCACCGAACGACATAATGTCGATGATATGAGTCAGCCGCCCGAAAAAGCTCAATGGTGCAGTCGGTTTCCCGAACTGGAGGAATACCTGGTAACCCCTCCGGAACACACCTGGAACTCGGGAACCACCTCAACATCGCCAATGTCGGGCACAGCAACCGTAATATCCACAACATAAGCTAAGCAACAACACAACCCGTTTCCACCATCTGCTCGACCATCACCGCGAAACAATCTCTCGGGGAAAGCTGGTCGTCGAAACACAACCACCTTCTCGTGATCATTGAACAGCCGAATGCGTCGTCAAAAGTCCATACTCAACATCGTTACAAAATCAACGGTATCCAGCAATAATAGATCTGCGGCTAACCCATAACCTCAATCAAAGATCTCACAACTTCCTGGATGGATACAACACTCTCCAAAACCTCGGAAGTGGAGATGCAGGTACAATAGCCATGGATATCAAGCGATGGTAATCTCGAAGAAACTCCGTCCCCATACAAGGTCATGGCACGATCTCCAACATGCCCAACTAGCCATCTACGTCGATTACGACATTCTGATTAACTCGTCTAGAAGGCTACATTGGTCAAACTTCCACAAATAACATCATGACCTCCTCGTGAACTCTGAGCTGCCGAACCGCTAAAACAGCTGACTGAGGCGCTCCCTCGTAACGTGACCCTCTTGGCCACCGAAAAAGCAACTGAAAGTGCTCAACAAACACAAGTCACAGCGACACCTGCTGTGAGAAAGGATCACCAACAATCACCCTGACTCATGCCACAGGAACAAGTCCGCTACACTGTGATCTCCACCATCACCAAACGGATCCTCTGCTTTGATCTGATAACTTCCAACATAATCAAAAAGGCCACAGCCTGATGAAGTCACTGATTCCGAGGTGCCTGAACTCAACCTCATCACATATCTCGACTAAGTCCGCTTTCCCCAAACCAACACATCGGAAACCACGTACACCTTTCCCTCTCAATAGCCTCGCCTCTCAGTGCAGCACACTAAGCTCCTCACGGTTGTCTCGAGGCATAACAGTCAAAATCTCTCTGATGCTCAGGTTCAAACTCATCTCGAACCTCGTGCACTGCTTCCTCTGAAGCCACATAACACGTACAAACAGGGACAAACATGTGAACAATACATTTCTGCCTCAGGCAAACACATCAACTGGGTAGCCTGATTAAACCATTACCGTATAAACAATACCCTGAATGTAGGCCATGGAGTCACAACAAGAACTCACACAATACCAGCCTGCCAAATGCAACGATCTGACTCAGGCAAACACATCAACTGCCATAATTCTCTGCTCTGAGGCAACATGTAGACGCTCATATACGCACAACCAGACAAACCATACCACACAAACCTCTGAACCTAGAATGCTCATCGGAACCCACAATTCACTAGCAAATCGCGCGTCGATTAATCTTCAATAGGATCCACAACCGTACCGACACGGAAAGCACGTCAAGGAGGCATCCTAATGAATAAAACATCGTTTGCAACAAGTAGAACGTAATCATTGAACTTCAAATATTTGAAAGCATACAACACGCGGAATATTGATGAGTATCCGCCGGCCGGTCGGGTCACCATTCCAGACATGCTCTACATTTTCAAATATCCTTAGTAAACACGACTACAGAAGTCTACAGAACCTATAACCTAATGCTCTGATACCAAGCTGAAAAGACCCAACCCCGATTTAGTTGCCTAAACCGGAATCGAACCCCTTCTGAAAACGTGAACCAACAAAAAACCATCAAAATTTCGGCAGAGTATCATTACTAACGCAGAATTACCATTACCTGCACCCGGAAAATACACTTCATCCTCTGCCACAAAAATCAAACCGTGGGCATCAATCCCATACGGATTTCGCAATATACCAACAATACAATAAAGTAGTAAATATAACTATACTTTACAGAAATCCGTGGAAAATCGTATAAGAATATACATCAGAATACTCAGAGCGACTTCTAATATAGATATACAAATAGTAGGCAAAACTAAGAACCTACCATAAAAGAAACATCGCTTGAATACTATGCCTCCGACCACGACGTGCGTTACCAGAATCCGAACTGCAAACTGGGCACAAAAAACGAAAAGCCCAGGGGAAATACATGAAAACAGTTAGAGTGAGTGGACGAAAATAAATGTCTTTCGCCAAATAATATATGTTATAAAAACATATGCGAGTGAAATGTATAAAAGTCAAATGGTACATGAGGGAGACTCTAACTCCTCACGCGTACAGAGCATGCATAAATATCCCACGGGGTCGCTCGTGGACACATCCGTGCTAGTACAGTCTAAATTACGGGATCCCAGACCCACACGCGATTCTAGTTAGAAGGGCCTCAGGTCAGAGGTCTGCCTCCCCCCAGTAAAGGCCTCGGGTCAGGAGTCACAGCCTCCCCCGGTACACATCCTCGGGGATCAGCCGGGATGGGAGTGTATCGATACAACAACATATATAAAGACTGTACTCTGTGTAAACCAAATCGTAAATAGTTCGATGCAAATGCATGAAACAATATATAAGTGCATATACGTAATATATACTGGTATATGCATAATCGTATAACACATGCTCATGTAAATCGAAATCTCGTATGCATGCTCAAGTTAGTAAAACGTGTATAAAGACTCGCAATCAATCCGTGAAAAGAAATTGTCCACTCACAGACTAGCGTAACGCAGTTCGCATTAATCCCGTGATCCGGCGGAAAATCCCTCGCCAAACGAACGATCACGAACCCCTGAATAATCACAAAATCCATTTCTCAAAATCATAACTCGATAATTCAAATCAAATTGTGAGAAACAACCGTTATCGGAAACACATAATTTAATCACAACGATTTGTCGAAAATCCGATAATTACACCTCAAAGTCTCTCTATGCTTTCTGATGCTCACATCGAAAAACAAACCTCTCCACTATGATCGGGGCGCGATTCCGAGCGAAAGAACATGCAACTTGTCGAAAACCCCAAAAAGTCAAACTTTGACCACCGTTGACCGCCGCCGGTGACGGCGGCGCCACCAACCGTGAAATTTCTCAACGGAGGAGCACCTATTCCACTCAAAAAAACAAGCAACTTTCATAACTACACCGAAGTCCAATTCTCACTCTAACTAGTTCAATTTCAAGCAAAACCGAAATCTCACACAATTTTCAATTCCAAAATTCTCCATGTACAAGCAAAATTAGAACACCAAACTTACATGGTAGCTTCATGGTGAGGAGGGCTTCAAAACCCAGTACTTTTTGCAGCTCAATTTGGCCGGAATCATACAACCCGAAAACCCCAAAAATGAAAGGACCCAACCCCGATTTAGCTCCCTAAACCGGAATCAAACCCTTTCGAAAACACGAACCAACAAAAACCGTAGAAATTTTGGCAGAGTTTCGTTACTAACGTGGAATTACCATAACCTGCACGCGAAAAATACACTTCATCCTATGCCACAAAAATTAAACCGTGGGCACCAATCCCATTCAGATTTCTCAACATATCAACAATAATGTAAAATAATAAATATATCTGTACTTTACTGAAATCCGTAGTAAAATCGTATAATATATACAACAGAATACTCAGAGCGACCTCGAATGTATAATCATATACGTATACCACAGTAGGTAGAACAATAAACCTACTGGAAGAAACAAGGTAGCTCGAGCACTATGCCTCCGACCACGACGTGCGACACCAGAGTCCGAACTACAAACTGGGCACGGAAACTGAAAAGCCCAGGGGAAAGACATGAAAACTGTTAGAGTGAGTGGACGAAAATAAATGTCTTTCACCACATAATATATATGTTATAAAAACATATGCGAGTCGAATGAATAAATAGAATAAAATACGCGAGGTAAACTCATACTCCTCCAGCGTACAAAGCATGCAAGTAAAAATCCCACGGGGCCACTCTTGGACACGTCCGTGCTAGTACAGTCCGAATCACGGGATCCCAGACCCACACGTGATTCGAGCCAGAAAAGCCTCAGGTCAAGGTATCTGTTTCCACCCGGAACTACCTCGGCAAAAGAAACAGACATCCGTACCTACCCGGAAATACATCGGCACAAGGTACAGAAACCAGTACCCACCCGGAACTACATCGGCATAAGGTACGGTACCCCCCTGGTTGGCACCCTCGGAGATCAGCCGGGATGCGTGTGTATCGATACAACAACATGAAGTACGACTGTACTCTGTGAAAACCAAATCACAAATATTCCGATGCAAATGCAATAAACAGCATATAAATGCATATACGTAACATATTCGCATAACACATGCTCATAATAATCATAATCTCGTAAACATGCTCAAATTCATAAAACGTGTATAAAGACTCACAATCAATCCGTGAAAATAAATTGTCCACTCACAGACTAGCGTAACGCAGTTCGCGTTAACCCGTGATCCAGCGGAAAGTCCCTCGCAAAAAGAACGATAACGAACCCCTGAATAATCACCAAAATCCATTACTCAAATTCATAACTCGACAATTCAAATCAAATCACGAGAAACCACTGTTCTCGGAAACACATAATTGAATGTCGACGAATCGTCGAAAATCCGATATTTACACCTCAATACCTCGCTGTAATTTCGGACGTTCAAATCGAGAAACGAACCTCCCCAATGCGATCGGGGTGCGATTTCGAGTGAAATGACATGCAACTTGTCGAAAATCCCAAAAAGTCAAACTGTTGACCGTTGACCGCCGCAGTTGACCGGCGCCACCAACCGTGAAATTTCTCGGCGGAGCAACCTCTATTCCATGCAAAATCACCCACCGAGCAACTTCCATAACTGCACCGAAGGTCAATTCTTACTCTAACTCATCCAATTTCATGAAAAACCGAAAGTCCACACAATTTTCAAATCAAGAATTCTCCATACACAATCAAAATTGGAACACCAAACTTACAGGGTAGCTTCATGGTGATGAGGGCTACAAAACCCAGTCCAAATCGTAGGTCAATTTGGCCGGAAAAGTTGAACCCGAAATCACCCAAAAACCTCCATTTTTGGGCCGGAAAATCTCCTCTCCACCGCCACCCTCGCCGTGAGGGGTGGCCGGAAATAGACTCGGGAGGCCGAGGCGCACCGTTTGGGACAAACGGCGAGCTCGGAGGTGGCCGAAACGCCCCTCGCCGTCGGTGAGCCGCGGTGCACGTTGCACCACCCCCTCACCACCAAGTTGACTCGGTCAACTTGGTCAACTCATTTAATTGTTGTTTTGACTTTCCCAATATGGCAACCCACTATTTATAGCTTTCCCAAAATAGAAACTTCCATAATTACGTATTTCGACAAACTTAAAACATCTGTAACTCTCGCGTCGTAATTCCAATTTCGATAATTCTCGCGGCAACAAACTCGACTCGACGTATTCTTCAATTATCACCCGAAGTCAAACACATCGACCAAATCGATAAAAAGTCAACAGTTCAAACCAACACATATTTAACCGACTAAACAATCAACAATCGGAAATATTCACAACTTAATCTTCGTAACTCAGAATAATGCTCCGGAAGTTCCCACAAACTCAAAATTAAATTCTCAACAACTTCCGTGAAGAAGCCAAACCCAAATTCTCGTCCGGTAATTTAGTCGCTAAGAGCATCACCATTTAAATCCGATTACGTCGAAACTTCAAATATTCATCATTTATTCCTCGGTCGTCCAAATAACGATCCGGAACCGCCCACGAACTCGAAATCACACGTACAACGACTCTTGAGAAGAGACTCAGCTCCAATTCTCGACCAATGATTTAGTCGTTAACAAATCTGGCGATTCGAACAACTGTCGGCAATCTGCAACTACGCGCAAGCTCATATATCAAGCTGATTTCTCATACTGATTCTGTTCTGGGTCGTCATAAATCCACCCCCCTTAAAAAAAATTTCGACCTAGAAATTTCCGAGTCTGCCAACTAAAAGTAGGAGCACTGCGTCGGCATACTGCTCAACTCACCAGTGACAACGTCAACTGAACAACTCTGACAATCGACTCCACAATAGGAGATAGCACCGTGCTGGAATCCCTGTACCCCCAAATCTCAAATCTGAACTGGCTCCACACAATTGCAAAGTGTTCCTGCATATGGAATAGAGAGGGTACACAACACGTAACAACCTGAAACGTAGTTCCACCACAAGGAACACAACACAACACACACATAAACCAACAATATAGGCGACGCCGAACTATACGGCATAACACAAACTCGCCTATGACCACATCTGGATCAAAACAATGTGGCAAATCACAATTCAACACTCTCATATCAACATATGAAAGGACCCAACCCCGATTTAGTTGCCTAAACCGGAATCAAACCCCTTCGAAAATACGAACCAACAAAAATCTTTTCAAATTTTTGGCAGAGTTTCGTTACTAACGTGGAATTACCATTAGCTGCATGCGGAAAATACACTTCATCCTATGCCACAAAAATCAAACCGTGGGCACCAATCCCATCCGGATTTCTCAATATATCAACACTAAAGTAAAACAATAAATATATCTGTACTTTACTGAAATCCGGTGTAAAATCATATAGTATATACAACAGAATACACAGAGCGACCTCTAATGTATAATCACATAAGTATACCACAGTAGGTAGAACAATAAACCTACTGGAAGAAACAAGGTAGCTCGAGCACTATGCCTCTGACCACGACGTGAGACACCAGAGTCCGAACCAAGTTAGAGTAAGTGGACGAAAATAAACATATGCCTTTCACCAATTTAGATACATACTCAATGTAAAACAGTGCGAGTTCGGAACACAACACATATATATATGGAGTTTGTCGGGCGAATCTCTCAAGCCCGACGTCAGGTGAATCTCTCAACCCCGGCGCCACTCCGGGGGAATCTCTCAACCCTGCTTCAGAGGAATCTCTCAACTCTGGGCCAGAGGAATCTCTCAACTATGGTAGCATCAATGCAATAAATGCCATCACCAATGAACATATAATAACACCTCCGAAAATAACATATATCTCAATCATCGTATAAAATAAACACGAAAATCATAAAATCCACGAACTCGCAAATCAACTATGAAAATATAAACTTGTCCACTCACAGACTAGCGTAACGCGGTTCTCGTTAACCCGTGATCCGGCGGAAAGTCCCTCGCCAAACGAATAATCACGAACACCTGAATATTCACAATGTCCATTACTCAAAGTCATAACTCGACAATTCAAAACAAATCACGAGAAACCACCGTTCTCGGAAACACATAATCCGATTACGACAAACTGTCGGAAATCCGGAAATCACACCTCAATACCTCACTGTACTTTCGGACGCTCAATTCAAAAAACGAACCACCCCACTGCGATCAGGGCGCGATTTCGAGTGAAATGACATGCAACTTGTCGAAAACCCCAAAAAGTCAAAGTTGACCGTTGACCGCCTCAGTTGACCGCCGTCGGCGGCGGCGCCACCACCAACCTGAAAATTCCTCTGCGGAGGAACCTCTATTCCACTCAAAATTATCCACTGAGCAACTTTGTCAACTGCATCGAAGGCCAATTCTCACTCTAACTAGTCCAATTTCAAGCAAAACCGAATTGTTCCCAAAATTTCAAATCCAAAATTCTCCAAGCACAAATCGAATTAGAACTCCATACTTACATGGTTAGAATCATGGAGATGAGATCTTCAAAGCCCACTACAAATTGTAGCTCAATTCGGCCAGAATTATAGAACCCGAATTCACCAATTTTTTCTCCATTTTTGGCCGTATTTTCATCTCTCCACCGTCCACCTCGCCGTGAACGGTGGCCGGCACCACCACGGGGAGGCCGGGCCGAGCAGAACCCGCCCTAGGCCGAGCCCTAGGGTGGTCGGAATCCTCATCGCCGCCGTTGAGCTCAAAGTCGTCGTCGGCCTCCTTCTTTCCACCGAGTTGACTCGGTCAACTCGGTCAACATCTTAAATGCCCATGATTGACTTGCCCAAAATAGCAACCTTCTATTTATACGCCTTTCATTTTTGGAAACTTTCAAACACCCTTTTCGGTAAACTTCGAATATCCGTAACTTTCTCGTCGTAACTCTGATTCCAATAATTCTCGCGGCAACAAACTCGACTCGACGTATTCTTCAATTATCACCCGAAGTCAGACACTTCGACAAATCGAATAAAAAGTCAACTGTTCAAACCAACACATATTAAACCGACTAAATAATCAAAAATTGGAAATATTCACAACTTAATCTTCGTAACTCGGAATAATGCTCTGGAAGTCCCCATAAGCTCGAAATTATATTCTCAACAACTTCCGTGAAGGAGCCGAAACCAAATTCTCGTCCGGTAATTTAGTCGCTAAGAGCATCACCATTTAAATCCGATTACATCGAAACTTCAAATATTCATAACTTATTCTTCGATTGTCCAAATAACGATCCGGAACCGCCCACGAACTCGAAATAACACGTACAACGACTCTCGAGAAGAGACCAAGCTCCAATTCTTGGCCAATAATTTAGTCGTTAACAAATCTGGCGATTCAAACACTGTCGTAACTCTGCGACTACGCGCAAGCTTGTAGATCAAGCTGATTCCACTGCTTATTCTTTCCGAGTCTGTCGACTGAAAGGTAGGAGCACTGCCTTCGCATACTGCTCAACTCTCCAGTGACAATGTCAACTGAACAACTCTGACAACTGACTCCACAATAGGAGATAGCTCCGTGCTGAAATCTCTGTACGCTTAAATCACGAATATGAACTGGCTCTACACAAGCGCCAAGTGTTCCGGTATAAGGAACAGGTAGGGTACACAACACGTAACAAACCTGAAACGTAGTTCCCCAACACGGAACACAACACATTAAAGCCAACAATATAGGCGATGCCGAACCATACGGCATAACACAAACTCGCCCACGTCCACATAAGGATCAAAGCAACATGGCAAATCACAACTCAGTCTACACACATCAACATAACTCACACACTTATATCAAAATAGCTCAAACATCAGACTCGGGCAATTATCAACCCCATTCCACTAATGTGACAGTCTGTGGTAGCATATTCCACAAAATCAGAATCAAACGTCAACCCACATCGAACACACTCCAGCCAAATGGAGTACAACATCGTCCTTAAAACGACAACATGCAACATCAAAACTATAGTGGTCCACAAACTGATACTGCAAGCAATCTCGAACAGCTGAAACTGCTGGTCCCAAGTCCTCCGGAACTGCAATACCGAGGTCCACAATATGCCCTCCAAGGTCTGAATAGTCCTCAAAGATCGCTCACCAATCTAAGGATAAGAACCGGTACTAACTTGTAGTCTGGTCCCTAATGCCCGCTGCAAAGCTTGCCAACTCTCTATTGTAGCTGATTATCTCGGCCAGCAAACTGGGACACAGGTACACCGCGGGAATGGACAACCTCCGTCAAACATAACTATGCCAATCTGCCACTGAAATCATCTCCGAAAGTACAAGGAAATGTACTGAGTTCGTCAAATGATCCACAAAGGCCTAACAACTGGTATCACAAACCAAAGTGAATACAAACACACACAATCACAGCAACAATGGCCACGTCTAACCGGAAATCTCAAATGGCTGACACTTCTCGGCAAGTCTCGGCCTCCTAGCCATCGCCAGTCGACAAATGTGGCATCTGCACACACAAGCTGCTATATTGCTCTTCATGTTGCGTCACGAGTAGTAAACTCGAGGTGTCGGACACATCTCCGCACCACTAGCGCCAAATGCGTGCCAAACAATGATCTTCAACATCATCACACTCGAACTCAGCTCCCGTAGCACGCAACTTGGCTAACACGGAAACTCGAGCCACACACACACATGAAACACTGAAGCTCCCGACAACCAACTGTATGCATCAGCAACAATACAATATCCCATATGGGTAGTCAAAGTACAACCTCTAGCCTTTCTCGAACAAGCTCAAAGGTGCAGCCATAGTCGTGAGTCGACCCCATCCATCTATACTGCCTCAAGCCCAAATCTGGTCGAAAATGCAAGTGGATGAAACTCAAATGATCAGTGTACGTCCTATGAACCACCGCTCTGCTACACAACATTAATACACAACCAAATCCAAATCTCGATGCATCGCCATAACCCACGAACTCACCATAATCGTCAGGTAAGGTCAAAATCGAAGCAACGGTCAACAATCCTGCAGGAGTAAGTAACTCTCTCCTCGCTTGCATCGAACCACTCGAACTTGACGCCTTCTTCGTCAATCTGGAAAGTAAGGTGGCAATCTGGGAAAATCCTGCACAAAGCACTGATAGTAGCCTGCTAAACCCAAGAGACTCCAATCTCTGGTACAATGGTAAGGCAATTCCCAAATCAACACAGCTTCCATCTGGTTAGGATCCACGCCAACTCCCTCGGATAACATCACGTGACCCAAAATTCTTCACGCTAATCATCCATAACTCACACTGGCTGAACTTCACAAACAGCTAATCGTCTCGCGAAGTCCGTAAAACCTGCTCACTATTGCTTCAGGTGCTGGCCCACACTCTTGGAGTGAATCAGGATATTGCCGACGAACATGACCGCAAACTCGTCTAGAAACCGTCTGAACACCTGGTCCATCAAGTCCGTAAAAACTACGGGCCATTGGTCAACCAAACAGCGTGACCAAAAACTCTGATGCCCGCATCGAGATCCGAAAGCTGTCCAAACTACATCTAACTCATCAAACCTCAACTGATGGTATCCGGACCCGAAGTCAACCTTCGAAGAGACTGAAGCTCTCGCGAACTGATCAATCCAGTCGTCAACCCGAAGCGGAGAATACTCACTCTCCTCTGAAGCGAATCAGGCCTTCGATAGTCAATGCACCACCTCGTCGAACCATCCATCATCCGTACCAACAATGCAAGAACACACTGCACAAATACGCGGGGTCGCATGAAATCTCTTGAAACTTCCTCCAGCAACTTCTGGAGTCGAAACTATAGCTCCATTAGCTCCGCTGGCTCCGATCGACAAAATGCCGGTAAAATGAGTCCAGCGCCCGATACAAGTTCAATGGTGTAGTTGGTCTCCCGAACTGGAGGAACACCTAGTAACTCCTCCGAAACACACCTGGAAACTCGGGAACCACCTCAATGTCACCAATGTCGGGCACAGCAACCGAAGTATCCACAACATAAGCTAAACAACAACACAACTCGTTTCCACCATCCGCTCGACCATCACCACGAAACAGCATCTCGGGGAAATCTGGTCGTCGAAACACAACCTCTTTCTCGAGGCACTCGAACACAGCCAAATGCATCGTCAGTAAGTCTATACTCACAATCACACCAAAACCACGATGTCCAACTATAACAGATCCGCAGCTAAGCCATATCCTCCAACAAGGATCTCGCAACCTCCGGATGAATGCAACACTCTCCAAGACCTCGGAAGTTGAGATGCAGGTGCAATAACCATGGATATCAAACAACAGTACCCTCGGAGAAAAGTCTGTCCTCAAACAAGATCATGGCACAAACTCCAGCATGCCCAGCTGGCCGTCCACATCAATCACGACATTGCTGATTAACTCGTCTAGAAGTCTGAGTTGGTCAAGCTCCAGAAACAGCATCATGACCTCCTCCTGAACTCTGAGCTGTCGAACTGCTAACACAGCTGGCTGAGGGCGCTCCCTCGTAACGTGACCCTCCTGGCCACTACAATAGCAACTGAGAATGCTCCTCGAACATAAATCACCGCAACACCTACTGCGTGATAGGACCACCAACGATCGCCCAAACTCATGCCACAGGGGCAAATCCGCTACTCTGTGATCTCCGCCATCACCAAACGGATCCTCTGCTTGATCTGATGACCCTCAACATAATCGAAAAGGCTACAGCCTGATGAAGTCACTGATCCTGAAGTGTCGGAACTCAACCTCATCAAAATCTCGACTAAGTCCACTTTCCTTAAACCATCACATCGGAAACCACGTACACCTTTCCTTCTCAATAGCCTCGCCATTCAGTGCAGCACACTAAGCTCCTCACGGCTATCTCGAGCAAAACAATCAAGATCTCTCTGATGCTCAGGTTCAAACTCATCTCGAACCTCGTGCACTGCTTCCTCTGAAGCCACATAACACGTGCAAATAGGGACAAGCATGTGGACAACACATCTCTGCCTCAGTGGGTAAACACTCCTCATTTGATTGCTGGATAGCCTGATAAAACCATTAACGTATAAACATCACCCTGAATGTAGGCCATGGAGTCACAACAGGAACTCACACAATATCAGCCCACCAAATACAATGATCTGACTCAGGCAACATCAACTGCCACAATTCTCAACTCTGAGGCAACATGTAGACGCTCATACACACACAACCAGGCAAACCGTGCCACAAATCTCTAAACTCAGAATACTCATTCAAACCCACAGTTCTCTGGCAACTCACTCGTCGAATGATCCTCAACAGGATCCACAACCGTACCGACACGGAAAGCACGTCAAGGAGGCATCCTAATGAATGAAACATCGCTCACAACAAGTGGAACGTAATCATAGAACTTCAAATATTTGAAAGTATATAACACCCGGAATATTGATGATTATCCGCTGGCCGGTCGGGTCACCATTCCAGACATGCTGTACATTCTCAAATATCCTTAGTAAGCACGACTACAGAAGTCTACAGAACCTATAACCTAATGCTCTGATACCAAGCTGAAAGGACCCAACCCCGATTTAGTTGCCTAAACCGGAATCAAACCCCTTCGAAAATACAAACCAACAAAAATCTTTTCAAAATTTTGGTAGAGTTTCGTTACTAACGTGGAATTACCATTACCTGCACGCGGAAAATACACTTCATCCTATGCCACAAAAATTAAACCGTGGACACCAATCCCATCCAGATTTCTCAATATATCAACAGTAAAGTAAAACAATAAATATATCTGTACTTTACTGAAATACGGTGTAAAATCATATAGTATATACAACAGAATACTCAGAGCGACCTCTAATGTATAATCACATAAGTATACCACAGTAGGTAGAACAATAAACCTACTGGAAGAAACAAGGTAGCTCGAGCACTATGCCTCCGACCATGACGTGCGACATTAGAGTCCAAACTGCAAATTGGGCACAAAACGTTAGAGTGAGTGGACAAAAATAAACATATGCCTTTCACCAATTTATATACATACTCAATGTAAAACAGTGCGAGTTCGGAACACAACACATATATATATGGAGGTTGTCGGGCGAATCTCTCAAACCCGACATCAGGTGAATCGCTTAACCCGACGGTGATAGGACAGGGGAATCTCTAAACCCCGGCGGCACTCAGGGGAATCTCTCAACCCTGCTTCAGAGGAATCTCTCAACTCTAGGCTAGCGGAATCTCTCAGCTCTATTAGCATCAATGCAATAAATGCCATCACTAATAAACATTCAATAACACCTCCGAAAATAACATATATCTCAATCATCGTATAAAATAAACACGAAAATCATAAAATCCACGAACTCGCAAATCAACTGTGAAAATATAAACTTTTCCACTCACAGACTAGCGTAACGCGGTTCGCGTTAACCTGTGATCCGGCGGATAGTCCCTCGCCAACGAATAATCACGAACACCTGAATATTCACAATGTCCATTACTCAAAGTCATAACTTAACAAGTCAAAACAAATCACGAGAAACCACCATTCTCGGAAACACATAATCTGATTACGACAAACTGTCGGAAATCCGGAAATCACACCTCAATACCTCGCTGTACTTTCGGACGCTCAATTCGAAAAACGAACCTCCCCACTGCGATCAGGGCGCGATTTCGAGTGAAATGACATGCAACTTGTCGAAAACCCCAAAAAGTCAAAGTTGACCGTTGACTGCCGCCGCCGGCGGCGCCACCACCAACCTGAAAATTTCTCGGCGGAGCAACCTCTATTCCACTCAAAATCATCCACTGAGCAACTTTGTCAACTGCATCGAAGGCCAATTCTCATTCTAACTAGTCCAATTTCAAGCAAAACTGAATTGTTCCTAAAATTTCAAATCCAAAATTCTCCAAGCACAAATGAAATTAGAACTCCATACTTACATGGTTAGAATCATGGAGATGAGAGCTTCAAAGCCCAATACAAATTGTAGCTCAATTCTGCCGGAATTATAAAACCCGAATTCACCAATTTTTTCTCCATTTTTGGCCGGATTTTCCTCTCTCCACCGTCCACCTCGCCGTGAACAGTGGCCGGCACCACCACGGGGAGGCCGGGCCGAGCAGAACCAGCCCTAGGCCGAGCCCTAGGGTGGTCGGAATCCTCATCGCCGCCGTGGAGCTCAAAGTCGCCGTCATCCTCCTTCTCTCCACCGAGTTGACTCGGTCAACTCGGTCAACATCTTAAATGCCCATGGTTGACTTGCCTGAAATAGCAACCTTCTATTTATAGGCCTTCCATTTTTGGAAACTTTCAAACACCCTTTTCGGTAAACTTCGAATATCCGTAACTTTCTCGTCGTAACTCCGATTCCAATAATTCTCGCGGCAACAAACTCGACTCGACGTATTCTTCAATTATCACCCAAAGTCAAACACATCGACCAAACCGATAAAAAGTCAACGGTTCAAACCAACACATGTTTAACCGACTAAACAATCAACAATCGGAAATATTCACAACCTAATCTTCGTAACTCAGAATAATTCTCCGGAAGTTCCCACAAGCTCGAAATTAAATTCTCAACAACTTCCATGCAGAAGCCAAACCCAAATTCTCGTCCGGTAATTTAGTCACTAAGAGCATCACCATTTAAATCCGATTACGTCGAAACTTCAAATATTCATCATTTATTCCTCGGTCGTCCAAATAACGATCCTGAACTGCCCACGAACTTGAAATCACACGTACAACGACTCTCGAGAAGAGACCCAGCTCCAATTCTCGGCCAATAATTTTGTCGTTAAGAAATCTGGTGATTCAAACACTGTCGTAACTTTGCGACTACGCGCAAGCTCGTAGATCAAGCTGATTCCACTGCTAATTCTATTCTGGGTCGTCACAACATAGCTCAAACATCAAACTCGGGCAATAATCAACCTATTTCCGCTAATCTGACAATCTGTGGTAGCACATTCCACAAAATCAGAATCAAACGTCAACTCACATCGAACTCGCTCCAACACAATGGAGTACAATATCGTTCTCAAAACGACATCATGCAACCTCAAAACCATAGTGGTCCACGAACTGGTACTGCATGCAATCTCGAACAGTTGAAACTGCTGGTCCCAAATCCTTCGGAACTGCAATACCGAGGTCCACAATATGCCCTCCAAGGTCTGCATAGTCCTCAAAGATCGCCCACCAATCTGAGGATAAGAACTGGTACAAAACTGTAATCTGGTCCCCCAATGCTCGCTGGAAAGCTTGCCAACACACAGTCGTAGCTGATTATCTCGGTCAGCGAACTGGAACACAGGCGCACCACGTAAATGGACAACCTCCGCCAAACATAATCATGCCCGCCTGCCACTGAAATATTTTCCGAAAGTACAAGGAAATGTACTGAGTTCGTCAAATGGTCCACAATAGCCTAACAACTGATATCATAAACAAAAGTGCAAACTGACACACAAGATCACAGCGACAAACGCCACGTCTAACCGGAAATCTCCAATGGCTGTAACTTCTCGGCAAGTCTCTGCCTCCTAGCCATCGTCTGTCGACAAATGTGGCATCTGCACACACAAGCTGCTACATTCTTCTTCATGTTCCGTCACGAGTAGTAAACTCGAAGTATCAGACACATCTCCGAACAAACAGTGCATAACACACGCAAAACGATGAGCTTCAACATCATCACACTCGAACTCAGTCCCCATAGCGCATAACTCGGCTAACACGGAAACTCGAGCCACACATACACACATGCAATACTGAAGCTCCCGACTTCTGACTGAATGCATCAGCAACAACATCCCAGATGGATGGTCAAAGTACAACTACTAGCCTTTCTTGAACAAAGTCAAATGTGCAGCCATAATCGTTAGTTGACCCCATACATCTACACTACCTCAAGCCCAAATCTTGCCGAAAATGCAAGTGGATGAAACTCAAATGATCAGTGCACGTCTTACACTGCTCTGCACATCATAGCAGTAGTGTCTCCAATTCTCGACCAATGATTTAGTCGTTAACAAATCTGGCGATTCGAACAACTGTCGACAATCTGCGACTACTCGCAAGCTCTAGACCAAGCTGATTTCTCATACTGATTCTGTTCTGGGTCGTCACAAAAAATCCACCAATTTTGGCCGGAAAATTCTCCTTCCACCGGCAACCTCGCCGTGAGTGGTGGCCGGGGATGGGACGGGGACATCACGACGAGTTGATTGAGCCCTCTTCCGAGGCCGGAGATGGTCGGATGGCAGCTCGCCACCGGCGAGCTCCTCCACCGTCGCGTCACTCTCCCAAGGCTGAGTTGACTTGGTCAACTCCATCAATGCCCACCTTTGACTTTCCCAATATAGTAACCCCTTTTAAATACTTGCCATTTAAGGAAACCCCCTTAATTAATTTCACGACAAACTTCAAACACCTGTAACTTTCACGTCGTAATTTCGATTTCGATAATTCTCGTGGCAACAAACTCAACTCAACATGTTCTTCAATTACCACCCAAAGTCAAATGCTTCGACAAATCCGATAAAAATTCAACGGTTCAAACCAACACATACTTATCTGATTAAATAATCCACGATCGTAAATATTCGTAACTTATTCTTCGTAACTCGGAATAATCCTTCGGAAGTTTCCACAAGCTCGAAATTAAATTCTCTACATCTTCCGTGAAGAATCCGAGATCAAATTCTCGTCCGGTAATTTAGTCGCGAAGAAGGCCGCCAATTTAAACCGATTATGTCGAAACTTCAAATATTCGTATTATATTCTTCGATCGTCCAAATAATGATCCGGAACCGCCCACGAACTCGAAATCACGCGTACAACGACTCTCGAGAAGAGACTCAGCTCAAATCCTCGGCCCATAATTTAGTCGTGATCAAGTCTGGCGATTCCAACAATTATCGGAAATCTGCAATTACGGATAACCTCATGGCTCAAGCTGATTACACTGCTAATTCTGTTTCAGGTCGTCACATTTTTGGTTGTTCAATTTGAGATTTTTAGTGGTGGGAATCTACAATTCGCATTCGTATGTGAGACATGGAGCTCAAATGATTAATAGGAGTTATTTAAAGCACCATTTGGATCTGTTTGATAGTTTGATATATGATTTCTAGTTGTTTTTTGTAGTTTGTCAATATTATAAACAATGATGCAAGGTTTGTGGTTTGGACTGTGACGGAGGTTTGTAGTTTGTGGTTTGAATTTTTATAGCCTGAACTATAGTATTACAGTTTGTAGTTTAAAAATTTATAGTTTATCCCCTTTTTATACAAGGCATCAAAATTAAATCAACTATAATAGACTATATGCAATTATGATTGCTTACTTCTTGGTTTTTAAAGAAACCTATAAAATTGTATGTTTTGTACTTGAGAGAGAAAAATTGTATGTTATTTACTTGATAGAGAAAGAATAATGGAATGTGTGCAAGGAAAATTATTGAAGATTAGGATAATTATGTCTGATCTTTTCATTATCATGCCAATTTGGTTTTTTCTGAGGGAGAATCGTTGCAGCTTCCTTTAATATGAGTTCGATTTACTGTATGTTGATATAAATTCATTATATGAGTTCACTGTATATTGCTTCATTCATTACAAGATCATTTAGCACAACTTCATATATACCAAATCATACATGGTTTGGGACAAATACATATATAACAAAAAATAGAACCAGATTATATTCCTTCGAGATGGGGTTTCCATACACATATCAATGAAATGCATAGTGTAGTGGAAGTGATAATGTGGAATTATATAATAGGTTTAATATATTTTTGTTGTTGTTCATTGTTGCTTCATGTAATCAAATTGTTGTTTTGTTATTTGAATGGATCTACAATTGTAAAAAATAGTGTTCCATTATTATCACTCATCGATTAGCCTAATCTTAGTCATTTTCTATGAACCACAGGTATTGGTGTAGGATATCTTTGATAGGCACCATATCAACGAAGCCGAGCAGGTTACGAAAAACTTCAATATCAATTATCCAATACTAAATATTCATCATCAATTATTGACAATCATAAATTATCTAAGTTATATTTTTATGATTTTGATCTACGCATTTTATGCTTGATTCTTAATATCTTTCTTTTTACATTTAGCTTTGTTGACCTTAGTATGCTCTATTCTTACTTTGTTGTTTTTAGGTGTGACGACCCGAACCGGAATTGGAATAGTAATCGGCTTAATCTACGAGTTTCACGAGTAATTGAAGTTAATCGTAATTATTCGGATATACAACTTCATCCACGACTTAATTTTAGGACACGAATTTGATTTGGGTTTGTTCGTGGGAAATGTAGAGAATTTGATTTCATGTTCGTGGGAGTTTTCTGAGAATTTTTCGGATAATCGAGGAATATAAAATGAATATTTGAAATTATCGCCGAGTTAGTCGTGTTTATCCATTTGAGTTTGAGTTATCCGAATTGTGGATAGAGTTGATTTGCGACGTATAAATAGACGAATAGTCGTAAAGTTATCGAAAAAGTGCGAAAATGGGCTGTTTGACCGAGTTGACTGAGCTAGGACGTGTTGACTGTGTCAACCCGTATTGACTCAGTGAGTCGCGAACTCGCCGACTTGGTGGCTGCCGGAATACGACGCGGTTGCCGGAGTTTAAGGTATGGTTTTGAAGCTCTTCCTTTGGGCTTTCGTTTGATATATATATATATGGTGTGATTTGGTGGCGGTTTGCTTTGAGAATTTTGAGGAGGAATTTGGACAGAATCGGGTTTAACGGTGGGTGGTGCTCCGGAGTTTTTCCGGTGAGTTGTTGGGTTGGAACAGGTTGGGCTCGAGCCAAGGGTGAAAACCCCCTTGGTTTGAAGCATTTTGGTGGCGGATCCGTGCCGAAATCGGCCGGGAAAGTTTTCTAGTGATTCTTGGCCGTGGAGCTTTCGAGCTGTTTTTGGAAGGGTTGCCGATGAAATTGAGGGTTAGTGAAGAAGAGTTTTAGTCTTGGTTTGAGGAGAGGAAGTTGTGGTGGTCTTGGTCACCGGAAAATCTCTCCTGTGACGGCGCGCCGCCTGCGGTCATCGGCGGAGCTCCGGCGAGGCGTTGACTTTTTGGTTTTTGTCAAGTTTTATACAGTTTTACTCGTAATCGCACCCCGATCGTCGCCTTGTGGTTTTCGAGTTGATTTGGGTGGTGGATCTTAAGACGAGGGTTTATGTTGAGTATTTTGTGATTTTCAGCGATTCTTTTGTTATCCGAGTTATATATTTCCGGAAATAGTACGTTTCCAAGGTGTGGTTATTGAATTGTGATTTTGATCAATTCTATTTTGTGATCATTCAGGGGATCGAGATCATACACTTGGCGAGGGATCTTCCGCCGGATCTCGGGATTAGCGCGTTTGCGCGCTGTGCTTATCTGTGAGTGGACATTTATTTACACTGTCGTAGCGAGTTCTTGGTTTCAGTATTTATTTCCAGTAGAGTATTGAGATTATTTATTGTTTTGGAGGTATTGTTTTATGTTTATTGGTGATGGCATTTACTTAGCATCGATGCATTAACTACTCGGCTGATCACCGGTAGTCCAGTTCCAGGCTAGAGAGATTCGCCTGATGTGCCCAGTAGGCTTGAGAGATTCACCTAGTCTATCACCGTCGGGCTTGAGAGATTCGTCCGACACCTCCATTTATTTTGAAGAACTCACATTATTTTTATGTTATATAAATGGTGAAAGGCATATGTTTATTTTCGTCCACTCACTCTAACGATTTTATTTGCCTTTCCCCTGGGCTTTTCAATTTCCATGCCCAGTTTGCAGTTCGGATTCTGGTGTCGCACTTTGCAGTCGGAGGCTTAGTGTTCGAGCTACCTTTCTTTCTCAGTAGGTTTCTTGTGTAGCGTACTGTCTTGTATTTATGTATATATACTAAGGGTCGCTCTGAATACTCTGATGTTTATATTTTCATATGATTTTCCCGGATTTCTGTAAAGTTACAGTTTGGTTATTATTTTATATTATGATATGATATTGAGAAATCCGGATGGGATTGGTGCCCACGGTTTGGCTTTTGTGGCATAGGATGAAGTGTGTTTTCGGGTGCAGGTTATTGGTAATTCCGCGATATAGTGAAACTCTGCCGAAATTTCTATGGTTTTTGAAAGTTCATATTTTCAGAAGGGGTTTGATTTAGGTTTAGGAAACTAAATCGGGGTTGGGTCCTTTCAGCTTGGTATCAGAGCATTAGGTTTCAGGTTCACTAGACTTCTGTAGTTATGATGTTAAGGGTATTTGAGATTGAATAGCATGTCTGGAGTGATGACCCGACTGGCCAGCGGTAACTCATCAATGCTTTGGGTGTTGCATGTTTTCAAATGTTCGAAGTTTCATGATTACGTTCCTTGTGCTTTGTGACTAATGTTTTTCTCTTATCATTTGGATGCCTCTTAGACGTGGTCCCCGTGTCAATAGGTATGTGGATCCTGATGAGGATCGCCAGACGCATGACTTGCTTCTGCGAGTATTGCATTTGGAGGAGCGTTTTGACCCTGTGGTCAAAGCATGAACTGCTGGAGCAACCGTTTTCTCGGGTTCTGCTGATCCAGAGATATGTGAGGCATGGTCGGTTCAGGTTGAACGAGTTTGTGAACGTCTGCGTTTCACTCCTGAGTAGATGACAGTGACAGCAATTGGTTTACTTGAGTCTGATGCATACTTTTAGTGGGTTAGCACTGATAAAGTTCTGGTTGATACTCCATGGACATTGTTCAGAGATTTGTTTATGCGGAGGTATTTCAACCCAGCAACACAGCAGCAGAAGTATGAGGAGTTCACCAACTTGAGATAGGGTAGTATGTCAGTACTTGAGTACCGGGACGGATTTACTCGCTTATCTCGGTTTGCTCGTGACATGGTGGCCTCAGAGGAAGCAAAGTGCCGGAGATTTGAGTTGGGCTTGAACCTGAACATCAAGGGAACACTAACTAAGATGCCTCGGAATAACTTTGATATGTTTGTGAGTGCTGCACTTCGAGGCGAGGATATAGAGAAGGAAAGGCAGATGAGATTCCAGTCTCGATGATTCGAGGAGGGTGGACCGAGTCAGGGACTTTCCAAGAGGTTGAGTTCAGGCACTTCCGGATCGGCATCATCATCTGGCAATGGACCATTTAGACCACCAGTTAGTATAACTAGACAGAGACAGAGATGGAGGAGGGATCGGCCACAGAGACCACAGTCCAGTGGGAGTTCTAGCGGATCCAGCTATCCTCGACGTATTGTGCAATCTCTGCAATAGGCATCACTTTGGTCCTTGTCAGCGAGACCCTACCATTTGTTATCGATGTGGCCAGGAGGGTCACTATGCGAGGGAATGTTTCCAGTCTACTGGTGTTGGTGGATAGGCAGCTCAGAGTTCAGGAGGAGATCGAGGTACTACTTCAGGGGCTCGACCAATGCAGTCTTCTGGTCAGGGCGGACAGCAGAGTCACCATCAGCGTGGACGACCAGCCGGACAGGCCAGGGTTCATGCCATGTCATTGCGTGAGGGAAGAGCTTCACCGGAGGTTGTTATTGGTACGTTGCATGTTTTTGGTTACACAATACTTACTTTGCTAGATCTAGGTGCTACGCATTCATTCATATTATATAGATTGTCCTCTTTAGCTACTATGTCTGCATCTCCACTTCCGGGGTTATGGAGGGTGTTGTATCCGTTCGGTGAGGTTGTGAGTATTGGGTGGATGTATAGGGATTGTGAAATCTTTGTTGGAGGTTATGGGTTAGCCGCGGATTTGTTATTGCTGAATATTGTCGATTTTGATGTGATTTCAGGGATGGACTTCTTGGAGACACATTGGGCTATGTTTGACTGTCACAAGAAGGAGGTAGTGTTTCGACGTCCAGGTTTTCCAGAGATGAAGGCTGAGCTGATGATGAAGAATGGTTGTGTTGCATACTTAGCTCATGTTGTGGATACAAAGGCTGCTGCACCAGACATTGGTGATATTAAGGTTGTTTCCGAGTTTCCAGACGTATTTTCGGAGGAGTTACCAAGTATTCCTCCAGTCTGAGAAATCGATTTCACCATTGAGCTTTTACCAGGCACTGAACCTATATCTCAAGCACCGTATCGTATGGCGCCAACGGAGTTGAAAGAGTTACAGATTCAACTTCAAGAGTTGCTGGAGAAAGGTTTCATACGACCCAGTGTATCACCATGGGGTGCTCCTGTATTATTTGTGAGAAAGAAGGATGGTTCCACGCGGTTGTGTATTGATTATCGGAAGCTGAATCAAGTCACTGTGAAGAACAAGTATCAGTTGCCGCGGCTTGATGATTTGTTTGATTAACTCAAGGGGGCTTCAGACTTTTCGAACATTGATCTCAGGTCTGGATACCATCAGTTGAGGATCAAAGAGTCAGATGTGGCCAGGACAACTTTTAGATCACGGTACGGACATTATGAGTTCTTGGTTATGCCATTTGAGTTGACCAATGGCCCTGCAGTTTTCATGGACTTGATGAACCGAGTGTTTAGGCGATTCCTAGAAAAGTTTGTGATGGTGTTCATCAATGATATTCTGATTTACTCCAAGAGTGTGGGCTAGCCCAAGAAGCATTTGCGACCTATTTTGCGGACTTTATGAGATAATCAGCTGTTTGTGAAGTTCAGCAAATGTGAGTTTTGGTTGAATAGCGTGAAGTTTTTGGGTCACGTGATATCTGCTGAGGGAGTTAGTGTGGATCCTGACAAGATTGAAGCCTTGTTGAATTGGAGTAGACATACCACCGTACTAGAGATCAGGAGTTTCGTGGGTTTGGTAGGTTACTATCGGAGCTTTGTGCAGGATTTTTCATGGATTGCCACTCCGCTTACCAGATTGACGAAGAAAGGCGTCAAGTTCGAGTGGTCCGATGCATGTGAGGAGAGTTACTTGCTCTTGAAGGAAAAGTTGACTACTGCAGCGGCTCTGACTCTACCTGACGACAGTGGAGAGTTTGTGGTTTACAGCGATGCATCGAAATTGGGTTTTGGTTATATTTTGATGCAGCATGGCAGAGTAGTGGCTTACGGTTCCAGGCAGTTGAAACCACATGAAGTCAATTATCCTACACATGATTTGGAGTTAGCTGCTATTGTTTTAGCCTTGAAGAGTTGGAGACGCTACTTGTATGGAGCTCAGTGCAAGATAAATACAGATCACAAGAGTCTCAATTATTTGCGCACGCAGCCAGACTTGAACATGAGACAGCGCAGATGGATGGAGTTGATTAATGACTATGATTGCACTTTTTAGTATCATCCAAGGAAGGCTAATGTCATTGCTGATGCACTCACTCGGAAATCTGGAGCCTCATTGTTTCATGTGTGTGTGGCCAGAGTTTCCATGTTAGCAGAGTTACGAGCTACGGGAGTCGAGTTAGAATGGAATGATGATGGAGCCTTTAAGGCTAGTGAAAATACCCAACCCCGATTTAGTTTCTTAAATTGGAATCAAACCTCTTTTGAAAACACGAACTTTCAAAAACCATAGAAATTTCGGCAGAGTTTCACTATAACGCGGAATTACCATTAACATGCACCCGAAAACACTTCATCCTATGCCACTAAAGCCAAATCGTGGGCACTAATCCCAACTGGATTTCTCAATATCATAACAATAATGTAACGTAATAAGTAAAACTGTACTTTACAGATATCCGGGGAAAAACATATGAAAGTATAACATCAGGGTGATCAGAGCAACCTTTAGTGTATATATACATAAATATACAACAGTAGGCAAAACAAGAAACCTACTGAAAAAGAAAGGTAGCTCGAACACTAAGCTTCCGACAGCGACGTGCAACACCAGAATCTGAACTGCAAACTGGGCATTGAAAACGAAGAGCCCAGGGAAAGACATATAAATAGTTAGAGGGAGTGGACGAAAATAAATGTGTTTCGCCGAACAATATATGTTATAAAAATATATGCGAGTCTAAATGAATGAATATGATATGGTACACGAGGGAGACTGTAATTCCTCATGCGTACAGAGCATGTATTGTAAAAACTCTACGGGGTCACTCATGGACACATCCACGCTAGTACAGTCAGAATCACGGGATCCCAGACCCACACGTGATTCAAGCCAGCAAGGTCTCAGGTCAGAGGTGTGCCCCCACCCCCCCCCCCCCCCCCCCCCCCCCCCCGGTAAAGGCCTCGGGTCAGGGATCACAGCCTCCCTCCGTAAACATCCTCGGGGATCAGCCGGGATGCAAGTGTATCGATACAATAATATATGCTGTGACTGTACTCTGTGTAAACCAAATCATAAATAGTTCTATGCAAGTGTATAAAGCATAATGTAAATGCATATACGTAATACATAATTGTATAAGCGTATTCGTCTATGCGTATTCGCAAATGCATAATCGTAAAACACATGCTCGTATAAATCATAATCTCATATGCATGCTCATACTCGTAAAACATGTAATAAGGACTCGCAATTAATCAGTGAAAAGAAATGTCCACTCACAGACAAGCAGAGCGCGCAAATGCGCTAATCCCGTGATCCGGCGGAAGATCCCGAGCCCAAAGTACGATCTCGATGCCCTGAATAATCACAAAATATAACTGATCAAAATCACAATTCATTACTCTGTACCACACCTCAGAAACCAACCATTTTCGGAAACATATAACTCGATACAAAATAATCGTCGAAATTCCCCAAACTCTCCACATAAACCCTCGACATAAAATCCGATAATCAAATCAAATTGAAAATCTCAAGGCGATGATCCAGGCGCGATCACTAGCAAAACGACATAAAATTCGTCAAATTCCAAAAAGTCAACTCTCTCGCCGGAACGCCCCCGTTGACTACCGCCGGCGGCGGCGGCGCGGCGTCAACCGTGACGGATCCCGACCAAAATTGCCAGATTACAAGTCCTCCTCAAGCCCAACACATTTCTCTTCTACACTGAAACCCAATTCCAAGCCCACCGGCAGGAATTGAGCTTGAAACTTACGGAATCCATGGATTTCGGTGAGATTCCGGTGAGCTTCAAACCTCAAAAAAATCACAATTCCTTCACCCAAAAGCTTCACAAGGATGAGGGGAACCTTTCCCCCCAAACACCCCACCCCAAAAGTGGCCGAAGCTGGCCACCCGAATCCGGCAAAATCCATGAACTACACCGAGTTTGTTCTCCCTCTTAACCTCATCAAATCACACAAATCCAAGTTCTAAACCATAGGAAATCAAGAGAGGATTCTAAACATACCAATTTCGTGGCCGGAGGTGGCCGGAAAATCCAGGTTGGATGGTGGCAGTTCGAAACACGCGGTGGAGCTCTGGTCAACGAAAGTTAACGGGTCAAACTTTGGTCAATGTGATATACGCATTTTATGCCCGTTTCTTAACGCATTTCCGTTTTCGTTTAGCTATGTTATTATCTTAGTTTTTACGTTTTCCTTATTTAAATTGTTATTTTGAAGATCTTTACGGTGGAGATTAATAACGACGCAATTCGGAGGAATTTCGGCGATTTTGCGATTTTTGCGATTTTGGACCTCCGAAAATGGGCCGGACCAAAAAGCAAATTATGGGCCGATTTCTCAACTCTTGTTTCGGCCCATTATCAAGCCCATGACCATTCAATTCTGCTAGGATTCACTTTGGGGAAGAGGAAAAGTCAACAATATCAAGCTTTGTGACTCATTTTAGTGACTAAGCTTTGTGATCATCACAAATGATGACTTGCCATGTGACTTGCCATGGTGACTCTTGCTTAGGGTTTATAAATGGTGACTTGCATGGTGACTCTTGCTTAGGGTTCATAAATGATGATCACAAATGGTGACTTGCCTAGGTGACTAAGGCTTGCATTAAATGGAGGGAGGCAAGGTGGAAGAGAGAAGGCAACATCCCTTGCCTATATAAGAGAGGAGGCAGCCATAAAACAGATCCATCACTTAAATTACTAGCCAAAGCTCTACACAAATACTCTTCCACCATAAACACTTCAAGGTTTCTCAAGCAAAGCCGAAGCACATCTCCTCCATCCAAGCCGAAGCAATCCTCCTCCATCCAACACAATACGCTAAGTCCCTTGTGAAGGAAATCCATCTCCACCGTAGATCATCAAGCATTCAAGACAAAAAGTGTAACCATGATCTTCACTTTCATTTCTTTTGCTTTGTATTTGAACCTTTTGATGTATTGGAATACATTTATGTATCAAATGAAGAACAAGTTTAGATTTGTGTTTTATGTGTTTAAACCGATTCATAAGTTGCATGTGTTTATGATTTCTAGCCTTTTATGCATGTTCGATACAATCTTAAAGCTTCGTAAGCATGTGTTAGAAAATACGCTAAGTCCCTCTCTTTCGCATGTTTCGATGATCGTATGTTGTTTAGGATGTTTATACGCTAAGTTGCATTCCTACTCAATTATTAAGCATGTGTATTTAGTTAGAAGTTATGAATTTCGTAACTTACAAAAAGGTTTGATGCATGAAAAGGGTAGGCTAATAAAATGAGATGATCACATGTAATTAGTAGTGTAACTTCTTATTTTTAGCAAGCATAATTAGACTTTAAGTTTCTTGATTGTTGAAACTTGTCTATGAGTAAAACATGTTAGATGCCTAAGAGTTTTAGTTGTGTTTGCATGTTTTTGTACTTTAATTTCGTAGATTAAACAATCAACTTCCAATCCCCCCAACATTTATATTTCCGCTTATTAACGAAACCATGCATGCGCCCTTAATTCCCCGGATAAAGAACGATCCCTACTCGCCAATATTACAAATGACAAAAGAAGGGTTTAAATTGCAATGCGCGTAATCTGTGTTTTTAAGTTAACGTGAATGCATGTTTTGCGCGTATCAATTATTTAATAACTAAGTACTAGTACTCAAATTAAATCAAAGACTCAATCAAAACGTAGACGTACTTAAATTGATTTACATTGAGCACGAGTATTGGTTATAAGGTTTCGTTCTTTGGAATAGGTGGTGCCTCTTTTTCTGGTTTATCTCCTTAACCCCTCGTGATGTGTGGATTTCATCACCACACGCCATTACCTAAGTGAAGTTATGGGCACGAGGTTGTGGGCGGAGTTTACTAAGAACTTGAGATTATATACTATCTCACAAATTTGGCTGATTGTTGGATATGGTGAATGGGTTTATGATTGGTGCCGGGTTTCGGATCTAAGCAATAGAACACCATTGGAGTATATACCGTAACTGGTTAGCCTCGGGGTGTCTCTAGGAACAACATTGGAGTATATACTCTTACGAGTAAGCCTCGGGTTGTTCTAAATATTAGTCCTTACCTCTCGCGTTATCTCTATTCCTACTAACCATTTCTAAACGTAACTAAGCTGAATTGTAGTCGGTATATATTTTCGCGCGGGCCGCACGTCCAAGAAATTTACCGAATGATCATTTCGCGTACTCTCTGTAAATCATAAGTGCATACGAATACGGATAAATACGAACTTGATAAATACGACATAATCCTTTAAATAGATGGTATATCGGATTATGCATGCTTAGACCTCCTGGAATCAGACTTCATCTTCGGATGAACGAGACCCATTGCACAGTCGAGAGCCTCTGCACCACGTACCATTGGGGCCAAAGGAAATAAATAAAACTTAGTCAAATTTTTGTGTTTATATGTGCATTAAAAACTGTAAAGGACTAACAACCGTTACTTAGCTTGCATAACCTCTTTTTAGGCTTTATGATACTCGGATTTCACTACCGAGTACCCTAACCTAAGTGAAGTTAGGGACATAAGATCGAAGAAGAGGTCATTCTTTGCATTCATTTTTTTTAGCACGTAACTCGTGTGTTTTCTGCAGGTTCTAACGTTTTCTCTTATGCATTCACTCCATCTTTCACGTAGGATTGTTGTTTAAATGCATTTTATTGAAAGAAAAAAAAAAGTGTGTTGTGCATAAATTCAATGTGAATTATTGTTTGCTTGCATTGGAACCTTGTTTATATATATTCTAACTAAATTCTTAGGTTTAGCATTATATAGTGTCAATTTGCAGAAAACATGTGTCTTAGTCTATTACATTCTTTTGCATAGCCCTTAAATTGATTAAATCATTTGCATATTTAGTGTCTTAAGTATTATAAATTTTGAGTGTTATTAGTAGTTTTTTAGTATTTGTGAGTATTTATGTTTGCTTTGATAGTTTTACTATTTTATTTGTTATCGCTTTGTTTTCTAAATATGCCTTACAATTTTGGTTAGTATTCCTATATTCATCCCAAATTCTTTGTTGATACTAACACTTGGTCTTTGGTGGATGCTCAGGCTAATGAATGTCCGATCGGAATCCTGGACCATCTAGAACAAAGTTTGAGGAGATCGCAGAGAGAATAGCGAGACTTAAAGCTCAAACTGACATCCTGGATCATCCCATCATCGAGGAAGGTTCCGAGTCTTCACATTCATCAACCGACCATACTTTAGCCTCATCAACCGACCACAATTCAGAAGCAGAAGCACAAGAAATCAACATGGCCAATGCAGGACAGTCTCTTCGCCAGCGCACCTGCTCAACCGAATGGAGCAGCGGACCTTCAAGCATTGCTTTTCCACCACCGGGGGAAAACATGAAAGAAGTCGAGCTGAAGAGTGGTTTCCTCCACCGACTACCCATTTTTCACGGACTTTCCAATGAAGATCCAAACAAGCATCTCAAACAATTCCAATTTGTTTGTAACAGCATGAAGCCAGCCGATGCTGATACGGAGCTCTTCAAGCTGAAGGCATTTCCATTCACCCTAGTCGACAGGGCCGAGTCTTGGCTTATGGAACTACCGCCGAACCATATCACTTCATGGAAGCAACTTGCGGACATGTTCCTAGCGAAGTACTTCCCGGCCTCAAAAATCACCGTCTTGAGAAAGCAAATCACTGGCATCACACAGAAATTGGACGAGACCTTCGGCCAATATTACGACCGATTCAAGGTTTTGTGTGCCACTTGCCCATCGCATGGATTTTCCGAGACCAATCTCATGAATTACTTTTACGATGGTCTCAAGCCGATCGATAGGGAATTGCTAGATGCAGCAGCTACAGGTGCATTCATGGACTTAACCGAAATCGAAGCCAGAACTCTCCTTGAAAATCGGGCGAATAATGATGCACAATACGGAATGTCAAACAGACGAGCAGTCGGTGAAGCGAGTTCTACAACCGACGCGGACGAAAAATACGACAAACTAGCTCATATGCTAGAGAAGGTTTTAGATCTCGAGACGACAAGAGCCAGGGCAACTCAACGGCCTGTTTGCGGCATATGTCAATCACAAGGTCACCACAATGACCAATGCCCTCAAGCGCCAGAGCAGGCAAGCGAGCCGGAGCACGCTAACGCCATCGGCGGATATCAGGGAGGACAACGGTATAACAATTACAACAACTATGTCAACCGTGATCATCCGGGGTTTAGATGGAGCAGCAACGAGGGAACTTTGAACCCTCCAGCACCTCAACAAAGCTACCAACGCCCTCCATTTCAACCAAGGCCACCGATGCAGCAGGGTTCGTCTTCGCAATCCTTCACCAATCCGGATTACGACAAGATGTTGTCGCAACTTTCGGCCTCCACTCAAGTTCTCCTCGACGGACAATCGAAGACAAAGGAAACACTTGACTCACATGGCCGCGACATCACTGAAGTGAAGAAGCAACTCGGCCAACTTGTTGATTTCATGGGCCAAATCAAAGAAACCGGTCGGCTTCCACCTCAAACCACTCCTAATCAAAGAAACGTGAATGCTATAGTCACAAGGAGTGGGAAGACACTTGAAGAGCCAAAGACCAAGCGATCTCATCTTGATGAAGTCACCATCGAGGACATCACCAACGAAGAAGAAGATGAGATCGATCCGGCAATTCAAGAGGCCGAGAAAAAGAAGGTGACGCCTAATGTCACCAAGGCACAATCACCTCCACATCCTACCCCAATCAAAGGTAAAAACCATATTCCTTCAAATACGATTATTACTAATTCTCCGTTTGCTGTTGCACCTTTCCCTAGCAGATTGTCAAAATCAAAGAAGAAGGATGCCCAATATGAAGATATTTTGGACATCTTCCGAAAGGTGCAAGTGAATTTGCCCTTGATCGAGTGCATAAAACAGGTGCCGATATACGCAAAGTTTCTGAAAGAATTATGCACACAGAGGAGGCAAACTCGAGAGAAGGAGGTTGTGAAGGTGAACGCAACCGTTTCGGCGGTTTTGCAGCGTCGGCTACCCCCAAAACTGAAGGACCCAGGGAGCTTTGCAGTTCCTTGCGTAATCGGTGACAACCACTTCAAAGACGTGATGCTTGATCTCGGAGCTTCCATCAACGTCATGCCTTACTATCTTTTCGAATCGATGGAGCTTGGAGATCTCAAGCAAGATGGTGTTGTCATCCAATTAGCCGATCGCACACACAAGTATCCGAGGGGATACGTAGAAGACGTTCTCGTGCAAGTCAACAACTTGATATTCCCAGCCGATTTCTATATAGTTGACATGGAAGAGAGTCCACTGAACACCACGCCACTGCTGCTTGGGCGACCTTTCATGCGGACTGCGAGAACGAAGATTGATGTGTTTCAAGGCACTTTCTCCATGGAGATTGATGGAGAAAGAATCGAGTTCAACATCCTGGACGGGATGAAGTTTCCAATGTCGAGCGTAGCTGCCATTTCGACATACGATCCCGTGGATACCTTAGCACAAGGCTACCTCGACACCATCAATGAGGATGAACTCGACATGGCCATTCAACTTGGGCATGACGGCCTTCTCGAGGCCTTACTAGAGCTTGAACCTCGTATTCAAGACATGGCCATGGCCCTAAATGCGGCACCACGAAAAGTAAGCTTTTCTCCTCCTTTACCAATTACTTTTGGTACTAATAAAATGGTTCCTTCCATCGTAGAAGCTCCAGTTTTAGAACTCAAGCTACTACCGGACCATCTGAAGTATGCGTACTTAGGCGAGAATGAAACTTTACCGGTCATTATTTCGTCCGCGCTAGAAGAGGAACAGGAGGAGAAGCTCGTGAGTATGCTCAAACGGTACAAACCCGCAATAGGCTGGACACTTGCGGACATCAAGGGAATAAATCCAGCAACATGTGTGCATAGGATTTTCCTTGAAGAAGGCACCAAGCCTACGCGGGAAGCACAACGTCGGCTCCACCCTCCGATGATGGAGGTGGTAAAAAAGGAGGTAATTAAACTCATGGACTGTGGAGTTATTTACCCTATTTCTGATAGCCGTTGGGTTTCCCCAGTGCAGGTAGTACCTAAGAAATCGGGAATTACCGTCGTCGAGAATCTGGAAAATGAACTTGTGCCACAACGCACGATCACTGGACACCGAGTGTGCATTGATTACCGGAAGCTCAACGCCGCAACCCGCAAGGATCATTTTCCCTTACCATTCATCGACCAAATGCTGGAAAGATTAGCCGGCCATGCATTTTATTGTTTTCTCGACGGATACTCCGGCTACAACCAAATTAGCATTGCGGAGGAAGATCAAGAAAAGACAACGTTCACATGCCCTTTCGGAACGTTTGCATATCGCCGAATGCCATTTGGACTGTGTAATGCACCAGGTACATTTCAACGTTGCATGCTCTCAATTTTCTCCGAATACATTGAAAAAATTATTGAAGTATTCATGGACGACTTTAGTGTATTTGGGAGTGATTTTGATGCATGCTTAAACAATTTAGAAACAATTTTACAAAGATGCGTTGAAACGAATTTGGTGCTTAATTGGGAGAAGTGCCATTTCATGGTTACGCAAGGGATCGTGTTAGGTCATATTATTTCTGAAAAAGGGTTAGAAGTTGATAAATCTAAAGTAGATCTTGTGCGTCACTTACCCTCTCCAACTTCGGTTAGAGAGATTCGTTCATTTCTTGGACACGCAGGATTTTATCGTAGGTTTATCAAAGACTTTTCCCACATCTCGCGCCCGTTGTGTAAATTGCTGCAAAAGGAGACCCCGTTCGTATTTGACGAGGAATGCAATGCTGCCTTCAACAAGTTGAAGGAACTTCTTACAAGCGCTCCTATTTTATGCAGCCCTGATTGGTCTCTGCCATTTGAACTCATGTGCGACGCCTCGGATTATGCCGTAGGAGCCGTCTTGGGTCAGCGGAAGGACAAGAAGCCTTGCGTAATCTATTACGCCTCTCGGACGCTTGATGAAGCGCAAAGAAATTATACCACAACCGAGAAGGAGTTTCTTGCAGTGGTTTTTGCTTTAGATAAATTTCGGTCTTATTTACTTCAAACTAAAGTAACTGTGTATACTGATCATGCAGCTTTGAAGTATCTAATGCTAAAGAAGGACGCAAAACCACGGCTTATAAGATGGATACTTCTACTCCAAGAATTCAACGTCGAAATCAAGGATAAGAAGGGAGTAGAAAATGTTGTCACTGACCACCTATCACGCTTGATCGGTGAGAATGAGGCTGTTGAAATTGAGGACACTTTTCCGGATGAAAAACTCTTCGGAATTGAGGTAACTGTTCCGGAAACTCCATGGTATGCAGATATCGTAAATTACTTAGTTACCGGTGAGTTTCCGTCTACCATGCATAAATTTCAACGTGACAAACTTAAGCATAATGCTAGAACCTTTATCTGGGATGAGCCTTATTTATGGAAACAATGCTCCGATTTAGTAATTAGGAGATGTATCCCGGATAGTGAATTTAAGCCTATTTTAGACTTTTGTCACAATGAAGCATGTGGGGGACATTTTGGTTCAAGGATGACAGCCCTTAAGATTTTAGATTACTGTTTCTTTTGGCCAAGTTTATTTCGCGATGCTCATGCATATTGTGCTGCATGTGATAAGTGCCAGAGATTCGGTAATTTAGGACCTAGAGATCAGATGCCACAACACTACATATTTAATGTCGAGATTTTTGATGTGTGGGGTATTGATTTTATGGGACCATTTCCTCCCTCCAATGGTTGTACTTATATCTTACTCGCAGTAGATTATGTTTCTAAATGGGTGGAGGCAAAGGCCACCCGTACTAATGATTCGCGAGTTGTTGCAGATTTCCTACGAACTAACATTTTCAGTAGATTTGGAATGCCACGCGTTCTAATCAGCGATGGAGGAAGTCACTTTTGCAACCGCACGGTGGAAGCACTAATGAGGAAGTATGGCGTAAAACACAAGGTTTCCACACCATACCACCCTCAAACAAATGGAATGGCTGAAGTTTCCAACCGTGAGATCAAGAAGATTTTGGAGCGAACCGTCCGCCCAAACCGGAAAGATTGGAGTCAATGCTTAGACGATGCATTGTGGGCTTACAGGACTGCCTACAAGACCCCCATTGGTATGTCACCTTTCCGATTAATTTATGGGAAGGCGTGCCATCTTCCGGTTGAATTGGAGCACAAGGCATGGTGGGCCGTGAAGAAATTCAACATCGATCGAGATGCCGCAGGCTTGCATCGGAAGCTACAACTATGTGAACTAGAAGAAATCAGAAATGATGCTTTCGACAATGCGTGGATTTACAAAGAGAAGACGAAAAAGATCCACGATCAGATGATTCGCGGGAAGAGTTTTGAACCTGGGCAGAAAGTATTGCTTTTCAATTCAAGACTTAAGCTCTTTCCGGGAAAGCTTCGCTCTCGATGGATGGGTCCATTCATAGTTTCTCAAGTTCTACCTCATGGAGCAGTTCTCATTCGATCTATCGACAAAGGCAGTGAGTTCAAAGTAAATGGCCATCGCTTGAAGCCATATTTTGAGGCATTTGCGGAGCACACCGTGGAGGAGATGCAACTCCAAGAACCGGCCATTTCAAAAACAAAATGATGCATCACGTCCAAAGCCAACGACGTAAAACGAGCGCTCATAGGGAGGCAACCCAATAGGGAGACAACAGATTTGTTTTCTTCTCCCCTTTTAATTAATTTAATGGCTTTTTTTTTCGTATTAAAATTAAAATTTTCGTAGATCCTATACTCCATTTTTAATTCTATACTTCTACTTTAGTACATTGAGGGCAATGTAGAGTTTAAGTGTGGGGGAAGGGTTTACAATTTAATTGTGTCTAAATTAGTGTTTTTCAGAGTCTTTAGGACGCCCTTAACTAGTCGATGATGAAATTTGACCAATACGAACACATATGGCGTATGAATCACATGCATCAAATTCTTGTGCTAATTGAGATATTCTTTATGTTTTTAACATGTAGTAGATATGAATTGCAAAACATGGTACAGAAAATCGCATGCTTGAATACGTTTTTTAATCATATGAACCCTATGTGAGCTTTTGAGCTATCTGTTCTTTATTCGAGTGAATATACATCCATTTCGTAGCTACTAGCTTATATATGCCTCATTTGATTGCTTGCCATAGATTTTAATGAACTAGAGAATACTAGAACTTACTCATGTCAATTTGCAAAGCTTTTAAGTTGATACATATTTTGATTTTGGAAATGATTAAAGGCATTTAGGATTTTCCACCACATGGCCATATATCCATGTATCCCAGTTGTACGCACAAGTTGCGACACCCCTAGATAAACCAATTGAGCCCACGTTAAGCTTTTCTTTCATCACCATATATACCTAAACACTTACCCTAGTATAGAATATCCTTACCCTTGTTCCGGAAACTTGGTGAGAATTTTTCGAAACTAGCACATAAGATTATGGTTGGTAGGAAAGATTAAAAGAGTTAATGTGAGTAAGGGGAAAGACTTGTCCAAATAGCTTAAAAAGTATGAGATTGCCAAAAAGAAAAGAAAAAATTATATTTGAGAGAATGAAAAGAAAAAAAAATTATTATCTCTCATGGCAATATGTTGTTTTCTAAAGTAGAAACCAATTGGATTAACGTCCCCCTTATTTTGCGGATTTGGAGATTACGACAAATTGAAGGCCCAAAAATAGAACAAAACATGGCCTTTGTCCTGTCCGAAAAGCTCAAAGGGTAGCTTAGATTGAAGTATACATGGTAACTTTCGAGTGGAAATGGAGGACGAATTTGGTGCTAGACTAAGTCGTTGGAACGTTTTTATCACCACATATCTAAAAATCGAATGCCTTAGCCTTAACCCCATTGCAACCTCACTAAAAGTCCTTTATGATCCTTAAAATGAGTAGCTTTCAATTAGTAGAGTAAGTTGCATGAGTAAGCTTATGGTTTTGGTTCATTTGTGCAAGTAATTAACTTCATTCATGTGGTTTTTATTTCAATTCATATACACCTTAAGTAAACCCTTATCATGAGTGAAAAATATGATGAGTGCATCCTTGTGAGTTGATTAAACCTTTATTCAAAGCATGCACAGCTATAACATAACCATTGTTTTCTCTATGTCTTACTTGTTCATTACATAAATTATATCGCAATTATCTCTTGAATTCGTTGAGCATACACGTTGAAATTCATGTGAGCCATCGCCATATACTTATGCAAATTCTAAGACAAATTTTAGCTAAGGGCTTAGTTATGTTCTTTCCTTTGTTTTAAATTCTTAGGGAGTCTTAGTTTAACTTAGTATTTGCTAAGGGACTAGCAAAGTCTAAGTGTGGGGGAATTTGATATACGCATTTTATGCCCGTTTCTTAACGCATTTCCGTTTTCGTTTAGCTATGTTATTATCTTAGTTTTTACGTTTTCCTTATTTAAATTGTTATTTTGAAGATCTTTACGGTGGAGATTAATAACGACGCAATTCGGAGGAATTTCGGCGATTTTGCGATTTTTGCGATTTTGGACCTCCGAAAATGGGCCGGACCAAAAAGCAAATTATGGGCCGATTTCTCAACTCTTGTTTCGGCCCATTATCAAGCCCATGACCATTCAATTCTGCTAGGATTCACTTTGGGGAAGAGGAAAAGTCAACAATATCAAGCTTTGTGACTCATTTTAGTGACTAAGCTTTGTGATCATCACAAATGATGACTTGCCATGTGACTTGCCATGGTGACTCTTGCTTAGGGTTTATAAATGGTGACTTGCATGGTGACTCTTGCTTAGGGTTCATAAATGATGATCACAAATGGTGACTTGCCTAGGTGACTAAGGCTTGCATTAAATGGAGGGAGGCAAGGTGGAAGAGAGAAGGCAACATCCCTTGCCTATATAAGAGAGGAGGCAGCCATAAAACAGATCCATCACTTAAATTACTAGCCAAAGCTCTACACAAATACTCTTCCACCATAAACACTTCAAGGTTTCTCAAGCAAAGCCGAAGCACATCTCCTCCATCCAAGCCGAAGCAATCCTCCTCCATCCAACACAATACGCTAAGTCCCTTGTGAAGGAAATCCATCTCCACCGTAGATCATCAAGCATTCAAGACAAAAAGTGTAACCATGATCTTCACTTTCATTTCTTTTGCTTTGTATTTGAACCTTTTGATGTATTGGAATACATTTATGTATCAAATGAAGAACAAGTTTAGATTTGTGTTTTATGTGTTTAAACCGATTCATAAGTTGCATGTGTTTATGATTTCTAGCCTTTTATGCATGTTCGATACAATCTTAAAGCTTCGTAAGCATGTGTTAGAAAATACGCTAAGTCCCTCTCTTTCGCATGTTTCGATGATCGTATGTTGTTTAGGATGTTTATACGCTAAGTTGCATTCCTACTCAATTATTAAGCATGTGTATTTAGTTAGAAGTTATGAATTTCGTAACTTACAAAAAGGTTTGATGCATGAAAAGGGTAGGCTAATAAGATGAGATGATCACATGTAATTAGTAGTGTAACTTCTTATTTTTAGCAAGCATAATTAGACTTTAAGTTTCTTGATTGTTGAAACTTGTCTATGAGTAAAACATGTTAGATGCCTAAGAGTTTTAGTTGTGTTTGCATGTTTTTGTACTTTAATTTCGTAGATTAAACAATCAACTTCCAATCCCCCCAACATTTATATTTCCGCTTATTAAAGAAACCATGCATGCGCCCTTAATTCCCCGGATAAAGAACGATCCCTACTCGCCAATATTACAAATGACAAAAGAAGGGTTTAAATTGCAATGCGCGTAATCTGTGTTTTTAAGTTAATGTGAATGCATGTTTTGCGCGTATCACAATGCCGGTCAAACTTCCCAAAACAATGTTTTTGTGACGACCCGGACCAGAATTAGCAGTTTGATCAGCTATATACGTGAGTTACTGCATAGTCGCAGCTGTCCGATAGTTATTCGAATCGCCGAACTTGTTAACGACTAAATTATTGGCCGAGAATTGGAGCTGAGTCTCTTCTCGAGAGTCGTTGTACGTGTGATTATGAGTTCGTGGGCGGTTCCGGATCGTTATTTGGACGATCGAGGAATTAGTTATGAATATTTGAAGTTTTGACGAAAACGGATTTTAATGGCAGGTTTGTTTGAGACCAAATTATCGGACGAGAATTTGGTTTCGACTTTTTCACGGAAGTTGTTCAGAATTTAATTTCGAGTTTGTGGGAACTTTTGGAGCATGATTTTGAGTTACGAAGATTTAGTTATGATTATTTCCGATTGTGGACTGTTTAGTCGATTTAAATGTGTGTTGGTTCGAAGGGTTGACTTTTTATCCGATTGGCCGATGTGTTTGACTTCGGGTGATTATGGAAGATTATGTCGAGTCAAATTCGTGGCCGCGAGAATTATCGGAATCGGATATACGACGAGAAAGTTACGCGTGTTTTAAGTTCGTCGAAATGGATAAACATGAAGTTTCCGTTTTGGGAAAGGCTATAAATAGAAACCTGCTATTTTGGGCAAGTGGAAGACCTGCCATTTTGGGGTTTGACCGAGTTGACCGAGTCAACTCGGTGGAGGAGGATTTCACGTCGGCGTACGGTGGTTCCACGACGGTGATCGATTTCGGCCACCTCTTGGCTCGGGACTTGTCCCATATGGTGCGTCTCGGCCTCCCGAGTCTGTTCCTAGTCACCGTCGACGGCAAGGCTCCCCGGAATGGAGGGAAATTCCGATCAAAAAAGGGAGGAATTTTGGGTGAATCGGGTTCCATTTTTCAGGCCGTATTGAACTACAACTTTGAGTGGGCTTTGAAGCTCTCCTCTCAAGGATTCTAACCATGTAAGTATGGTGTTCTAATTCGATTTGTACATGGAGAATTTTGGATTTGAAATTTGTGAGACAATTCGGTTTTACATGAAATTGACCTAGTTAGAGTGAGAATTGGACTTCGGTGCAGTTATGGAAGTTGCTCAGTGGGTGATTTTGAGTGGAATAGGGGTTGCTCTGCCATGAAATTCTTCGGTCGGCGGCGGCACTGCCGTGGACGGCGGTCAACAGCGGTCAAGGGTCAAAGTTTGACTCGAAATCGTGCCCCGATCTCAGTGGGGAGGTTCGTTTTTCGAGTTGAGCGTCCGAACGTAAAGCGAGGTATTGAGGTGTTATATACGGATTTTCGACGATTCATCGACTTTGAATTTCGTGTTTCTGAGAACGGTGGTTTCTCGTGATTTGATTTGTATTGTCGAGTTACGATTTTGAGAAATGGTTATTGTGAATATTCAGGGGTTCGTGATCGTTCGTTTGGCGATGGACTTTTCGCCGGATTAACGCGTATCGCGTTACACCAGACTGTGAGTGGACAAGTTTATGTTTTCACTGTTGATTTGCGAGTTCGTGGATTTAATGGTTTTCGTATTTACTTTATACGATATTGTTATATATATGTTGTATTCGGAGGTATTGTTTTATATTTATTGGTGATGGCATTACCGCATCGATGCTTTGACTACTCGGCTGATCACCGGTAGTCCACCAGAGTTGAGAGGTCCTCTGGGCAGGGTTGAGAGGTCCCCTGTATACCGCCAGGGTTGAGTGGTACCCTGGCCTATCACCGCCAGGTTTGAGCGATTCACCTGACGTCGGGTTTGAGAGGTCGCCCGACAACCTCCATATGTATATGTATTCCGAACTCGCACTGTTTTATATTGAGTTTGTTTATTAACTGGTGAAAGGCATATGTTTATTTTCGTCCACTCACTCTAACGTTTTTATTTGCCTTTCCCCTGGGCTTTTCGGTTTCCGTGCCCAGTTTGCAGTTCAGGCTCTGGTGTCGCACGTCATGGTCGGAGGCATAGTGCTCGATTAATCTTGTTTCATCCAGTAGGTTTATTGTTCTACCTACTGTGGTATGCGTATATGAGTATGTATTAGAGGTCGCTCTGAGTTTTCTGTTGAATATGTTATACGATTTTAAACCGGATGTATTGTTTACTTTACTGTTAAGATATTGAGAAATCCGGATGGGATTGGTGCCCACGGTTTGATTTTTGTGGCATAGGATGAAGTGTATTTTCCGCGTGCAGGTAATGGTAATTCCACGCTAGTAACGAAACTCTGCCCAAATTTCGAAAATTTTTTGTTGGTTCGTGTTTTCGATAAGGTTTGATTCCGGTTTAGGCAACTAAACCGGGGTTGGGTCCTTTCAGCTTGGTATCAGAGCATTAGGTTATAGGTTCTGTAGACTTCTGTAGTCGTGTTTACTAAGGATATTTGAGAATGTACAGCATGTCTGGAATGGTGACCCGACCGGCCGGCGAATAATCATCAATATTCCGGGTGTTGTATGCTTTCAAATATTTAAAGTTCCATGATTACGTTCCACTCTTTGTGAACGATATTGTATTCATTAGGATGCCTCCTGACGTGCTTTCCGTGTCGTTTTGGTTGTGGATCCTGTTGAGGATCAATCGACGCGCGATTTGCCAGAGAACAGTGGATTTGGATGAGTGTTCAGAGTTCAGTGAACTGTGTGGCACGGTTTGCCTGGTTGTGTGTGTATGAGCGTCTACATGTTGCCTCAGAGCTGAGAATTGTGGCAGTTGGTGTTTTGCCTGAGTCAGTTTGTTGTATTTGGTGGGCTGTTATTGTGTGAGTTCCGATTGCGACTCTATGGCCTACATTCAGAGTGTTGTTTATTCGGTAATAGTTTGATCAGGCTACCCAGCAGTCGAATAAGGAGTGTTTACCCACCTGAGGCAGAGATGCATTGTTTACATGTGTGTTCCTGTTTGCACGTGTTATGCGGCTTCAGAGGGAGCTATGCACGAGGTTCGAGATGAGTTTGAACCTGAGTATCAGAGAGAGTCTGATTGTTGTGCCTCGAGACATCCGTGAGGAGCTTAGTGTGTTGCACTCAGTGGCGAGGCTATTGTGAGGGAAAAATGTACGCGGTTTTCGATGCGATGGTTTGAGGAAAGTGGACTTAGTCGAGATTTTGATGAGGTTGAGTTCCGACACTTCGGGGTCAGTGACGTCATCAGACTGTGGCCTTTTCGATTATGTTGAGGATCCTCTGCTGATCCGTTTGACAGTGGCGGAGATCACAGAGTAGTGGACTTGCTCCTGTGGCATGAGTTGGGTGATCGTTGGTTATCCTTTCTCGCAGCAGGTTTCGCAGTGACTTGTGTTCGTGGAGTACTCTCAGTTGCCATTGTGGTGGCCAGGAGGGTCACGTTACGAGGAAGCGCCCTCAGCCAGCTATGTTAGCGGTTCGGTAGCTCCGAGTTACGAGGAGATCTTTATGTTATTCTTGCGGTCTGATCAATGTACCCTTTTGACGAGTTATTCAGCAAGTTGCATTTGATGTGGGCGGCTCGTTGGGCATGTTGGAGTTCGTGCCATGACCTTGTTGGAGGACAGACTTTCTCCAAGGTTACTATTGTTTGATATCCATGGCTATTGTACCTACATCTCCACTTCCGAGGTCTTGAAGAGTGTTGCATCCATCCGGAGGTTGTGAGATCCTTGTTGGAGGTTAGGTGTTAGCCGTGGATCTGTGATAGCTGGAAATTGTGGTTTTGGTGTGCTTGTGAGTATGGACTTACGGTCGACGCATTTGGCGATGTTCGAGAGCCTCGAGAAGGAGGTTGTGTTTCGACGACCAGATTTTCCTGAGATGCTGATTCTTGGTGATGGTCGAGCGGTTTGTGGAGACGAGTTGTGTTGTTGCTTAGTTTATGATATGGATACTACGGTTGCTGTGCCCGACATTGGCGACATCGATGTGGTTCCCGGGTTTCCAGGTGTGTTTCAGAGAAGTTACCAGGTGTTCCTCCAGTTCAGGAGATTGTCTACACCATTGAGCTTGTACCAGGCGCTGGACTCATTTTACCGGCATCTTGTCGTTTAGAGCCAGCGGAGCTGATGAAGCTATTGTTTCGACTCCAGGAGTTGCTAGAGGAGGTTTCAGGAGACTTCGTGCAACCCCGCGTATTTTCGTGGTGTGCCCCTGCATTGTTTGTATGGATGTTGGATGATTTGACGAGGTGGTGCATTGACTACCGGAAGCTCGATTTGCTTCAGAGGAGAGTGAGTATCCTCCGCTTCGGATTGATGAGTAGTTTGATCAGCTTGTGAGAGCTTCAGTCTTTTCGAAGATTGATTTCGGATCCGGATATCATCAGTGGAGGTTTGATGAGTCAGATGTGGCTATGTTGGCTTTCGGATCTCGGTGCGGACATCATGAGTTCTTGGTCACGCTGTTGGGTTGACCAATGCCTCGTAGATCGTGTGGATTTGATGGACCTGGTGTTCAGACGGTTTCTGGACGAGGTTGCGGTCTTGTACGTTGGCATTGTCCTGAGGTATTCCAGGAGTGTGGGCCAGCACCTGAAGCAGTTGCAAGCAGTGTTGCGGACTTCGCGACATGATCAGCTGTTTGCGAGATTCAGCCAGTGTGAGTTTTGGTTGATTAGCGTGAAGATTTTGGGTCATGTGATGTTATTCGAGGGAGTTGGCGTAGATCCTGACCAGATGGAAGCCATATTGATTTGGGGTTGACCTACCATTGTACCAGAGATCCGGTGTTTCTCTTGGGTTTGGCAGGCTATTACCGACGGCTTGTGCAGGATTTTCCCGGATTGCCACTCTACTTTCCGGATTGACGAAGAAGGCGTCAAGTTCAAGTGGTTCGATGCACGTAAGGAGAGTTATTTACTCCTGCAAGATGGTTGACCGTTGCTTCGGTTTTGACCTTACCCGACGATCGTGACGAGTTCGTGGGTTGTGGCGATGCATCGAGGTATAGATTTGGTTATGTTTTGATGTTGTGTAGCAGAGCGGTGGCTCATGGTTTCAGACATTGGAGACTTTATGTAGCTACGTATCCTGTGTATGATTTGGGTGTAGCTGTCCTTATGTTTGCATCGGAAAGTTCGAGACACTATTGTTATGGCGTGCAGCTTAGTGTAGGACGTGCACTGATCATTTGAGTTTCATCCATTTGCATTTTCGGCCAGATTTGAGCTTGAGGCAGTGTCGATGGATGAAGTCGACTGACAACTATGGCTGCACATTAGAGTTTGTTCGAGAAGGCTAAACGTTGCACTTTGACCATCCGTTTGGGATGTTGTTGCTGATGCGTTCAGTCGAGAATCGGGAGCTTCAGTGTTTCATGTGTGTATGGCTCGAGTTTCCGTGTTAGCCGGGTTATGCGCTATAGAGATTGAGTTTGTGTGTGATGACGTTGAAGCTCATTGTTTTGTGCGCGTTTAGCGCTAGTGATGCGGATATGTGTCAGATACTCCGAGTTGACTACCCGTGACGCAACAAGAAGAGCAATATAGGAGCTTGTGTGTGCAGATGCCACATTTGTCGACTGGTGACGGCTAGGAGGCAGAGACGTGCCGAGATGTGTCAGCCATTTGAGATTTCCGGTTAGACGTGGCGATTACTACTGTGTTTGTGTGTGTTTGTACGCACTTTGCTTTGTGATACCAGTTGTTAGACCTTTGTGGACCATTTGATGAACTCAGTACATTTCCTTGTACTTTCGGAGAGGATTCTAGTGGTAGGCTGGTATAGCTGTGTTTGATGGAGATTGACCATCTACGTGGTGTACCTGTGTTTCGGTTCGCTAGTCGAGGTAATCAGCTGTGTAGCTGAGTGTTGGCGAGCTTTGCAGCGAGCATTGGGGACTAGATTACGAGTTAGTACCGGTTCTAATCCTCAGATTGGCGAGCGATCTTTGAGGACTATTCAGGCCTTGGAGGGCATGTTGTGGACTTCGGTATTGCAGTTCCGGAGGATTTGGGACGAGCAGTTTCAGTTATTCGAGATAGCTTGCAGTATCAGTTGGTTGACCACTATGATTTTGATATTGCATGATGTCGTTTTGAGGAACGATGATGTACTCCATTGTGCCGGAGCGAGTTTGGTTGAGTTTGAGTTGATGTTTGATTCTGATTTTGTGGAATATGTTACCACAGACTGTCAGGTTAGCGGAAATGGGTTGATTATTGCCCGAGTTCGATGTTTGAGCTATGTGGTATGAGTGTGTGAGTTATGTTGAGATGTGTAAACTGAGTTGTGATTTGCCATGTGGTTTTGACCCGTGTGAGTGGTCATAGGCGAGTTTGTGTTGTGCCGTATAGTTCGGCATCGCCTATATCGTTGGCCTTTATGTGTGTTGCGTTCCGTGTTGCGGAACTGTGTTTCAGGTTTGTTACGTGTTGTGTACCCTATCTGTTCCTTATGTTGGAACACTTGGCATTTGTGTAAGCCAGTTCAGAATTGAGATTTGTGGGTACAGAGATTTCAGCACGGAGTTATCTCCTATTGTGGAGTCTATTATCAGAGTTGTTCCGTTATCGTTGCTACTGAAAAGTTGTTCAGTTGTGGTTGCCATTTGTGAGTTGAGCAATATGCAAAGGCAGTGCTCCTACTTTTAGTCGGCAGACTTGGAAATTTCGAGGTCGAAATTTTTCTAAGGGGGGTGGATTTGTGACGACCCGGACTAGAATCAGCAGTTTGATCAGCTATATACGTGAGTTACTGCATAGTCGCAGCTGTCCGACAGTTATTCGAATCGCGGAACTTGTTAACGACTAAATTATTGGCCGAGAATTGGAGCTGAGTCTCTTCTCGAGAGTCGTTGTACGTGTGATTATGAGTTTGTGGGCGGTTCCGGATCGTTATTTGAACGATCGAGGAATTAGTTATGAATATTTGAAGTTTCGACGAAAACGGATTTTAATGGCAGGTTTGTTTGCGACTAAATTATCGGACGAGAATTTGGTTTCGACTTCTTCACGGAAGTTGTTCAGAATTTAATTTCGAGCTTGTGGGAACTTCCGGAGCATGATTTTGAGTTACGAAGATTTAGTTATGATTATTTCCGATTGTGGACTGTTTAGTCGATTTAAATGTGTGTTGGTTCGAAGGGTTGACTTTTTATCTGATTGGCTGATGTGTTTGACTTCAGATGATTATGGAAGATTATGTCGAGTCGAATTCATGGCCGCGAGAATTATCGGAATCGGATATACGACGTGAAAGTTACGCGTGTTTAAAGTTCGTCGAAATGGATAAACATGAAGTTTCCGTTTTGGGAAAGGCTATAAATAGAAACCTGCTATTTTTGGCAAGTGGAAGACCTGCCATTTTGGGGTTTGACCGAGTTGACCGAGTCAACTCGGTGGAGGAGGATTTCACGTCGGCGTACGGTGGTTCCACGGCGGTGATCGATTCCGGCCACCTCTTGGCTCGACACTTGTCCCATATGGTGCGTCTCGGCATCCCGAGTCTGTTCCTAGTCACCGTCAACGGCAAGGCTCGCCGGAATGGAGGGAAATTCCGATCAAAAAAGGGAGGAATTTTGGGTGAATCGGGTTCCATTTTTCAGGCCGTATTGAACTACAACTTTGAGTGGGCTTTGAAGCTCTCCTCTCAAGGATTCTAACCATGTAAGTATGGTGTTCTAATTCGATTTGTACATGGAGAATTTTGGATTTGAAATTTGTGAGACAATTCGGTTTTACATGAAATTGACCTAGTTAGAGTGAGAATTGGACTTTGGTGCAGTTATGGAAGTTGCTCAGTGGGTGATTTTGAGTGGAATAGGGGTTGCTCCACTGTGAAATTCTTCGGTCGGCGGCAGCGCCGCCGTGGACGGCGGTCAACGGTCAAAGTTTGACTTTTTTGGACTTTCGACAAGTTGCATGTCATTTGACTCGAAATCGCGCCCCGATCTCAGTGGGGAGGTTCGTTTTTCGAGTTGAGCGTCCGAACGTAAAGGGAGGTATTGAGGTGTTATATACGGATTTTCGACGATTCGTCGACTTTGAATTTCATGTTTCCGAGAACGGTGGTTTCTCGTGATTTGATTTGTATTGTCGAGTTACGATTTTGAGAAATGGTTATTGTGAATATTCAGGGGTTCGTGCTCGTTCGTTTGGCGATGGACTTTCCGCCGGATCACGGGTTAACGCGTATCGCGTTACGCCAGACTGTGAGTGGACAAGTTTATGTTTTCACTGTTGATTTGCGAGTTTGTGGATTTCATGGTTTTTGTATTTACTTTATACGATATTGTTATATATATGTTGTATTCGGAGGTATTGTTTTATATTTATTGGTGATGGCATTACTGCATCGATGCTTTGACTACTCGGCTGATCACCGGTAGTCCACCAGAGTTGAGAGGTCCTCTGGGCAGGGTTGAGAGGTCCCCTGTATGCCGCCAGGGTTGAGTGGTCCCCTGGCCTATCACCGTCAGGTTTGAGCGATTCACCTGACGTCGGGTTTGAGAGGTCGCCCGACAACCTCCATATGTATATGTATTCCGAACTCGCACTGTTTTATATTGAGTTTGTTTATTAACTGGTGAAAGGCATATGTTTATTTTCGTCCACTCACTCTAACGTTTTTATTTGCCTTTCCCCTGGGCTTTTCGGTTTCTGTGCCCAGTTTGCAGTTCACGCTCTGGTGTCGCACGTCATGGTCGGAGGCATAGTGCTCGAGCAATCTTGTTTCATCCAGTAGGTTTATTGTTCTACCTACTGTGGTATGCGTATATGAGTATGTATTAGAGGTCGCTCTGAGTTTTCTATTGAATATGTTATACGATTTTAAACCCGGATTTCAGTAAAGTACTATTATATGTATTGTTTACTTTACTGTTAAGATATTGAGAAATCCGGATGGGATTGGTGCCCACGGTTTGATTTATGTGGCATAGGATGAAGTGTATTTTCCGCGTGCACGTAATGGTAATTCCACGCTAGTAACGAAACTCTGCCCAAATTTCGAAAAGTTTTTGTTGGTTCGTGTTTTCGATAGGGTTTGATTCCGGTTTAGGCAACTAAACCGGGGTTGGGTCCTTTCAGTTTTCGACAAGTTCTTGTTTATTTCCGATATTTATACTCGCGGCTCGATACGATTGACGGTCTAAATCGAATCACAATCACGTTTCAGATAACTCAAATTCAAACGGATAAACACAACGTAATTACGCGATTTCAAATATTCATAACATATTCCTCGGTTGTCGAAGCAATTATCTGAAACCTCCCACGAACTCGAAATCATGAGTACTACAATTCTCGTGAAGAGACTCAACTCAAATTGTCGCCCGATAATTAAGTCGTGAACCGAACCGCCATGTCAATCAATTTATGATAAATTGTGATTACTCGTAAACTCACGGATTAAGCCGATTAACGTGCTACTTCTGATTCGGGTCATCACAGCTAGCTTCCAGGTTCGACCGGTATTGGTTGATCAGGTTCGGGAAGCTCAGGATGTGAATTCCTATCTGTTGGACAAGAAGACCATGATTCGGAATGGTGTGCCAACAAAGTTTCGGTTGAGTGATGATGGTACATTGCTATTCAGAGGCAGATTATGTGTACCCAGAGGCGAGGGTTTGAAGAAGGATATCTTAGACGAAGCTCATTGTTCTGCTTATGCTATGCATCTCAGAGGTATGAAGATGTTTCGTACACTTAGAGCCTATTACTGGTGGCGAAATATGAAGAAGGAGATTGCAGCATATGTGAGAAGATGCCTCATTTGTCAGCAAGTGAAGGCAGAAAGGAAGAAACCTGCGGGAAAGTTACAACCCTTGGAGATTCTAGTTTGGAAGTGGGAGCACATCACCATGGATTTCATGTATCAGTTACCGCGTACTTCGGCTGGTAATACTGGTATTTAGGTTATTGTAGACCATTTGACGAAATCAGCTCATTTCCTTTCACTTCCAGGGAAGATTTCAGTGGGCACGTTGGCAAAGTTGTATCTGGCTGAGATCGTTCGTTTGCATGGTGTGCCCGTATCTATTGTTTCTGACCGAGACAGTCAGTTCACCTCAGAGTTTTGGCAGGCATTGCAGCGAGCTTTGGGTACCAGATTGCATTTCAGTACAGCTTTCCATCCTCAGACTGATGGGCAGTCTAAGAGGACTATTCAGACCCTCGAGGATATGTTGTGGTCCTGTGTATTGCAGTTTAGAGGGAATTGGGACCAGCAACTACATTTGATTAAGTTTGCTTACAGCAACAGTTATCAGGCCAGTATTGATATGGCACCGTATGAGGCTCTATACGGGAAGCAATGCTGTACTCCATTGTGTTGGAGTGAGGTAGGTGAGCGATGGCTTATTGGTCCTGATTTGGTGAAAAGCACCACAAAGGATATTTAGATTATCAGAGACAGATTGAAGATTGCCCAAGATCGTCAAAAGAGCTACGCAAAGGTGAGAAGAAAGAGTCTCGAGTTCGAGGTAGGCGATTGGGTCTTCCTGAAATTATCTCCTTGGAGGGGAGTTGTGCGTTTCGGGAAGCGCGGCAATCTTCGGCCATGGTAAATCGGTCCGTATAAGATTACAGAGAGAGTTGGTGCAGTGGCTTACAGGTTGGAGTTGCCTTCAGAGATGGCTAGAGTACATGATGTTTTCCATGTCTCGATGTTGCGGAAATACAATCCAAATCCATCACATGTTCTAACGCCATATCAGCTTCCTATCCGGGAAGATTTAACTTACGTGGAGGAGCCAGTACAGATTCTCGATCGGCGTGAGCAGGAGTTGAGCCATAGAATCATACCGCTTATGAAGGTTGAAAGGACCCAACCCCGATTTAGTTTCCTAAATCGGGGAATCAAACGCCTTCTGAAAACACGAACCAACAAAAACCATGAAACTTTCGGCAGAGTAACGCTACTAACGTGGAATTGCCATTAACCTGCACCCGGAAAATACACTTCATCCTATGCCACAAAAATCAAACCGTGGGCACCAATCCTATCCGGATTTCTCAATATCATAACAGTAATGTAAAGTAATCAAGAAAACTATACTTTACAGAAATCCGGAGAAAATCGTATAAAAGTATAACATCAGAATGCTCAGAGCGACTTCTAGTATATATATACAAATAGTAGGCCAAACAAAGAACCTACCATAAAATAAATATCGCTCGAGTACTAAGCCTTCGACCGTAATGTGCGACACCAAAATCTCAACTGCAAACTGGGCACGAAAATCAAAAATCCCAGGGGAAAGGAAATAAAACGTTAGAGTGAGTGGACGAAAATAAACATATGCCTTTCACCAATTTCATATACATAAAACAATGTAAGTATAGCGAGTTCGAACAAATATATATGGAGGTGTCAGGCAAATCTCTCAACCCCGACAGTCAGACGAATCTCTCAAGCCCGACGGAGATAGGCCAGGGGAATCTCTCAACCCTAGCGGCATAACAGGGGAATCTCTCAACCCTGCCCAGAGGAATCTCGCAACTCTGGTGAGACTACCGGTGATCAGCCGAGTAGCCGACGCATCGATGCAAGTATGCCATCGCCATAAGAATATAAAATAATACCTCTAAAAATAATAAATAATCTCAACATCGTATATAAATAAATAAGAAAAAATCACGAACTCGCAACGACTGTGAAAATATAAAAGTCCACTCATAGATGAGCGTAACGCGATACGTGTTAATCCAGTGATCCGGCGGAAAATCCCTCGCCAAACGAACGATCACGATCCCTTTGATAATCATAAAATCCACTGCTCAAAAATATAATTCGAAACCTCGAATCACATCACGAGAAACAACCGTTCTCGGAAACATATAATTCAATATTGACGAAATCGTCAAAATCCGATAATCACACCATAAAACCTCGCTATAATTTCTGATGCTCAATTCGAAAAATAAACCTCACCTCTACGATTGGTGTGCGATTCTGAGTGAAACGACATACAACTCGTCGAAAAACACATCGCCGAAAAAGTCGCCGCCGTCCACGGCGGCGCCGTCGCCACTACCGCCGACCGCCGGAAAATCATACTGGCCCAGAAAAATGTGACCTACCCATGGATTTGAAGATCTCGACATTTCCAACAACTTTCCAATTCAAAGTTAAGGCCAATTTTGACCGGAAAAGGTCCAAAACTCTCTTCAAAGTTACAAACCCTTGTCGGAATTTCAAACCCACCGATCTCCTTCCTCCGGCCACGGCAACCCTCAAGACCACTTCCAATTGCTTCCTCTCCTCATGGCTAACAAAACCTCTCAAAGAGGAGCCACCATCTCGGCCTCCACGCCGTCACCCGAAGTCGATGAAAACTCGCCGGAATTTTGTGAAATTTGCCGATTCAATTCTTCCTCCTCCGGCCACCTCATGGGTCGATCCACCTCTCAAATCGAAGAGGGCCACGATCCCAACAAGTTCCATGAAGGGACCCCAGCCAACCATGGCCGGAATTGGCCTCCACGGTGGCGCAAAGTCCACGGCCCAACGAAGCAAAACGGGTCGCCTCCTTGATCCGTGGTCAAAGCGGAAAGTTTCCAAATTCGTCACGTATTTGCCCGTATTTATACCGTACACGTATCGAATCCCAAACGGATAAATACGACAAAATCCAATGGCCAAAAATATTCACAACTTATTCCACGTAACTCGGAATAATCCTCCGGAAGTTCCCACGAGCTCGAAATTAAATTCTCTACAACTTTCGTGAAGGATCCCAAATCAAATTCTTGCCCGATAATTTAGTCATTAACAAAGCCGCCATATTAATCAATTACATCAAAATCGCGACTAATCGCGAAACTCGCAAATCAAGTCGAGAACCATTCCAATTTCAGTTCGGGTCGATCGACGATCCAAAACTGATCACAATCACTATTTGGATAAACTCGAATACGAACGGATAAACTCCACGATATTCTGAAATTTCAAATATTCATATTATATTCTTCGGTCATCGAAATAATAATCCGGAACCGCCCACGAACTCGAAATCATGCGTACAACAACTCTTGAGAAGAGACTCAACTCAAATTCTCGGCCAATAATTAAGTCGTGATCAAAATCGGCAATTCAATCAATTTACGGAAAACTGCGATTACACGCAAGCTTGTGGATTAAGCCGATTACACTATTGATTCTGTTTCAGGTCGTCACAAATCTACCCCCCTTAAAAAAATTTCGACCTCGAAATTTTCAAGCCTGCCAACTGAAAAGTAGGAACACTGCCTCTGCATACAGTTCAACTCCCAAGTGGCAACCTCAACTGAACTACTATGTTAATGGAAAATATCTCTGTACCCTCAAATCCCAAATCTGAACTGGCTCCTCCATAAATGCCAAGTCTTCCTGTATAAGGAACTGATAGGGTACAAAACACGCAACAAATCTGAAATGTAATTCCACCACACGGAATACAACATACAAACAAACTGGCCAACGCTATAGGCAATGGCAAACTATATGGCACAACACAAATTCGCCGCATGATCACATACAGACCAAAATAACGTGGCAAATTCATAACTCAACCTACTCACATCAATATAACTCGAACGTCGAACTCGAGCAATTATCAACCTGTTCCTGCTAATCTGAAGGTCAATGTGAAAACCCGGACCAGAATCAGCAGAGAAATCAGCTTAATCTACGAGGTTGTCGCGTAGTCGCAGATTTACGACAGTTATTTGAATCGCCAGGTTTGATAACGACTAAATTATTGGCCGAGAATTGGAGCTGAGTCTCTTCTCGAGAGTCATTGTATGTGTGATTTCGAGTTCGTGGGTGGTTCCGGATCGTTATTTGGACGACCGAGGAATTAATTATGAATATTTGAAGTTTCGACGGAATCGGATTTAAATGGTGAATTCCTTAACGACTAAATTACTGGTTGAGAATTTGGTTTCAGTTTCTTCACGGAAGTTGTTCAGAATTTAATTTCGAGCTCGTGGGAACTTCCGGAGTGTTATTCTGAGTTACGGAGATTAAGTTGTGAATATTTCTGTTTGTTGATTATTTAGTCTGTTTAATTATGTGTTGGTTTGAACATTTGACCTTTTATCGGTTTGGTCGATATGTTTGACTTTGGGTGATAATTGAAGATCATGTCGAGTCGAGTTTGTTGCCGCGAGAATTATTGAAATCGGAATTACGACGAAGGAGTTATGGATATTCGAAGTTTGTCGCAATTAATTGGGAAAGTTTCCATTTTTGGCATGTATATAAATAGAAGGTTACCATAAGGGGAAAGTCAACTATTCATTAAGTCTTGACCGGTCAACTCGGCTGGAAATGGTGGAGTGCGACGGTGGTCGGTGGCTCACGGTGGTGATGCACTTTCCGGCCACCCCAAGGCTTGGGGTTGGCCTTGTTCGACGCGTCTAGGGCCCCTGGTGAGGAATCCGGCCACCTTTCCCGGCGTAGCTCACCGGAGAGTGAGTTTTTCGGCATGAAAAATGGAGGAAAATTTGTGAATTCGGGTTCATTGAATTAGGCCGAATTGAGCTGCAATTTTGGGTGGGATTTGAAGCTCTCATCACTAGCAAGCTACCTTATAAGTTTGGAGTTCTAATTTTGATTGTGGAAGGAGAATTTTGGATTTGAAATTTGTGTACCAATTCGGTTTTTCGTGAAATTGAGCTAGTTAGAGATTGAATTGGCCTTTGTTGCAGTTGACAAAGTTGCTCAGTGGAAGATTTTGAGTAGAATAGGAGTTGCTCCGTCATGAAATTTTCCGGTAAGGTGGCGGCGCCGCCGTGGGCGGCGGTCAACGGCAGTCAACTTTGACTTTTTGGGATTTTCGACAAGTTGCATGTCATTTCACTCGAAATCGCGCCCCGATCGCAATGGGGAGGTTCGTTTTTCGAGTTAAGCGTCTGAAATCATAGCGAGGTGTTGAGGTGTGAATATCAGATTTCCGACAGTACGTTGTAATTGAATCGTATGTTTCCGAGAACGGTGGTTTCTCGCGATTTGTCTTGTATTATCGAGTTATGGTTTTGAGAAATGGTTATTGTGATTATTTAGGGGTTCGTGATCACTCGTTGGCGAGGGAGTTTCCGCCGAATCACGGGTTAACTCGTATCGCGTTACGATAGTCTGTGAGTGGACAATTTCTTTTCACGGAAATCTTGCGAGTCTTTTATTTGATTTATGAACTTGAGCATGCGTATGAGATTTCGGATTACGTGAGCATGTGTTTTACGATTTTACGATTATACTTATACGGATATGCATATACAAATATGAATACACTTATATGTTGTTTCATGCATTTGCATAGAATTGTTTGTGATTTGGTTTTCACAGAGTACAGTCTCAGTTACGTTGTTGTATCCATACATTTGCCTCTCGGCTGATCCCCAATGGTAGGCCATCCAGGAGGGGCGTCGTTATCCCTACCTGACCGGCGAGGGGCGTTTCCCCGGAACCGAGGCCTTTCTGGCTTAGAATCACGTGGACTAAGGACCTCGTGATTCGGACTGTACTAGCATGGGTGTGTCCATGAGTGACCTCGTGGGATTTATACTTGCATGCTCAGTACACTGGAGGAGTGTGAGTTTTACCTCGTGTACTTGTTGTTTTTATTTACCTGGACTCGCATATGTTATTTTAAACATATATATATTAACTGGTGAAAGACATTTATTTTCGTCCACTCACTCTAATGTGTTACATGTCTTTCCCCTGGGCTTTTCGGTTTCCGTGCCCAGTTTGCAGTTCGGACTCTGGTGTCGCACGTCATGGTCGGAGGCATAGTGCTCGAGCTACCTTGTTTGTTCCAGTAGGTTTATTGTTCTACCTACTGTGGTATACTTATATGTTTATACATTAGAGGTCGCTCTGAGTAATCTGTTGTTTATGCTATACGATTTTACACCGGATTTCAGTAAAGTACTATTATATTTATTGTTTACTTTACTGTTGATATATTGAGAAATCCGGATGGGATTGGTGCCCACGGTTTGCTTTTTGTGGCATAGGATGAAGTGTATTTTCCGCGTGCAGGTAATGGTAATTCCACGTTAGGAACGAAACTCTGCCAAAATTTCTACGGTTTTTGTTGGTTCGTGTTTTCGAAGGGGTTCGATTCTGGTTTAGGGAGCTAAATCGGGGTTGGGTCCTTTCAGTCAATCCCGAACAAATGAAACTACGGGTCTCAAATCCTTCGGAACTGCAATACAGAGGACCACAACATGCCCTCCAAGGCCTGAATAGTCCTCAAAGATCGCCCACCAATATGAGGATAAGAAGCGGTACTAACCTGTAATCTGGTCCCCAATGCTCACTGCAATGTTTGCCAACACTCTGTTGTAACTGATTATTTCGATCAGCAAACTGGGACACAGGCGCATCACGAAAATGGACAACCTCTGCCAAATACAGCTATACCAGCCTACCACAGTTTTCTTCTCCGAAAGTACAAGGAAAAGAACTGACTTTATCAAATGATGAAAGGACCCAACCCCGATTTAGCCGCCTAAACCGGAATCAAACCCCTTCGAAAACACGAACCAACAAAAACCGTAGAAATTTTTGGCAGAGTTTCGTTACTAACGTGGAATTACCATTACCTGCACGTGGAAAATACACTTTATCCTATGCCACAAAAATCAAACTATGGGCACCAATCCCATCCGGATTTCTCAATATATCAACAGTAATGTAAAACAATAAATATATCTGTACTTTACTGAAATCCGGAGTAAAATCATATAGTATACACAACAGAATACTCAGAGCGACCTCTAATGTATAATCATATAAGTATACCACAGTAGGTAGAACAATAAACCTACTGGAAGAAACAAGGTAGCTCGAGCACTATGCCTCCGACCACGACGTGTGACACCAGAGTCCAAACTGCAAACTGGGCACGGAAACCGAAAAGCCCAGGGGAAAGACATGAAAACTGTTAGAGTGAGTGGACGAAAATAAATGTCTTTCACCAGTTGATATATATGTTTAAAATAACATATGCGAGTCCAGGTAAATAGAAATAACAAAGTACACGAGGTAAACTCATACTCCTCCAGCGTACTAAGCATGCAAGTAAAAATCCCACGGGGTCACTCATGGACACATCCGTGCTAGTACAGTCCGAATCACGGGGTCCTTAGTCCACACGTGCTTCTAAGACAGAAAGGCCTCGGTTCCGGGGAAACGCCCCTCGCCGGTCAGGTCGGGGTAACGATGCCCTTCCTGGTAGGCCTACCATCGGGGATCAGCCGAGAGGCAAGTATATCGATACAACAACGTAACTGAGATTGTACTCTGTGTAAATCAAATCATAAACAGTTCGATGCAAATGCATGAAACAACATATAAGTGTATGTATACTCATATACGCATATCCGTATATGTATAATCGTAAAACACATGTTCATGTAATCCGAAATCTCATATGCATGCCCAAGTTCGTAAAACGTGTATAAAGACTCGCAAATAATCCATGAAAAGAAATGTCCACTCACAGACTAGCGTAACGCAGTTCGCGTTAACCCGTGATCCGGCGGAAAGTCCCTCGCCAAACAAACGATCATGAACACCTAAATATTCACAAAGTTCATTTCTCAAAGTCATAACTCGACAATTCAAGACAAATCATGAGAAACCACCGTTCTCGGAAACACGTAATCCGATTACGACAAACTGTCGAAAATCCGAAAATCACACCTCAATACCTCACTGTACTTTCGGATGCTCAATTCGAAAAACGAACCTCCCCACTGCGATTGGGGCGCGATGTCGAGTGAAATGACATGCAATTTGTCGAAAACCCCAAAAAGTCAAAGTTTGACTGTTGACCACCGGTGGCGGCGGCGCCACCACCAACCGTGAAATTTCTCGGCGGAGCAACCCTTATTCCATGCAAAATTACCCACTGAGCAACTTCCATAACTTCACCGAAGTCCAATTCTCACTCTAACTAGGTCAATTTCAAGCAAAACCGAATTGTCACCAAAATTTCAAATCCAAAATTCTCCAAGCACAAATCGAATTGAAACTCCAAACTTACATGGTTAAATTCGTGGAGAGGAGAGCTTCAAAGCCCAATCCATTTTGTAGCTCAAATCAACCGGAATAATAACCACCCAAAAACCCCAAATTCTTCAATTTTCCACCGGAAAATCCTCACTCCACCGGCCACCTCGCCGTGAAAGGAGGCCGGGGATAGACTCGAGACATCAAGGCGAAGAGAACGGGGTAGAAACCAAGCCATGGGGTGGCCGGATTAAGCTCGCCGCCGGCGAAGCCGAAACCACCGTCGAACACAGTCGCACCCATCTTGGTCAACCCGAGTTGACCAGTCAACTACCTTGAATGCATGTTTGACTTACCACAAATAGAAACCTCTATTTATACTTTCCCAAAATAGCAACTTCCTTAATTGACTTTTCGACGAACTTTGAATACCCGTAACTTCCGCGTCGTAAATTCGATTCCAATAATTCTCGCGGCAACAAACTCGACTCAACATATTCTTCAATTATCACCCGAAGTCAAACACTTTGACAAATCGGATAAAAAGTCAACGGTTCAAACCAACACAAACTGACCCGATTAAATAATCAACAATCGGAAATATTCACAACTTAATCCTCGTAACTCGGAATAATGTTCTGGAAGTTCCCACAAGCTTGAAATTAAATTCTCAACAACTTCCGTGAAGAAGCCGAAACCAAATTCTCGTCCGGTAATTTAGTCGTTAAGAAGGTCGCCTTTTTAACCCGAGCACGTCGAAAGTTCAAATATTCATAATTTCTTCCTCGGTCGTCCAAATAATGATCCGGAACCGCCCACGAACTCGAAATCACACGTACAACGACTCTCAAGCAGAGACTCAGCTCCAATTCTCGACCAATGACTTAGTCGTTATCAAACCTGGCGATTCAAACAGCCATTGGAAATCTGTGATTACGCAGTAACTCATGAAGTAAGCTGATCACACTGCTGATTCTGGTCCGGGTCGTCACAAATCCACCCCCCTTAAAAAAATTTCGACCTCGAAATTTCCAAGTCTGTCGGCTAAACATAGGAGCAATGCCTCTGCATACTGCTCAACTCTCCAGCGACAATGTCAACTGAACAACTCTGACATTAGACTCCATAATAGGAGATAGCTCTGTGCTGAAATCCCTGTACCCTCAAATCTCAAATCTGAACTGGCTCCACACAATCGCAAAGTGTTCCTGCATAAGGAACCGGTAGGGTACACAACACGTAACAAACCTGAAACATAATTCCGCCACACAGAACACAACACACACAAAAGCCAATACTATAGACGATGCCGAACTATACGGCACAACACAAACTCACCTATGACCACATGCAGATCAAAATAACGTGGCAATTCACAACTCAACACACTCATATCAACATAACTCAAACATCGAACTCGAGCAATTATTAACCTGTTTCCGCTAATCCGAAAGTCTGTGATAGCACATTCCGCAAAATCACGATCCAACGTCAGCTCAGATCCAAACTCGCTCCTGCACAATGGAGTACAACATCGTCCTCAAAACGACATCATGCAACATCAAAATCATACTGGTCCACAAACAGGTACTGCATGCAATCTCAAACAAGTGAAACTGTTGGTCCCAAATCCTCCGGAACTGCAATACTGAGGTCCACAATATGCCCTCCAAGGTCTGAATAATCCTCAAAGATCGCCCACCAATCTGAGGATAAGAACCGGTACTAACTTGTAATCTGGTCCCCCAATGCTCGCTGCAAAGCTCGCCAACACTCAGTTGTAGCTGATTATCTCGATCAGCGAACTGGGACACAGGTACACCACATAGATGGAAAATCTCAGTCAAACACAGCTATGCCAGCCAGCCACTGAAATCCTTTCTCGAAAGTACAAGGAAATGTACTGAGTTCGTCAAATGCTCCACAATGGCCTGACAACTGGTATCACAAACCAAAGTGCGTACTGGCACACAAAACCACAGCGACAAACTCCAACTTCTAATCGGAAATCTCAAATGGCCGTAACTCTTCGACAAGTCTCTGCCTCGCTGCCATCGCCTGTCGACAAATGTGGCATCTGCACACACAAGCTGCTACATTCCTCTTCATGTTGCGTCACGAGTAGTAAACTCGAAGTATCAGACACATCTCCATACTGTTAGTGCATAACGCACGCAAAACAATGAGCTTCAACATCATCATACTTGAACTCAGCTCTCATAGCTTGCAACTCAGCTAACATGGAAACTCGAGCCACACACACATGAAACACTGAAGCTCCCGACTTTCAACTGAATACATCAGCAACAACATCCCAGATGGATAGTCAAAGTGCAACCACTAGCCTTTCCCACACAAACTCAAAGGTGCAGCCATAGTCGTCAGTCGATCCCATCCATCTACACTGCCTCAAGCCCAAATCTGGCCGAAAATGCAAGTGGATGAAACTCAAGTGATCAGTGTACGTCCTACACCGCACTGCACGCCATCGCAGTAGTATCTCCAACTCTTCGATGCTAACATAAGGACAGCTACACCCAAATCATACATAGGATACGTAGCCACATAAAGTTTCCACTGCCCGTAACCACGAGCCACCGCTCTGCTACACAACATCAAAACACAACCAAATCCAAACCTCGATGCATCGCTATAATCCACGACCACAAACTCACTACGATCGTCAGGTAAGGTCAAAATCAAAGCAACGGTCAACCATCCTACAGGAGTAAGTAACTCTCCTCGCGTGCATCGAACCACTCGAACTTGACGCCTTTTTCGTCAATCCGGAAAATAGAGTGGTAATCCGGAAAAATCCTGCACAAGCCGTCGGTAATAGCCTGCCAAACCCAAGAGACCCCCAATCTCTGGTACAATGGTAGGGCAATCCCCAAATCAACACGGCTTCTAACTGATCGGAATCCACACTGACTCCTTCAGCTAACATCACGTGGCCCAAAATCTTCACGCTAATCAACCAAAATTCACACTAGCTGAACTTCCCAAATAGCTGATCACCTCGCGAAGTCCGCAAAACCGCTCATAACTGCTTCAGGTGCTGGCCCACACTCCTGGAGTAAATCAGAATGTTACTGACAAACATGACCGTAACTCGTCTAGAAGTCGTCTGAACACCTGGTCCATCAAGTTCGTAAAAACTACGGGGCATTGGTCAACCAATGGCGTGACCAAGAACTCGTGATGCCCGTACCATGATCTGAAAGCTGTCTAAATCACATCTGACTCATCAAACCTCAACTGATGGTATCCAGACCCGAAATCAATCTTCGAAAAGACTGAAGCTCTCGCAAGCTGATTAAACCACTCGTCAATCCGAAGCGGAGGATACTCACTCTCCTCTGAAGCGAATCAGGCTTTGGTAGTCAACGCACCATCTCATCGAACCATCCAACATCCGTACAAACAATGCAAGAGCACACCACGCAAATACGCGGGGTCGCATGAAATCTCCTGAAACCTCCTCCAGCAACTCCTGGAGTCGAACCTGTAGCTCCATCAGCTCCGCTGGCTCCGAACGACAAGACGTCGGTAAAATGAGTCCAGCGCCCGGTATAAGCTCAATGGTGTAGTCAGTCTCCCGAACTGGAGGAACACCTGGTAACTCCTCCGGAACACACCTGGAAACTCGGGAACCACCTCAATGTCACCAATGTCGGGCACAGTAACCGTAGTATCAACAACATGAGCTAAACAAACAACACAACCCGTCTCCATCATCTGCTCGGCCATCACCACGAAACAGTATCTCGGGGAAATCTGGTCGTCGAAACACAACCTTCTTCTCGAGGTACTCGAACACAGCCAAAATGTGTCACCAACAGTCCATACTCATAGTCACATCAAAACCATGATGTCTAGCTATAACAGATCCGCGGCTAAGCCATATCCTTCAACAAGGATCTCGCAACCTCCGAATGGATGCAACACTCTCCAAGACCTCGGAAGTGGAGATGTAGGTACAATAGCCATGGATATCAAACAACAGTAACCTCGGAGAAAAGTCTGTCCTCAAACAAGGTCATGGCACGAACTCCGACATGCCTAACTAGCCGCCCACGTCAATTGTGACTTGTTGAATAACTCATCTAAAAGGCTGCGTTGGTCACTCCAGAAACAGCATCATGACCTCCTCCTAAACTCTGAGCTGTCGAACCGCTAACACAGCTGGCTGATGGCGCTCCCTCGTAACGTGACCATCCTGGCCACCACAATAGCAACTGAGAGTGTCCCACGAACACAAGTCACAGCGACACCTGCTGCGTGATAGAATCACCAACAATCGCCCAAACTCATGCCACAGGAGCAAATCCGCTACTCTGTGATCTCCGCCATCGTCAAACGGATCCTCTGCTTGATCTGATGACCCTCAACATACTCGAAAAGGCCACAGCCTGATAAAGTCACTGATCTCGAAGTGTCGGAACTCAACCTCATCAAAATATCGACTAACTCCACTTTCCTCAAACCATGACATCGGAAACACGTACACCTTTCCTTCTCACTAGCCTTGCCATGGAGTGCAACACACTAAGCTCCTCACGGTTATCTCGAGGCACATCAATTAGGATCAATCTGATACTCAGGTTCAAACTCATCTCGAACCTCGTGCACCGCTTCCTCTGAAGCCACATAACACGTGCAAACAGGGACAAACATGTGAACAATGCATCTCTGCCTCAGGTGGGTAAACACTCCACATTCAATTGTTGGGTAGCCTGATTGAACCATTACCGTATAAACAACACCCTGAATGTAGGCCAAGGAGTCGCAACAAGAACTCACACAATACTAGCCCACCAAATACAATGATCTGACTCAGGCAAACATCGACTCCCACAATTCTCAGCTCTGAGGCAACCTGTATATGCTCATACACACACGACCAAGCAAACTGTGCCACACAAATCTCTGAATTCAGAATACTCATCCAAACCCACAGTTCACTGGCAAATTACGCGTCGATTGATCCACAATAGGATCCACAACCGTAACGACACGGAAAGCACGTCAAGGAGGCATCCTAATGAATAAAACATCGTTTACAACAAGTAGAACGTAATCATGGAACTTCAAATATTTGAAAGTATACAACACCCGGAATATTGATGAGTATCCGCCGGCCGGTCGGGTCACCATTCCAGACATGCTGTACATTCTCAAATATTCTTAGTAAACACGACTACAGAAGTCTACAAAACCTATAACCTAATGCTCTGATACCAAGCTGAAAGGACCCAACCCCGATTTAGCTCCCTAAACCGGAATCAAACCCTTTCGAAAACACGAACCAACAAAAACCGTAAAAATTTTGGCAGAGTTTCGCTACTAACGTAGAATTACCATTACCTGCACGAGGAAAATACACTTCATCCTATGCCACAAAAATCAAACCGTGGGCACCAATCCCATCAGGATTTCTCAATATATCAACAACAATGTAAAGTAGTAAATATATCTGTACTTTACTGAAATCCGGAATAAAATCATATAATATATACAACAGAATACTCAGAGAGACATCTAATGTATAATCATATACGTATACCACAGTAGGTAGAACAATAAACCTACTGGAAGAAACAAGGTAGCTTGAGCACTATGCCTCTGACCACGACGTGCGACACCAGAATCCAAACTGCAAACTGGGCACGGAAACCAAAAAGCCCAGGGGAAAGACATGAAAACTGTTAGAGTGAGTGGACGAAAATAAATGTCTTTCACCGAGTAATATATGTTATAAAAACATATGCGAGTCAAAATATAAATAAATCAAATAAATAGTATACGAGGAGACGCTGACTCCAACTCGTAAACAGAGCATGCAGTACTAGAATAAGAGACATTGCCGGCGACTTTAAGTCGCCGGCCTTGTTTTTTTTTCGCCGGAATTGACATTACCGGCGACAAGTCGCCGGCAATGCCGTCGCCGGAAATTTCCCGCCGGAGATAGCATTTGAAAGGACCCAATCCCAATTCAGTTACCTAAACCGGAATCAAACCCTTTCGAAAACACGAACCAACAAAAATTTTCCAAAATTTCGGCAGAGTTTCGTTACTAGCGTGGAATTACCATAACCTGCACGTGGAAAATACACTCATCCTATGCCACAAAAGCCAAACCGTGGGCACCAATCCCATCCGGATTTCTCAATATATATATAATCAATAATAGTAATCAAACTGTACTATGTATATATATGTGTATCCAAGAAAATCCGTATAAACAAGTATCAGAATGTATCAGAGCGACCTCTAAAGTAAAACATATACAATATATACATCAGTAGGCGAAACAAGAACCTACTGGAAAGCACAGGTAACTCTGATCACTAGCCTCCAAAACCGCGACGTGAAAACACCAAACCTGAACTGCAACTGGGCACGGAAACCGAAAAGCCCAGGGGAAAGACAATAAACACGTTAGAGTGAGTGGACGAAAATAATTGTCTTTCACCAGTTGATATATATGTTTAAAAAAAACATATGCGAGTCCAGGAATATAAAATAATAAGTACACGAGATAAAAATCATACTCCTCCAGGGTACTGAGCATGCAAGTAAAATCCCACGGGGTCACTCATAGACTCCTCCGTGCTAGTACATTCTGAACCACGGAGTCCTTAACTACCACGTGATTCTAAGCCAGAAATGGCCTCGGTTCCGGGGAATATGCCCCTCACCGGTCTGGTTGGGGAAACGCCCCTCCAGGCGGCCCTCCGTCGGGGATCAGCCGACGAGGCAAGGTGTATCGATACAACAACATAACTGAGACTGTACTCTGTGTAAACCAAATCATAAACAGTTCGATGCAAATGCATGAAACAGCATATAAATATATGTATGCTCGTATACGTATATTCGTATAAATATAATCGTATAACACATGCTCATAATAAATATAATCTCGTATGAAATCTCATGCTCGTAAAACCATAATCATGCTGCATGCTCAAGTTCATAAAACGTATATAAAGACTCGCAATAATTCCGTGAAAATAAATTGTCCACTCACAGGTGAGCAAAACAAGCACTCGCGCTAATCTCGAGGACCGGCGGAAGATCCCTCGCCAGAAGCTCGATCACGATCCCGATCTCGATCTCCTGAATATCCACAAAAATGTAACTGATCTATAACGTAATCCACAACACTGTACTGATGCACGGAAACCAACCGTTCCCGGAAATGTGAAATGCAGTACAAAATGAATTACGGAAATCCCGAAACCCCCACTCGAAACTTCGACTGAAAATCGGCTAATCAAATCGACCCAAAAACCTCTGTACGATAACCAGGGCGTGATTACGAGAAAATAACACTAATTACATCAAAATCTGAAAAAGTCAACTCCTCCGCCGTTGACCGCCGCCGCCAGCGGCGGCGCGCCGTCAACTGCGAGATTCTCCGGCGGAGAACTTCCAGTTCTGAAGATCTCGATCAGACGAACACCTTTCATAACTGGCTCCCAGGCCAATTCCCACTCCTTCCTTACCAAAACCCCTCGAAACAGAACGGAATCCCAGATTCCGGTGACCCATCGGGTTGTCACCAAACCTCCATCAATTCAAAATCCAACCACATGGGGAGCATCTCTAGGTCAAGGGGAGGAAAACCCCTAACCTCTCCGCCACCGTGGCTCACCGGAACCACCTCAACCGACACCGGCGATATACCTAACTTCGGCCCGATTCGAACTCAACAAAAACACCATCAATTCTTTCCAAACCAAGCACCATCATACTCGAAATCAGAGGAGGAAGCGAACTGTACCTGTCCCGTGGCCGATGGTGGCCGGAAAACGGTGGTCGGACGGTGGTCGGACGGTGGTGCTGAAACGGGAAAGTCTCCCCCTCTGGTCAATGGTCAAACTCGCCAAAAACGGAAAGTCAATGTCTGGTCAACGCTCGAAATGAAATTCTCGACTATTTCTCGACTATTTTTCGACTTTTTGATATTTATACTCGTCCCTCGAGTCGATCGATGATTCGAAATGGATAACCATCACGATTCGGATAAACTCGAAACAATCGGATAAACTCGTCGGATACCGAAACTTTGAATAATCATAAAATATTCCTCGGTTATCGGAAAAATCTTCCGGAACCGCCCGCGAACTCGAAATCACGTACTCTACAATTCCCGTGAAGACACCCATCTCAAATTCTCGAGTGAAAACATAGTCGCGAATTGAATCGACAAACCACACAATGTCGTAAAACTGCGACTATAACTAAATCTCGAGAATCGTGCCAAACACACATCTGATTCTGGTTCGGGTCGTCACAAATCTACCCCCCTTAAAGAAATTTCGAGCTCGAAATTTACGTACCTGTCATGTGAACAGATGAGGATACTGCTCCCGCATACGCTGCTCGGTCTCCCAAGTGGCCTCCTCCACTGAATGGTTCTGCCACAAGACCTTCACTAGCGGAATCACACGGTGTCTCAATTCCTGCTCACGACGATCGAGAATCTGCACTGGCTCCTCAACATACGATAAATCCTCTCTGATCGGCAACTGCTGTAGGGCTAACACTTGTGAAGGATCTGAGATGTACTTCCGCAACATCGAAACATGGAAAACATCATGCACACGAGCCATCTTAGCCGGTAACTCAAGTCTATAAGCAACAGCTCCAACTCTCTCCGTAATCTCATACGGACCAATGTACCGCGGTCGAAGCTTGCCACGTTTCCCGAAACGCACAATTCCCCTCCATTGTGATAGTTTCAGGAAGACCCAATCGCCAACCTCGAACTCTAAACTCTTCCTCCTCACATCTGCGTAACTCTTCTGCCGATCCTGGGCGATCTTCAGTCGATCCCGGATAACCTGTATGTCCTCCATCGTGGTTTTCACCAAATCAGGACTAATAAGCCAACGCTCCCCCACCTCACTCCAACACAATGGAGTGCGACACTGCTTCCCGTACAGAGCCTCGTACGGTGCCATCTCAATACTGGCCTGATAGCTGTTGTTGTAGGCGAATTCAAGCAAGTGTAACTGCTGATCCCAGTTCCTACGGAACTGCAACACACACGATCTCAGCATATCCTCAAGAGTCTGAATGGTCCGCTCTGATTTCCCATCAGTCTGAGGATGGAAAGCTGTACTAAACCGCAACCTCGTTCCCAATGCTCGCTGTAAAGCCTGCCAAAACTCAGAAGTGAACTGACTATCTCGGTCAGAAACAATGGATACAGGAACACCATGCAAGCGAACAATCTCGGATAAATACAACTTGGCCAATCTGCCCACTGAAATCTTTCCCGGAAGTCCAAGAAAGTGTGCGGATTTCGTCAATCGGTCAACAATAACCCAAATGCCAGTGTTGCCCGCCGAAGTACGCGGCAACTGATAGACGAAATCCATCGTAATGTGCTCCCACTTCCAAACTGGAATCTCAAGTGGCTGTAATTTCCCTGCAGGTTTCTGCCTCTCTGCCTTCACCTGCTGACAGATCAAACATCGACTCACGTACGCGGCAATCTCCCGCTTCATGTTGCGCCACCAATAGTACACTCGAAGTGTACGAAACATCTTCGTACCTCCGGGATGCATCGTATACGCTGAACTGTGGGCCTCGTCAAGAATCTCCTTCTTCAAGTCCTCGTCTCTGGGTACACATAACCTGCCTCTGAACAATAACGTACCGTCGTCGCTCAATCGGAACTCAGTAGGCACACCATTCCGTATCATGGTCTTCTTGCCCAGCAAGTAAGGATCTGAATCCTGTGCCTCTCGTACCTGATCAACCAGTACGGGTCGAATCTGAAAACTGGCCAATAAAGCTCCATCATCATCATACCCAAACACAGCACCTGTAGCTCGAAGCTCGGCTAACATCGATACTCTGGCCACACACATGTGAAACAACGAAGCTCCAGATTTCCGGCTAAGTGCATCTGCCACAACATTGGCCTTCCCCGGATGGTACTCAAACGTACAATCGTAATCGTTGATCAACTCCATCCATCGCCGCTGCCTCATATTCAGATCTGGCTGTGTCCGCAAATAGGTGAGACTCTTGTGGTCAGTGTAAATCTTACACTGAGCACCATACAGGTAATGTCTCCAACTCTTTAACGCTAACACGATAGCGGCTAACTCCAGATCATGTGTCGGATAGTTGACCTCGTGCGGTTTCAGCTGTCTGGAACCATATGCCACGACTCTACCATGCTGCATCAACACGCAGCCAAGGCCCAACTTCGACGTGTCACTGTACACAACAAACTCACCACTGTCATCTGGCAATGTCAGAACCGGTGCGGTAGTCAATCTCTCCTTCAAGAGCAAATAACTCTCCTCGCACGTATCAGACCACTCAAATTTGACGCCCTTCTTCGTCAATCTGGTCAGTGGTGTAGCAATCCGGGAGAAATCCTGTACAAACCGTCGATAATAGCCTGCTAACCCCAAGAAACTACGGATCTCCGGCACAGTAGTGGGTCTACTCCAATTCAGCACGGCCTCGATCTTGTCAGGATCAACACTAACTCCCTCGGCCGAAATCACGTGGCCCAGAAATTTCACACTATCCAACCAGAACTCACACTTGCTAAACTTCACGAACAACTGATGGTCCTGCAAAGTCCGCAACACTGCTCGCAAGCTCTTCCTGTGTTGGCCCACACTCCTGGAATAGATCAGGATATCGTCAATGAATACGATCACGAACTTGTCCAGGAACCGTCTGAACACTCGATTCATCAAGTCCATGAAAGTTGCGGGGGCGTTGGTCAACCCAAACGGCATAACCAAAAACTCATAGTGCCCATACCGCGTCCTGAATGCTGTCCTGGCTACGTCAGAGTCTCGGATCCTCAACTGGTGATATCCGGATCGAAGGTCAATCTTCGAAAAGACTGCTGCTCCCTTCAGCTGATCGAACAAGTCGTCAATCCGTGGCAACGGATACTTGTCCCTCACTGTAATCTGATTCACCTTCCGGTAGTCGATGCACAAACGCATGGACCCGTCCTTCTTCCGCACAAACAACACTGGAGCACCCTACGGAGAAACACTTGGTTGAATGAATCCCTTCTCTAACAACTCCTGAAGCTGAATCTGCAACTCCTTCAACTCCGCAGGTGCCATCCGATAAGGTGTCTGGGAAATCGGTCCAGTACCCGGCAATAACTCAATAGTAAAGTCAATCTCCCGTACAGGGGGTATACTAGGTAACTCCGCTGGAAACACATCCGAAAACTCAGACACAACCTCAATACTACCAAGATCCGGCACTGCAGCTGTAGTGTCCACAACATGAGCTAAGTACGCCACACAACCCTTCTTCATCAACCGATCCGCCCTCATCGCGGAAATCAAACACGGTAGTGAAGTGTTTTTCTCGCCACGAAACAGTATCTCGGGTAACCCTGGTCGTCGAAACGCGACCTCCTTCCTATGGCAGTCAAACATGGCTCAGTGCGACTCTAGGAAGTCCATACCCAAGATCAGATCAAAATCCACAATATCAAGCAGTAACAGATCTACGGCTAAACCATGGCCATCAATAAACACCTCACAATCTCGGTAAACCCAACCGATGCTCACAACCTCACCTGACGGATACAACACTCTCCACAACCCCGGAAGTGGAGATGCAGGTACCGTAGCCAATGATGACAGTCTAAATGATATAAATGAATGTGTAGCGCCCGGATCTAACAATGCAAGTACAGGAATACCAAAAACATGTAACGTACCAATAACGACCTCCGGTGATGATCTACCCTCACGTAGAGTCATAGCATGAACTCTGGCCTGCAAACTGTGCTGGTCGAGCTCCCGTAGTGGCACCTCGCTCAACTCCGGAACTCTGGGCCGCCTGTCCATCACCACCATATAACTGAGGACACTCCTTCGCATAGTGACCCACCTGGCCACAGCGGAAACAAGTGACAGGACCTCGCTGACATGGACCCACATGATGTCGACTGCAGAGACTACACAACGGGTACTCCCTCGGTACTGCAAATGTGCCACCAGTACGCCGAGGATAACTAGAACCGCTGGAACCTGCACTAGCCTGTGGCCGCTGTGGTCGATCTCTCCTCCAAAACGGTCTCCGCCTCGATGTACTAACTGGTGGGCGGTAAGATCCACCGCCTGAGGATGAAGCAGAACCAGAAGTATCAGAACTCTGCCTCTTCGAAGGCCCCTGACTCGGTCCACCCTCCTCCAACTGTCTCGGCTGGTACCTCTGCCTCTGTCTCTCCTGCTCAATGTCCTCGCCTCGGAGTGCAGCACTGACAAACTCATCAAAGTTATTCCGAGGCATCGTAGTCAGTGTCGCCTTGATGTTCAGATTCAATCCCAGCTCAAACCTACGACACTTGGCTTCCTCTGTAGCCACCATATCCCGCGCAAAACGAGACAAACGGGTAAACCGATCCCGATACTCAAGTACAAACAAACTGCCCTGCCTCAAGTTTGTAAACTCCTCGTACTTGCGCTGCTGGGTAGCCTGATTAAAATACCTCCGCATAAACAGATCATGAAACAATGTCCACGGGGTATCCACAGGAACTCTGTCAGTGCTAACCCACCAAAAGTATGCATCACCCTCAAGTAAACCAACTGCGGCTACTGTCATCTGCTCAGGAGTAAACTGCAGACGCTCACAAACACGTTCAATCTGAACCAACCATGCCTCGCATATCTCTGGATCAACTGAACCCGAAAACACAGTAGCACCCGCAGTGCGAGCCTTGACCACAGGGTCAAAACGCTCTTCCAAACGCAGCACTAGCATAAGCAAGTCGCACGTTCGGCGATCCTCATCAGGATCATCATCCCGATCAACACGGGAACCACGTCGAGGAGGCATCCTACTGATACAAGACAAGCATTAGGTACAAGCAGAAAGAACGTAATCATGAAACCGCAGATATTTGAGGACACACAACACCAGAAGTATTGATGAGTACCGCTGGCCAGTCGGGTCATCACTCCAGTCATGCTGTATCAACTCAAATACCCTAAGCGTCACAACTACAAGAGTCTACAGAATCTGACAACCTAATGCTCTGATACCAAGCTGAAAGCACCCAATCCCGATTCAGTTACCTAAACCGGAATCAAACCCTTTCGAAAACACGAACCAACAAAAATTTTCCAAAATTTCGGCAGAGTTTCGTTACTAGCGTGGAATTACCATAACCTGCACGCAGAAAATACACTCATCCTATGCCACAAAAGCCAAACCGTGGGCACCAATCCCATCCGGATTTCTCAATATCAATATAATCAATAATAGTAATCAAACTGTACTATGTATATATATGTGTATCCAAGAAAATCCGTATAAACAAGTATCAGAATGTATCAGAGCGACCTCTAAAGTAAAACATATACAATATATACATCAGTAGGCGAAACAAGAACCTACTGGAAAGCACAGGTAACTCTGATCACTAGCCTCCAAAACCGCGACGTGAAAACACCAAACCTGAACTGCAACTGGGCACGGAAACCGAAAAGCCCAGGGGAAAGACAATAAACACGTTAGAGTGAGTGGACGAAAATAAATGTCTTTCACCAGTTGATATATATGTTTAAAAAAAACATATGCGAGTCCAGGAATATAAAATAATAAGTACACGAGATAAAACTCATACTCCTCCAGGGTACTGAGCATGCAAGTAAAATCCCACGGGGTCACTCATGGACTCCTCCGTGCTAGTACAGTCTGAACCACGGAGTCCTTGACTACCACGTGATTCTAAGCCAGAAATGGCCTCGGTTCCGGGGAATACGCCCCTCACCGGTCTGGTTGGGGAAATGCCCCTCCAGGCGGCCCTCCGTCGGGGATCAGCCGACGAGGCAAGGTGTATCGATACAACAACATAAACAGTTCGATGCAAATGCATGAAACAGCATATAAATATATGTATGCTCGTATACGTATATTCGTATAAATATAATCGTATAACACATGCTCGTAATAAATATAATCTCATATGAAATCTCATGCTCGTAAAACCATAATCATGCTGCATGCTCAAGTTCATAAAACGTATATAAAGACTCGCAATAATTCCGTGAAAATAAATTGTCCACTCACAGGTGAGTAAAACGCGCACTCGCGCTAATCTCGAGGACCGGCGGAAGATCCCTCGCCAGAAGCTCGATCACGATCCCGATCTCGATCTCCTGAATATCCACAAAAACGTAACTGATCAATAACGTAATCCACAACACTGTACTGATGCACGGAAACCAACCATTCCCGGAAATGTGAAATGCCGTACAAAATGAATTACGGAAATCCCGAAACCCCCACTCGAAACTTTGACTGAATATCGGCTAATCAAATCGACCCAAAAACCTCTGTACGATAACCAGGGCGTGATTACGAGAAAAATGACACTAATTACATCAAAATCTGAAAAAGTCAACTCCTCTGCCGTTGACCACCGTTGACCGCCGCCGCCAGCGGCGGCGCGCCGTCAACGGCGAGATTCTCCGGCGGAGAACTTCCAGGTCTCAAGATCTCGATCAGACGAACACCTTTCATAACTGGCTCCCAGGCCAATTTCCACTCCTTCCTTACCAAAACCCCTCGAAACAGAACGGAATCCCAGATTCCGGTGACCCATCGGGTTGTCACCAAACCTCCATCAATTCAAAATCCAACCACATGGGGAGCATCTCTAGGTCAAGGGGATGAAAACCCCTAACCTCTCCGCCACCGTGGCTCGCCGGAACCACCTCAACCGACACCGGCGATATACCTAACTTCGGCCCGATTCGAACTCAACAAAAACACCATCAATTCTTTCCAAACCAAGCACCATCATACTCGAAATCAGAGGAGGAAGCGAACTGTACCTGTCCCGTGGCCGATGGTGGCCGAAAAACGGTGGTCGGACGGTGGTGCTGAAACGGGAAAGTCTCCCCCTCTGGCCAATGGTCAAACTTGCCAAAAACGGAAAGTCAATGTCTGGTCAACGCCTGAAATAAGTAAGACTTTTGTGGTCGGTGAAGATCTTACACTGTGGTCCATACAGGTATTGTCTCAAACTCTTCAACGCTAACACAATAGCGGCTAACTCCAAATCATGCGTAAGATAGTTGACCTCATGTGGTTTTAACTACCTGGATCCATAGGCTACAACTCTACCATGCTGCATCAACACACAGCCAAGTCCCAACTTCGTCGCCTCACTGTACACAACAAACTCACCACTGTCATCTGGCAATGTCAGAACCGGTGCGGTAGTCAATCTCCGGTACAGTAGTGGGTCTACTCCAGTTCAGGATCAACGACCACTGACTCCCTCGGCCGAAATCACATGGCCCAGAAACTTCACACTATCTAACAAGAACTCACACTTGCTAAACTTCGCGAACAACTGATGGTCCCGCAAAATCCGCAACACTGCTCGCAAATGCTTCTTGTGCTGGCCAACACTCCTGGAATAGATCAAAATATCGTCAATGAATACAATCACGAACTTGTCCAGGAACCGTCTGAACACCCGATTCATCAAGTCCATGAAAGCTGCGGTGGCGTTGGTCAACCCAAACGGCATAACCAAAACCTCATAGTGCCCATACCGCGTCCTGAATGCTGTAAGACACATCCAACTCTTGTCCATCCTGAAAATTATAACTGCATGTATATATACCCATGATCTTATTAATTAAAATTTCATAGCTAGATATATATATATATCTATATATATCGATATTCAAACTATAATTAAATTACATAATTTAATTATTCGATCTAGCGTACTTGATCCCTAACTAGCTAGCTAGCTAGCTAATTAATTACAATACTGATCGAGCTAATCCCCGCCATTTTCACCTTTGGCGCCAACAATGAGAGGTAAAATTAGCAGGGATTAAAAACCGCGAAATTTAATAACCCAAACCCCAAAAAACACTCATTTCGCGCCAAATCTTAATCCCATATAATACCCAACCCCCGCCCAAAGACTCATTTTTTCCCCTCTCTCTCCCTCTCCCTCTCTCCCGGCCCTCTCCATCTGTCTCTCTCCCCCCCCCCCCCCAATCAAACCACCCACGTACCATATATCATCACCATCACAATAATAATCACAACATATATTATATATATACCCATGCATAATTAATAATCAACATTAATCCTATAATTAATAATCACAATATATATATATAATCAATTACGTACTACGTACTCCAACTCAACTAGCAATCACGTACTCAAAATCAACCATCAATTACTCAAACACAACAATCAATTAACTCTGATCCATCAATCGATCCATTCAAAATCAACATCATATCATATCAACAATCGATTAATTAACACGTACACACACATATATATATATATACGTACGTACGTATATATAATGAATCACGATCGCGAACTCATTCTTCACAGTTTTCGACATCACCCAAAGATTTCTGAGCATTTTCAGTTTTCGCGGGAGATTTATTTTGAATCACAGATCGAGCTGCTGCCCAGATTGGATCTGAAATAAGAAACTATAGCCGACGATACCAATAACTCGTCGGTTATAGTCTGAAAAAAATCATCGGCCTTAATCGAAAACTATACCCGACGACTTTTCGGCCACTATAACCGACGACAAGATTATCTAGTCGGAAAAAAAAACTATGTCCGACGAGATAATCCTCTCATCGGTTATAGTTAACTATACCCGACGAGAACCCTTGTCGTCGGTCGTTTTTTGGGAATCTCGTCGGGTATAGTGATTCTTCTGGTAGTGCCGAATCGTTCTCCCTCAAATCTCCATCATTCACAAAATTCTAAACACAAACAAATTCAAAATCAAAGGAGGAAGACAACTGTACCCTTCTCGTAGCCAGAGGTGGCCGGAAAACTCAAATCGGCCGGCGAGACCAAACGGGAAAGTTCCCCCTTTCGTGGTTAACGGTCAACTTTCTAATTTTGGAAAGTCAATGCTCGGTCAACGTCAAACGTTGTTTTGCGACTATTTTACGACTATTTCTGATATTTATACTCGCGCCTCGGGTCGATCGACGATTCGAAATGGATAATCATCACGATTCGGATAAACACGAAACAATCGGATAAACTCGTCGAAAACCAAAACTTCAAATAATCATATTATATTCCTCGTTTATCAGAAAAATCATCTGGAACCGCCCTCGAGCTCGACATCACGTACTCTACACTTTCCGTGAAGACATTCAACACAAATTCTCGGCCAAAAACATAGTAGCGAATAGAATCGACAAACCACACATTTATCGAAAAACTGTGACTAAGCATAATCTCGTGAATCGTGCCAAATATTCTACTGATTCTGGTTCGGGTCGTCACATCTAATCATATTATATTCCTCGGTCATCGGAAAAATCATCCGGAACCGCCCACAAACTCGAAATCACGTGTACTACAACTCTCGAGAAGAGACTCAACTCAAATTCTCAGCCGATATTTAAGTCGTAAACAAAACCAGCAAACCACACAATAATCGATAAACCGCGATTACACACTAACTCGTGGATTACACTGATTACTCTACTGATTCTGGTTTGGGTCGTCACAGAATCTCTCAACTCTGGTCCAGAGGAATCTCTCAACTTTGGTCAGACTACTGGTGATCAGCCGAGTAGGCGAAGCATCGATGCAAGTATGCCATCACCATAAAAATATAAAATAATACCTCCGAAAATAATAAATAATCTCAACATCGTATATAAATAAATACGAAAAAATCACGAACTCGCAACGACTGTGAAAATATAAAAGTCCACTCACAGATGAGCGTAACGCGATACGCGTTAATCTAGCGATCCGGCGGAAAATTTCCCGCCAAACGAACGATCACAATCCCCTAGATAATCATAAAATCCACTGCTCAAAAATATAACTTGAAACCTCGAATCACATCCCGAGAAACAACCGTTCCCGGAAACATATAATTCAATATTGACGAAATCGTCAAAATCCGATAATCACACCATAAAACCTCGCTATAATTTCTGATGCTCAATTCGAAAAATAAACCTCACAACTGCAATCGGTGCGCGATTCTGAGCGAAACAACATACAACTCGTTGAAAAGCAAGTCGCCGAAAAAGTCGCCCGTCGCCGCTGTCGCTGGCCGCCGAAAAATCATACTGGCCCAGAAAAATGCAATCTACACATGGATTTGAAGATCTCGACATTTCCAACAACTTTCCAGTTCAAAGTTAAGGCCAATTTTGACCGGAAAAAGTCCAAAACTCACCTCAAAGTTACAAACCATTGCCGGAATTTAAAACCCACCGATCTCCTTCCTCTGGCCACGGCAACCCTCAAGACCACTTCCAATAGCTTCCTCTCCTCATGGCTAACAAAACCCATCAAAGAGGAGCCACCATCTCGGCCTCCACGCGGTCACCCGAAGTCGATGAAAACTGGCCAGAATTTCGTGAACTTTGCCGATTCAATTCTTCCTCCTCCGGCCACCTCAAGGGTCCATCCACCTCTCAAATCGAAGAGGGCCACGAGCCTAACAAATTCCATGAAGGGACCCCGGCCCACCGTGGCCGGAATCGGCCTCCACGGCGGCACAAAGTCCACGGCCCAACGAAGCAAAACGGTTGCCTCCTTGACCCATGGTCAACGCGGGTCAAGGCCTAGTTTCGCTTTATGAAAAGTTTCCAAATTCCTCACGTATTCGCCCGTATTTATACCGTACACGTATCGAATCCTAAACGGATAAATACGACATAATCTAACGGTCGAATATATTCACAACTTATTCCTCGTAACTCGGAATAATCCTCTGAAAGTTCCCACGAGCTCCAAATTAAATTCTCTACAACTTTCGTGAAGGATCCCAAATCAAATTGTTGCCCGATAATTTAGTCGTTAACGAAGCCGCTATATTAATCAATTACGTCAAAATCGCAACTAATCGCAAAACTCGCAAATCAAGTCGATAACCATTCCAATTTCGGTTCGGGTCGATCGACGGTCCAAAACGGATCACAATCACTATTCGGATAAACTCGAATACGAACGAATAAACTCGACGATATTCCAAAATTTCAAATATTCATATTATATTCCTCGGTCTTCGAAATAATAATCCGAAACCGCCCACGAACTCGAAATCACACGTACAACAACTCTCGAGAAGAGACTCAACTCAAATTCTCGGCCAATAACTAAGTCGTGATCAAAACCGGCAATTCAATCAATTTACGGAAAACAGCGATTACGCACAAGCTCGTGGATTAATCCGATTACACTACTGATTCTGTTCCGGGTCGTCACAAGGTCTTATGGCAGAATCATTTAGTAGAAGTAGCCACTTGGGAGACCGAGCAGCATATGCGGGAGCAGTATCCTCATTTGTTCACCTAGCAGGTACGCAAATTTTGAGGTCGAAATTTTTGTAAGGGGGCTAGATTTGTGACGACCCGAACCGGAATTATAATAGTAATCGGCTTAATCTACGAGTTTCACGAGTAATTGAAGTTAATCTGAAAGGACCCAACCTCAATTTAGTTTCCTAAACCGGAATCAAACCCCTTTTGAAAACACCAACCAACAAAAACCATAAAAATTTCGGCAGAGTAATGCTACTAACGCAGAATTTCCATTAACCTGCACCCGGAAAATACACTTCATCCTATGCCACAAAAATCAAACCGTGGGCACCAATCCCATCCGGATTTCTCAATATCATAACAGTAATGTAAAGTAATAAATAAAACTATACTTTACAGAAATCCGGGGAAAAATCTTATAATAATATAACATAAGAATACTCATAGCAACTTCTAGTATATATATACAAATAGTAGGTCAAACCACGACGTGCGACACCAGAGTCCGAACTGTAAACTGGGCACGGAAACCGAAAAGCCCAGGGGAAAGGCAATAAAATTGTTACAGTGAGTGGACGAAAATAAACATATGCCTTTCACCAATTTCATATACAATATATAAGTATAGCGAGTTCGGAAAATATATATGGAGGTGCAAGGAGAATCTCTCAAGCCCGGCGGTGATAGGCTAGGGGAATCTCTCAACCTCGGCGGCATAACAGGGGAATCTCTCAACCCTGCCCAGAGGAATCACTCAACTCTGGTCAGACTACCGATGATCAGCCGAGTAGCCAAAGCATCGATACAAGTATGCCATCACCATAAAAATATAAAATAATACCTCCGAAAATAATAAATAATCTCAATATTGTATATAAATAACTACGGAAAATCACGAACTCGCAACGACTGTGAAAATATAAAAGTGTCCACTCACACGTGAGCGTAACGCAATACGCGTTAATCCCGTGATCCGGCGGAAAATCCCTCACCAAACGAATGATCACGAACTCCTGGATAATCATAAAATCCACTGCTCAAAATCACAACTCAAAACCTCGTATCACATGACGAGAAACAACCGTTCCCGGAAACATATAATTCAACATTGACGAAATCGTCAAAAATCCGATAATCACACCATAAAACCTCGTACCACTGCGATCGGTGCGCGATTCCGAGCGAAACGACATATAACTCGTAGAAAAACACGTCGCCGGAAAAGTCGCTGCCGTCGCCGCTGCTGCCAGCCGCCGGAAAATCAAACCAGCCCAGAAATTTGCAACCTACATATGGATTTGAAGATCTCGAAATTTGCAACAACTTCCCAGTACAAAGTTAAGGCCAATTTTGATCGGAAAACCTCTAAAACTCACCTCAAAATTCCAAACCCTTACCGGAATTTCAAACCGATCGATCTCTCTCCTCCGGCCACGGAAACCTCCCAATCCACTTGCAATAGCTTCCTCTCCTCATGGCTAACAAAACCCCAAAAAGAGGAGCCACCAACTCGGCCGGAAAAGCCACCTCCAACCATTGCGTAATTCGCCAGAAAAATACCAAACTTTGCCGCTTCGATTCTCCCTCTTCCGGCCACCTCACGGGTCGATCCACCTCTCAACTTGAAGAGGGCCATGAGCCCATCAAATTCCGTGAAGGGACCCCAGCCAACCGTGGCCGGAATCGGCCTCCACGGCGGCAAAACAGGCAAACGGGTTGCCTCCTTGACCCGTGGTCAACGCGGGTCAAGGCCCAATTCCTGATTTGGAAACTTTCCAAAAATACGACAATATCCGACGCCCGAAAATATTCATAACTTATTCCTCGTAACTCGGAAAAATCCTCCGGAAGTTCCCACGAGCTCGAAATTAAATTTTCTACAACTTCCGCGAAGGATCCCAAATCAAATTTTTGCCCGCTAATTTAGTCGCAAATGAAGCCGCCATATTAACCGATTACGACAAAATAGCGACTAATCGCGAAACTCGCAAATCAAGTCGATAACCATTCCAATTTCGGTTCAGGTCGATCAACGGTCCAATACGGATCACAATCACGATTCGGATAGACTCGAATACAAATGGATAAACTCGACGATATTCCAAACTTTCAAATATTCATATTGTATTCCTCGATCGTCGAAATAATAATCTGGAACCGCCCACGAACTCGAAATCACGCCTACAACAATTCTCGAGAAGAGACTCAACTCAAATTCTCGGCCAATAATTAAGTCGTGATCAAGACCGGCAATTCAATCAATTTACGGAAGACTGGGATTACGCGTAAGCTCGTGGATTAAGCCGATTACACTACTGATTCTGTTCCGGGTCGTCACATAATCGTAATATTTGGATATACAACTTCGTTCACGACTTAATTTTCGGACACGAATTTGATTTGGGTTTGTTCATGGGAAATGTAGAGAATTTTATTTCGAGTTTGTGGGAGCTTTCCGAGAATTTTTTAGATAATAGAGGGAAATAAATGAATATTTAAAATTATCGCCGAGTTAGTCATGTTTATCCGTTTGAGTTTGAGTTATCCAAATTACTGATAGAGTTGATTCGCGACGTATAAATAGCCGGATAGTCGTAAAGTTATCGAAAAAGTGCGAAAATGGGCTGTTTGACCGAGATGACTGAGCTGGGCCGTGTTGACCGAGTCAACCCGTGTTGACTCAGTGAGTCGTGAACTCGCCGTGGTGGTGGCTGCCGGAATACGGCGCGGTTTCCGGAGTTTAAGGTATGGTTTTGAAGCTCTTCCTTTGGGCTTTCGTTTGATATATATAGTGTGATTTGGTCGCGGTTTGCTTGGAGAATTTTGAGGAGGAATTTGGACGGAATCGGGTTTAACGGTGGGTGGTGCTCCGGCGTTTTTCCGGTGAGTTGTTGGGTTGGAACAGGTTGGGCTCGAGCCAAGAGTGAAAACCCCCTTGGTTTGAAGCATTTTGGTGGCGTATCCGTGCCGGAATCGGCCGGGAAAGTTTTCCAGCGATTCTTGGCCGTGGAGCTTTCAATCTGTTTTTGGAAGGGTTGCCGGTGGAATTGAAGATTGGTGAAGAAGAGTTTTAATCTTGGTTTGAGGAGAGGAAGCTGTGGTGGTCTTGGTCGCCGGAAAATCTCTCCAATGACGGCGCGCGGCGGTCAACGGCGGAGCTCCAGTGAGGCGTTGACTTTTTTGATTTTGTCAAGTTTTATGCCGTTTTGCTCATAATCGCTCCCCGATCGTCGCATTGAGGTTTTCGAGTTGATTTGGGTGGTGGATTTTAAGACGAGGGTTTATGTGGAGTATTTTGAGATTTTCGGCGATTCTTTTGTTATCCGAGTTGTTTATTTCCGAAAATGGTTAGTTTCCGAGGTGTGGTTCAGAGAATTGAATTGTGATTTTGATCAGTGATATTTTGTGATCATTCAAGGGATTGAGATCATACGCTTGGCGAGGGATCTTCCGCCGGATCTCGGGATCAGTATGCCTACGCACTGTGCTTATCTGTGAGTGGACATTTATTTACACTGTCGTAGCGAGTTCTTGGTTTTGAGAATTTATTTACAGTACAGTATTGAGATTATTTATTGTTTTGGAGGTATTGTTTTATGTTTTATTGGTGATGGCATTTACTTAGCATCGATGCATTTACTACTCGAGTGATCACTGGTAGTCCAGTTCCAGGCTTGAGAGATTCGCCTGATGTGCCCACTAGGCTTGAGAGATTCGCCTACTCTATCACCGTCAGGCTTGAGAGATTCGCCCGACACCTCCATTTATTTTAAAGAACTCGAATTATTTTTATGTTATGTAAATGGTGAAAGGCATATGTTTATTTTCGTCCACTCATTCTAACGATTTTATTTGGCTTTCCCCTGGACTTTTCAGTTTCCGTGCCTAGTTTGCAGTTCGGATTCTGGTGTTGCACGTCGCAGTCAGAGGCTTAGTGTTCGAGCTACCTTTCTTTCTCAGTATGTTTCTTGTTTAGCCTACTGCTGTGTATTTATGTATATATACTAGAGGTCGCTCTGAATACTCTGATGTTTATATTTTCATATGATTTTCCCGGATTTCTGTAAAGTTACAGTTTTTGTTATTATTTTATATTATGATATGATTTTGAGAAATCTGGATGGGATTGGTGCCCACGGTTTGGCTTTTGTGGCATAGGATGAAGTGTCTTTTCGGGTGCAGGTTAATGGTAATTCTGCGATATAGTGAAACTCTACCGAAATTTCTATGGTTTTTGAAAGTTCGTGTCTTCAGAAGGGGTTTGATTCCGGTTTAGGAAACTAAATCGGGGTTGGGTCCTTTCATTAGGTTTTGAATAAAGGACATGAATAAAGGAGGTTGAAATGAATAAAGGAAACTAAATCGGGGTTGGGTGCTTTATTAGGTTTTCACTAGGAAATATGGTATTTTCCTATTTTGACTAGGATTCCTACTCGAATTAGGAATGTAAATGGTTCGAGATTTCCAGAAGTTTTGCAGAGCTGAAAAATGAAGTTTCCTAAATCAACTAAGAATGACGTGGCAGAATGTTCCGGAACGTGCAAAATGATTCAGAAATGGTCTTCACAAAAGTTACCAAAATGATGTGGAAAAATAGTTTCTCAAATGAAGAATGAAGACATTTCTCCTACTCGGACCAAGAAAGAGCAAGATATGGCGGAATCAAGAAAGAAGATGGCCGAAAATATGAGTATCAAGAATATCAAGTGTATCTCAAAAGTGTCTTATTTGAAGATCAAAATATCCTACAAAATATGGTAGGATCGGCCGACATGACATGGAGAAGAAGGAATACAAGATATGGAAAGATAGAGATTTTCCTACTCTTAGTAGGAAGAGGTAAATGTGCCTACCAGCTCATCCAACTTCAAGATATCACCGAATTCGCAAATCAACTCCAAATATAGTGATCATATATGGCTTCAGAAATCTCTTGAAGTCCTGTTTCCAACGAGTACAGGATCATAATTTTCTGAGCTCTACAACTCCCAGAATACTCGTTTCAAGACAGACTGGAAGATTTACCTGGGTATACTAGGAAAACCTAGTTTGGAGAGGACAGATGCAAAGGGCTCAGCTCCTTATTCATCATCACCCATCTTAGAAGCCAAAGCTCTGTAGAAAAAACCTCTCCTCCACAAAGAAGTCGTTCAACCTCTCCAAGGCTGAAGTACTTCATCCTCCAAAAGTCTCTGATCACTCACAATACGTGAAGTCCCTTGTGAGTGTGATCCATCTCCCTAGAAAGCATTGAAGCACTTGAGATTACAGTGTTGTTCACCGATTAAAAGTGTAACAATAACCGTCTATTTTTATTCTTTTACCTTGTATTGGATTGTTTCGGTTATTTGATGAAGACTAAAGTTTAGTTTTTGGCTATATGTTTGTTTTCTCTTAAAAAATTCCGTGTGTTTGTGATTCATAGTCTTATGCATGTGTTTGATTTAATCATAATGCTTCGAGTCCTTGCTTTTGATGAAAGGCGAAGTCCCTCTCTTTTGCAGGTTTTGATAATCACTTATAACTATTGTTTTGGGTGTTTAGACGTGAAGATGCACTTCTATTCAATAAATCAAGCATGTGTTTTTAGTTTTGAGTCATGGATTTCGTTGTTTTCTAGAGTCTTCAAGCATGAAAAAGGCTAGGTAACTAGGCAGGATGATCACTTGTAAATAATAGATTAGTGTTTTGTTTTCGGATCAAGCATGTTTAGAGTCTAGGTTTCTTTATTGTTTGCTTGTCTATGAGTAAATCATGTTAGAATTTTAGGTTCTTGATATGGCAGCCATGTTTTAGCCTTATTTTTTGTAGAAAATAAAATCAATCTTCAAAACCCTCATTTAACCATAGCGTAGTCATGCATGCACCATCAATCTTCAGTTAAAGAACGATACCCTACTTACTAATGCTGCATCTGTGACAACCCGAACTGGAAATGGTATATTTATCGGCTTGATTTGCGAGCTTCGCGAATAGTCGTGATTTTGTCGTAATTGGTTAATGGCGGGCTTGTTAACGACTAAATTATTGGGCAAGAATTTGATTTGAGTTCCTTCACGAAATTTGTAGAGACTTTAATTTTGACTTCGTAGGAATTTCCGGAGGATTATTTCGAGTGACGAGGAATAAGTTATGAATATTTTTGGCCGTTGAATTTTGTCGTATTTATCCGTTTAGTTTCTATACGTGTACGGTATAAATATGGAAGGAGTACGTGACGAATTAGGAAACTTTCTAATTTTGGAAACTGGGTGTTGAGCCGTGTTGACCCGTGGGTGGTTTTGACCCTTTTCGGGCCGTGGGTTCTTCCCCGTCGTTGAGCTCGATTCCGGCCTCTTTTGGCCGTTGTGTCTTCATGAAAGTTGTTGGGCTTGAGCTCCTCTTTCTTTTTATAGGTCATTCACTCAATTTGGTTTCCGGATGAAGAAGTTATGGCTTGTCAAAGTTTGGGAATTTCGATGATATTTCGGCGAGTTTTGGCGACGATGGTGGCGGCGGAGGTGGCCGAGTTGGGGGTCAACTTGTTAGGGGTTTTGTAGCCCTTGGGGAGAGGAAACTTTAAGAAGTGGTCATGCACCATGCCGTGGACGGAGGAGGGAGATCAGAGTTAATGAATTCCGGCGAGGGTTTTCGACTTCAAGGTGAGATTTGAACCTTTTCCGGTCAAAATTGGGCTTAACTTTGAACTAGAAAGTTATTGGAAATGTCGAGATCTTCAAATCGGTATGTAGGTTGAAATTTTTTGGGCCGAAGGAATTTTCCGACGGCGGTTTTCCGACCGAGGTGTTTTTCGACAAGTTTTATGTCATTTTGCTCAGAATCGCTCACCGATTGCAGTGGTGAGGTTTATATTTGGAATTGAGCATCGAAATTTGTGACGAGATTTTATAGTGTGTTTATTGGATTTTTGACGATTTCGTCGATATTCGAGTTACATGTTTTCGGGAAGGGTTGGTTCTCGAGAGGTGGTTAAGGGTTTTGAATTGTGATTTTGAACAGTTGTATTTATGATTATTCAGGAGATCGTGATCGTTCGCTTGACGAGGTATTTTCCGCCGGATCACAGGATTAACGCGTTTTGCGTCTTACTTATCTATGAGTGGATATTATTTTCACTGTCGTAGCGAGTTCTTGGTTTCAGCATTTATTTCCAATACAGTATTGAAATTATTTATTGTTTTTGGAGGTATTGTTTTATGTTTTATTGGTGATGGCATTTACTTAGCATCGATGCATTGACTACTCGGCTGATCACCGGTAGTCCAGTTCCAAGGTTGAGAGATTCCCCTGATGTGCCCACTAGGCTTGAGAGATTCACCTAGTCTATCATCGTCGGACTTGAGAGATTCGCCTGACACCTCCATTTATTTTAAGAAATCGCATTATCTTTATGATTATGTAAATGGTGAAAGGCATATGTTTATTTTCGTCCACTCACTCTAACGATTTTATTTTCCTTTCCCCTGGGATTTTCGGTTTTCGTGCCCAGTTTGCAGTTCGGATTCTGGTGTCGCACGTTGCAGTTGGAGGCGATGGGATTGGTGCCCACGGTTTGGCTTTTGTGCCATAGGATGAAGTGTGTTTTCGGGAGCAGGTTAATGGTAATTCTGCGATATAGTGAAACTCTGCCGAAATTTCTATGGTTTTCGAAAGTTCGTGTTTTCAGAAAGGGTTTGATTCCGGTTTAGGAAACTAAATCGGGGTTGGGTCCTTTTGACATCTTACAAAAAAGGGTATAAATTGCATCGTGTCTTAATTAATTGTTAAGTGTTTAATTTAGTAGTTAGTTTTGGCATGATCAGATTCTCATTGCAGGTGTCATTATTGATTATTAGGTCTCTGGTGATGGCGCTGATATATGTAACCATTGTGCTGCCTACTTTTGGTTAGATAAAGCATTACAGAAAAATAAATATAACCAATTTATAATATCAGTTTTAAATTCTATGTTTTCTTTTACATCTATGGGACCTAAAATTGAGCATGACATAAAAAATGGACGAGCTCCATATGTGTTTAAAATATGTGGTCAAATACATCATTTGATGAGTTCAGTTTTACCTTTAAAAGGATAATCTCCTAAATATGCTCAGTTATATGTATATGACACTCAAAATGAGATTTCAAATCGCATGACTGTTGTTGAATAATGCAAATAACAAGATTGATGTTGATATTGTAAAAGGATTGATAGAATTATTAGATGAATGTAATGAAATGACAAAAGTGTATTGATCTACAAGAGATGATTTTGAGAGTTGTTCGTTGCCCAACTTTTATGTGACTACTTGATCGTAAAAAGAATGGCAACAAACAATATGAATTACCTTCTGGTCCTAAAATTAGTGGATTAATTGTGGGTGATATAGGTGAGTTTAATTCTAATTCTAATAGAGATATAACTATACGATCTAACGAAGGGCCACATAAGCGAATCTCTAAAATTCATCCAAAACTTGTGTCATTACAATATTTGTTTCTTTTTCCATATGGAGAAGATGAATTTAAAATTAATATAAATTGAAAGTTAACGCCAGGTGATAGTGATGATATGTCGTGTTGGAAATCGTAGTCGGAAATCGTGTTGGAAATCGTAGTCGGAAATCGTAGTCGGAAATTGTCAAAAGAAATTGTAGTCGGAAATCATAGTCGGAAATTGTAGTCGGAAATTGTAGTCAGAAATCGTGTTGGAAATCGTGTTGGAAATCGTAGTCCGAAATCGTAGTCAAAAATTGTAGTTATATATGGTCGGAAATGTTGTCGGAAATTATTTAGTCGGAAATTGGTCGGAAATAGGTCGATCGGATAATCTTCGGGAAATAATAACATTACCAACGAGTTGATAAGCATGATGTATGCAAAGTGTATATGTGATGTATATATATGTGGAAAATTGAAAGCCGGAAATGATGTATGTATATATGTTAAGTTAGGTGATATAGTTGTTAATTTAACGTATAATAGGTGAGAAATCGGAATCGGAATTTAACGTGTTTGGAGTAAGGTGATATAGTTGTTAATTTAACGTATAAATTAAGGTGAAATATCGGAATCAGAACAGTTTGGAACCAGAACGGTTTTAAACCGGAACCGTTTGGCACCGAAACTGTTTGTAATCGGAACCGTTTGAAACCTAACGGTTCCAGTTCCAAACGGTTCCAGGTTCAAACGGTTCCGGTTCCAAACCGTTCCGGTTCCGATTTGTTATAGAACTGAAACGGTTTGGAACCGGAACGCTTTGGAACCGGAACTGTTTGTAACCGGAACCGTTTGTAACATAACGGTTCCAGTTCCAAACGGTTCCAGGTTCAAACGGTTCCAAACCGTTCCGGTTCCGATTTGTTATAGAACCGAAACGGTTTGGAACTAGAACCGTTTGGAACCGGAACGGTTTGGAACCAGAACTGTTTGTAACCGGAACCGTTTGTAACCGGAACCGTTTGTAACATAACGGTTCCAGTTCCAAAAGGTTCCAGGTTCAAACGGTTCCGGTTCCAAACCGTTCCGGTTCCGATTTGTTATAGAACTGAATCCTTATGACTATTACGGTGTCTAGGAGGTTTTGCGGCAAATTGACTTCGGAGAGGTTCCCGAAATAGTGGAGGGAGCAGTAGTCAAGCTTCCTCCTCACCCGCAGTTAGCAACACGTGCAGTGGGCCAATGATGAATACTCGCACGAGAGCCTTGCTAGATGCGCGAGCTGAGGAGGAAGCTGCACGATCAAGAGCCGTGCAACCGGAAGTCCAGCCTCGAGTCTCAGTCAGCAGACGCTCAGTCAGCAGACGTCCCTCCGGTGGCAGACAGTCAGACGAGTGATAGTCAACGGGGGCATCAGAAACTCCCTCAATCCGAATGCCCCATATTCGCCCGGTGCCTACTCCCGTTTCACGGGAATCATCTGAGGCACATTGTGGAGCTGGCGCCTCATCGTCCAGGCCTCGTCTATCTCCGCCGTCCGGTCTCTTCCTACCCGACGAGATTCCTGTCATCCCTGAGTTTGATGATAGGGGGATGCCTGTTTATGTTGAAGGACAGCCGGAGTTCCTGAGCATGGAGGAAGCGTATAACTTCATCCCGTTCGACCCCGTGTATCTTTGGAGTGTGAGGTGCACCAACCAACAAACGGACGATGCAGGTATATTTTATTTAACATCAGATTGATTACTTAATTATTACTTAAGACTTACAATAGGTTCAATTAATGATATCCATTTGTTGACATTGTATTATTAGGCAATTTCGTTAATGGGACTGGAAAACGGAAAGGGGCTAAAGGCACCTGCACCGGGAAGAGACTTGAGCAGGCCACCGGGGGAAGGAAAACGCCCATAAGGGCCAATGAGGATGGCGAGGTGATCGAGGCATTTGACACCACGCGAAAATATGTCATCATGGCCGGTGCGATCGTACGGGACAAGGTCCCAATGCTTTGGCCAGATTGGGAATCTGTGCCCATCTACGTGAAGATGCAAGTGCATAATGCACTGAGTGTGAGTCAAATCGTATTTTCATTACGTAAATTTTACATTTATTAATTAAGTCCGAATAAATATATAATTTTACCTTTTATATATTCATATTGCAGGTGTGTTTTGACGTGGATGAAGTTCTTATTCACACGTGGGTAGAGCGTCAACTACATATGAGGTGATGTGCTTTGAGTTATTTGAGTATATATCGAGTTAGATTTTTTTTTATCAACTGTTTTAATATCTCTAACTTTTTTTCCTTGTTTTAATATAGGTATAAAGAGTGGAAGAACGAGCTTTCTTCCCATTACACTGTATACAAGGAGCTAGGCCGAGGTTCTACCCCTAGCGAATTCCGGTTTAGGGAGTACGAGTGGCTGTGGCTGATAGCCCACTTCAAGCACCCCAAAGCTCAGGTATGCATCCTGAATATATCTTACAAGCCTAATGTATCGTATCACATTGAAATAGTTAGTTACTAATTTTTTTTCATATGTTTATCAAACAAGGCGATTTCGAAGACGAACCGGGCGAATAGATTGAAAAACACCAGGGCCCATCATGCAGGTTCACTCAACTATTTGGGTTGGTCAACTAAGGCGGAGCAACAACAAGAAGTGAACCCGTTGGTGTATATTCATCAGAAGTTCTATCCGCAGTGCCCTGACGAAGCGGTAAGTCTTTCGCCTCTCCATGTGTTAATAAAACTATTTTTCGATATTAATTTATTTTGTTAGCTAATACGTTATTCATTTTCGCTTTTTAATTAGGCGAGAGTGGAGGAGGCGACCGCAGAAGTGACCATGAATATAGCTCGGACTAACCATCCTGACTGCTCCGAGGAAGAAGTCACCCAGTATGCCTCTCAGATCGATCCGCTTGATCGCCCTATAGCGGCTCAGATCATGGCAAAAATGTGCGGGACTGGAAAGAATACCTACTACTGTAGGGGAATGGGCTCGGCGGGCGGATGAGTATTGAAGAACACTTCAGAATACTCTACCGGGTCAAGAAGTTCAACTTCTAGTCGTAACCTCGCAGCGGAGCTTCAGAGAACGCGGAGGGAGTTGGAGGAGCAAAAGAGGCACGCAGCCGAGCAGCAGGCAATCAGAGATGCCGAGTACCAAAACATGGTCCAGCAGCAGGCAATCAGAGATGCCGAGTACCAAAAACTGGTCCAGACTCAGACACAGATGTTTACATGGATGCGGACGATGTACGAGGCTCAGACTACCGGACAACCGTTCCCCACACCTCCCCCGGTCCCTCCGTTCCCTAGTTATCCACCACCACCACCGCACCAGTCAACGCCAGAGCAAGACCAGGGTAGTCACCAGAATTCAAATGAGTACATGGATTACTTCGACCCTGACCCGCAAGTTCCTCGACCCTGACGTGTAGTTGTAGTTAATTTTCGTATCGTCGTTGCTATTTGTACTGTACGTTGGACATTTATGTGTACTGTTGAACTTGTATGATTGTACGGTTTATGTTTTTCAATGCAGGTTCTAGAATTGGGCCTAATCCAGAACCGTGTTTTTTTTTCAAAATTTTTCCAAGCATTGCCGGCGACATGGACCTAAGTCGCCGGCAATGTCTTCAAATTCTGGCCACGGCGGCGCTGACATTGCCGGCGACTCAAGTCGCCGGTGATGTTTAGGACATTACCGACGACGGCGTTTCCCGTCGCCGGCAATGCTATCTCCGGCGGGAAATTTCCGGCGACGGCATTGCCGGCGACAAGTCGTCGGTAATGTCAATTCCGACGAAAAAAAAAACAGGGCCAGAATAAGTCGCCGGCAATGTCTCTTAATGTGGTAGTGATGCTCCGATTTAGTGATTAAGAGATGTATCCCAGATAGTGAATTTAAGCCTATTCTAGACTTTTGTCACAATGAAGCATGCGGGGGACATTTTGGTTCAAGGAGGACAGCCCTTAAGATTTGAGATTGCGGTTTCTTTTGGCCTAGTTTATTTCGAGATGCTCATGTATTTTGTGCTGCATGTGATAAGTGCCAGAGATACGGTAATTTAGGACCTAGAGATCAGATGCCACAACACTACATATTTAATGTCGAGATTTTTGATGTCTGGGGTATTGATTTCATGGGACCATTTCCTCCCTCCAATGGTTATACGTATATTTTACTCGCAGTAGATTATGTTTCGAAATGGGTGGAGGCAAAGGCCACCCGTACTAATGATTCGCGAGTTGTTGCAGATTTCCTACGAACTAACATTTTTAGTAGATTTGGAATGCCACGAGTTCTAATTAGCGATGGAGGAAGTCATTTTTGCAACCGCACGGTGGAAGCATTGATGAGGAAGTATGGCGTAAGACACAAGGTTTCCACACCATACCACCCTCAAACAAATGGAATGGCTGAAGTTTCCAACCGTGAGATCAAGAAGATTTTGGAACGAACCGTCCGCCCAAACCGGAAAGATTGGAGTCAGTGCTTAGATGATGCATTGTGGGCTTACAGGACTGCCTACAAGACCCCCATTGGTATGTCACCTTTTCGATTAATTTATGGGAAAACGTGCCATCTTCCGGTTGAATTGGAGCACAAGGCATGGTGGGCCGTGAAGAAATTCAACATCGATCGAGATGCAGCAGGTTTGCATTGAAAGCTACAACTTTGTGAACCTGAAGAGATCAGAAATAATGCTTTCGACAATGCGTGGATTTACAAAGAGAAGACGAAAAAGATCCATGATAAGATGATTCGCGAGAAGAGTTTTGAAGTTGGGCAGAAAGTATTGCTTTTCAATTCAAGACTTAAGCTCTCTCTGGGAAAGCTTCGCTCTCGATGGATGGGGCCAGTCATAGTTGCTCAAATTATGCCTCATGGAGCAGTTCTCATTCGATCAATAGACAAGGGCAGTGAGTTCAAAGTAAATGGCCATCGCTTGAAGCCCTATTTTGAGGCATTTACGGAGCATAACATGGAGGAGATGCAACTCCAAGAACCGGCCATCTCGAAAGCAAAATGATGCATCACGTCTAAGCTAAGACGTAAAATGAGCGCTCATTGAGAGGCAACCCAATGGAGAAGATGACAATAGATTTGTTTTCTTCTCCTCCTTTTAATTAATTTAATGGCTTTTGCATTTTAAAATTAGAATTTTCGTAGATCCTATACTCCATGTTTAATTCTATACTTTTACTTTAAATACATTGAGGGCAATGTAGAGTTTAAGTGTGGGGGAAGGGTTTACAATTTAATTGTGTCTAAATTAGTGTTTTTCAGAGTCTTTAGGATGCCCTTAACTAGTCGATGATGAAATTGGACCAATACTAACACTTATGGCGTATGAATCACATGCATCGAATTCTTGTGCTAATTGAGATATTCTATATGTTTTTAACATGTAGTAGATATGAATTGCAAAACATGGTACATAAATCACATGCTTGAATAAGGTTTTAATCATATGAACCCTATGTGAGCTTTTGAGCTATCTGTTTTTTATTCGAGTGAATATACATCCATTTCGTAGCTACTAGCTTATATATGCCTCATTTGATTGCTTGCCATAGATTTTAATGAACTAGAGAATGCTAGAACTTACTCATGTCAATTTACAAAGATTTTAAGTTGATACATACTTTGATTTTGGAAATGATTAAAGGCATTTAGGATTTTCCACCACTTCGCCAAATATCCATGTATCCCATTTGTACGCATGAGTTGCGACACCCCTAGATAAACCAATTGAGCCCACGTTAAGCTTTTCTTTCATCACCATATTTACCTAAACACTTACCCTAGTGTAGAATATCCTTACCTTTGTTCCGGAAACTTGGTGAGATTTTTTTCGAAACTAGCACATAATATGATGGTTTGGTAAGAACGATTGAAAGAGTTAATGCGAGTAAGGGGAAAGACTTGTCCAAATAACTTAAAAAGTATGAGATTGCCAAAAAGAAAAAAAAATATATATTTGAGAGAATGAAAAGAAAAAATTATATATCTCTCATGGCAATGTGTTGTGTTCTAAGGATAAACCCTTTGGATTAATGTCCCCCTGATTTGCGGATTTGGAGATTACGACAAATTGAAGGCCCAAAAATAGAACAAATATGGCCTTTGTCCTGTCCGAAAAGCTCAAAGGGTAGTTTAGATTGAAGTATACATGGTAACATTCGAGTGGAGATGGAGGACGAATTTGGTGCTAGACTAAGTCGTTGGAACGTTTTTATCACCACATATCTAAATTTCGAATGCCTTAGCCTTAACCCCCTTACAACCTCACTGAAAGTCCTTTATGATCCTTAAAATGAGTTGCTTTCAATTAGTAGAGTAAGTTGCATGAGTAAGCTTATGGTTTTGGTTCATTTGTGCAAATAATTAACTCCATTCATGAGGTTTTCGTTTAAATTCATATACACTTTAAGTGAACCCTTTTCATGAGTAAAAAAAATATATATATATGATGAGTGCATCCTTGTGAGTTGATTACACCTTTATTCAAAGCATGCACAGCTATAACATAACCATTGTTTTCTCTATGTCTTACTTGTTCATTACATAATTATATCGCAATTATCTCTTGAATTCGTTGAGCATATAAAGTTGAAAATCATGTGAGCCATTGCCATATACTTATGAAAATTCTGAGACAAATTTTAGCTAAGGGCTAGTTGTGTTCTTTCCAAAGTTTTAAAATCGTGGAGAGTCTTAGTTTAACTTAGTGTTTGCTAAGGGACTAGCAAAGTCTAAGTGTGGGGGAATTTGATATACGCATTTTATGCTCGATTCTTAACGCATTTCCCTTTACGTTTAGCTATCTTATAATCTTAGTTTTTATTTTTTTCTTATTTAGTTTGTTATTTTGAGGTTATTTAAGGTGGAGATGAATAACGGCGCAATTCGGAGGAATTTCGGCGATTTTGCGATTTTTGCGATTTTGGACCACCGGGAATGGGCCGGCCCAAAAAGCATTTAGTGGGCCCATTTCTCAAAGTTTGTTTCGGCCCAAAAACTAGCCCAAGCCCATTAATTTCGGCAAGGAAGCCACTTGGGGAAGAGGAAAAGTCAAGTTTGTCAAGCTTTGTGACTAGGCTTGGTGACTCTTGCTTTGTGATCATCACAAAGGGTGACAAGGCTTGGTGACTCTTGCTTTTGATCATCACAAAGGGTGACAAGGCTTGGTGACTCTTGCTTGTGATGATCACAAATGATGACTAGGGGAGTGACTTGCCTTGGTGATTAATGCTAGCATTTAATGAAGAGGGAAGGTGGAAGAGAGAGGTAGGCAATTCCTTTGCCTATATATAAGAGGGAGGCCAGCCATAATACAGATCATCTCCCATTTTTACAAGCCAAAGCTCTACACAAATACCTCTCCTCCATAAACACTTCAAAGGTCCTTTACAAAGCTGAAGCAATCCATCCTCCGAAGCCATCGATCATTCACAATACGCTAAGTCCCTTGTGAATGAGAACCACCTTCAAGAAGTCATCAAGCATTCAAGACAAAAAGTGTAACCATGATCTTCAACTTCATGTCTTTTGCTTTGTATTTGTTCACTTTGATGTATTTAATGAAGAACAAGTTTGGATTTGAATTATATGTTCTTAAGCATTTTCGTAAATTGCATGTGTTTATGATTTCAAGCCTTTTATGCATGTTTGATACAATCTTAAAGCTTCGAAAGCATGTGTTAGATAATATGCTAAGTCCCTCTCTTTCGCATGTTTCGATGATCGTACTTTGTTTAGGGTGTTTAGACGCTAAGTTGCATTCCTACTCAAATATCAAGCATGTATATTTAGTTGGAAGTTATAAATTTCGTAGCTTACTTAGAGTATTGAGGCATGAAAAAGAGTAAGGTTAATAAGATGAGATGATCACTTGTAATTAGTAGTGTAGCTTCTTATTTTTAGTAAGCATAATTAGACTTTAAGGTTTCTTGATTGTTAAACTTGTCTATGAGTAAAACATGTTAGAAGTCTAGGAGTTCTTGTTGTGTTTGCATGTTTTTGTACTTTAATTTCGTAGATTAATTAACCAATTTCCAATCCCCCCAAACCTTTAGATTTCCGCTTATTAACGAAACCATGCATACGCCCTTTAATTCCCCGGATAGAACGATCCCTACTCGCCAATATTATAATAACAAAATAAGGGTTTTAAATTGCTTTACGTGTGAACTGTGTTTTTAGGGTCTACTTTGTGTTAACGTTAAACGCATGTTTTATGCGTATCAGATGTCGTCGATAAACACGATCACAAACTTGTCCAGAAACCGTCTGAACACCCGGTTCATCAAGTCCATAAAAGCTGCGGGGGCATTGGTCAACCCAAACGGCATAACCAAGAACTCATAATGCCCGTACCGTGATCTGAAAGCTGTCTTGGCTACATCTGACTCTCTGATCCTCAACTGATGGTATCCGAACCTGAGATCAATCTTCGAAAGGACTGAAGCTCCCTTAAGCTAATCAAACAAGTCGTCAATCCGCGGCAACGGATACTTGTTCTTCACAGTGACTTAATTCAGCTTCCGGTAATCAATACATAACCGCATGGAACCATCCTTCTTCCGCATAAACAGTACAGAGCACCCCACGGTGATAAACTAGGTCGTATGAAACCTTTCTCCAGCAACTCTTGAAGTTGAATCTATAGCTCCTTCAACTCCGCTGGCACCATACGATAAGGTGCCTGTGATATGGGTGCAGTGCCCGGTAAAAGCTCAATGGTGAAATCAATCTCCCGAACTGGAGGAATACCCGGTAATTCCTTCGGAAACACATCTGGAAACTCAGAAACCACCTCAATATCACCAATGTCTGGTACAACAGCCTTAGTATCCACAACATGAGCTAAATAGGCAACACAACCCTTCTTCATCATCCGCTCGGCCTTCATCGCTGAAATCACACATGGTAATGAAATATTCTTCTCACTGCGAAACAGTATCTCTGGAAAACCTGGACGTTGAAACACAACCTCCTTCTTGTGACAATCGAACATAGCCAAATGTGTCTCCAAGAAGTCCATACCCAAAATCACATCAAAGTCGACGATATCCAGCAATAACAAATCCGCGGCTAAACCATGACATCCAACAATGATCTAACAATCCCTATACACCCAACGATACTCACAACCTCACCGGATGGATACAACACTCTCCATAACCCCGGAAGTGGAGATGCAGGCATAGTAGCTAAAGATGACAATCCATATGATATAAATGAATGCGTAGAACCTGGATCTAGCAATGTAAGTAATGGATAGCCAAAAACATGCAACGTACCAATAACAACCTCTGGTGAAGATCTGCCCTCACGTAATGACATGGCATGAACCCTAGCCTGCCCGACTGGTCGTCCACGCTGAGGGTGACTCTGTTGTCCGCCCTGACCAGAGACTGTACTGGTCGAGCCCCAGAAGTGGTACCTCGCTCTCCTCAGGAACTCTGAGCTGCCTGTCCACCAACACCCACCTGCTGGAGACACTCCCTCGCATAGTGACCCTCTTGGCCACAACGATAGCAACTGGTAGTGCCTCGCTGACAAGGACCATAATGATGCCTATTGCAAAAGTTGCATAGTGGATACTCCCTCGGTATGGCAAAAGTGCCACCGGTATGTCGAGGATAGCTGGATCCGCTAGAACCCCCACTAGACTGTGGTCTCTGTGGTCGATCCCTCATCCATCTCTGTCTTTGTCTAGCTGAACTACGCGGTGGTCTATATGAACCATTGCCAGATGATGATGCCGATCCGGAAGTGCCTAAACTTAGCCTCTTGGAAGGTCCCTGACTCGGTCCACCCTCCTCAAACCATCAAGACAGGAATCTCATCTGTCTTTCCTTCTCGATATCCTCTCCTCGAAGTGCAGCACTCACGAACTCATCAAAGTTGTTACGAGGCATCGTAGTCAGTGTCCCCTTAATGTTCATGTTCAAGCCCAACTCAAATCTTTGGCACTTGGCTTCCTCTATAGCCACCATGTCACAAGCAAACCGAGATAAGCGAGTAAATCTATCCCAATACTCAAGTACTGACATACTGCCCTGTCTCAAATTAGTGAACTCCTCATACTTTCGCTGCTGTGTAGCCTGATTGAAGTATCTCCGCATAAACAAATCTCGAAACAAAGTCAACGGAGTATCAACTGGAACTCTATCGGTGCTAACCCACCAGAAGTATGCATCATACTCAAGTAACCCAACTGCTGCCACTGTCATCTGTTCAGGAGTGAAACGCAGATGCTCACAAACTCGTTCAACCTGAACCAACCATGCTTCACAAATCACTAGATCAGCTGAACCCGAGAAAACAGTCGCTCCAGCAGTTCGAGCTTTGACCACAGGTGTGACGACCCATAACAGAATCAGTAGTGTAATCAGCTTAATTCGTGAGTTAGCGCGTAATAGCAGTTCTCCGATAATTGATTGAATCGCCAGACTTGATCACGACTTAATTATTGGCCGAGAATTTGAGTGGAGTCTCTTCTCGAGAGTTGTTGTACGCGTGATTTCGAGTTCGTGGGCGGTTCCAGATGATTATTTTTACAATTGAAGAACATAATATGAATATTTGAAGTTTCAGAATATTGTCGAGGTTATCCGTTCGTGTTCGAGTCTATCCGAATCGTGATTGTGATCCGTTTTGGACCGTTGATCGACCCGAACCGTAAAAGTAATGGTTATCGACTTCATTTGCGAGTTTCGCGATTAGTCGCGATTTCAACGTAATCTGTTAATATGGCGGCTTCGTTAGCGACTAAATTTTTAGGCGAGAATTTGATTTGGGATCCTTCGTGGAAGTTGTAGGGAATTTAATTTCGAGCTCGTGGGAACTTCCGGAGGATGTTTTCGAGTTACGAGGAATAAGTTGTGAATATTTTCGTCCGTCAAATATTGTCGTATTTATCCGTTTGGGGTTCGATACGCGTATGGTATAAATACAGAATCGATACATGCCGATTTGGGAAAGTTTCCAAAAATAAAAGGCTGGGTTGACTGGGTTGACCGGGTGGGTCGGCCCGTTTTGGCCGATTTGGACACCGTGACTTTGCCTCGCCGTGGAGGCCGATTCCGGCCACGGGTGGCCGGGGTCCCTTCACGAAATTTCTTGGGATCGAGCTGCTCTTTGGTTTGAGAGTTGGATCACCTCTTATGGTGGTCGGAGGAAGAAGATATGCGGCTGCGAAATTTGGAGATTTCCAGCGATATTTCGGGGTGGTCGGAGGTGGTTTTTCGGGCGGAGATGGAGCTCGGGGTTAGAGGGGTTTTGTTAGCCTCAAGGTAAGGAAGTTATTGCAAGTGGTCTTGAGGGTTGCCGTGGCCGGAGGAGAGAGATCGACCGATGTGAAATTCCGGTAAGGGTTTGGAACTTTGAGTTGATTTTTGGAGGTTTTCCGATAAAAATTGGCCTTAACTTTGAACTAGAAAGTTGTTGGAAACGTCGAGATCTTCAAAACAATGTGTAGTATGAATTTTGCTGGGCAGGTTGGATTTTCCGGTGGCCGGCAGCGGCGGCGGCGACTTTTCGTCTGACGTGTTTTTCGACGAGTTATATGTCGTTTCGCTCGGAATCGTGCTCCGATCGTAGTGGTGAGGTTTGTTTTTCGAATTGAGCATCGGAAATTATAACGAGGTTTTGTGGTGTGAATATCAGTTTTCGACGATTTCGCCGATGTTGAATCATATTTTTCCGGGAACGGTTGTTTCTCGTGATATGATTTGAGGTTTCGAGTTATGATTTTGAGTGGTGGATTTTATGATTATTCAGGGGTTCGTGATTGTTCATTTGGCGAGGGATTTTTCGCCGGATCACAGGATTAACGCGTATTGTGTTACGCTCACCTGTGAGTGGACAATTTCTTTTCACTGATAATCGCGAGTCTTTATTACACGTTTTACGAGCTTGAGCATGCATATGAGATTATGATTTTTATGAGCATGTGTTATACGATTATGCCTATACAATTATATATTATGTATATGCATTTACATATTGCTTTATACACTTGCATAGAACTATTTATGATTTGGTTTACGCAGAGTACAGTCACAGTATATATTGTTGTATCGATACACTTACATCCCAGCTGATCCCTGAGGATGTTGACCGGGGGAAGATATGACCCCTGACCCGAGGCCTTTACCGGGGGGGGGGGGGGGGGGGGGGGTGGGCGGGGGCAGACCTCTGACCTGAAGCCTTTCTGGCTAGAATCACGTGTGGGTCTGGGATCCCGTGATTCCGACTGTACTAGCGCAGACGTGTCCATGAGTGACCCCGCAGAGTTTTACGCTGCATGCTCCGTACGCGTGAGGAATTTGAGTCTCCTTCGTGTACTATGTTATATTCATTTATTTAGACTCGCATATGTTTTTATAACATATATTATTCGGCAAAAGACATTTCTTTTCGTCCACTCACTTTAACGGTTTATATGTCCTTCCCCTGGGCTCTTCGGTTTCCATGCCCAGTTAGCAGTTCGGATTCTGGTGTCGCACGTCTCAATTGGAGGCATAGTGTTTGAGCTACCTTGTTTCTTCCAATAGGTTTTTCGTTCTGCCTACTGAGATATATTTATATATTATATGTATTGTTTACTTTACTGTTGATATATTGAGAAATCTGGATGGGATTGGTGCCCACGGTTTGATTTTTGTGGCATAGGATGAAGTGTATTTTTCGGGTGCAGGTTAATGGCAATTCCGCGTTAATAAAGTTACTCTGCCGAAATTTTATGGTTTTTGTTGTTTCGTGTTTCTAGAAGGGGTTTGATTCCGGTTTAGGAAACTAAATCGGGGTTGGGTCCTTTCAACAGGGTCAAAACGCTCCTCCAAATGCAATACTCGCATAAGCAAGTCATGCTTCTGGCGATCCTCATCAGGATCCACATCCGTATTAACACGGGAACCACGTCTAGGAGGCATCTTAATGATACAAGAAAAGCATTAGTCACAAGCACAAGGAACGTAATCATGAAACTTCAGACATTTGAGAACACACAACACCCGAAGCATTGATGACTAACCGCTGGCCACTCGGGTTATTGCTCCAGACATGCTGTACATACTCAAATATCCATAGTATCAGAACTACAGAAGTCTACGGAACCTGAAACCTAATGCTCTGATTCCAAGCTGAAAGGACCCAACCCCGATTTAGATTCCTAAACCGGAATCGAACCACTTCTGAAAACACGAACTTGCAAAAAACATAGAAATTTCGGCAGAGTTTCACTACAACATGGAATTACCATTAACGTGCACCCGAAAATACACTTCATCCTATGCCACAAAGTCAAACCGTGGGGACCAATCCCATCTGGATTTCTCAATATCATAACAATAATGTAAAGTAATAAATAAAACTGTACTTTACAGAAATTTGGAGAAAAATCATGTGAAAGTATAACAGTAGAGTAATCAGAGTGACCTCTAGAGTATATATATACATAAATATACAATAGTGGGCTAAACAAGAAACCTACGGGAAAAGAAAGGTAGCGCGAACACTAAGCCTCCGACAGTGACGTGCAACACCAAAATCCGAACTGCAAACAGGGCATTGAAAACAAAGAGCCCAGGGAAAGACATATAAACTGTTAGAGTGAGTGGACAAAAAATAAATGTCTTTTGCTGAACAATATATATGTTATAAAAACATATGTGAGTCAAAATGAATGAATATGTTATAGTACACAAGGGAGACTCTAACTCCTCACGCGTATAGAGCATGCATCGTAAAACTCTGTACCACACCTCGGAAACCAACCATTTCTGGAAACATATAATTCGGATACAAAATAATCGACGAAAACCGCCAAACTCTCCACATAAACCCTCGACTTAAAATCCGACAACCAAATCAACTCAAAAACCTCAAGGTGATGATCGGAGCGCCATTATGAGCAAAACGGCGTAAAACTTGACAAAATCCAAAAAGTCAACTCTCCGTCAGAGCGCCGCCGTTGACCGCAGCCGCTGCCGGCGGCGCTGCGTCAACGGTGACGGATCCCAGCCAAAATTTCCAGATCACAAGTCCTCCTTAAGCCCAACAACTTCCTCCTCTACACCGAGACCCAATTCTAAGTCCACCGGCCAGAATTGATCCTGAAACCTCACGGAATCCATTGATTCCGGCGAGATTCCGGCGAGCCTCAAACCTAAACCAATTCATAATTCCTTCACCCAAAAGCTTCACAAAGATGAAGGGAACGTTTCCCCCCACACCCCCGACCTCAACTGTCGCCGGAGCATCGCCCCCGACGACAGCGAAATCCATAGTTTTCACCTAGCTCGAACTCCACCAAAACCTCACCAAATCTCACAAATCCAAGTCCTAAACCATAGGAAATCAAGAGAGGATTCTAACCATACCAAAATTATAGTCGGAGGTGGCCGGAAACGTGAAGTCGCCGGTGAGTCAAACGGTGGTGCTCCTCCTCCTCGGTCAACGCAGGTCAACGGCCCATTTTTGGTCAAACGACGGTCAAACTTCCCGAAATAGTGATTTTCGACAATTTTCCGACTATTTCGATATTTATACTCGCGGCTCGATACGATCGACGGTCCAAATCGAATCACATCCACAATTCGGATAACTCAAACACAAACGGATAAACACAACGAAATTACACGATTTCAAATATTCATAACATATTCCTCGGTTATCGAAACAATTATCCGAAATCGCCCACGAACTCGAACTCACACGTACTACAATTCTCGTGAAGAGACTCAACTCAAATTCTTGCCCGATAATTAAGTTGTGAACCGAACCTCTAATTCAATTAATTTACGATAAATTGTGATTACTCGTAAACTCACGGATTAAGCCGATTAACTTGTTAATTCTGATTCGGGTCGTCACAGTACTGCCTTTCGGGAGCGATGTCCCGACCAGCCGACGGATAATCATTAATGCTCTAGAGTTTTGTATGTTTTCAAACGTTTGAAGTTTCATGATTACATCATTTCTGTCTTGTGACTAATATCATTTATCCTTAGGATGCTTCCTCGATGTGGAGTCCGTGCTGAATGGACTAGGGATCCTGATAAGGATCAACGTACTCGTGACTTGCTTATGGGAGTATTGCGTTTGGAGGAACGTATTGACCCAGTGGCTAAGGCCAGGACAACGGGAGCAACTATTTTCTCTGGTTCACCTGATCCTGAAGTGTGTGAAGCTTGAGTGGTTCAGGTTGAGCGTGTTTGTGAGCTCCTACATTTTACTCCTGAACAGAAAACAGCAGCTGCAGTGGGTTTGCTTGAGTCAAATGCTTACTTTTGGTGCGTTGGTACAGACAGGGTTCCTATTGATACTCCTTGGTCGATGTTTAAAGAGATGTTCATGCATCGGTATTTCAATCCAGCTACTCAGCAGTGGAAATATGAGGAGTTTACCAACCTGAAGCAGGGGAGTATGTCAGTGCTTGAGTATTAGGATAAATTCACTCGTTTGTCTCGGTTTGCACGTGATATGGTGGCATCAGAGGAAGCAAAGTGTAGGAGGTTTGAGTTGGGTCTGAACCTGAATATCATGGGGACTTTGACCACTATGCCTCGAGATAACTTTGATGAGTTTGTTAGTGCTGCACTCAGAGGTGAGGATAGAGAGGGAGAGACAGATGCGGTTTCAGACGCGTCGCTTTGAAGAAGGTGGACTTAGCCAGGGTGCTTCGAAGAGGTTGAGTTCACTTCCGGATCAGCATCATCTGCGGGTAGTGGACCTTACTGATATCCTACCAGCACGGGTTGGCAGGGTCATAGTCGGAGGAGGAGTCGACCGTAAAGGCAGCAGTCGAGTGGGAGTACTAGTGCCTCGAGTTATCCTCGACCTTTCTTCAGCACACCAGCTACACCGAGGGAAACTACATTGTGCAACAACTGCCACAGACATCACTTTGGTTAGTGTCAGTATGGTGCCTCTACTTGTTACCGTTGTGGCCAGGTAAGTCACTATGCGATGGAGTGTCCTCAGCGTGGTACTTTTGGTGGTGTTACTGATCAGAGTGTTGAGCGAGACCAGGGTACTACTTTTGGTGATCGTGCAACACAGTCTACTGGACAAGGTAGTCAGCAGAATCGTGGCCAACGTGGACGACCAGCTGGACAGGCCCAGGTTCATGCCATGTCTCTACGTGAAGGCAGAGCATCTCCAGAGGTTATCATCAGTACCTTGTACATTTTTGGTCATCCAGTTCTTACTTTACTAGATCTAGGGGCTACGTATTCATTCATGTCATATAGACTAGCATCATTGGCTACTATACCTGCATCTCCACTCCTTAGTATATGGCGAGAGTTGTATCCATCTGGTGAGGTAGTGTGTGTCGGGTGGGTATATAGAGATTATGAGATTTTTATTGGAGGTTATGGGTTAGCAGCAGACTTGATGCTGCTGGATATCGTGGATTTTGATGTGATTTTGGGCATCAATTTCTTGGAGAACCATTGGGTTGTTCTTGACTGTCATAAGAAGGAGGTTGTTTTTAGGAGTCCAGGCATGCCGGAAATCTTGTTTTGGGGTGAAAAGAATACTACTTTGCTTGTTTGATTTCAGCAATGAAGGTTGATCAGATGATGAGGAAGAGTTGTGAGACCTACTTCGCACATGTGATTGATACGAGTGTTCGTGTACCAGACATTGGTGATATTATAGCGGTTTACGAGTATCCAGGTGTGTTTCCCGAGGATTTACCCAGTGTTCCTCCAGTTAGGGAGATTGATTTTACCATTGAGTTACTTCCGGGTACCGGACCTATTTCACAGACACCCTACCATATGGCACTTGCAGAGTTGAGGGAATTGCAGATTCAACATCAGGAGTTGATCGAAAAAGGCTTCATTCGACCTAGCATTTCACCTTGGGGTTCTCCAGTGTTGTTGGTGAGGAAGAAGGATAGTTCGATGAGGCTATGCATTGATTATCGAAAGTTGAATCAGGTTACGGTGAAGAACAAGTATCCGCTTCCATGGATTGATGATTTGTTTGATTAGCTGAAAGGAGCTTCAGTTTTCTCGAAGATTGATCTCAGGTCTAGATCTCATCAGTTGCAGATTCGGGAGTCCGATGTGGACAAAATGGTGTTTCGGTCACGCTATGGGACTATGAGTTCTTTGTTATGCCGTTTGGGTTGACCAATGCCCCAGCTGCTTTCATGGACTTGATGAATCGGATCTTCAGACGTTATCTGGACAAGTTCGTCATTGTGTTTATCGACGACATCCTGATCTATTCCAGGAGTGTGGGGTAGCACAATAAGCATTTGTATGCAGTCTTGCAGACTTTACGACATGCTCAGTTGTACACCAAGTTTAGCAAGTGTGAGTTTTGGCTAGACAGGGTAATATTTCTGGGTCACGTGATATCAGCTGAGGGAGTCAGTGTGGATCTTGATAAGATTGATGCAGTGCTGAATTGGAGCAAACCTACCAACGTGGCAGAGATACGGAGTTTCTTGGGTTTAGCAGGCTATTACCGCCGATTCGTGTAGGACTTTTCACGGATAGCGACACCGCTTACCCGTTTGACGAAGAAAGGAGTCAAGTTTGAATGGTCTGATGCTTACAAGGAAAGCTACTTGACTTGGAAGGAAAGGTTGACTACTGCACCAGTGTTGACCTTACTTGACGATAGCGGTGAATTTGTGGTGTACAGTAATGCTTCGAAGTTAGGCCTGGGTTGTGTTTTGATGCAGCATGGAAAGGTGGTGGCTTATGGTTCGAGACAATTGAAACCACATGAAGTTAATTATCCTACTCATGATCTGTAGTTAGCTGCCATTGTATTAGCATTGAAGAGTTTGAGACATTATTTGTACGGGGCTCAGTGCAAGATTTACATCGATCATAAAAGTCAGACTTACTTGCGTACATAGCCGTATTTGAATATGTGGCAGCGAAAATGGATGGAGTTGATTAACGATTATGACTACTGCACCGGTGTTGACCTTACCTGACGATAGCGGTGAGTTTGTGGTGTACAGTGATGCTTCAAAGTTAGGCCTGGGTTGTGTTTTGATGTAGCATGGAAAGGCGGTGGCTTATGGATCGAGACAATTGAAACCACATGAAGTTAATTATCCTACTCATGATCTGGAGTTAGCTGCCATTGTATTAGCATTGAAGAGTTGGAGACATTATTTGTACGGGGTTCAATGCAAGATTTACACCGATCATAAAAGTCTGACTTACTTGCGTTCACAGCCGTATTTGAATATGCGACAGTGGAGATGGATGGAGTTGATTAACGATTATGACTGCACTTTCGAGTATCATCCAGGGAAGGCTAATGTGGTTGTTGATGCTCTCGGTCAGAAACATGGTGCTTCTCTTTTCCACGTACGTGTTGCTAGAGTGTTAATTTTGACGCAGTTACTAGCAACTAGAGCAGAGTTGGAGTGGAAAGATGATGGAGTGTTGTTAGCCAGCTTCCAAGTTCGTCCGGTATTACTTGATCGAGTTCATGAGGCTCAAGATTTAGATTCTTATTTGCTGAGCAAGAAGAATTTGATTCAGAATAGTGTACCAACCATTTCGGATGAGGAGTGATGGCACTTTGATGTTGAGAGGAAGATTATGTGTGCCCAGAGATGAGGATTTGAAGAAAGAAATACTCGACAGAGCTCATTGTTCCGCATATGCTATGCATCCGGATAGTGCAAAGATGTTCCGGACACTTAAAGCTCATTATTTGTGGCAAAACATGAAGAGGGGAATAGCAATGTAGGTGAGCAAATGCCTGATTTGTCAGCAAGTGAAGGCAAAACGTCAGAAACCGGCAGGTAAACTGCAACCTTTGGAGAATCCAGTATGGAAATGGAAGCATATCACTATGGATTTTGTGTATAAGTTACCTCGTACTTCTGGTGGTAGTACTAGTATTTGGGTGATTGTGGATCGCATTACGAAGTCAGCCCATTTCTTAGCACTTCCAGGAAAGCTTCCCGTGAAAGGATTGGTAAAGCTGTACTTGAAAGAGGTTGTGAGACTACATGGTGTACCTGTGTCTATAGTTTCTAGTCGGGATAGTCAGTTCACTTCTGAATTTTGGCGGGCATTGCAGAAGGCAATGGGGACTAGATTACATTTCAGCACAGCTTTTCATCCTCAGACAGATGGTCAGTCGGAGAGGACTATTCAGACTCTGAAGGATATGTTACGATCTTGTGTTGTATAGTTCAAAGGGAATTGGGATCAGTAACTTCATTTTATTGAGTTTGCGTACAACAACACCTATCAGGCTAGCATTGGCATGGCACCTTACGAGACGTTGTACGACAAACAGTGTCGAACTCCATTGTGTTGGAGTGAAGTTGGCGAAAAATGGCTTCTTGGCCCTAATTTGGTAAAGAGTACCATGGAAGACGTTCAGATTATTCGGGACAGATTGAGGGCTGCTCAGGATCGACAGAAAAGTTATACTGATGTGTGACGAAAGGATCTCGAGTTCGAGGTTGGTGATTTCTGAAAATTTCTCCTTGGAAGGGTGTTGTTCATTTCGGGAAGCGCGGTAAACTTCGTCCGCAATATGTAGGCCCTTATGAGATCACTGAGCGAGTTGGTGCGGTGGCATACAGATTGGCATTACCTTCCGAGATGTCCAGGGTCCACGATATGTTTCATGTATCCATGTTGCGGAAGTACATTTCCGATCTCTCCCATGTGTTGGCACCATATCAGCTTCCTATTTGGGAGAACTTGACCTACGTGGAGGAATCAGTTCAGATTCTTGATCAGAAAGTCCAGGAGTTACGACACAGAGCCATTCCGCTTGTGAAGGTATTGTGGCAGAACCATTATGTTGAACAGGCTACTTGGGAGACAGAGCAGCACATGAGAGATCAGTATCCCTACCTCTTCAGTTAGCAGGTACGTAAATTTTGAGGGCAAAATTTTTGTTAGGGGGGTAGATTTGTAACTACCCGAATCAGAATGATATATTAATTGGTTTGATTTGCGAGTTTCACGAATAATCGTAGTTTGTCGTAATTAGTTGATATGCCGGATTTGTTTGCGACTAAATTATCGGGCGAGAATTTTGATATGAGTTCTTTCACGAGAATTGTAGTGTACATGATTTCGAGCTCTTGGAATTTTCTGGAGGATTATTTCGAATTACAAGGAATAAGTTATGAATATTTCCAACCGTTGGATTTAGTCGTGTTTGTCCGTTTTGATTTCGATTCGTTTTGGACCATTGATCATCTTGGGATGCGCGTATAAATATCGGAATAGTCATAAAATTATCGAAAAGTCACATTTGGGAAGTTTGACCGACGTTGACCACTGTTGACTGGGTTGACCCATGTTGACCGGAGCTCCACTGCGACCGTGAACTGCCGCCGTCTGACCCGCTGTTTTCGGCCACTTCCGGCCAAGATTTGGGTGATCAAGATCGAGCGTTTGGCGAGGGATCTTCCGCTAGACCTCAGGGCTAGCTTCACTCTGTTAGTGGACATTTATTTACACTGTTGTAGCGAGTGCTTGATTTCAGTATTTGTTTCCAGTACTGAGTGGCATATTTGTTTGAAAAGTATTGTTTATTTTATCGGTGATGACATTTATTTATTTAGCATCGATGCATTGGCTACGCGGCTGATCACCGGTAGTCCATCTATCAGGTTTGAGAGATTCGCTTGATATGTCGACTACGCTTGAGAGATTCGTCTAGTTTATCACCGTCGGATTTGAGAGATTCACCCGACCTGTTACTCTGGCAGGGAAATCTGCCGTAGTGGCGACTTTTATGTACTATTGAACTCGCATTATTTTATGATTATATAAATGGTGAAAGGCATATGATTATTTTCGTCCACTCACTCTAACGATTTTCTTTGCCTTTCCCCTGGGCTTTTTGGTTTCCTTTGCCCAACTTGCAGTTTGGGATCCAGTGTTGCGCGTCGACTATGCGAGCATAGAGTTTGGATCACTCTTCAGTTTCTGTAGGTTTCTTGTTTGACCTACTTGATGTAAATGATGTATATAGGCATCGCTCTGATTACTTATCTTTGTTTTCAGTTGAGTTTACTCCTGAATATTTCTGGATTTCTTGTAAACCTTTGAGTTTATTATATATGATGTTGAGAAATCCGGATGAGGAATAGAGCCCCACGGTTTGGCTTTTGTGGAATATTCGAAGTGTATTTCTTTGCATGTTCTAAGAATATATGGTTCACGTACTTCTAAGCAAACTCTGGCAAAAAAATTTTTAAGGTCATGTTTTCGAAGGGGTTTGATTTCGGTTTAGGCAACTAAATCGGAGTCGAGTCCTTTCAGTCGCGGTGATGATTCACGTTTTGTAGTTAAAAAAGGAGTTGAAGTTGGCAATAATTATATTGTACCGTATAATGCTAATTTGTTCTTAAGGTATAATACTCATATAAATATTGAATCATGTTCTCAGTCTATGTAAATAAAATATTTATTAAAATACATAAATAAAGGATCTGATAAAGCTTGCGTACTGGTTCATGACAATGTAAATGATGAAATCAAAAGTTATCTCAATTGTCAATATTTAACTCCTCATGAGTCTGTATGACGTTTATTTGAATTTTCTATTTATTCTAGATATCCTGCAGTTCAATATTTGAAGATTCCTTTGCCCAATGAACAAACTGTTTGTTTTCATGAATCTAATTCTCTTGAAAATGTGTTACAAAATGAAAATATAGAAACTACAACACTAACTGTTTGGTTTACTGTGAATATGACTTGTAAGAAGGCAGAGAAATTAACATATACTCAATTTTTCTGCGAAATATGTGTGGAATATTAAAAAAATAATTATGGACCCGAATTAAACAATATCGCGTTCTCAGTAGAATAGCACATGTGCCACCAAATGCCAGTGAAATAGTACTATCTCATAATACTTTTGAATGTTCAAAAAGAATGTACCGATTTTAGGGCAATAAGAACAGTGAATGGGGTAGTATACTCTACTTATCAAGAAGCATGTCGAGCTTAGGGATTATAGGGTGATGATAAAGAATGGCTTCAAACATTGGAGTCTACTTTTACTACAACTTCTACTCAAATTCGTTATCTATTTATTACGATTATTTTGTTCTATAATGTTTTTGATCCTCGACTTTTACTAGATGCATATTGGGTTAGCATGTCTGATGATATATCACACAAAATGAGATCAAATTTTAATATGTCAAATCTCAGCATACCGAATAATAAATTAAGGAATGTTGTTCAGCATAAACTTGAAAAATTGTTTAACATGTCCTCCAGTAGTTTAAAAAAGCATCAATCGCTAATGCCAAAAACACAGCGAATACATGAACTTGACAAAGGTTTATTAGAGAAGAACTAAATTTTGATTATGAAGCATTAAAACTAGAACATTCTTACTTGAGCACCAAATTAAATAGTAATCAAATATATATATATATATACACGATGAGGTGATCAAAGGTGTAGAAGAAAAGAACCCAAGATCATTCTTTGTTTATGGCTACGGGCGTACAGGAAAAACTTTTTTTATGAAATACCATAATTTCAAGACTAAGATCCGAAGGTAAAATTATTTTGGTCATTGCTTCATCGGGCACTGCTTCGTTATTACTTCCAATAGGTATAACAACTCACTTGTGTTTCAGAATAATGATACACGTCTTTGCAACTATTAAATTAACACTTAACAATCAACAAAAACGCATAAACAATTAAAACCCTTGGTGTAGATGTAGCATTGATAAGTAGGGATCGTTCTTAACCGGGGATTGAGGGTGCATGCATATTTATGCTATGGTTAAAAGGGGGGGATTTATAAAGGTTGTTTGTTATCTACGAAAATAAAGACAAGAACATGGCATAGCAAACACATCGTTGGCTTCTAAGTTCTAACATGCTTAAACTCATTGACAAGCAAAACAAACAAGAACATAGAATCCTAAACATGCTTACTAAACCGAAAATAAAGTTTAATTACATATATACATATTGATCAACTCATCATACTCACCTCATTCCTTTATAACCTAATCATATTGTATGCAACCTATTTAAAATCTAAGCCTTTACTATGTTGTTCATGTATTTCTCGAATGACAATGTTTTCGAACCAAGATTGCTCGCATTCTAGACATATCATAACATAAACCAAGATCGCTCGCATTCTAGACATATCATAACATAAACCAAGATCGCTCGCATTTAAGTTAAGCATTAAGCATAGAAAATACATGCATAGCAAAGAACTCAGATTCGAAACAAGTTACAAAAACATGCTAGAATTATATAACCACAAACTCTTATTTAAACTCTTCCTTAAAAATCAATCGTTCATACAAAAAGAGAGTAGAAGGTAACATGTTAAACATTTTGGTCGTGAACGCAGTTGCAAAACATGTTGATGGCCTTCTAGTGGATGGAGAGAAACCTTCGGATTGCCTAAGTTGCTCTTATGGAGGATGTCGATTGTTGGAGTGTGGGGAGCTTCGGCTTCTTGATGAATTTTCGATTTTGGAGGAGACAAAGTGTTGTGGACAAGAGCTCGGCTTGTATGATGAGAGATGAATGAGAATGAAACCGAGCCCTTTTATTTATAGGTGAAGAAGTCCAACTTTCCTCTCCAAACTAGGGATTCCTAGTTTACCCGGGTAGAAATGCCAGCTTTTGAGAGCCTGTCTTGAAACATCTTTTCCGGGAGTTCTAGAGCTCAGAAAATTATGATTTTAGACTCGTTGGAAAGCTTATTCCGAGAGCTATAAAATCCATATAAAGAACGCCATATTTGGAGTTGAATTACGACTTCGGTGGCCTCTTGAAGTTACAGGTCTGTTCTGAGATTTTCTTTCCTTATTCCACTCTAGATATTTCTTTCTTGATCTCCAAAGAATATACTCCTTGCCGAATTTCTTCAAGATATTCAAGATATTTGGTCTTCAAATGTGGCAAGTATGATCTCAATATTTCGGCCATGAATTCTTTCCATAAATGCTTGCCGACTTGATCTTTCCTGCTCCACTTAGGAGAAATGAATTCGTTCTTCATTTGGGAAACCATTTGTGCGTACTATTTTAGTAACTTTTACGAATACCATTTCTCAACCATTTTGCGCGTCTCGGATATTTCGCCACGTCATTCCTAATTGATTTAGGAAATTTCATTTTTCAGCTCCGCGAAACTTTCCGAGTTGTCGAACCATTTGGATTCCTAACCCGAGTAGGAATCCTAGTCAAAGTAGGAAATACCACTTTTCCTAAGCGAATTAGGAAACCTCCAATTTCTGCGTTTTAAGCTCCATTTCACCTATTTTATTGCACTCCTTTATTCAAAACCTAAAAACAACAAAGTAAGTAAGAAATGATAGTACTAAGGTCAAGACAAAGCTAAATGTAAAGAGAAAGACGTTAAGAATCAAGCTTAAAATGCGTAGATCAAATTCCCCCACACTTAGACTTTGCTAGTCCCTAGCAAATACTAACTGAAAGAAAGACTAAAATTATAAAACCAACGTTAGAGCTAGCCTCCACGTTGAACAAATTTCATGGACTCAAATAAAAGCAACTTCTAAACCCTTAGCACAATTTGTCTCAGAAATTTTCTTAAGTATATGGCGATGGAATCACAAGATTTCATAGTGAAAAGTTCAAAAATTTTCGAGAGATAAGAGAAATATGATCATGTCATGAACAAGTAGGACTTGGAGAAAACAATGGTGAAGTTAAAGCTATGCATGTCTCGAAAAAGTTTAAATCAATCTCACATGGATGCTCTCATCATATTTTCACTCATGAAAAGAGGTTTACTCAAAATGTGTATGTATTGCATCGAAATACCTCATAATTACTTGCACAAATGAACCAAACCATATGCTTACTCATGTAACTTACTCAACCAATTGAAGGCTACTCATCTTAAGGATCATAAAGGACTTTAGAAAGGTTGTAATGAGGCTAAGGCTAAGGCATTCGAAATTTAGATAAGTGGTGGTTAAAGCACGTTCCAAAGACTTAGTTTAGCACTTAAAACTTCTCAAATTCGTGGCTCATCCTTTCTACACTTCTTCTTATGTCAAACTTTAGAATCGGGGGCCAATTTTCATCTTTTTGGGCCCATACTTCATTCTAAACTTCACTTGTCAAATCTTTTACACTTAGAACTTTTGCCGGAGAGCTTTTACACATTTTTTTCTTTTCTTTTCTTTTGCTCTCGAATTTTTTTTTCTTTTATATTTTCGGCAATCAACTCTTTTGGACAAGTCTTCCCTTCCTTGTATTCTTTCATCACTTTTTTCGCCACTTCTTTTATGCTAGCTTCGAAACCTCTTCACAAAGTCTTTGAACAAGGTTTGGAAATTCTACACTAGGCTGAGTGTTTAGATATGTATGTGGTGAATGAAAGAAAAGGCTTAACGTAGGCACAAAAGGGGTAATCTAAGGGTGTCGCAACTCGTGCGCACAATGGGACACAAGGCCATATGGTTTAGGTGGTGGTAACCTAATTTGCCTTTAATCATATCCAAAATCAGAGCATATATCAACTTAAAAGCGTTGTAAATCTACATGAGTAAGTTCTAGTAATCTCTAGTTCATTAATATCTATGGCAAGCAATGAGGCATGTTTTGTTTTTGAAAACAATATGCACGAAATTCACTCTTAAATGAAGTAATGTAGGCTCAAAAACTCACTTTTAGGTTTGTATGATTTAAAACTTATTCTAACATGCGAATTCTGTACCATGTTTAATCAAACCATATCCACTACATGTTATGACAATTAACATGAACGCTTCTTGAAACGTCTTTTCCGGGAGTTCTAGAGCTCAGAAAATTATGATTTTGGACTCGTTGGAAAGCTTATTCAGAGAGCTATAAAATCCATATAAGGAACGCCATATTTGGAGTTGAATTGCGACTTCGGTGGCCTCTTGAAGTTACAAGTCTGTTCTGAGATTTTCTTTCCTTATTCCACTCTAGATATTTCTTTCTTGATCTCCAAGGAATATACTCCTTGCCGAATTTCTTCAAGATATTCAAGATATTTGGTCTTCAAATGTGGCAAGTATGATCTCAATATTTCGGCCATGACTTCTTTCCATAAATGCTTGCCGACTTGATCTTTCCTGGTCCACTTAGGAGAAATGTATTCGTTCTTCATTTGGGAAACCATTTGTGCGTACTATTTTAGTAACTTTTACGAATACCATTTCTCAACCATTTTGCGCGTCTCGGATATTTCGCCCTGTCATTCCTAATTGATTTAGGAAACTTCATTTTTCAGCTCCGCGAAACTTTCCGAGTTGTCGAACCATTTGCATTCCTAACCCGACTAGGAATCCTAGTCAAAGTAGGAAATACCACTTTTCCTAAGCGAATTAGGAAACCTCCCATTTCTGCGTTTTAAGCTCCATTTCACCTCTTTTATTGCACTCCTTTATTCAAAACCTAAAAACAACAAAGTAAGTAAGAAATGATAGTACTAAGGTCAAGACAAAGCTAAATGTAAAGAGAAAGACGTTAAGAATCAAGCTTAAAATGCGTAGATCAAATAAAACCCTTTATAGATAAACATTCAAGTTGTAATATTTAAAAAAACTCATTGAAAGGATTCGACTCTAATTTAGTTGCCTTAACCTGAATTAGGCCCTAACGACAACGAAACCTACAAAATTTTTTGAAAGGACCTAACCCCGATTTAGTTGCCTAAACCGGAATCGAACCCCTTCTGAAAACAAGAACCAACAAAAACCGTAAAAATTTCGGCAGAGTTTCGTTACTAACGTGGACTTATCATTACCTGCACGCGGAAAATACATTTCATCATATGCCACAAAAATCAAACCGTGGGCACCAATCCCATCCGGATTTCTCAATATATCAACAGTAAAGTAAAACAATAAATATATCACTACTTTACTGAAATCCGGTGAAAAAACGTATAAACATATACATCAGAATATTCAGAGCGACCACTAATGTATAATCATATACGTATACCACAGTAGGTAGAACAATAAACCTACTGGAAGAAACAAGGTAGCTCGAGCACTATGCCTCCAACCACGATGTGCGACACCAGAGTCCGAACTGCAAACTGGGCATGGAAACCGAAAAGCCCAGGGGAAAGGCAAATAAAAATGTTAGAGTGAGTGGATGAAAATAAACGTATGCCTTTCACCAGTTTATATACATACTCAATATAAAACTGTGCGAGTTCGGAAAACAACACATATATATATACGGAGGTTGTCGGGCGACCTCTCAAGCCCGACGTCGGGTGAATCGCTCAAACCCAACAGTGATAGGCCAGGGGACTTCTCAACCCTGGCGGCACGCAGGGGACCACTCAACCCCGCCCAGAGGAATCTCTCAACTCTGGTCCAGAGGAATCTCTTTACTCTGGTACATCGATGTAATAAATGCCATCACCCATAAACATATAACAATACCTCCGAAAATAACATATATCTCAACATCGTATAATTTAAATACGGAAAATCATAAAATCCACGAACTCGCAAATCAACTGTGAAAAGATAAACTTGTCCACTCACAGACTAGCGTAACGCAGTTCGCGTTAACCCGTGATCCGGCGGAAAGACCCTTGCCAAACGAACGACCACGAACACCTGAATATTCACAATGTCCATTACTCAAAGTCATAACTCGACAATTCAAAACAAATCACGAGAACCCATCGTTCTCGGAAACACATAATCCGATTACGACAAACTGTCGGAAATCAGGAAATCATACCTCAATACCTCGTTGTAAGTTCGGATGCTCAATACGAAAAACGAACCTCCCCACTGCGATCGGGGGCGCGATTTCGAGTGAAATGACATGCAACTTGTCGAAAACTCCAAAAAGTTAAACTTTGACCGCCGTGTTGACCGCCGCCCATGGCGGCGCCACCACCAACCTGAATTGGTACACAAATTTCAAATCCAAAATTCTACATCCACAAATCAAATTGGAACTCCATACTTACATGGTTAGAATCATGGTGAGGAGAGCTTCAAAGCCCACTACTTGTTTTAGCTCAACTTGGCCGGAATCGAAACCACCTTAAAACCCCAAAAATCTCCATTTTCAACCGGAAAATTCTTCCTCCACCGTCCACCCCGCCGTGAACAGTGGCCGGCACGAAGTCAAGGGCTTCAAGGTGCGTCGAACAAGACCGGAGGCAAGCTGTGGGGTGGCCGGAATCCCCACGCCGCCGGCGAGCCGTGAGCAAGTCGCCACCGTCGCACACCACTCGGTCAAACCGAGTTGACCGGGTCAAAGAAAGTAAATGAAATGTTGACTTGCCAAAATAGGAAACTCCACTATTTATACTTTCCCAAAAAGGAAATCTCCAAAAATACATTTCGGCAAACTTTAAACATCCGTAACTCTCGCGTCGTAACTCCGATTCCAATAATTCTCGCGGCAACAAACTCGTCTCGACATGTTCTTCAATTATCACCCAAAGTCAAACACATCGACCAATTGGATAAGAAGTCAACCATTCAACCCAAACACATATTTAAATAATCAACAATCGGAAATAATCACAACTTAATCTTCGTAAGTCAGAATAATGCTCCGGAAGTTCGCACGAACTCAAAATTAAATTCTCAACAACTTCCGTGAAGAAGCCGAAACCAAACTCTTGTCCGGTAGTTTAGTCGTTAAGAAGATCGCCAATATAATCCGATTCCGTCGAAACTTCAAATATTCATAATTAATTCCTCGGTCGTCCAAATAACGATCCGGAACCGCCCACGAACTCGAAATCACATGTACAACGACTCTGGAGAAGAGACCCAGCTCCAATTCTCGGCCAATAATTTAGTCGTTAACAAATCTGGCGATTCAAACACTGTCGTAACTCTGCGACTACGCAGTAACTCACGTATATAGCTGATCATACTGCTGATTCTGGTCCGGGTCGTCACAAATCCACCCCCCTTAAAAAAATTTCGACCTCGAAATTTCTGAGTCTATCGACTGAAAGTAGGAGCACTGCCTCTGCATACTGCTCAACTTCCCAATGGTAACCTCAACTGCATGACACTGTTAACAAACTCCACAATAGGAGATAACTCCGTGCGGAAATCTCTGTACCCTCAAATCTCGAATCTGAACTGGCTCCACACAATAGCCAAGTGTTCCTGCATAAGGAACAGGTAGGGTACACAACACGTAACAAACCTGAAACATAGTTCCGCTATACGGAACACAACACACACAAAAACCAACAATATAGGCGATGACGAACCCTACGGCATAACAAAAACTCGCATACGACCACATCTGGATCAAAACAACATGGCAAATCACAACTCAGTTTACACACATCCACATAACTCACACACTCATATCAACATAGCTCAAACATCGGACTCGGGCAATTATCAACCCATTTCCGCTAATCTGACCGTCTGTGGTAACACATTCCACAAAGTCCGAATCAAATGTCAACTCAAACTCAACCCAAACTCGCTCCAACACAATGAAGTACAACATCGTTCCTCAAATCGACATCAAACAACGTCAATTCATAGTGATCAACAAACTGATACTACAAGCAATCTCAAACAAGTGAAACTGCTGATCCCGAATCCTCGGAATTGCAATACCGAGGTCCACAATATGCCCTCCAAGGTCTGAATAGTCCTCAAAGATCGCTCCCCAATCTGAGGATAAGAACTGGTACTAAACTGTAATCTGGTCCCCCAACGCTCGCTGTAAAGCTTGCCAACACACAGTCGTAGCTGATTATCTCGGTCAGCGAACCGGGACACGGGTACATCACGTGGATGGCCAGCCTCCGTCAAACACAGCTATGTCAGCCTGCCACTGAAATATGTTCCGAAAAGTACAAGGAAATGTACTGAGTTCATCAAATGGTCCACAATGGTCTGACAACGGGTATCACAAACCAAAGTGCATACAAACACACACAAGATCACAGCGACAAACGCCATGTCTAACCAGAAATCTCCAATGGCTGACACTTCTCGGCAAGTCTCTGCCTCCTAGCCATCGCCTGTCGACAAATGTGGCATCTGCACACACAAGCTGCTATATTGCTCTTCATGTTGCGTCACGAGTAGTAAACTCGAAGTGTCGGACACATTACCGCACCACTAGCACCAAACATGCACAAAACTACGAGCCTCAACATCATCACACTCGAACACAGATCTCATAGCTCGCAACTCGGCTAACACGAAAACTCGAGCCACACACACACATGAAACACTGAAGCTCCCGACTCTCGACTGAATGCATCAGCAACAACATCCCAGACGGATGATCAAGTACAATCACTAGTCTTTCCCGAACAAGCTCAAAGGTGCAGCCATAGTCGTTAGTCGTTAGTCGATCCCATCCATCTACACTGCCTCAAGTCCAGCTCTGGCCGAAAATGCAAGTGGATGAAACCGAAGTGATCAGTGTACGTCCTACACCGCGCTGCATGCCATAGCAGTAGTATCTCCAACTCTTTAATGCTAACATAAGGACAGCTACATCCAAATCATACATAGGATACGTAGCTACATAAGGTTTCCACTGCCTGAACCATGAGCCACCGCTCTGCTATACAGCATCAAAGCACAACCAAACCCAAACCTCGATGCATCGCCATAACCCACGAACTCGTCGCGGTCGACAGGTAAGATCAAAACCGAAGCAACGGTCAACCATCTTGCAGGAGTAAGTAACTCTCCTCGCGTGCATCGAACCACTCAAACTTGACGCCTTCTTCGTCAATCCGGAAAGTGAAGTGGCAATCCGGGAAAATCCTACACCAGCCATCGATAATAGCCTGCCGAACCCAAAAGACTCCCGATCTCTGGTACAATGGTAGGGCAAACCCCAAATCAACACGGCTTCTATCTGGTCAGGATCCACGCCAACCCTCTCGGATAACATCACACAACCCAAAATCTTCATGCTAATCAGCCAAAACTCACACTGGCTGAACTTCACAAACAGTTAATCGTCTCGCGAAGTCCGCAAAACCGCTCGCATTCACTTCAGGTACTGGTCCACACTCCCGGAATACATAAGGACGTTGCCAACGAACATGACCGTAACTCGTCCAGAATCGTCTGGACACCTGGTTCATCAAGTCCACACGATCTACGGGGTATTGGTCAACCAAACAGCGTGACCAAAAAATCCTGATGCCCGCACCGCGATCCGAAAGCTGTCCAAACCATATCTGACTCATTAACCTCAACTGATGGTATCCGAATCCGAAATAAATCTTCGAAAGGACTGAAGCTCTCGTAAGCTGATCAAACCACTCATCAATCTGAAGCGGAGGATACTCACTCTCCTCTGAAGCGAATCAGGCTTCGGTAGTCAATGCACCACCTCGTCGAACCAACCAACACCCGTACACGCAATGCAAGAGCACACCACGCACATACGCGGTGTCGCATGAAATCTCCTGAAACCTCCTCCAGCAACTCCTGGAGTCGAAACTATAGCTCCATCAGCTCCGCTGGCTCCGAACAACAAGATGCCGGTAATATGAGTCCAGCGCTTGGTACAAGCTCAATGGTGTAGTCGGTCTCCCGAACTGGAGGAACACCTGGTAACTCCTCCGGAACACACCTGGAAACTCGGGAACCACCTCAATGTCACCAACGTCGGGTACAGCAACCATAGTATCCACAATATGAGCTATGCAAACAACAACTCGTTTCCACCATCCGCTCGACCATCACTGCTAAAATCACACATGGCAACAACATTTTCTTCTCACCGCGAGACGATACCTCGGGGAAAACTCTGGTCGTCGAAACACAACCACCTTCTCGAGGTACTCGAACACAGCCAAATGCATCGTCAGTAAGTCTATACTCATAATCTCACTAAAACCACGATGTCAAGCTATAACAGATCTGCGGCTAACCCATAACCTCCAACAAGGATCTCGCAACCTCCGGATGGATACAATACTCTCCAAAACCTCGGAAGTGGAGATGCAGGTACAATAGCCATGGATGTCCAACAACAGTAACCTCGGAGAAAAGTCTGTCCTCAAACAAGGTCATGGCACGAACTCTAACATGCCCAACTAGCCACCCACATCAATCGCGACTTGCTGAATAACTCATCTAAAGGCTACATTAGTCAAACCTTTGGAACAACATGAGGATCTCCTCGTGAACTCTGAGCTGCCTGAACCGCTAAAACAGCTGACTGAGGGCGCTCCCTCGTAACGTGACCCTCCTGGCCACTGAAACAGGAACTGAAAGTGCTCCACGAACACTAATCACAGCAACACCTGCTGCATAAAAGGATCACCAATGATCGCCCAAACTAATGCCACGGGAGCAAGTCCGCTACACTGTGATATCCGCCATCGCCAAACGGATCCTCTGCTTGATCTGATGGCCCACAACATAATCGATAAGGCCACGGCCTGATGAAGTCACTGATCCCGAAGTGTCAGAACTCAACCTCATCAAAATCTCGACTAAGTCCACTTTCCTCAAACCATCACATCGAAAACCGCGCACACCTTTCTTTCTCAATAGCCTCGCCTCGGAGTACAGCACACTAAGCTCCTCACGGTTATCTCGAGGCACATTAATCAGACTCTCTCTGATGCTCAGGTTCAAACTCATCTCGAACCTCGTGCACCGCTTCCTCTGAAGCCACATAACTCGTGCACACGGAAACAAACATGTGGACAATGCATCTCTGCCTCAGGTGGGTAAACACTCCTCATTCGAATGCTGGGTAGCCTGATAAAACCATTACCGTATAGACAACACCCTGAATGTAGGCCATAGAGTCACAACCGGAACTCACACAATATCAGCCCACCAAATACAACAATCTGACTCAGGCAAAAACAACAACTGCCAAAATTCTCAGCTCTGAGGCAACATGTAGATGCTCATACACACACAACCAGGCAAACCGTGCCACACAATTCTCTGAACTCAGAATGCTCATCCAAATCCACAGTTCTCTGGCAAATCGCGCGTCGAATGATCCTCAATAGGATCCACAACCGAAACGACACGGAAAGCATGTCAGGAGGCGGATGAATAAAATATCGTTCACAAAAAGTGGAACGTAATCATGGAACTTCAAATATTTGAAAGTAAACAACACCCGGAATATTGATGAGTATTCGCCGGCCGGTCGAGTCACCATTCCAGACATGCTGTACATTCTCAAATATCATTAGTACACACGACTACAGAAGTCTACAGAACCTATAACCTAATGCTCTAATACCAAGCTGAAAGGACCCAACCCTGATTTAGTTGCCTACACCGGAATTGAACCCCTTCTGAAAACACGAACCAACAAAAACCGTAAAAATTTCGGCAGAGTTTCGTTACTAACGTGGAATTACCATTACCTGCACGCGGAAAATACACTTCATCCTATGCCACAAAAATCAAACCGTGGGCACCAATCCCATCCGGATTTCTTAACCCCGGCGGCACGCAGGGGACCACTCAACCCCGCCCAGAGGAATCTCTCAACTCTGGTCCAGAGGAATCTCACAACTTTGGTACATCGATGTAATAAATGCCATCACCCATAAACATATAACAATACCTCCGAAAATAACATATATCTCAACATCGTATAATTTAAATACGGAAAATCATAAAATACACGAACTCGCAAATCAACTGTGAAAATATAAAGTTGTCCACTCACAGACTAGCGTAACGCAGTTCGCGTTAACCCGTGATCCGGCGGAAAGTCCCTCGCCAAACGAACGACCACGAACACCTGAATATTCACAATGTCCATTACTCAAAGTCATAACTCGACAATTCAAAACAAATCACGAGAAACCATCGTTTTCGGAAACACAGAATCTGATTACGACAAACTGTCGGAAATCAGGAAATCACACCTCAATACCTCACTGTAAGTTCGGATGCTCAATACGAAAAATGAACCTCCCCACTGCGATCGGGGCGCGATTTCGAGTGAAATGACATGCAACTTGTCGAAAACTCCAAAAAGTCAAACTTTGACCTCCATTTACCGTTGACCGCCGCCCACGGCGGCACCACCACCAACCTGAAAATTTCTCGGCGGAGCAACCTCCATTCAATGCAAAATAACCCATTCCGCAACTTTGTCAACTACAACAAAGGCCAATTCTCACTCTAACTAGCTCAATTTCATGCAAAACCGAATTGGTACACAAATTTCATATCCAAAATTCTCCATCCACAAATCAAATTGGAACTCCATACTTACATGGTTAAAATCATGGTGAGGAGAGCTTCAAAACCCACTACTTGTTTTAGCTCAAGTTGGCCGGAATCGAAACCACCTTAAAACCCCAAAATTCTCCATTTTCAACCGGAAAATTCTTCCTCCACCGTCCACCCCGCCGTGAACGGTGGCCGGCACGAAGTCAAGGGTTTCAAGGTGCGTCGAACAAGACCGGAGGCAAGCCGTGGGGTGGCCGGAATCCCCATGCCGCCGGCGAGCCGTGAGCAAGTCGCCACCGTCGCACACCACTCGGTCAGACCGAGTTGACCGGGTCAAAGAAAGTAAATGAAATGTTGACTTGCCAAAATAGGAAACTCCACTATTTATACTTTCCCAAAAAGGAAATCTCCAAAAAAACATTTCGGCAAACTTTAAACATCCGTAACTCTCGCGTCGTAACTCCGATTCCAATAATTCTCGCGGCAACAAACTTATCTCGACATGTTCTTCAATTATCACCCAAAGTCAAACACATCGACCAATTGGATAAAAAGTCAACCATTCAACCCAAACACATATTTAAACCGACTAAATAATCAACAATCGGAAATAATCACAACTTAATCTTCGTAACTCAGAATAATGCTCCGGAAGTTCCCACAAACTTGAAATTAAATTCTCAACAACTTCCGTGAAGAAGCCGAAACCAAACTCTTGTCTGGTAATTTAGTCATTAAGAAGATCGCCAATATAATCTGATTCCGTCGAAACTTCAAATATTCATAATTAATTCCTCGGTCGTCCAAATAACGATCCGGAACCGCCCACGAACTCGAAATCACATGTACAACGACTCTCAAGAAGAGACCCAGCTCCAATTGTCGGCCAATAATTTAGTCATTAACAAATCTGGCGATTCAAACACTGTCGTAACTCTGCGACTACGCAGTAACTCACGTATATAGCTGATAATACTGCTGATTCTGGTCCGGGTCGTCACAAATTTGTCAGAGTTTCCTCTAAAATTCAAGAAACCCAAAACCTACAAGGAAACCACGCTTCTAAAATAGTCCACAAAAACAAACCGTGGGTGCAAAATTCCATCTGGATTTCTCAAATCAACCAAACACTGAATTTATTAGAAATATATATTGTTTATAGAAGGGGATAAGAAATTCGAAGGCTGATTGGGAAAACACAAAACAAATTGAAGTAAACTATATATATTATTCAGAGCGACTTCTAATTTACATATGACACAGCTAGTAGGCTAGACTAGAAACCTATTGATGATGACAGATGACTCGATCTCTAAGTCTCCAACGTGAACCAGAAACCTCTAAACAGATACTGTAAACTGGGTAACGTAAAATGAAAGGCTCAGGGAAAGGCGATAGAAAACATGAAAACCGTTAGAGTGTGTGCACGAAAAGTAATAACTATTTATAGAAGAAAACTGTGAAAGTAACTCAGCATGCCTTTCTACCAATGTAAAATACAATTCAAGTTCGTAAACAGTAATACAAATCTTTTGGGGAGTTTACCGTATCTCAAAGACGATGAAAGACCAGTGGAGACAGTGACTATAGTACTCCGACCTCTAGTCACTATGACTTGTCCGGGGAGTTTGACATGGCCCAAGGATAACCTAGATCATCTGGGCCGTTTGTCACGGCCTAAACATGATCAAGTGCTGTGACGACCCGGACCAGAATCAGCAGCATGTTCAGCTTGATCGATAAGTTACAGTGTAGTCGCGGGTTTTTCGACAGTTATTGGAATCGCCGAAGCTTCTTAACGACTAAATTATTGGCCGAGAATTGGAGCTGGGTCTCTTCTCGAGAGTCGTTATACGTGTGATTACGAGTTCGTGGGCGGTTCCGGATCGTTATTTGGACGACCGAGGAATTAATTATGAATATTTAAAGTTCAGATTTAAATGGTGGGCTACTTAACGACTAAATTACCGGACCAGAATTTGGTTTCGGCTTCTTCACGGAAGTTGTTCGGAATTTAATTTCGAGTTCGTGGGAACTTCCGGAGCATGATTTGGAGTTTAAACATACGTACATATTATGTTTAAAGCATGTGCATAGAAAAGATTTACGATTTGGTTTACACAGAGTACAGTCACAGTATATGTTGTGGTATCGATACACATTGGCTTCTCGGCTGATCCCCGAGTACGCTCCGGGAAGGACAGATATCCTGACCCGAGGCCTTTCTGGCTAGAATCACGTGTGGGTCTGGGATCCCGTGGTTCAGACTGTGCTATCACGTGGAAGCCCACGAGAGTCTCCGCGATTTGTTTTTCGTGGCATGCTCAGTACGTGAGTGGTAGCCAGAGTCTCCTCACGTATTACTTGATTTTCATGCATTTGACTCGCATATGATTTTAAACGTATATATACACTGGTGAAAGACATTTATTTTCGTCCACTCACTCTAACGTGTTTATTGTCTTTCACCTGGGCTTTTCGGTTTCCGTGCCCAGTTTGCAGTTCAGGCTCTGGTGTCGCACGTCGTGGTCGGAGGCATAGTGCTCGAGCTACTTTGTTTCATCCAGTAGGTTTATTGTTCTACCTACTGTGGTATGCGTATACGATTATGTATTAGATGTCGCTCTGAGCTTCCTATTGAATACGTTATACGATTTTACACTGGATTTCAGTAAAGTGCATATATATTTACTACTTTACTTTACTGTTGATATATTGAGAAATCCGGATGGGATTGGTGCCCACGGTTTGCTTTTTGTGGCATAGGATGAAGTGTATTTTCCGCGTGCAGGTTAAGGTAATTCTACGTTAGTAGCGAAACTCTGCCCAAATTTCGAAAAGTTTTTGTTGGTTCGTGTTTTCGAAGGGGTTCGATTCCGGTTTAGGGAGCTAAATCGGGGTTGGGTCCTTTCAGCTTGGTATCAGAGCATTAGGTTGTAGGTTCTGTAGACTTCTGTAGTCGTGTTTACTAAGGATATTTGAGAATGTACAGCATGTCTGGAATGGTGACCCGACCGGCCGGCGGATAATCATCAAATTCCGGGTGTTGTATGCTTTCAAATATTTGAAGTTCCATGATTACGTTCCACTTGTTGTGAACGATATTGTATTCATTAGGATGCCTCCTGACGTGCTTTCCGTGTCGTTTCGGTTGTGGATCCTGTTGAGGATCATACGACGCGTGATTTGCCAGTGAACAGTGGATTCAGATGAGTATTCAGAGTTCAGAGAATTGTGTGGCACGGTTTACCTGGGGATGTGTATATGAGCGTCTACATGTTGCCTCAGAGCTGAGAATTGTGGCAATGATGTTTGCCTGAGTTATATTGTTGTGTTTTGTGGGCTGATATTGTGTGAGTTCCGGTTGCGACTCCATGGCCTACATTCAGGGTGTTGTGTATACGGCAATGGTTTCATCAGGCTACCCAGTATTCGACTGTGGAGTGTTTACCACCTGAGGCAGAGATGCATTGTCCACATGTTTGTTTCCGTTTGCACGTGTTATGTGGCTGCAGAGGAAGTAGTGTACGAGGTTCGAGATGAGTTTGAACCTGAGTGTCAGAGAGAGTCTGATTGATATGCCTCGAGATAGCCGTGAGGACCTTAGTGTACTGCACTCAGTGGCGAGGCTATTGAGAAGGAAAGGTGTACGCGGTTTTCGATGTGTTGGTTTGAGGAAAGTGGACTTAGTCGAGATTTTGATGAGGTTGAGTTCCGACACTTCGGGATCGGTGAATTCATTAGGCTGTGGCCTTATCTTTTATGTTGTGGGCCATCAGATCAAGCAGAGAATTCGTTTGACGATGGCGGAGATCATAGAGTAGTGGATTTGCTCATGTGGCATGAGTTAGGGTGATCGTTGGTGATCTTTTAACGCAGCAGGTGTTGCGGTGATTTGTGTTCGAGGAATACTCTCAGTTGCCATTGTGGTGACCAGGAGGGTCACGTTATGTGGGGAGTGTCCTCAGCCAATTGTGTTTGAGGTTCGACAGCTCAGAGTTCACGAGGAGATCATGATGCTGTTTCTGGAGTGACCAATGCAGCCTATTGGATGAGTTAATCAGTAAGTCACGATTATTGTGGGCGGCTAGTTGGGCATGTTGGAGTTCGTGCCATGACCTTGTTTGAGGACAAACTTTTCTCCGAGGTTACTATTGTTTGATATCCATGGCTATTGTACCTGCATCTCCACTTCCGAGGTTTTGGAGAGTGTTGCATCCATCCGGAGGTTGCGAGATCCTTGTCGGAGGATATAGGTTAGCCGCGGATCTGTTGTAGCTGGACATTATGGTTTTGTTGTGATTGTGAGTATGGACTTACTGGCGACGCATTTGGTTGTGTTCGAGTGCCTCAAGGAGGAGGTTGTGTTTCGACAACCAGATTTCCCCGAGATACTGTTTCGTGGTAATGGTTGAGCGGACGATGGAGACGGATTATGTTGCTTGCTTAGCCATGATGTGGATACTATGGTTGCTGTACCCGACATTGGTGACATTGTGGTGGTTCCCGAGTTTCCAGGTGTATTCCGGAGGAGTTACCAGGTGTTCCTCCAGTTCGGGAGACTGACTACACCATTGAGCTTGTACCAGGCGCTGGACTCATTTTACCGACACCTTGTCGTTCTGAGCCAGCGGAGCTGATGGAGCTATAGTTTCGACTCCAGGAGTTGCTAGAGGAGGTTTCAGGAGATTTCATGTGACCCAGCGTATTTGCGTGGTGTACTTTTGCATTGTGTGTACGGATGATGGGTGGTTCGACGAGATGGTGCATTGACTACCGAAGCTCGATTTGCTTCAGAGGAGAGCGAGTATCCTCCGTTTTGGACTAATGATTGGTTTGATCAGCTCGTGAGAGCTACAGTCTTGTTGAGGATTGATTTCGGGATTGGAGATTATCAGTTGAGGACCGATGAGTCAGATGTGATTTGGACAGCTTTCGGATCTCAGAGCGAGCATCTGGAGTTCTTGGTCACTTCATTGGTTGACCAATGCTCTGTAGATCGTGTGGACTTGATGGACCAGGTGTTCAGACGGTTTTTGGACGAGTTTGCGGTCTTGTAAGTTGGCATTGTCCTGATGTATCCCAGGAGTGTGGGCCAGCACCTTAAGTAGTTGCAAGCAGTATTGCGGACTTCGCGACATGATCAGCTGTTTGCGAGATTCAGCCAGTGTGAGTTTTGGTTGATTAGCGTGAAGATTTTGGGTCATGTGATGTTATTCGAGGGAGTTGGCATAGGTCCTGATCAGATGGAAGCCGTGTCGATTTGGGGATTGCCCTACTATTGTACCAGAGATCGGGAGTCTCTTGGGTTTGGCTGGCTATCACCGACAGCATGTACAAGATTTTTCCGGATTGCCACTCTATTTTCCGGATTGACGAAAAGGTGTCAAGTCGAGTGGTTCGATGCACGCGAGGAGAGTTACTTCCTCCTGCAGGATGGTTGACCGTTGCTTCGATTTTGACCTTACCTGACGATTGTGATGAGTTCGTGGGTTATGACGATGCATCGAGGTATAGATTTGGTTATGTTTTGATGCTGTATAGCAGAGCGATGGCTCATGGTTTCAGGCAGTGGAAACCTTGTGTGGCTACGTATCCTTTGTTTGATTTGGGTGTAGCTGTCCTATTGTTAGAATCGGAGAGTTCGAGATTCTATAGCTACGGCGTGCAGCGTGGTGTAGGATGTACACCGATCATTGAGTTTCATCCACTTGCATTTTCGGCCAGATTTGAGCTTGAGGCAGTGTCGATGGATGGAGTCGACTGACGACTATGGCTGCACCTTTGAGTTTGTTCGGGAAAGGCTTGAGGTTGTACTTTGACCATCCGACTGGGATGTTGTTGCTGATGCATTTAGTCGAGAGTCGAAGATTCAGTGTTTCATGTGAGTGTGGCTCGAGTTTCCGTGTTAGCCGAGTTGTGCGCTACGGAAGCTGAGTTAGTGTGTGATGATGCTGAGGCTCATGATTTTGCGCGTGTTTGGCGCTAGTGGTACGGAGAAGTGTCAGATACTTTGAGTTTATTACTCGTGATGCAACATGAAGAGCAATGTAGTAGCTTGTGTGTGCAGATGTCACATTTGTCGACTGGCGATGGCTAGGAGGCAGAGACTTGCCGAGAAGTGTCAGCCAATGAAGATTTCCGATTAGACGTGGCGATTGTTGCTGTGTTTGTGTATGTTGTTTGCATTTTGGTTGGTGATACCAGTTGTTGGGCCTTTGTAGGTCGTCTGACGTACTCAGTACGTTTCCTTGTACTTTCGGAGACGATTTCAGTGGCAGGTTGTCGTGGCTGTGTTTGATGGAAGTTGTCCATCTACGTGGTGTACCTGTGTCCCAGTTCGTTGGTTGAGATATTCAGCTACAACAAAGTGTTGGCAAGCTTTACAGCGAGCATTGGGGACCAGATTACGAGTTAGTACCGGTTCTTATCCTCAGATTGACGAGCGATTTTCAAGGATTATTCAGGCCTTGGAGGGCATGTTGTGGACCTCGGGTTGCAGTTCCGGAGGATTTGGGACCAGCAGTTTCACTTGTTCGAGATTACTTGCAGTATCAGTTTATTGACCATTATGATTTTGATGTTGTGTGATGTCGTTTTGAGGGATGTTGTGTACTTTACTATGTTGGAGTGAGCTTGGTTGAGTTTGAGTTGATGTTTGATTCTGATTTTGTGGAGAGTGTTACCACAGACTGTCAGATTAGCGGAAATGGATTGGTTATTGCCCGAGTTTGATGTTCGAACTATGCTGATATGAATGTGTGAGATAAATTGATGTGTGAACTGAGTTGTGATTTGCCTTGATGTTTTGATCCATATGTGGTCATAGGCAAGTTTGTGTTATGCCGTATGATTCGGCATCGCCTATAACATTGGCTTTTGTGCGAGTTGTGTTCCGTGTGGCGGAACTGTGTTTCAGGGATTCCAGCACGGAATTGTCTCCTATTGTGGAGTTTGTGATTAGAGTTGTTCAGTCGAGATTGCAGTTGGTGAGTTGAACAGTATGCAGAGGCAGTGCTCCTACTTTTGTCGGCAGACTTGGAAATTTCGAGGTCGAAATTTTTCTAAGGGGGGGGATTTGTGACGACCCGGACCAGAATCAGCAGCATGTTCAGCTTGATCGATAAGTTACAGTGTAGTCGCGGGTTTTTCCACAGTTATTGGAATCGCTGAAGCTTCTTAACGACTAAATTATTGGCCGAGAATTGGAGCTGGGTCTCTTCTCGAGAGTCGTTGTACGTGTGATTACGAGTTCGTGGGCGGTTCCGGATCGTTATTTGGACGACCGAGGAATTAATTATGAATATTTAAACTTCATATTTAAATGGTGGGCTACTTAACGACTAAATTACCGGACGAGAATTTGGTTTCGGCTTCTTCACGGAAGTTGTTCGGAATTTAATTTCGAGTTCGTGGGAACTTCCGGAGCATGATTTGGAGTTACGAGGAATTAGTTGCGAATATTTCCGTTTGTTGTTTGTTTAGTCGATTTATTATGTGTTTGGGCTGAACAGTTGACTTTTTATCCATTTGGCCGATGTGTTTGACTTTGGGTGATTATTGAAGAGTACGTCGAGACGAGTTTGTGACCGCGAGAATTATTGGAATCGGAATTACGACGAGAAAGTTACGCGCGTTTGAAGTTCGTTTAAACGGATAATTACAAGTTTCCTAATCGGGAAAGGCTATAAATAGCAACTTGCCATAAAGGGAAAGTCAAAAACAGGAAATATTATGTTTGACCGAGTTGACTCGGTCAACTCGGTGGAGAGAGGAAGAGAACGATGGTGGCCGACGTGCTTACTTCCGGCGAGGGACTTCCGGCCACCTTATGGCTCGGGAAGGGGCTCTTTGGCCTCGTCTCGGTCCTCTGGTGGTGGTACCGTGCTTGGTTTCCGGTATAGCTCGCCGGAAAGAGAAGAAATTCCGATCAAAAGTTTGAAGAAATTGGGTGTTTTCGGGTTCCACAAATTCGACCGATTCGAGCTGAAATTTGGAGTGGGCTTTGTAGCTCTCATCACTAGCAAGCTACCATGTAAGTTTGAAGATCTAATTTTGCTTGAGCTTGGAGAATTTTGGGATTGAAATTTGTGTGTTCATTCGGTTTTTCATGAAATTGACCATGTTAGAGTGAGAATTGGACTTCGGTACAGTTGACAAAGTTGCTCAGTGGGTGATTTTGAGTGGAACAAGGGTTGCTCCGCCATGAAATTCTTCGGCCGGCGGTGGCGCCGCCGTCGACGGCGGTCAACGATCAGGGTTGACTTTTTGACTTTTGACAAGTCACATGTCATTTGACTCGAAATCGCGCCCCGATTGCATTGGGGAGGTTCGTTTTTCGAGTTGAGCGTCCGAACGTAAAGCGAGGTATTGAAGTGGTATATACGGATTTTCGACGATTCGTCGACTTTGAATTATCTGTTTCCGAGAACGGTGGTTTCTCGTGGTTTGATTTGTATTGTCGGATTATGATTTTGAATATTGGACATTGTGTATATTCAGGGTTCGTGATCATTCGTTTGGCGAGGGGCATTCCGCCGGATCACGGGTTAACGCGATACGCGTTACGCCAGTCTGTGAGTGGACATATTATTTTCACAGATTGATTGCGAGTCTTTTATATATGTTTTATGAACTTGAGCATGCAGATTAATTATGATTTTACGAGCATGTGATTTACGATTATGCTTATACGAATATACATATACGAATATATTCATACGTACATATTATGTTTAAAGCATGTGCATAGAAAAGATTTACGATTTGGTTTACACAGAGTACAGTCACAGTATATGTTGTGGTATCGATACACATTGGCTTCTCGGCTGATCCCCGAGTACGCTCCGGGAAGGACAGATATCCTGACCCGAGGCCTTTCTGGCTAGAATCACGTGTGGGTCTGGGATCCCGTGGTTCAGACTGTGCTATCGCGTGGAAACCCACGAGAGTCTCCGCGATATGTTTTACGTGGCATGCTCAGTACGTGAGTGGTAGCCAGAGTCTCCTCACGTATTACTTGATTTTCATGCATTTGACTCGCATATGATTTTAAACGTATATATAAACTGGTGAAAGACATTTATTTTCGTCCACTCACTCTAATGTGTTTATTGTCTTTCACCTGGGCTTTTCGGTTTCCGTGCCCAGTTTGCAGTTCAGGCTCTGGTGTCGCACGTCGTGGTCGGAGGCATAGTGCTCGAGCTACTTTGTTTCATCCAGTAGGTTTATTGTTCTACCTACTGTGGTATGCGTATACGATTATGTATTAGATGTCGCTCTGAGCTTCCAATTGAATACGTTATACGATTTTACACTGGATTTCAGTAAAGTGCATATATATTTACTACTTTACTTTACTGTTGATATATTGAGAAATCCGGATGGGATTGGTGCCCACGGTTTGCTTTTTGTGGCATAGGATGAAGTGTATTTTCCGCGTGCAGGTTAAGGTAATTCTACGTTAGTAGCGAAACTCTGCCCAAATTTCGAAAAGTTTTTGTTGGTTCGTGTTTTCGAAGGGTTTCGATTCCGGTTTAGGGAGCTAAATCGGGGTTGGGTCTTTTCAAGTGCCATGGGGGAGGGGTTATTTGTCGTGGCCCAACCCGGAGCTATTCGGGGATCAGCCGAGCAACCGACCTATCAAAGCAAAAACAAACTGACTAAAAATAATAACCTCCAACATAACCGAAAACTGAAAATACATAGATATAGCCTACGTATATAACGAACGGAAAAACTAGAATAACTGAACCAAAATAAATCAAAGACTCACACAACGACTATGAAAAGAAAGGTGTCCACTCATAGTACATGGTTAGTCCTGTTGTCCGGCGGAAGCTTTTTTGCCAAAGTCGTGATCGTAAATTGCTATTCACAAGAAATCGTTCAATATCAAGTATCAATGAAAGGACCCAACCTGGATTTAGTTTCCTAAACCGGAATCAAACCCCTTCTGAAAACACGAACTTTCAAAAACTATAGAAATTTCAGCAGAGTTTCACTATATCGCGAAGTTACCATTAACTTGCACCCAAAAAATACACTTCATCTTATGCCACAAAATCCAAACCGTGGGCACCAATCCCATCTGGATTTCTCAAAATCATAACATAATATAAAGTAATAACTAAAACTGTAACTTTACAGAAATCCGGGAAAATCATATGAAAATATAAACATCGGAGTATTTAGAGCGACCTCTAGTATATACATAAATACACAACAATAGGCCAAACTAGAAACCTACTGAGAAGGAAAAATAGCTCGAATACTAAACCTCCAACCTTGACGTGCGACACCAGAATCCGAACTGCAAACTAGGCAATGAAAACAAAGAGCCCATGGAAAGAATATAAATCGTTAAAGTGGGTGGACTAAAATAAATGCATGTTGCCGAATAATATATGTTATAAAAACATATGCGAGTCTAAATATATGGAAATCATATGGTACACGAGGGAGACTTTAACTCCTCACGCGAACAGAGCATGCATCGAAAATCCCGCGGGGTCACTCATGGACACATCCACGCTAGTACAGTCTGAATCACGGGATCCCGCTTGATTGATGTGCCTCGAGACATCCGTGAAGAGCTTAGTGTGCTGCACTCAGTGGCGAGGCTATTGAGAAAAGTGGATTTAGTCGAGATTTGTGAAGAGGTTGAGTTCAGGTACCTCAGAATCAGTGACTTCATCAGGCTGTGGCCTTTTCGATTATGTTGTGGGTCATCAGATCAAGCAGAGGATCCGTTGGTGGTGATGGAGATCACGGAGTAGCGGACTTGCTCCTGTGGCATGAGTTTGGGTGATCGTTGGTGATCCTTTCTCGCAGCAGGTGTCGCTATGACTTGTGTTCGTGGAGCACTTTCGGTTTCTATAGTGGTGGCCAGGAGGGTCACGTTGCAAGGAAGCGCCCTCAGCCAGCTGTTTTAGCGGTTTGGTAGCTGAGATTTCACGAAGAGATCCTCATGTTGTTCCTGAAGTTTGACCAATGTAGCCTTTTTGACGAGTTAATCAGCAAGTCGCAATTGTCATAGGCGGCTAGTTGGGCATGTTGGAGTTCATGCCATGACCTTGTTTGAGGACAGACTTTTCTCCGAGGTTACTGTTGTTTGATATCCATGGCTATTGTACCTGCATCTCCACTTGCGAGGTTTTGGAGAGTGTTGCATCCATCCGGAGGTTGCGAGATCCTTGTTAGAGGTTATGTGTTAGACGCTGAGCTGTATTGTTAGATACCGTTGACTTTAGTGTGATTGTGAGTATGGACTTACTGACAACGCATTTGGCTATGTTCGAGTGCCTTGAGAAGGTGGTTATGTTTCGACGACCAGGTTTCCCCGAGATACTGTTTCACGGTGATGGTCGAGCGGATGGTGGAGACGAGTTGTGTTGTTTGCTTAGCTCATGTTGTGGATACTACGGTTGTTGTGCCCGACATTGGTGACATAGAGGTGGTTCCCAAGTTTACAGGTGTGTTCCGGAGGAGTTACAAGGTGTTCCTCCAGTTCGGGAGACTGACTACACCATTGAGCTTGTACCGGGCGCTGAACTCATTTTACCGATGTCTTGTCGTTCGGAGCCAGCGGAGCTGATGGAGCTACAGGTTCGACTCCAGGAATTGCTGGAGGAGGTTTCAGTAGATTTTATGCAATCCCGCATGTTTGCGTGGTGTGCTCTTGCATTGTTTGTGTGGTTGCTGGATGGTTCGTCGAGGTGGTGCATTGACTACCGGAAGCCTGATTTGCTTCAGAGGAGAGTGAATATCCTCCGCATCGGATTGACGATTGGTTTGATCAGCTCGCGAGAGCTTCAGTCTTATCGAAGATTGATTTCGGGTCCGGATACCATCAGTTGAGGTTTGATGAGTCAGATGTGGTTTGGACAGCTTTCGGATCTCGGTGCTGGCATCAGGAGTTCTTGGTCACGTCATTGGTTGACCAATGCCCCGTAGTTTTTACTGACTTGATGAACCAGGTGTTTAGACGGTTTGTGGATGAGTTGCGGTCATGTTCGTTGGCAATGTCCTGATATACTTCAGGAGTGTGGACCAGCACCTAAAGCAATTGCGAGCAGTTTTGCGGGTTTCGCGTGATGATTAGCTGTTTGTAAAGTTTAGCTAGTGTGAGTTTTGGTTGATTAGCGTGAAGATTTTGGACTGTGTGATGTCAACCGAGAGAGTTGGCATGGATCCTGACCAGTTAGAAGCCGTGTAGATTTGGGCATTGATCTACCATTGTTGCAGAGATCAGGTATCTCTTGGGTTTGGCAGGCTATTACCGACGGCTTGTGCAGGATTTTTCCCGGATTGCCACTCTACTTTCCGGATTGGCGAAGAAAGTGTCAAGTTCGAGTGGTTCGATGCACGCGAGGAGAGTTACTTACTTCTGAAGGATGGTTGACCGTTGCTTCGGTTTTGACCATACCTGACGATCGCGACGAGTTCGTGGGTTATGGCCATGCATCGAGGTTTGGATTTGGTTGTGCTTTGATGCTGTGTAGCAGAGCGGTGGCTCATGATTTCAGGCAGTGGAAATTTTTTGAGGCTACGTGTCCTGTGTATGATTTGGGTGTAGCTGTCCTTATGTTAGCATCGGAGAGTTGGAGATACTACTGCTATGGCGTGCAACACGATGTAGGACGTACACTGATCACTTGAGTTTCATCTACTTGCATTTTTGGCCAGATTTGGGCTTGAGGCAGTGTAGATGGTTGAGGTCGACTAACGACTATGGCTGCACCTTTGAGTTTGTTGGAGAAGGCTAGAGGTTGTACTTTGATCATCCATCTGGGATGTTGTTGCTGATGCATTCAGTCGAGAGTCGGGAGCTTCAGTGTTTCATGTGTATGTGTCTCGAGTTTCTGTGTTAGCCGAGTTATGCACTACGGAAGCTGAGTTCGAGTGTGATGATGTTGAAGCTCATTGTTTATGCATGCGTTGGCACTAGCGGTACAGAAATGTGTCTGATATTTCGAGTTTATTACTCGTGACGCAATCTGTAGAAGAGTGAAGCAGCTTGTGTGAGTAGATGCCACCTTTGTCGACAGGCGATGGCAGCGAGGCAGAGACTTGCCGGGAAGTAACAGCTATTGGCGATTTCCTATTGGTAGTTGGAGTGTGTCGTTGTAATCTTGTGTGTGTTTGTACACACTTTGGATTGTGGTACCAGTTATCAGGCCATTGTGGACCATTTGATGAACTTAGTACGTTTCCTTGTACTTTTCGGGAAAAAATTTCAGTGGCAGGCTGGCATAGCTGTGTTTGACGGAGATTGTCCATCTACGTGGTGTACCTGTGTCCCAGTTTGCTAGTCGAGGTAAGCAGCTACAACTGAGTGTTGGCGAGCTTTTCAGCGAGCATTGGGGACCAGATTACAAGTTAGTACCGGTTCTTATCCTCAGATTGGAGGGCGATCTTTGAGGACTATTCAGACCTTGGAGGGCATATTGTGGACCTCTGTATTGCAGTTCCAGAGGATTTGGGACCAGCAGTTTCAGTTGTTCGAGATTGCATGCAGTGCCAGTTTGTGGACCACTATGATTCTGACGTTGCTTGATGTCATTTTGGGGACGATGTTGTACTCCACTGTGCTGGAGCGAGTTTGGTTTGAGTTTGAGTTGACATTTGATTCAGATTTTGTGGAATGTGCTACCACAGACTTTCGGATTAGCGGAAATGGGTTGATAATTGCTCGAGTTTGATGTGTGTAGACTGAGTTGTGATTTGCCATGTTGTTTTGATCCGTATGTAGTCATAGGCGAGTTTGTGTTATGCCGTATAGTTCGGCGTCGCCTATATCGTTGGCTTTTGTTTGCTGTGTTCTGTGTGGTGGAACTATATTTCAGGTTTGTTACGTGTTGTGTACCCTACCTGTTCCTTATGTAGGAACACTTGGCAATTGTGTGGAGCCAGTTCAGATTCGAGAATTGAGGGTACAGGGATTTCAGCACGGAGCTATCTCCTATTGTGGAGTCGGTTGTCAGAGTTGCTCAGTTGAGGTTGTCGTTGGAGAGTTGAGTAGCATGCAGAGGCAGTGCACCTATGTTTAGCTGGCAGACTCAGAAATTTTGAGGTCGAAATTTTTTTTAAAGGGGGTGGATTTGTGACGTCCCAGAACACAATCAGTATGAGAAATCAGCTTAATTCGCGAGTTAGCGTATCATCGTAGATTTCCGATAATAGATTTACTCGCCAGGATTGATAACGACTAAATCATGGGCCGAGAATTGGAGCTGAGTCTCTTCTCGAGAGTCGTTGTACGTGTGATTTCGAGTTCGTGGGCGGTTCCGGATCGTTATTTGGACGACCGAGGAATAAGTTATGAATATTTGAAGTTTCGACGTAATCGGTTTATAATGGTGGCTCTCTTAACGACTAAATTACCGGACGAGAATTTGGTTTCGGCTTCTTCACGGAAGTTGTTCAGAATTTAATTTCGAGCTCGTGGGAACTTTCGGAGGATTATTCCGAGTTACGAAGATTAAGTTATGAATATTTTCGATTGTTGATTATTTAGTCGGTTAAAGTATGTGTTTGGCTTGAACCATTGACTTTTTATCGATTTGGTCGATGTGTTTGACTTCGGGTGATAATTGAAGAATACGTCGAGTCGAGTTTGTTGCCGTGAGAATTATTGGAATCGGAATTACGACGTGAAAGTTTCGGGTATTTTAAGTTCGTCGAAAAGGTTAATTATGGGAATTTCCATTTTGGGAAAGTATTTAATGTTGGGTTGCCATTTCAGGGAGTCAAACATGAAACATTTATGTTGACCGAGTCAAACTCGGTGGAGGTTAGGTTCACGACGGTGCTCCACGGCCACCGGCGACGTGGCTCCGTCCGGCCACCTCCGAGACCGGCTCCGGTCCCAATCAACTCGCTCCGACCACCCTGTCCCATCTCCGGCCTCCCTTCACGGCCAAACTCACGGTGGAGAGAGAAATTTTGGGTGAAAGTTTGAGAATTTTGGGGTTAATGGTGGATTTCAATTCCAGCCGATTCGAGCTAAACCAAGTACTGGGTTTTGAAGCCCTCATCTCCATGATTCTAACCATATAGGTATGGAGTTCCAATTTGATTTGTGCTTGGAGAATTTTGGAATTAAAAATTGTGGGACAATTCGGTTTATCATGAAATTGGACTAGTTAGAGGGTGAATTGGCCTTTGTTGCAGTTATGAAATTGCTGAGTGGGTGATTTTGAGTGGAATAGAGGTTGCTCCGCCGAGAAATTTTCAGTTTGGTTGCGCCGCCGCCGCCGCCGCCTGTGTTCAACGGCGGTCAAACTTTGACTTTTGGGGTTTTCGACAAGTTGCATGTCATTTCACTCGAAATCGCGCTCCGATCGCTGTGGGGAGGTTCGTTTTTCGAATTAAGCGTCTGAAAGTACAGTGAGGTATTGAGGTGTGATTTTTGGATTTTCGACAGTTTGTCGTAATTGGATTATATGTTTCCGAGAATGGTGGTTTCTCGTGATTTGTTTTGAATTGTTGAGTTATGACTTTGAGTAATGGACTTTGTGATTATTCAGGGGGTTCGTGATCGTTTGTTTGGTGAGGGATTTTCCGCCGGAGCACGGGTTAACGCAAACTGCGTTACGCTAGTTTGTGAGTCGACAATTTCTTTTCACGGATTGTTTGCGAGTCTGATTATACGTTTTACGAACTTGAGTATACATACGAGATTTTGATTTGTATGTGCATGTGCATGTGTTATACGATTATATTACGTATATGCATTCATATGCTGTTTATTGTATTTGCATCGGATTATTTGTGATTTGATTTACACAGAGTACAGTCGTAGTTCATGTTGTTGTATCGATACACACGCATCCCGGATGATCCCCGTGGGTGCCTACCAGGAGAGGTACCGTACCTTGTGCCGATGTAGTTCCGGGTGGGTACTGGTTTATGTACCTTGTGCCGATGTAGTTTCGGGTGGGTACAGATGTCTGTTTCTTGTGCCGATGTAGTTCCAGGTGGAAATAGATTTCCTAACCTGAGGCCTTTCTGGCTAGAATCACGTGTGGGTCTGGGATCCCGTGATTCAGACTGTACTAGCATGGACGTGTCGATGAGTGACCCCGTGGGATATTTACTTGCATGTTCAGTACGCTGGAGGAGTATGAGTTTACCTCGTGTACTTTATTATATTTATTTATCTGGACTCGCATATGTTATTTTAACATATATAAATTGGTGAAAGACATTTATTTTCGTTCTCTCACTCTAACGATTTTCATGTCTTTCCCCTAGGCTTTTCGGTTTCCGTGCCCAGTTTGCAGTTCGGATTCTGGTGTTGCACGTCGTGGTCTGAGGCATAGTGCTTGAGCTACCTTGTTTCTTTCAGTAGGTTTATTGTTCTACCTACTGTGGTATACTTATATGATTATACATTAGAGGTCGCTCTGAGTATTCTGTTGTATATATTATACGATTTTACTCCGGATTTCAGTAAAGTACAGTTATATTTACTACTTTACATTATTGTTGATATATTGAGAAATCTTGATGGGATTGGTGCCCACGGTTTGATTTTTGTGGCATAGGATGAAGTGTATTTTCCGCGTGCAGGTAATGGTAATTCTACGTTAGTAGCGAAACTCTGCCAAAATTTTGAATGGTTTTTTTTGGTTCGTGTTTTCGAAGGGGTTTGATTCCGTTTTAGGCAACTAAACCGGGGTTGAGTCCTTTCCGCAATACTCTGAACCACACCTCGGAAACCAACCATTTCCGGAAATATATAACTCGGATAACAAGAAATCCTCGAAAATCCCAAAATACTCCACATATTCCTCGACATAAAATCCACCACCCAAATCAACTCGAGAACCTCAAGGCGAAGATCGGGGCGCGATTACGAGTAAAACGGCATAAAACTTTTCAAAATCCAAAAAGTCAACGCATCGCCGGAGATCCACCATTGACCGTCATCGTCGCCGGTGCGCCGTCACCGGTGAGAACATATAACTTAATGCTTTGATACCAAGCTGAAAGGACCCAACCCCTATTTAGTTGCCTAAACCGGAATCGAATCCCTTCTGAAAACACAAACCAACAAAAACCGTAAAATTTTCGGCAGAGTTTCGTTACTAATGTGAAATTACCATTACCTGCACACGGAAAATACACTTCATCCTATGCCACAAAAATCAAACCGTGGGCACCAATCCCATCCGGATTTCTCAATATATCAACAGTAAAGTAAAACAATAAATATATCAGTACTTTACTAAAATCCGGTGTAAAATCGTATAAACATGTACATCAGAATACTCAGAGCGACCTCTAATGTATAATCATATAAATATACCACAGTAGGTAGAACAATAAACCTACTGGAAGAAACAAGGTAGCTCGAGCACTATGCCTCCGACCACGACGTGCGACACCAGTCCGAACTGCAAACTGGGCACGGAAACCGAAAAGCCCAGGGGAAAGGCAAATAAAAACGTTAGAGTGATTGGACGAAAATAAACATATGCCTTTCACCAGTTTATATACATACTAAATGTAAAACAGTGCGAGTTCGGAACACATATATATATGGAGGTTGTCGGGCGAATCTCTCAAGCCTAACGTCAGGTGAATCGCTCAACCCGACGGTGATTGGCCAGGGGAATCTCTCAACCCCGGCGGCACTCAGGGGAAACTCTCAACCCTGCTTCAGAGGAATCTCTCAACTCTGGTCCAGAGGAATCTCTCAACTCTGGTAGCATCGATGTAATAAATGCCATCACCAATAAACATATAATAACACCTCCGAAAATAACATATATCTCAATCATCATATAAAGTAAACACGAAAATCATAAAATCCACGAACTCGCAAACCAACAGTGAAAATAGAAACTTGTCCACTCACAGACTAGAGTAACGCAGTTCGCGTTAACCCGTGATCCGGCGGAAAGTCCCTCGCCAAACGAACGATCACGAACCCCTGAATATTCACAATGTCCATTACTCAAAGTCATAACTCGACAATTCAAAACAAATCACGAGAAACCACCGTTCTCGGAAATACATAATCCGATTACGACAAACTGTCGGAAATCCGGAAATCACACCTCAATACCTCGCTCTACTTTCGGATGCTCAAATCGAGAAACGAACCTCCCCACTGCAATCGGGGCGCGATTTCGAGTGAAATGACATGCAACTTGTCCAAAACTCCAAAAGTCAAAGTTTGACCGTTGACAGCCGGCGCCGGCGCCGGCGCCACCAAACTGAAAATTTCCCGGCGGAGCAACCACCATTCCACTCAAAATCATCCACTGAGCAACTTTCACAACTGCAACAAAGGCCAATTCTTACTCTAACTCGTCCAATTTCATGTAAAACCGAATTGATACACAAATTTCAAATCCAAAATTCTCCATCCACAAGATGAATTGGAACACCAAACTTACATGGTAGCTTGTAGGTGATGAGGGCTACAAAACTCAGTCCATATCGCAGCTCAAATCGGCCGGAAAAGTGAAACCCGATTACCCCTAAAATCCTTCCATTTTTGGCTGGAAATTCCTCCTCCTCCGGCGTCCCACGCCGTGAAAGGAGGCCGGAATCCACAAGAGGGGACCAAGGCGCATCAAACGGGACCAACCCCGATCCTTGGGGTGGCCGGACTAGCTCGCCGCTGTGGAGCACCGTGGCTTCCCGTCGCCTCTCTCCTCCACCGAGTTGACTCGGTTAACTCGGTCAAGAACATAAATGGAAAGTGTTGACTTGCCCGAAATAGCAACCTTCTATTTATAGGCTTTCCATTTTTGGAAACTTCGTAATTATCCTTTTCGACGAACTTTAAACACACGTAACTTCCTCGTCGTAATTTCGATCCCGATAATTCTCGCGGCAACAAACTCATCTCGAGATGTTCTTCAATTATCACCCGAAGTCAAACACATCGACCAATCGGATAAAAAGTCAACTGTTCAAACCAACACATATTTAAACCGACTAAATAATCCACAATCGGAAATATTCACAACTAAATCTTCGTAACTCGGAATAATGCTCCGGAAGTTCCCACAAGCTCGAAATTAAATTCTCAACAACTTCCGTGAAGAAGCCGAAACCAAATTCTCGACCAATAGTTTAGTCGCTAAGAAATCCCCCATTTAAATCCGATTACGTCGAAACTTCAAATATTCATAACTTATTCCTCGGTCGTCCAAATAACGATCCGGAACCGTCCACGAACTCGAAATCACACGTACAACGACTCTCGAGAAGAGACCCAACTCCAATTCTCGGCCAATAATTTAGTCGTTATCAAGTCCGGCGATTCAACTATCTGTCGGGAAATCTGCGATTACGTAGTAACTCATAAAGTAAGCTGATCACACTGCTAATTCTGTTCCGGGTCGTCACAAATCCACCCCCCTTAAAAATTTCGACCTCGAAATTTCCAAGTCTGCCGACTAATAGTAGGAGCACTGTTTCTTCATACTGCTCAACTCTCTAGCGACAATGTCAACTGAACAATTCTGACAACAAACTCCACAATAGGAGATAGCTCTGTGCTGAAATCCCTGTACCCTCAAATCACAAATCTGAACTGGCTCTACACAATAGCCAAGTGTTCCTGCATAAGGAACATATAGGGTACACAACACGAAACAAACCTGAAACATAGTTCCGCCACACGGAACTCAATACACACAAAAGCCAATGCTATAGGCGATGCCGAACTATACGGCACAACACAAACTCGCCTATGACCACATACAAATCAAAACATCATGGCAAATCACAACTCAGTCTTCACGCATCAACATAACTCAAACATCAAACTCAACCAATTATTAACCTGTTTCTGCTAATCCGAAAATCTGTGGTAGCACATTCCACCAAAATCCGAATCAAATATCAACTCAAACTGAAACCAAACTCTCTCCAGTACAATGGAGTACAACATCGTTCCTCGAAACGACATCAAGCAACGTCAAAATCACAGTGGTCAACAAACTGGTACTGCAAGCAATCTCGAACAAGTGAAACTGCTGGTCCCAAATCCTCCGGAACTGTAGTACCGAGGTCCACAATATGCCATCCAAGGTCTGAATAGTCCTCAAAGATCGCTCACCAAGCTGAGGATAAAAACTGGTACTAAATTGTAATCTGGTCCCCAATGCTCGCTGTAAAGCTTGCCAACACTCAGTTGTAGCTGATTATCTCGGTCAGCGAACTGGAACACATGCGCACCACGTAAATGGACAATCTACACCAAACCTAATCATGCCAGCCTGCCACTGAAATCTTTTCCCAAAAGTACAAGGAAACGTACTAAGTTCGTCAAATGGTCCATAATGGCAAAAAAAAACTGGTACCACAAATCGAAGTGCATACAAACATACACAAGATCACAACAACAATCGCCACGTCTAACCGGAAATCTCTAATGGATGGTACTTCTCGGCAAGTCTCTGCCTCCTAGCCATCGTCTACCGACAAATGTGACATCTCCACACACAAGCTGCTACATTGCTCTACATGTTGCGTCACGAGTAGTAAACTCGAAGTATCAGACACAACTCCGCATCACTAGCGCCAAATGCACGCAAAACAATGAGCTTTAACATCATCACACTCGAACTCCGCTCCCGTAGCTCGCAACTCGGCTAACACGGAAAATCGAGCCACACACACATGAAACACTGAAACTCCCGACTTTCAACAGAATGCCTCAGCAACAACATCCCAGATGGATGGTCAAAGTACAACCTCTAGCCTTTCTCGAATAAACTCAAAGGTGCAGCCATAGTCGTGAGTCGACCCCATCCATCTACACTGCCTCAAGCCCAAATCTGGCCGAAAATGCAAGTGGATGAAACTCAAATGATCAGTGTACGTCCTACACTGTGCTGCACGCCATAGCTGTAGTGTCTCAAACTCTCTGATGCTAACACAAGGACAGCTACACCCAAATCATACATAGGATACGTAGCCCCATAAAGTTTCCACTGCCTGAAACCTTGAGCCACCGCTCTGCTACACAGCATCAAAGCACAACCAAATCCAGACCTCGATGCATCGCCATAACCCACGAACTCGTCGCAGTCGTCAGGTAAGGTCAAAACCAAAACAACGGTCAACAATCCTGCAGGAGTAAGTAACTCTCCTCGCGTGCATCAAACCACTCGAACTTGACACCTTCTTCATCAATCCAGAAAGTAAAGTGGCAATCTGGGAAAATTCTGCACAAGCCGTCGATCATAGCCTGCCAAACCCAAGAGACCCCTGATCTATGGTACAATGGTAGAGCAATCACCAAATCAACACGGCTTCTAACTGATCGGAATCCATGCCACTCACTTGGATAACATCACACAGCCCAAAATCTTTACGCTAATCGGCCAAAACTCACACTGGTTGAACTTCATAAACACCTGGTCATCTCGCAAAGTCTGCAAAACCGCTTGCAACTGCTTCAGGTGCTGGTCCACACTCCTGGAGTAAATCAGAATGTTGCTGACGAACATGACCGCAACTCGTCCAGAATCGTCTGAACACATGGTCCATCAAGTCTGCAAAATCTACGGGAGCAATAGTCAACACAACAGCGTGACCAAGAACTCCTAGTGCTCACCCCGAGATCCGATAACTGTCCAAACCACATTTGACTCATCGATCCCCAACTGATGGTATCCAAACTCAAAATCAATCATCGAAAAGACTGAAGCTCTCGCGAGCTGATCAAACCAATTGTCAATCCGAAGCGGAGGATACTCACTCTCCTTTGAAGCGAATCAGGCTTCCGGTAGTCAACGCACCACCATGTCGAACCATCCATCATCCGTACACACAATGCAAGAGCACACCACGCAAATACGCGGGGTCGCATGAAATCTCCTGAAACCTCCTCCAGCAACTCCTGGAGTCGAAACTATAGCTCCATCAGCTCCGTTGGCTCCGAACAACAAGATGCCGGTAAAATGAGTCCAGCGCCCGGTACAAGCTCAATGGTGTAGTCGGTCTCCCGAACTGGAGGACCACTTAGTAACTCCTCCGGAACACACCTGAAAACTCGAGAATTATCTCAATGTCGCCAATGTCTACAGAAACCATAGTATTCACAACATGAGCTAAGCAAACAACACAATCCGTCTCCATCATCCGCTCGAACATCACCGCGAAATAGTATCTCGGGAAAATCTGGTCGTCGAAACACAAACTCCTTCTCGAGGCACTCGAACATAGCCAAATGCATCTTCAGTTAGTCCATACACATAGTCACATCAAAACCACAATGTCCAGCTATAACAGATCCGCGGTTAACACATAACCTCCAGCATGGATCTCGCAACCTCCGGATGGATACAACACTCTCCAAAACCTCGGAAGTGGAGATGCAGGTACAATAGCCATAGATATCAAGCAACAGTAACCTCAGAGAAAAGTCTGTCCTCAACAAGGTCATGGCACGAACTCCAACATGCCCAACTAGCCGCCCACGCCAATTGCGACTTGCTGATTAACTCATCTAGAAGTCTGAGTTGGTCAAGCTCTAAAAACAGAATCATGATTTCTTCGTAAACTCTGAACTGCTGAACCGCTAAAACAGTTGGCTGAAGGCGCTCCCTCGTAACGTGACTCTCCTGGCCACCACAATAGCAACTGAGAGTACTCCACGAACACACGTCACCGCAACACCTGCTACGTGAAAGGATCACCAACGATCGCCCAAACTCATGCCACAGGAGCAAGTCCGCTACTCTGTGATCTCCGCCATCATCAAACGGATCCTCAGCCAGATCTGATAACCCTCAACATAATCGAAAAGGCCATAGCCTGATGAAGCCACTGATCCCGAAGTGTCAGAACTCAACCTCATCAAAATCTCATCTAAGTCTACTTTCCGCAAACCATCACATCGAAAACCGCATAGACCTTTCTTCTCGATAGCCTCGCCACTGAGTGCAACACACTAAGCTCCTCACGGATGTCTCGAGGCACAACAATCAGACTCTCTCTGATGCTCAGGTTTAAACTCATCTCGAACCTCGTGTACCGCTTCCTCTGAAGCCACATAACTCGTGCAAACAAGGACAAACATGTGAGCCACGCATCTCTGCCTCAAGTGGCTAAACACTCCACATTCGATTGCTGGGTAGCCTGATAAAACCATTACCGTATAAACAACACCTTGAAAGTAGGCTATGGAGTCGCAACAGGAACTCACACAATAACAGCCCACCAAATACAACAATCTGACTAAGGCAAAACATCAACTGCCACAATTCTCAGCTCTGAGGCAACATGTAGACGCTCATACACACACAACCAGGCAAACCGTGCCACACAATTCTCTGAACTCAGAATACTCATCCAAATCCACAATTCACTGGCAAATAACGCGTCGATTGATCCTCAATAGGATCCACAACCGTACCGACATGGAAAGCACGTCAAGAAGGCATCCTAATGAATAAAACATCGTTCACAACAAATGGAACGTAATCATGGAACTTTAAATATTTGAAAGCATACAACACCCGGAATATTGATAAGTATCCGTCGGCCTGTCGGGTCACCATTCCAGACATGCTGTACATTCTCAAATATCCTTAGTAAACACGACTACAGAAGTCTACAGAACCTATAACCTAATGCTCTGATACCAAGCTGAAAGGACCCAACCCCAGTTTAGTTGCCTAAACCGGAATCAAACCCCTTCGAAAACATGAACCAACAAAAACCGTAGAAATTTTGGCAGAGTTTTGCTACTAACGTAGAATTACCATTACCTGCATGCGGAAAATACACTTCATCCTATGCCACAAAAATCAAACCGTGGGCACCAATCTCATCCAGATTTCTCAATATATCAACAATAATATAAAGTAGTAAATATATCAGTACTTTACTGAAATCCGGTGTAAAATCGTATAAACATATACATCAGAATACTCAGAGCGACCTCTAATGTATAATCATATAAGTATACCACAGTAGGTAGAACAATAAACCTACTGGAAGAAACAAGGTAGCTCGAGCACTATGCCTCCGACCACGACGTGCGACACCAGAGTCCGAACTGTAAACTGGGTACGGAAACCAAAAAGCCAAGGGGAAAGGCAAATAAAAACGTTAGAGTGAGTGGATGAAAATAAACATATGCCTTTCACCAGTTTATATACATACTCAATGTAAAACAGTGCGAGTTCGGAACACATATATATATGGAGGTTGTCGGGCGAATCTCTCAAGCCCAACGTCAGGTGAATCGCTCAACCCGACGGTGATAGGCCAGGGAAATCTCTCAACCCCGGCGGCACTCAGGGGAATCTCTCAACCCTGCTTCAGAGGAATCTCTCAACACTGGTCCAGAGGAATCTCTCAACTCTGGTAGCATCGATGCAATAAATGCCATCACCAATAAACATATAATAACACCTCCGAAAATAACATATATCTCAATCATCATATAAAGTAAACACGAAAATCATAAAATCCACGAACTCGCAAACCAACAGTGAAAATAGAAACTTGTCCACTCACAGACTAGCGTAAGGCAGTTCGCGTTAACCCGTGATCCGGCGGAAAGTCCCTCGCCAAACGAACGATCACGAACACCTGAATATTCACAATGTCCATTACTCAAAGTCATAACTCGACAATTCAAAACAAATCACGAGAAACCACCATTCTCGGAAACACATAATCCGATTACGACAAACTATCGGAAATCCGGAAATCACACATCAATACCTCATTGTACTTTCGGATGCTCAAATCGAGAAACGAACCTCCCCACTGCGATCGGGGCGCGATTTCAAGTGAAATGACATGCAACTTGTCGAAAACTCCAAAAGTTAAAGTTTGACCGTTGACCGCCGGCGGCGGCGGCGCCGCCACCAAACTGAAATTTTCCCGGCGGAGCAACCACCATTCCACTCAAAATCATCCACTGAGCAACTTTCACAACTGCAACAAAGGCCAATTCTCACTCTAACTCATCCAATTTCATGTAAAACCGAATTGATACACAAATTTCAAATCCAAAATTCTCCATCCACAAGATGAATTGGAACACCAAACTTACATGGTAGCTTGTAGGTGATGAGGGCTACAAAACTCAGTCTAAATCGCATCTCAAATCGGCCGGAAAAGTGAAACCTGATTACCCCCAAAATCCTTCCATTTTTGGCCGGAAATTCCTCCTCCTCCGGCATCCCACGCCGTGAAAGGAGGCCGGAATCCATAAGAGGGGACCAAGGCCGGAATCCCAGCCTTGGGGTGGCCAGACTAGCTCGCCGCCATGGAGCACCGTGGCTTCCCGTCGCCTCTCTCATCCACCGAGTTGACTCGGTCAACTCGGTCAAGAACTTAAATGGCAAGTGTTGACTTGCCCGAAATAGCAACCTTCTATATATAGGCCTTCCATTTTTGGAAACTTCGTAATTATCCTTTTCGACGAACTTTAAAAACACGTAACTTCCTCGTCGTAATTCCGATCCTGATAAATCTCACCGCAATAAACTCGTCTCGACATGTTCTTCAATTATCACCCGAAGTCAAACACATCGACTAATCGGATAAAAAGTCAACTGTTCAAACCAACACATATTTAAACCGACTAAATAATCAACAATCGGAAATATTCACAACTAAATCTTCTTAACTCGGAATAATGCTTCGGAAGTTCCCACAAGCTCGAAATTAAATTCTCAACAACTTCCGTGAAGAAGCCGAAACCAAATTCTCGACCGGTAATTTAGTCGGTAAGAAATCCCCCATTTAAATCCGATTACGTCGAAACTTCAAATATTCATAACTTATTCCTCGGTCGTCCAAATAACGATCCGGAACCGCCCACAAACTCGAAATCACACGTACAACGACTCTCGAGAAGAGACCCAGCTCCAATTCTAGGCCAATAATTTAGTCGTTATCAAGTTCGGCGATTCAACTATCTGTCGGAAATCTGCGATTACGTAGTAACTCATAAAGTAAGCTGATCACACTGCTAATTCTGTTCCGGGTCGTCACCGTTTACAAGACATCCAGAAAATATTCAGGAGTAAACTCAACTGAAAACATAACATAATTATTCAGAGCAACGCCTATATATCATATACAACCAGTAGGTGTAACAAAGAACCTACTCGAACTAAAGTGTGACCAGAACTCTACACCTCCACCGTCGACGTGCAACCCTAGAATTCAAACTGCAAATTGGGCAAAAGAAACCGAAAATCTCAGGGGAAGAAAAATGAAATCGTTAGAGTGAGTGGACGAAAATAATAATATGTCTTTCCCAACATAAGTATATGTGCTCATAAAACATAATCCGAGTCAATGCACATGAAAATCTCGACCAGGTACATTTTCCCTTATCCACAAAGATGCACATAAAATCATGCGGGGTCACTCATGGACTCCTCCGCGTAGTACAGTCTAATCACGGGATCCCAGACCCCCTCGTGATTATAAGTCTGAAAGACATCAGGTCAGGATATCTGTCCCCCCCCAGAGCATCTCGGGGATCAGCCGAGAAGCCAAAGCATCGATGCTACCTCTATATCTGAGACTATACTCTGTGTAAACCAAATCATAAAGATTTTCCATGCACAAACATAATCGTAAAGTGCATAATCATAAATGCATAACGTAAATGCATAATCATAAATGCATACTCATAAAATGCATAATCATAAAGTGCATGACGTAAATGTAATAATTAAGACTAGCAAATCAACTGTGAAAATAAAATGTCCACTCATAATATGAAGCTAACTCTCAGGTCCGGCAGAAGATCCATCGCCAAAAACTCGATCACGATCACCTGAATAATAGGGATACGATCAATACATATTGAAACACAATATATGGAGCTAATACGTCAAGAACCCCGGGTTCTCGAAAGACGTATCGCTCAAAAGATCGACGAGGATAACAAAATTCCTAAAATACACCAAATTAACCCTCGTCCCAAAATAGAATACTCAAATCAACTTAAAAACCTCACGACTACGATCGAGACGCGATTATGCGCAAAACGGTATAAACATCTCCAAAAATCCCAAAAAGTCAACCTTGCAGGAGCTCCGCCGTTGACCGACGTTGGCGCCAACGGTGACCAAGTCTGGCGTCCCTTACCTCAAATTCTTCCTCTCCTCAAGCCCAACACCTTTCCCTTCTACCACCAAGACCAATTCATCCCACACCGGCCGAAATTTTGGCTGAAAATCTCGCCGAAATTCCCTCTCCGGCCACCATCCCAAACCATCACAAACCTCAACCAATTCCAAAAAAATAAACCCATAATTCATCTATGAGTTAATGGGAAGCAAACCCCCCACCAACCCGACACCAATACTCGCCGGAATCCGCCACCCGATTCCGGTGAAATTCCCAAATTTCATCGACTTCGTTCTCCTTCAATTCTCAACCAATTTCAACAAATGAATACACAAATCAATAGTACAAGTTAAGAAATTTCCAACCATACCAAGAACGTGGCCGGAGGTGGCTGGAATCGGCGGGTCGAAAGGCACAAACTCGCGGGTCAACTCAGCTCAACTTGGTCAACAGGTCAAAACTGGTCAACTAGGCCCAAATGTGATTTTTCGACAATTTTACGACTATTTCGATATTTATACGTCGTGAACCGACCAAATTCACGATTCGGATAATTCAAATCCAAACGGATAAGTACGACTAACTCGACGATAATTTCAAATATCCATTTTATATTTTCCGATTATCCGAAAAATCCTCTCAAACCTCCTACGGACTCAAAATCAAATCCTCTACAATTCCCTTGAAGGAACTCAAACCAAATTCTTGCCCGATAATTTAGTCATGAACAAACTCGCCATATCGACTAATTACGACAAAACCATGACTAATCGTGAAATGCGCAAATCAAGCCAATTAACATACAATTTCCTGTTCGGGTGGTTACAAAAACTCTCGTGAAAGAAGTTAAATCCAATTCGTGAGGCAAATAAAAGTCGTTAATAAACTCTTAATTTAAAAAGAATACATGATAACGCGAATTACGAGACGCTAAACATGATATTTTGGTTTTGGTCATACACCCATATTTCTTCTTTAATTGAAATGCTAAATAATAGTTTGGGATGAATCTCCTATGTGCAATAAATGGTATATTAAATCACTAGACAAGACACTCCGTGAAATTTTGTCAAAAAAAGAAGAACCATTTGGAGGGAAGTTTTTTTTATTCTGCATAGATTTTACACAAACATTTGCTGATGATACAAGGTGGTTGTAAAGAACAAGTCTTTCAACAATCGTTCAATAATTCATATTTGTAGGCTAATATTACAGTATTTCACCTGACTGAAAATATGAGATTATCGACGATTAGTTTAAGCAACATAGAAGAAAATGAAATTAAAGATTTTGCTGAATAGATACTACAATTAGGAGAAAGTCAATTAGAATCAACATTCCCTATAGGTGATCCAGATGTAAGTTGGATTGATATACCAGAAGAATTTTTACTGATCCTACAATTCATCCTATAAAATCAATTTTCCAAGCAACATATCCCAATTTTTTAAACAAATATAGTGATACAAATTTTTTTTAAGAGATCGTGCAATAGTGACTTCAATTTTTTTTATTTTTCATGAAATAAATAAATATACAATTAAATTATTACCCGGTGATAACAAATCATATTTTAGTTCGGATGATATTTCATACAATTCAGGTAATAGCGATAATATCAATCTTTTATATCCCATGGAATTTTTGAACAAGCCAGAATTTAGCGGATTGCCTACGCATGAACTTATATTGAAAATTGACATGGCTATTATGTTATTAAGAATTTAAGATCATATGCATGGTCAATGTAATGACACGAGGTTGATTGTGACAAAGTTGTTTGAGAGACTGATTTAGGCAAAAATACTTAAGAGAAAAAATATGGGAGAAAAAGTATATATTCCAAGGATATATAGTATTATATGCAACAAAAATTAAATGGCCGTTTATGTTTAAAAGACATAAATTTCCTCTTAGACTATGTTAAGTGGGAATATATTTTTCGAAACCAGTGTTTACTCATGGACAATAATATATAGCACTATCTAGAGTTGCGTCAAAGAAATGGGTCTTAATTTTTTTATATAAATAACGATGACGATGTTCCTAATAATTGTACAAAAAATATTGTCTACAAGGATGTGTTACAACATATATAACACTTTATATTTTTGGATACATTATACACATTTTAACACCTCTGCAATTGCTCTAAATATATATGATTTCATATTTTTCTCTAACTTTGCAGCACTAATTTCTCTATACATATATACACATTCACATGATGTAGTTTGTATATACTAATGCCATTGGCTACTCACAATTTCTGAACCATTTTTTTCAAAAGGGGTTGGCTCAAAACCACAAAATTGAGATTCAAATGAAAACGGAAAGGGGAAGAGGTATGTACATGAACAAGTGGGTGCCTAAGCCTTACCATTTCATGGGCCATAAAAGGGTGAATGGTCTTGGTATTTTTTTCTAAATCAATATTGGATACTAGATAAATACCTAAACACTCATACTTATCATTTTCGTGTTTTCACCATGTGGATTAAGTTCTGTCCAACCAAACTGCGTGCCATATCAACTGCTCCATCACCGTTCTTTCCTTATCACATCATGGTTATTTCCTTTTGATGGAGATGACTACCTTAATCATCGCAGTTTTCCAACTACTTGATCACCGTTCTTAGTCCATTCCTGACCAAGCCAATTCTTGATTTCATTCATACCCATTTTTTCCTCACCTAATCAGACTAATAACACTTCTCTATGAACTATAATCCACTATATATTTACTTTAGGTTCTGCCTTAGAACATGCAATTTCTGAAATCGCAAGATACAATACCCTATTTGTTCAGAAAACATGGCGATGTGTTGTCGCTCCCCACTGATGATAGAGGTAAATGACGTTGGCCCCATCACGTCATTGTTGGTACAAATTGAGGGCATGAATATGCCTATAAAAGGAAATCTCTAAGAAGACTTTCTTTTCTTTTCTGGTGGCAACAACAAAAACTATCATCTGAGTGAGGGTATTTTTTTGCTTTTTTTGTTGTTGTTTGTGATTTGCAATTTCTTACAAATTGTTGTGTTGATTGTTCCTTGGTTGATTAGACAAACTGAATTGATTTGTTTTTTAGTCTATTTTCGGGGGCTGTTTTGTTTGCAAAAAGTTGTTGTTGCTCAGAAGATATTTATGTTTCTCCGTTTTCTTCTCTCCATGCACTATTTTCTTATCTATTTCTATCGATTGTCTTATTAAAAGGATTACATCATGAATAGTATGGTGATATAGCACTTTCTATGTACTGTAATTGATGTACAATTTGATTAATAATGTCGATTATGTATCAGTTTTGAATATATGTGAAAAAATGGGTTAACTTTTGTCAATTTTGTCAATGGATGTGTTGCTACCTCCGTCATTCGTTTATCATCATTTGTTTGATTCATTGATTAGAGTAAAAGCTTAGTTTAAGCATGTCTAGTTTTGATGTTTTTTTTTCTTCTGTTTTATGTTAGAATTACTCTTTCCAGGCTCTCTTTTTTGGCTTTTTAGGCAACTTGATTTCAGGGTGTGCTTTGAACTCTAGAGATTGTGGCTGGATGTTTATTGCTGCATGTTTGCACTTTTTTGTTATAGATTTCTTATAGTTTCTATTGTTATTGCTAGGCCGATCAAAGATGACCAAATTCATTAGGAAGATTTAGCCATTTGTTATCGGTATTCGTATCAGGGTACGTGCTGCATTATAATGGAGACCCCAGGTGTTTGATAGTACTGAATACGATGGACTCCATTATGTCTTGGTTGATTAAGAGGTAAATTGCCTATGAAAAACATGTGAATTTTAATTATCAATGTTTTGTTGTATTATGCTCTTTGATCTTTATTACTTTATTCACTTTTGTTTGTTGTGTAATATTTACATCTTGAGCTAAATAAGCATTCGTAATTTGTAGTTTTTCTTGGTAATATTTTTTGGCATCCTTTGGTATATATTTCAAATCTATGCATCTGTGATTTTACCTTATTGTTTTGCATTGTGTATTCATGATTGCATTCTTCTAAAATATTGTAATTTTGACTGCAAGATTCCTCAATCCATGTTATGATTGAGGAATGCTATTATGGACATATGCCTATGTTGATGATGGTAGGAAAGATATATGATATATCAAAATATATGATATATCAAAATTTGGTTCCAAGAGGGATTTGGCTAGACAAAGAGTTGTTGACCATGATGCAATTTTGTGCTTCACAGAGTTCATTCGGTTTGAGCAGGTTGAACTTGATTTTACCAACTTTCCAAGATACCTTTCACCTGCGATAATTTGGACAACTGGTTGTTGAGGCAGAACAGTAGGCTCTCCTTCCAGGTGAACAGTTAATCTTATTTCCAATCCTCATATGGTTATATTTATATCAAAGCTCATTGATTCTTCATTTCTTTCAACTTAATGATCTGTATGGATGCATTAAGGTTGTCAAAGCACCTTTGGAGAAGCCGAGCATATTTTTGAAGTCACAAGAGTATTTGGAGCAACTTTGGGAAAAGGACAAAAAATGGTCGCTGGATTTATCCTTGACCTGCCGGACTATCAAGTATGGGCCAAACACTCCAAGCTAGGCCCAAACTATCTAGATAGGAACCCTAGCTGATTTAGTTAGGATGTCATACAATTTAAATTTTGGATCTATTAGGCATGGTTTGAACTTTAGCCTAGAAGCCAAGAAAAGGGGATCACAAGTTGTGGCCCTTGCATCAAACTTCATGTCCACTCTAATACGTACATCCAAGGGATCACAAAGCACCCCATTTTCTCTCACATTATCTCCCTTGGTTTAGCTCCTCATTCTTCACCATCGCAACACATCTCATTTCTCAAGTTTTTCTTAATTTTAGTCTCTCTCTATAGCCCTCACTCATTCTCTAACCCTCTAGCTCTCTTCTCTACCTCAAACACCTCCTCTATCATGACCAAAAGGCCTATGAACCTATATCACCACCACCTCCTCTATTAAGGCTGTCAAAGCACCACAAGTGGTTGATGTCAACAACCCAAAACAGAAGGAAACCAGGACTGATCTCTCCATTGAATTCATGGGGTATTACATATATAACTTTATTTGCATTAATTACATGCACTATATTTGTCAGAAAAAATTTACTTATAATACACGACCAATATACAAGATAGAGGAATTGAAAATCTCGCTGTGGGCTGATGTCGTAAGATCATTTCCTGTGCAAGAGATTATCGACCTGCCTACACCGGTCCTTGAAATTTTCACTTGATGCGGATCAGAAAATATGAAGGCATCCTTCTTACACTTCTTGATTTTTTGTATTTCATAGGTTTCCAGCTATTTCAATATTTCGTTCATGATCTTTAATACGCTGCTTGGTAGGATTATAATGTTTGATAGTAAATAATATATATGCAGTTCACTGTGAATTCCTCATGGTTTAAATAAGTTGAAAATTGTGCAGGGCGTGTCTCAGCATGTAGCATAGCTGATACATGCTTTGCCCTTAATCCAAAAATTAAAGAGAGAGAACAACATGAAGCAGAGTAAGTTAGTTAAAATTTCATAATCAGAATTTGTCAAAAATCATATACATTTTGTGAACTTTATATCATACAGTTCTTTCCTAATGTTGATCAACTTTTTGTGTCAGGTTCTCAGAAACTAGGGACAAGGTGAAAGTGTGTGGCACATTCTCCAGCTTGATGTCACCGAGACTAATTAATGAAGCAGGCAGAAGAACCATCTCTGAATCCAGCTCTGTACTAGGTATTTCATCATGTACCTTATCTTTGAACATGGTTTTGAATGACAGAAATTCTGTGACTAAATTTCAAACTGGATTCATGATAGACTGACTGTATATTTCTCTACTGCATGAATTGCTTTGTTCTTCAATTTCCTTTCAGTGTGGTCTGTGGCAGTTCAATTTATTTTTCTAAATGGTTAATTCGAGTCCTATGTGAGAACATATTAGATCTAGTCAGGGTGTTTCACAGCTCAATTTGTTGAGCATATATCCCATGCCTATTATTTAATGAATTTGACATATACGACTAGCTCCAGATCCTACATATTGATATATATGGGTGTATGACTCCATTGAATCAAATATTTATTTCGGACAAAATCAGTGTATTGTTCTGCTGTCATAAGAAGATTTTTCCTCGAAAAAGAATGGTATTACAGGTGTTCTCCTGTATAGAAATATTATGAGCATACGCTGAAAAAGGAAGAGGCCGATGATAGATTCTTTTGTTCTATCCATGGTCAGAACATGCCAAAAATAAGGTTATGAATGTTGTTTCATTTAGAAGTCCATTAGAAGTCTTCATCTCCAGTAAAATATTACTCGGGCTGAATTGTTTTCATCTTGCCATTATGTTTTGCAGCTACATGGTCTATATGATTAATGAAGATGATCCTGACCATGCAAGATTGACTTTGATGGGAAAGGCAGCAGAAGAGTTCTTTGGAGAAACGTGTGAGGAACTATTGGACAAAACATCCTTCCGTTCGTAGATAACTCTGCCAACACAGATTAGTTCAAAGGTTGGCCAGATATTCATCTTTGAGATAAGGATTAACCAGCGCAGTGAGATTTTTGTGAAAAGCAACCGTGAATGTCAACTCCTCACTGAGACAACTGAAGGAGATACCTCTGAATGAAAGGCTTCCAAAAACCACTAAATCTAAAGAGCTAAGCATGGACACTCCTGAAAAACTGATGTATCAGAAGAAACGCGAAAACCAAGGTCCTGCATGACCATTGTTTGCATGAGAATAGCAAAAAGAAGACCAAAAGGTATGACTGTACACTTATTGAATACTATTTCTTACTGGATTAAAATAATTGCTTGTGAAAGGACCCAATCTCGATTCGGTTACCTAAACCGGAATCAAACCCTTTCGAAAATACGAACCAACAAAAAAATTTTCTAAATTTCGGCAGAGTTTCGTTACTACCGTGGAATTACCATAACCTACACGCGAAAATTAACACTTCGTCCTATGCCACAAAAAGCAAACCGTGGGCACCAATCCCATCCGGATTTCTCAACATCAATATAATCAACAACAGTAAATAAACTGTACTATGTATATATGTATATCCGTGAAAATCCGCACAAACATATATCAGAATGTATCAGAGCGACCTCTAGAGTAAAACATATACAATATGTACATCAGTAGGCGAAACAAGAACCTACTGGAAAACACAGGTGACTCTGATCACTAGCCTCCAAACCGCGACGTGAAACACCAAACCTGAACTGCAAACTGGGCACGAAAACCGAAAACCCCAGGGGAAAGACAATAAACACGTTAGAGTGAGTGGACGAAAATAAATGTCTTCCACCAAGTAATATATACGTATAAAATCATATGCGAGTCAAATGTATAAGTAAAGAAATGGTACACGAGGGAGACTCCAACTCCTCACGCGTACAGAGCATGCAATATAAAATCGCGGAATCACTCATGGACTACCACGCGATAGCACAGTCTGAATCACGGGATCCCAGACCCACACGTGATTCCTAGCCAGAAAGGCCTCGGGTCAGGATATCTGTCCTTCCCGGAGCGTACTCGGGGATCAGCCGAGAAGCCAAGGTGTATCGATACAACAACATAACTAAGACTGTACTCTGTGTAAATCAAATCATAAATCTTTTTTATGCACATGCTTAAAACATAATATGTACGTATATGTATATATTCGTATACGTATATTCGTATAAGCATAATCATAAAACACATGCTCGTAAAATCATAATCAATCTGCATGCTCAAGTTCGTAAATCATAAATAAGGACTCGCAATCAATCCGTGAAAATAGAGTGTCCACTCACAGACTCTTGAAACGCGCACACGCTAAACTCGTGGTCCGGCGGAAGATCCTTCGCCTGAAGCACGATCACGATCCAGATCTCGATCACGATCTCCTGAATATTCACAAAACATAACTGATCAAAATCGTAGTCCACCACACTGTACAAATGCTCGGAAACCAACCGTTCCCGGAAATACAAAATGCAGTACAAAAATGAATTACAGAAATCCCGAAATCCCCACTCGAAACCTCGACTGAAAATCGGCTACTCAAATGAATCCGAAAACCTCTGGACAACGATCAGAGCGCGATTACGAGAAAAATGACATTAAAATCGTCGAAATCTGAAAAATTGACTTTTTCCTCGCCGTTGACCGCCGCCGCCGCCGCGCCGTCAACGGCGAAATTCCCCGGCGGAGAACTTCCAGTTCTCAAGATCACGGTCAGCCTAACACATTTTATAACCAGCCCTCAGGCCAAAACCCACTCCATCCTCACCAAAACCCCTCGAAACCAAACGGAATCCCAGATTCCGGCCACCCACGGGTTCCCTGAAAACTCGCACCAAAATCAATTCAAGGCACACGGTTAGACTCCCAAGGACAAGGGGAGTCGAACCCCCTTATCCTCCACCACCGTCGTCCACCGGAGGACCTCTTCCCGATACCGGCGACAAACCCACATCGGCTTCACTTCGAACCCCCACAAATCGTGATCAATTCGTAAAAACTCATACATGAAACAAAAGGGGAGCTCAAGGAGAGGCGAAATTTACCCTCGGCCTGGTCGAAGATGGCCGGAAAAGTCGGGTCGTCCGGCGAGCTAAACCGGGTCACCTCCTCCTTCACGGGTCAACCGAAATCCTTACCAATTTAGAAAGTCAACAGGTGGTCAAAGCCTGGTCAAAGTTCAAACTGCCATTTTCGACTATTTTTCGACATTTCGATATTTATACTCAAGCTTCAAGTCGATCGACGATTCGAAATGGACAACCATCGCGATTCGGATAAACTCAAAATAATCGGATAAACTCGTCGAAACCCGAAACTTCAAATAATCATAAAATATTCCTCGGCTATCGGAAAAATCTTCCGAAACCACCTATGAGCTCGAAATCACGTACTCTACAATTTCCGTGAAGACACTCAACTCAAATTCCCGACTTAAAACATAGTCGCGAATCGGATCGACAAACCTCACAATATCGTAAAACTACGACTATAACCGAATCTCGAGAATTGTGCCAAACACACATCTGATTCTGGTTCGGGTCGTCACAAATCTACCCCCCTTAAAGAAATTTCGACCTCGAAATTTACGTACCTGTCATGTGAACAGATGAGGATACTGCTCCCGCATACGCTGCTCGGTCTCCCAGGTGGCCTCCTCAACTGAATGGTTCTGCCACAAGACCTTCACCAGCGGAATCACACGGTGCCTCAACTCCTGCTCACGACGATCGAGAATCTGCACTGGCTCCTCAACATACGATAAGTCGTCCCTGATCGGCAACTGCTGTGGGGCTATCACATGTGAAGGATCTGAGATGTACTTCCGCAACATCGAAACATGGAAGACATCATGTACACGAGCCATCTCTGTCGGTAACTCAAGTCTGTAAGCAACAGCTCCAACCCTCTCCGTAATCTCATACGGACCAATGTACCGCGGTCGAAGCTTGCCACGCTTCCCGAAACGCACTACTCCCCTCCACGGAGATAGTTTCAGGAAGACCCAATCACCAACCTCGAACTCTAAACTCTTCCTCCTCACATCTGCGTAACTCTTCTGCCGATCCTGGGCGATCTTCAGTCGATCCCGAATAACCTGAATGTCCTCCATCGTGGTTTTCACCAAATCCGGACCAATAAGCCAACGCTCGCCAACCTCACTCCAACACAATGGAGTACGACACTGCTTCCCGTACAGGGCCTCGTACGGTGCCATCTCAATACTGGCCTGATAGCTGTTGTTGTAGGCGAACTCGATCAAGTGCAACTGCTGATCCCAGTTTCCACGAAACTGCAACACACACGATCTCAGCATATCCTCAAGTGTCTGAATGGTCCGCTCGGACTGCCCATCAGTCTGAGGATGAAAAGCTGTACTAAACCGCAACCTCGTGCCCAACGCTCGCTGTAAAGCCTGCCAAAACTCAGAAGTGAACTGACTATCACGGTCAGAAACAATGGATACAGGCACCCCGTGCAAGCGAACAATCTCTGATAAGTACAATTTGGCCAATCTGCCCACTGAAACCTTCCCTGGAAGTGCAAGAAAGTGTGTGGATTTCGTCAGTCGGTCAACAATAACCCAAATGCCAGTGTTGCCCGCCGAAGTACGCGGCAACTGATAGACGAAATCTATCGTAATGTGCTCCCACTTCCAAACTGGAATCCCAAGTGGCTGTAGTTTCCCTGCAAGTTTCTGCCTCTCCGCCTTCACCTGCTGACAAATCAAACATCGACTCACGTACGCGGCAATCTCCCGCTTCATGTTGCGCCACCAATAGTACGCTCGAAGTGTACGAAACATCTTCGTACCTTCGGGATGCATCACATACGCCGAACTGTGGGCCTCGTCCAGAATCTCCTTCTTCAAGTCCTCGTCCCTGGGTACACATAATCTGCCCCTGAACAACAACGTACCGTTGTCGCTAAACCGGAACTCCGTAGGCACACCATTCCGAATCATGGTCTTCTTGCCCAGCAAGTAAGAATCTGAATCCTGTGCCTCCCGTACCTGATCAACCAGTACCGGTTGAACCTGGAAACTGGCCAACAAAGCTCCATCATCATCATACCCAAATACAGCACTTGTAGCTCGAAGCTCAGCTAACATCGACACTCTGGCCACACACATGTGAAACAACGAAGCTCCAGATTTCCGACTAAGTGCATCCGCTACAACGTTGGCCTTCCCTGGATGGTACTCAAACGTGCAATCATAATCATTAATCAACTCCATCCATCGGCGCTGCCTCATGTTCAGATCCGGCTGTGTCCGCAAATAGGTGAGACTCTTATGGTCAGTGAAAATCTTACACTGAGCACCATACAGATAATGTCTCCAACTCTTCAACGCTAAAACAATAGCGGCTAACTCCAAATCATGTGTCGGATAGTTGGCCTCATGCGGTTTCAGCTGCCTGGAACCATATGCCACGACTCTACCATGCTGCATCAATACACAGCCAAGTCCCAACTTCGACGCATCGCTGTACACAACAAACTCACCACTGTCGTCTGGCAATGTCAGAACCGGTGCGGTAGTCAATCTCTCCTTCAAGAGCAAGTAACTCTCCTCGCACGCCTCAGACCACTCAAACTTGACACCCTTCTTCGTCAATCTGGTCAGTGGTGTAGCTATCCGAGAGAAATCCTGTACAAACCGTCGATAATAGCCTGCTAACCCCAAGAAACTCCGGATCTCCGGTACAGTAGCGGGTCGACTCCAATTCAGCACGGCCTCGATCTTGTCAGGATCAACACTAACTCCTCCGACCGAAATCACGTGACCCAGAAACATTGCACTATCCAACCAGAACTCACACTTGCTAAACTTCGCGAACAGCTGATGGTCCAGCAAAGTCCGCAACACCACTCGCAAGTGCTTCCTGTGCTGGCCCACACTCCTCGAGTATATCAAAATATCATCAATGAATACAATCACGAACTTGTCCAGGAATCGTCGAAACACCCGATTCATCAAGTCCATGAAAGCTGCAGGGGCGTTGGTCAACCCAAACGGCATGACCAAAAACTCATAATGCCCATATCGCGTCCTGAAAGCTGTCCTGGCAACATCTGAATCCCGGATCCTCAACTGATGATATCCGGATCGAAGATCAATCTTCGAAAAGACTGCTGCCCCTTCAGCTGATCGAACAAGTCGTCAATCCGCGGCAACGGATACTTGTTCCTCACTGTAATCTGATTCAGCTTCCGATAGTCAATGCACAAACGCATGGACCCGTCCTTCTTCCACACAAACAACACTGGAGCACCCCACGGAGAAACACTCGGTCGAATGAATCCCTTTTCCAACAACTCCTGAAGCTGAATCTGCAACTCCCTCAACTCTGCAGGCGCCATCCGGTACGGTGTCTGGGAAATCGGTCCAGTACCCGGCAATAACTCAATAGTAAAATCAATCTCCCGCACAGGGAGTATACCAGGTAACTCTGCTGGAAACACATCCGGAAACTCAGACACAACCTCAATACTACCAAGATCCGGCACTGCAGCTGTAGTGTCCACAACATGGGCTAAGTAAGCAACACAACCCTTCTTCATCAACTGATCCGCCCTCATCGCGGAAATCAAACACGGTAGGGAAATATTCTTCTCGCCACGAAACAATATCTCGGCCAACCCGGGTCGTCGAAACGCGACCTCCTTCCTGTGGCAATCAAACATAGCCCAGTGCGACTCCAAAAAGTCCATACCCAATATCAGATCAAAATCCACAATATCAAGCAATAACAGATCAGCAGCTAATCCATGACCATCAACAAACACCTCACAATCTCGGTAAACCCAACCGATGCTCACAACCTCACCTGACGGATACTACACTCTCCACAACCCCGGAAGTGGAGATGCAGGTACCGTGGCTAACGATGACAATCTAAATGATATGAATGAATGTGTGGCGCCCGGATCTAATAATGCAAGTACAGGAATACTAAAAACATGTAACGTACCAATAACAACCTCCGGTGATGCTCTGCCCTCACGCATAGTCATAGCATGAACTCTCGCCTGTCCGGCTGGTCGTCCTCGCTGGGGCTGTCCCTGCTGCCTGCCCTGGCCTACAACCTGTGCTGGTCGCGCTCCCGAAGTGGTTCCTCGCTTTCCTCTGGAACCCTGAGCTGCTTGTCCACCAGCACCATACGACTGAGGACACTCTATTGAGTAGTGACCCACCTGGCCACAACTGTAACAAGTGACAGTACCCCGCTGACATGGTCCAACATGATACCTATTGCACAGGGTGCACAACGGATACTCCCTCGGTGTAGCAGGTGTGCGAAAAAGTCGTCGATGATAACTAGAACCGCTGGAATCCCCACTAGCCTGTGGTCGCTGCGGTCGATCTCTCCTCCCTCTCTGTCTCCACCTAGGTACACTAGCTAGTGGTCGATATGATCCACCACCTGAGGATGAGGCTGAACCAGAAGTATCAGAACTCTGCCTCTTTGAAGGCCCCTGACTCGGTCCACCTTCCTCGAATCGTCTCGGCTGGTACCTCTGCTGTCTCTCCTGCTCAATATCCTCGCCTCGGAGAGCTGCACTGACAAACTCATCAAAGTTGTTCCTCGGCATCGTAGTCAACGTCGCTTTGATGTTCAGATTCAATCCCAGCTCAAACCTGCGACACTTGGCTTCCTCTGTAGCCACCATATCCCGCGCAAAACGAGACAAACGAGTAAACCGATCCCGATACTCAAGTACAGACAAACTGCCCTGCCTCAAGTTCGTGAACTCCTCGTACTTGCGCTGCTGGGTAGCCTGATTAAAATACCTCCGCATAAACAGATCACGAAACAATGTCCACGGAGTATCCACAGGAACTCTGTCAGTGCTGACCCACCAAAAGTATGCATCACCCTCAAGTAAACCAACTGCGGCTACTGTCATCTGCTCAGGTGTAAACTGCAGACGCTCACAAACACGCTCAATCTGAACCAACCATGCCTCGCATATCTCTGGATCAACTGAACCCGAAAACACAGTAGCACCCGCAGTGCGAGCCTTGACCACAGGGTCAAAACGCTCTTCCAAACGCAGCACTCGCATTAGCAAGTCGTACGTTCGGCGATCCTCATCAGGATCATCATCCCGATCAACACGGGGACCACGTCGAGGAGGCATCCTACTGATACAAGACAAGCATTAGGTACACGCAGACAGAACGTAATTATGAAACCGCAGATATTTGAGGACATACAACACCCGAAGTATTGATGAGTACCGCTGGCCAGTCGGGTCATCACTCCAGTCATGCTGTATCAACTCAAATACCCTAAGCGTCACAACTACAAGAGTCTACAGAATCTGATAACCTAATGCTCTGATACCAAGCTGAAAGGACCCAATCCCGATTCGGTTACCTAAACCGGAATCAAACCCTTTCGAAAATACGAACCAACAAAAAAATTTTCAAAATTTCGGCAGAGTTTCATTACTACCGTGGAATTACCATAACCTGCACGCGCAAATTAACACTTCGTCCTATGCCACAAAAAGCAAACCGTGGGCACCAATCCCATCCGGATTTCTCAACATCAATATAATCAACAACAGTAAATAAACTGTACTATGTATATATGTATATCCGTGAAAATCCGCACAATATGTATCAGAATGTATCAGAGCGACCTTTAAAGTAAAACATATACAATATGTACATCAGTAGGCGAAACAAGAACCTACTGGAAAACACAGGTGACTCTGATCACTAGCCTCCAAACCGCGACGTGAAACACCAAACCTGAACTGCAAATTGGGCAAGGAAACCGAAAAGCCCAGGGGAAAGACAATAAACACGTTAGAGTGAGTGGACGAAAATAAATGTCTTCCACCAAGTAATATATACATATAAAATCATATGCGAGTCAAATGTATAAGTAAAGAAATGGTACACGAGGGAGACACCAACTCCTCACGCGTCCGGGTACACGAGGGAGACTCCAACTCCTCACGCGTACAGAGCATGCAATATAAAATCGCGGAATCACTCATGGTCTACCACGCGATAGCACAATTTGAATCACGGGATCCTAGACCCACACGTGATTCCTAGCCAGAAAGGCCTCGGGTCAGGATATCTGTCCTTCACGGAGCGTACTCGGGGATCTGCCGAGAAGCCAAGGTGTATCGATACAACAACATAACCAAGACTGTACTCTGTGTAAATCAAATCATAAATCTTTTTTATGCACATGCTTAAAACATAATATGTACGTTGTATATATTCGTATACGTATATTCGTATAAGCATAATCATAAAACACATGCTCGTAAAATCATAATCAATCTGCATGCTCAAGTTCGTAAATCATAAATAAGGACTCGCAATCAATCCGTCAAAATAGAGTGTCCACTCACAGACTCTCGAAACGCGCACACGCTAAACTCGTGGTCTGGCGGAAGATCCTTCGCCTGAAGCACGATCACGATCCAGATCTCGATCACGATCTCCTGAATATTCACAAAACATAACTGATCAAAATCGTAGTCCACCACACTGTACAGATGCTTGGAAACCAACCTTTCCCGGAAATACAAAATTCAGTACAAAAATGAATTACAGAAATCCCGAAATCCCCACTCGAAACCTCGACTGAAAATCGGCTACTCAAATGAATCCGAAAACCTCTGGACAACGATCAAAGCGCGATTACGAGAAAAATGACATTAAAATCGTCGAAATCAGAAAAATTGACTTTTTCCTCGCCGTTGACCGCCGCCGCCGGCGGCGGCGCCCTGTCAACGGCGAAATTCCCCGGCGGAGAACTTCCAGTTCTCAAGATCACGGTCAGCCTAACACATTTCATAACCAGCCCTCAGGCCAAAACCCACTCCATCCTCACCAAAACCCCTCGAAACCAAACGGAATCCCAGATTCCAGCCACCCACGGGTTCCCTGAAAACTCGCACCAAAATCAATTCAAGGCACACGGTTAGACTCCCAAGGACAAGGGGAGTCGAACCCCCTTATCCTCCACCACCGTCGTCCACCGGAGGACCTCCTCCCGATACCGGGGATAAACCCACATCGGCTTCACTTCGAACCCCCACAAATCGTGATCAATTCGTAAAAACTCATACATGAAACAAAAGGGGAGCTCAAGGAGAGGCGAAATTTACCCTCGCCCTGGTCGAAGATGGCCGGAAAAGTCGGGTCGTCCGGCGAGCTAAACCGGGTCACCTCCTCCTTCACGGGTCAACAGAAATCCTTCCCAATTTAGAAAGTCAACAGGTGGTCAAAGCCTGGTCAAAGTTCAAACTGCCATTTTCGACTATTTTTCGACATTTCGATATTTATACTTAAGCTTCAAGTCGATCGACGATTCGAAATGGACAACCATCGCGATTCGGATAAACTCAAAATAATTGGATAAACTCGTCGAAACCCGAAACTTCAAATAATCATAAAATATTCCTCGGCTATCGGAAAAATCTTCCGAAACCGCCCACGAGCTTGAAATCACGTACTCTACAATTTCCGTGAAGACACTCAACTCAAATTCCCGACTGAAAACATAGTCGCGAATCGGATTGACAAACCACACAATATCGTAAAACTGCGACTATAACCGAATCTCGAGAATCGTGCCAAACACACATCTGATTCTGGTTCGGGTCGTCACAGCTGGTATGATTTGTCTCAGAGTTTAAACTATCTAGTTAGGGACCAAGATATTGGAAGTTCGTTCACAAAAATTGTGCCAGAGAAAGAGCTGTAAGATCTAGATAAGAAGCTTAGGTGAGCTAAATTCTGGCTTTTATTTGAGAATTTATTCACTAACTTGCTTTTTTGTGCTCCAACATGGGAAAAACTAGAAATGTGGAGGTCTTCAAATATGATTTCACTCTACTATGCTTTGAGTGAGCAAGTAGAGAGGCTATCTCTTCGTTAAATTGGGATTGTGATATAGATTAGTATGCGCTTTAAGCCCAAGTCGCACAAGTATCCTTTTTCTCTCATGAAAACTGTTACGACCCGAACCAAAATTAAGCGCTTATCGAGTTATATTACGTTTTATCACGAATTAGTCGCGTTACCGAGGTTGTTAACGACTTTTTCACCAGGCAAGAAATTGATTTGAATTTTTCACAAAAGTTATATAGTATTTAATTTCGAGCTCGTAGGAATTTTCTAGATAAGCGAGCTATTTCTTATGCTTATCGAAAGTCCACGCGAGATATTATTAAAAAGGAAATAATTTTTAGTCGGTTAAATCTTGACCGTTTGATCGTGATAAGATTGATTTTGGGCCGTCGATCTTTTGACGAGTTTGGGGGTATAAATAGGAATTTTTTGGAAATTAAAGAAAGAAGATAACTCAGAAAAAATACCCTGGCTCGACCCGTTTAGGAGCACCGCGACCCACACTCCTGACCCGACTAAAGTCACCATTTTCCGGCCATCTCCACCATCGTAATAGGTAGTAATTTGAAGCTTGATGCTTCCTTGTTGTGTTGTGATATTTTTGGGAAACTTTGAAGGTTTTATGGCTACCTAATTCGGGTTAACCCGTGGGAGTCACCACCGTAGGTGGCGGTGCTCTCCTCTCCCTAAGTCGTTTTAGATAGGTTAGGAGGTCCGACGAACCTCCACGGAGGAGCTTCAACGTCACGTTAATTTCGGCCGGTTTAAACCCAGAGTTTTCGAGGGATTTTTCGGACATGTGGTGGTGAGTTGTTGCGAGTTGAGTTAGGGGATAGGTTTGGTTTGTTGAGAGGAGCGTTTTGAGGGGTTAACCGTCGTCATTGGTGGTGGTTACCGGAAAGTGAAATTTCGGTCTGTTTTGGAAGTGGAAGGGATCGCCGTGAGCTTACCGATGAGGGACTTCCCCCATCGGAGCACTTTCACCAGAGGCATGTGTAACCCACGCGCCCCCGCCTGTGGAGGCGCGTGAGGGCCACACACCGCCTCCTGTGGTGGTGCTTCAGAAAAGGCGACCGACTAGACACACTGGAGAAGCATGACTTCATCAAATGACTCTACAAGAGAGCAGAGTGTTTCTAGAGGTGATTATTGGTACGTTACATATTTTTGGTTATGTTGTTTATACTTTAATTTATCCGGGAATGACACACTCATTTATCTCCATGATATTAACATCAATAATTAACGTACCTGCCACTCCCTTATCAAAAATGTGGCGAGTGATTTATTCCTCTGGCGAGGTGATTTTAGTTGGGCTAATGTATCAAGACTGTAGTGTGATGGTTGGAGGTTTTGTATTGTCTGCCATTCTGATACCTCTTGACATCGCATATTTTGATTTAATTTTGGGTATGGACTTTCTGAGCGATCATCTGGCTTTGGTTGATTGTCATCGGAAAGAGGTAGTATTTAGAAGTTTGGGGTTCCCTGAGACGGGGAAAGAAATGTGCTTTCATCATTCCTTATTTCAGCTGTGAAGACTGAGAGGATGTTGCGGAAAAGGTGTACCGCATATCTAGCACATGTAATATATACCAGTATTTCCACCCTAACCTTGAGCAGAATAAGGTGGTTAGAACATATTCTGATGTCTTTCCTGAGGAATTACCAGGTCTTCCTCCAGTAAGGTAAATTGATTTCATAATAGAGCTACTTCCGGGTATAGGTCCCATACCTCAAGCTCCATATAGGATCGCTCAAACTGAGTTGAGAGAGTTGCAGATTCAGCTTCAAGACCTAACTGATAAGGGCTTCATCCATCCTAGAATATCACCATGGGGGCTCCAGCTGTATCTATGATCAAGAAGGATGGATCGATGAGATTATGCATCGACTATCAGAAGCTGAATCAGGTTACAGTGAACAAGTATCCACTGCCACAGTTGATGATTTGTTTAATCAGCTTAAGGGAGTTACGGTGTTCTCTAAGATCAATTTGCGATATGGATATCATCAGTTGTGGATTAGAGAGTTAGATGTCTCTAAAACCGCATTCTGAGCTCGATATGGGCACTATGAGTTCCTAGTTATGTCGTTCGGCCTGATGAATGCACCTGCTGCCTTTATGGATTTGATGAATCAAGTATTTTGGGCATATCTTGATAAATTCATTATTGTATTTATTGACTATATCTTGATTTACTCTAGCGATGCGAGGCAACATGCAAGACATTTGCATATTATTCTGAGGGTCTTGAGAGAATCTCAATTGTATGCCAAGTTTAGTAAATGTGAGTTCTGGTTAGGCAGAGTTAAATTCCTGGGCCATGTGATTTCGATAGATGGAGTTAGTATTGATCCTGACAAGGTGGAGGCAATGTTGAATTGGAGCAGACTTGCAAGTGTAGCCAATATCAGGAGTTTTCTGGGCTTAGCCGGTTACTACCATTAGTTTGTATAAGATTGTTCTCATATTGTTGCACCTCTTACCCGACTTATGAGGAAAGGAGTTAGATTTGAATGGTCAGAGGCTTGTGATGAAAGTTTTCATATGCTAAAGATAAGGCTGACCACTACTCTACTGTTGACCTTACCTGATAATAGTGGGGAGTTTACGATTTTCAGTGATGCATCCAAGTTAGGCTTGGGATATGTATTGATGTAGCATCGCAAAGTTGTCGCTTACAGTTCCAGACAACTGAAACCTCATGAAGTGAATTACCCCACTCATGACTTGGAGTTAGCAGCGATTTTTTTCGCGTTGAAGATTTCAAGACACTACTTGTATGGTTTCAGGTGTCGAATTTTTACCGACCATAAAAGTCTTATGTATTTCCTCACACAACTAGAACTAAATTTAAGGCAGAGGCGGTGGATGGAACTGTTAAGTGATTATGAGTGCACTTTTGAGTACCATCCTGAAAAGGCGAACGTGGTAGCTGATACTCTTAGTCAAAAATTAGGAGTTTCTCTGTCGCATATACAAATGACTTGGATGCCATTACTGTCTGAGTTGCGAGCCACTGGCGCATTTCTGTATGATGATAAACCGGGAGTCTTATTAGCCAACTTTTAGGTTTGACCTGTTCTTGTTGATAGACTTCATGACTTACAAGATTCTGATGCCTCAATGCTGAAACTAAAGGAAGAAGTACGTAGTGGTGAATAACAAGACTTTACAGTGTAGATAGGTGGCTTGCTGGTGATCAAAGGTAGACTTTGTGTCCCGAACAATGAAAAGTTGAAACGAGAAATACTTGATGAAACTCATTATTCAGCTTATGCAATGCATCTTGGTAATACAAAAATATATTGAACTCTTAAGGAGTATTATTGGTGGTCTAATATGAAGAGGGAAACAACGGCATATGTGAGCCAGTGTCTCATTTGTCAACAAGTGAAGGTGGAGCGGCAGAAACCTTCAGGCTTAATGCAACATCTTGAGATTTTGGTTTGAAAATGGGAGCATGTTACTATGGATTTTGTCTAGAAGCTACCCCGTACATCCAAGGGTCATACAAGTAATTGGGTAGTTGTGGATCGCTTCACGAAGTCTGCACATTTTATTCCAGTTCCAGAAAAACTTTCTGTGAGCAAATTAGCTCTGTTGTATATGCAAAAGATTGTGAAGCTACATGGTGTGCCTGTTTTTATTATCTTGGATCGAAATTCCCTCTTCACTTCACAGTTCTGGAGAGATTTACAAGAAGTTATAGGAACCAAGTTAAGATACAAGACAACTTTTAACAACCAGACGGATCGCCAGTCCGAGAGAACCATTCAGACGCTGGAGGATCTGCTAAGGTCCTGCATATTGCAATTTCAAGTAAAATAGAATAAATACCTAAAAGGACTCAACCCCAATTTAGTTGCCTAAACAGAAATCAAACTCCTTTTGAAAACACGACCTCAAAATTTTTTTTGCCAGAGTTTACTTTGAAAGTATATGAACCATTCTTAGAACTTGCAAAGAGATACACTTCTAATATTCCACAAAAGCCAAACCGTGGGGCTCCGTTCCCCATCCGATTTTCTCAACAACATATTTAATAAACTCAAAGGTTTACAAGAAATCCAGAATCATTCAAGAGTATACTTGACTAAAAACAAACATGAGTATTCGGAGAGACACTTATATACATCATTTACAACAAGTAGGCCGAACAAGAAACCTACAGAAACTGAAGTGTGATCCGAACTCTAGGTCTCCGCAGTCAACGTGCAAAACAGGAACCCAAACTGCAAACTGGGCAAAGGAAACCGAAAAGCCCAGGGGAAGACAAATAAAATCGTTAGAGTGAGTGGACGAAAATAGTAATATGTCTTCCACCAATATAAACATGAAATCATGATGCGAGTCAAAAATCATCAATCCCAGGTAAGGTGGTTGCCATAACCTTCCTGGTTAACGTATAAAATATGGAGGCCGTAACTTGAGTACATATCTCCTTAGAGTTACAATCCTGCTTAACCAAGGTAAGGGGTTTTTCATAACCTTCCTGGGAGCCATATAATCACGGGTCAGGCGTTTCTCATAACACCCCCCCCCCCCCCCGGAGAATCTCAGGGATCAGCCGAGAAGCCATGCATCGATGTATCCATATATCCATAATCCATGTAAAACAAATCATGCACATGCCTCCAAAATAAAATACATAACCGTATATGTATAAACGTAAATGCATAATCATAATTGCATACTCATAAAATGCATAACATAAAATGCATATCCAAGACTCGCAAATCGACAGTGAAAATAAAGTGTCCAGTCACTGAACAAGGCTAGCTCTGAGGTCCGGCAGAACATCCCTCGCCAAACGCTCGATCACGATCACCTGAATAAAAGGGATATGATCAATACACATTGAAACACAACATATGGAGCTAATACGTCGAGAACCCGCGTTTGCGAAAGACATATCGCTCGAAATATTGACGAGGATTACAAAATTCACAAAATATACCCAATTAACCTTTGTCCAAAAATAAACTACTCAATTCAACCAAAAACCCTCAAGACTACGCCCGAGACGCGATTATGAGTAAAACGGTATAAAACTTTCCAAAAATCCAAAAAAGTCAACCTCGCCGGAGCTCCGCCGTTGACCGCCGCCGCCGCCGAAACGAACAACACCAGTGATCTCATAAGGGCCAACATAACGCAGACGAAGTTTACCGCGCTTCCCGAAATTAACAACACCCTTCCAGGGAGAAAGTGTCAAGAAAACCCAATCACCAACCTCGAACTCTAAATCCTTTCGTCGCATGTCAGCATAACTTTTATGTCGATCCTGAGTAGCTCTCAATCTGTCCTGAATGATCTGAACATCTTCCATGGTACTCTTTACCAAATCTGGGCCAATAAGCCATTTATCGCCAACCTCACTCCAACACGATGGAGTTCAACACTATTTGCCATACAAAGCCTCGTAAGGTGCCATGCCGTACACTATTTGTTGTACGCAAACTCAATCAAATGAAGTTGTTGATCCCAATTCCCTTTAAACTGCAAAACACAAGATCACAACATATCCTCCAGGGTCTGAATAATCTGTGACGACCCGGACCAGAATCAGCAGTATGATCAGCTTGATCGATGAGTTACTGTGTAGTCACAGTTGTCCGATGGTTATTCGAATCGCCAGACTTGTTAACGACTAAATTATTGGCCAAGAATTAGAGCTGGGTCTCTTCTCAAGAGTCGTAGTACATGTGATTTCGAGTTAGTGGGCGGTTCCGGATCGTTATTTGGACGACCGAGGAATTAATTATGAATATTTGAAGTTCGGGTTTTAAAGGCAGCCTTCTTAACGACTAAATTACCGGTCGGGAATTTGGTTTCGGCTTCTTCACGGAAGTTGTTCAGAATTTAATTTCGAGTTTGTGGGAACTTCCGGAGCATTTTTCTGAGTTACGAAGATTAAGTGGTGATTATTTCCGATTGTTGGTTATTTAGTCGATTAAATATGTGTTTGGTTGAAGGGTTGACTTTTTATCCGTTTGGCCGATATGTTTGACTTTGGATGATAATTGAAGATCATGTCGAGACGAGTTTGTGGCCACGAGAATTATCGGAATCGGAGTTACGACGAGAGAGTTACGAGGGTTTAAAGTTCGTCGGAATGGATAAACATGAAGTTTCCTAATCGGGAAAGGCCTATAAATAGAGGTTTCCTGTTTGGGAAACCTGCCATATTGGGAAAGCTGGGTTGACCCACGTTGACCCACGGGTCAAGAATAACCCGTTTGGAGGCCGAAATGGTTCGCCGAAATTGAGGTCGATTCTGGCCATATTTGGGCACGACTTCTTCACGAGATTTGTTGGGCTCGAGCTCCTCTTCGGATTGGTAGGTGGATCGTCCCGTGGGGTGGTCGGAGGAGAGAGAATCGAATCGGCAGAGTTATGGATTTTCTGGCGAGTTTTGTTCGATTCGGGTAACGGCGTGGAGGCCGAGTTGGTGGCTCTACCTTGAGGGGTTTTGTTAGCCTTGAGCTAAGGAAGCTTTTCCAAGTGGTCTTGAGGGTTGCCGTGGTCGGAGGAGAGAGATCCGTTGAATTGAAATTCCGGTAAGGGTTTGGAACTTTGAGTTGATTTTTGGAGGTTTTCCGGTCAAAATTGGCCTTAACTTATAACTGGAAATTTGTTGGAATCGTCGAGATCTTCAAAACCATGTATGCAATGTATTTTTCTGGGCAGATTGGATTTTCCGGTGGCCGGAGGCAGCGGCGACGGCGGCGGCGGCGATTTTTCGTCCGGCGTAATTTTCGATGAATTGCATGTCATTTCACTCGAAATCGCGCCCCGATCGCAGTGGAGAGGTTCATTTTTCGAATTGAGCATCCGAAAGTTAAGCGAGGTATGGAGGTGTTATATATGGATTTTCGACGATTCGTCGTACTCGGATTTCGTGTTTCCGAGGACGGTGGTTTCTCGTGATTTGTCTTGTATTGTCGGATTATGACTTTGAATAATGTACTTTGTGAATATTCAGGGGTTCGTGATCGTTCATTGGCGAGGGATTTTCCGCCGGATCACGGGTTAACGCGAACTGCGTTACGCAAGCGTGTGAGTGGACAAGTTTATTTTCGCAGTTGATTTGCGAGTTCGTGGATTTTATGATTTTCGTATTTACTTTATACGATATTGTGATATGTATCGTTTTCGGAGGTATTGTTTTATATTTATTGGTGATGGCATTACTGCATCGATGCTTCGACTACTCGGCTGATCACCGGTAGTCCACCAGAGTTGAGAGGTTCTCTGGGCAGGGTTGAGAGGTCCCCTGTATGCCGCCAGGGTTGAGAGGTCCCCTGGCCTATCACCGTCAGGTTTGAGCGATTCACCTGACGTCGGGTTTGAGAGGTCGCCCGACAACCTCCATATGTATATGTTTTCCGAACTCGCACTGTTTTATAATGATTATGTATATAACTGGTGAAAGGCATATGTTTATTTTCGTCCACTCACTCTAACGTTTTTATTTGCCTTTCCCCTGGGCTTTTTGGTTTCCGTGCCCAGTTTGCAGTTTAGGCTTTGATGTCGCACGTTGTGGTCGGAGGCATAGTGCTCGAGCTACTTTGTTTCATCCAGTAGGTTTATTGTTCTACCTACTGTGGTATGCGTATATGATTATGTATTAAAAGTCGCTCTGAGCGTCCTATTGTATATGCTATATGATTTTACACCGGATTTCAGTAAAGTATAGATATATTTATTGATTTACTTTACTGTTGATATATTGAGAAATCCGGATGGGATTGGTGCCCACGGTTTTCTTTTTGTGGCATAGGATGAAGTGTATTTTCCGTGTGCAGGTAATGGTAATTCCACGTTAGTAACGAAACTCTGCCAAAATTTCGGAAAATTTTTGTTGGTTCGTGTTTTCGAAGGGGCTTGACTCCGGTTTAGGGAGCAAAATCGGGGTTGGGTCCTGGGGGTTTTATAATTTGGTTGGTTTTAACGAAAATAAAAGATAAAAACATGGCAAAGCAAACACATCGTTGGCTTCTAAGTTCTAACATGCTTAAACTCATAGACAAGCAAAACAAACAAGAACATAGAATCCTAAACATGCTTACTAAACCGAAAATAAAGTCTAATTACATATATACATTTTGATCACTTCATTCACACACCACGTCTTACTAACCTAGTCATGTTATATGCAACCTATTAATCTCTAAGTCTTTAATCAAGTTAACATGTATGATCTTTATTAGTGCTCGGGAATTTGCCCTACGACACATACCAACTTGACAAGGAATTTGCCTTCGCCTAAATTGGTTCATTATGTTTGACATGCTTGACTAAATTCTAAGATAATAGTAAGTCACAAAAATAACACAAAGATGACAAGGAAGTGAACCGAAACAAACTTTATTTCAACCAAAATATCAAAAGTTTACAAGAATGAAAATAGAAGGGATCGAAATACACTTCGCTCGGGAATTTGCCCTACGTCGAGAGTGTGATCCGGCCTTCTAGGAGATGAGGAGCCTCTAAAGGAATTTGCCTTCTAGTCGACTCGGCGGAGGAGTTTGTTGATGAACGGAGGGGCGGCTTCTTGTAGAAATTTGGTATTGAGGTGGAGAGGAATGCTTGGCAGAGCTATTTGATGTCTAGAATGAGTGATTATGAGTTTGAGACCGAGCCCTCTTATTTATAGGTGAAGAATTCCAACTTTCCTCTCCAAACTAGGTTTTCCTAGTGTACTCGGGTAGAATTGCCAGCCTGTCTTGAAACGTCTTTTCCGGGAGTTCTAGAGCTCAGAAAATTCCGATTCTTCTTTCATTGGAAAGCTTATTCAAAGGGCTATAAAATCCATATAATGAACGCCATATTTGGAGTTGAATTGAATTTACTACGGATTTTAGAAGTTGAGTGACCTGACTGCCCAGTTTTCTTCTTCTTCAAGGAAAAGGAAATCTTTATATCTTCAAATCTTGCATTCCTTATTCCTTAATAATTCTTGGCCGAATATACCATATTCTTGCACATATTTTGGACCTCAAATAAGGTATTTATCTTCATAGAATATCCTTCAAAAATTCGTCCATAATATGCTCCATATATTCCGCCAAATTTGCTCTTTCCTGTGTCGCGCAGGAGAAATGTCTTCATCTTTTTGTCCACCATTTTGGTATCCATTTCCTTTGGCATTTGGTTTCCAACTCTTGACACCATATGGGAATGCATTTTAGTAACCATTTGAAGACCATTCCTCGGACCATTTCTTCTCCGGAAATGAGAACTTCCTCCTTAATACGCTTTTAGCTCCAAAACTCCTCCTTTATTATTTTCTCCTTTATTTCTACCTAAAAGCATAAAGTAAATTAGAAACATATTTATTAAGCCTAAAACAAAGTTAAATGTAGAGAGAATTGTGTTAAGAATCAAGTATGAAATGCGTTGATCATTTAGGGAGCAAAATCGGGGTTGGGTCCTTTCATAATTGATATACGCATTTTATGCTCGTTTCTTAACGCATTTCCCTTTACGTTTAGCTATGTTATTATCTTAGTTTTATGTTTTCCTCATTTAAATTGTTATTTTGAAGTTCATTACGGTGGAGATTAATATCGACGCAATTCGGAGGAATTTCGGCGATTTTGCGATTTTTGCGATTTTGGACCTCCGAAAATGGGCCGGGCCACAAAGCAAATTGTGGGCCGAATTCTCAACTCTTGTTTCGGCCCATTATCAAGCCCAAACCCAATCAATTCGGCAAGGATGGCTTTTGGTGAAGAGGAAAAGTCTTGTTTTGAAAGGGCAAGTCAACATTATCAAGCTAATAATCACAAATGGTGACTACACATGGTGATTCATGCTTAGGGTTCCCAAATGGTGACTACACTAGGTGACTCTTGCTTTGCATTGAATGAAAAGATGACTTGCCATGGTGACAAGCTAGGTGATTCATGCTTAGGGTTCGGCAATGGTGACTAAGTGTGTGACTAAGTGTGTGACTTGCCTTAATGATCATTGCATGCATTAAATGGAGGAGGCAAGGTGGAAGAGAGAAGGCATGAATCCCTTGCCTATATAAGGGAGGAGGCCAGCCATAAAACAGATCCATCACTCATTTTACTAAGCAAAGCTCTACACAAATACTCCTCCACCATTAAATACTTAAGAGTTCACACACCAAGCCGAAGCATCATCTTCCTCCATTCAAGGCCGAAGCAAGCTAGGGTTCCTCCATCCTTCCAAGCCGAAGCAAACCATCCTCCATCCCTCACAATACGCTAAGTCCCTTGTGAAGGAAGTCCATCTCCACCGTAGTTCATCAAGCACTCAAGATAAAAAGTGTAACCATGATCTTCACTTTCATTTATTTAGCTTTGTATGTGAATCTTTTGATGTATTGGAATAACAAGTTTAGAAAGTTTAGATTTGTGTATCAAATGAATAACAAGTTTAGATTTGTGTTTCATGTGCCTAAACCGATTTGTAATATGCATGTGTTTATGATTTATAGCTTTTTATGCATGTTTGATACAATCTTAAAGCTTCGAATGCATGTATTAGAAAATACGCTAAGTCCCTCTCTTTTGCATGTTTCGATGATCGTATGTTGTTTAGGATGTTTATACGCTAAGTTGCATTCCTACACAATTATCAAGCATGTGTACTTAGTTATAAGTTATGAATTTCGCAACTTACACAAAGGTTTGATGCATGAAAAGAGTAGGTTAATAAGATGAGTTGATCACATGTAATTAGTAGTGTAACTTCTTATTTTTAGCAAGCATAATTAGACTTTAAGTTTCTTGATTGTTGAAACTTGTCTATGAGTAAAACATGTTAGATGCCTAAGAGTTTTAGTTGTGTTTGCATGTTATGTACTTTAAATTCGTAGATTAAATAACCAACTTCCAATCCCCCCAAACATTTACATTTCCGCTTATTAAACGAAACCATGCATGCGCCCTTAATTCCCCGGATAAAGAACGATCCCTACTCGCCAATATTACAAATGACAAAAGAAGGGTTTAAATTGCAATGCGCGTAATCTGTGCTTTTAGGGTCTACTTTGTGTTAACGTTAAATGCATGTTTTGCGCGTATCAATTTTTGGCGCCGCTGCCGGGGAATTAGAATGTTTTTGTATGTTTCGTTGTACATTTGTGATTAAAAGCATGTCTAAATTTTCGAAGTACATACTTGTTCATTTTTTATACTTAGAGAAATTTTCATACATGTTTACAATGCCTACTTTTACTTAGCCGAATTTATTCATACTTAGTTTATTTTACACTTGCATAATTTATTTCCATGTTAAAGGATAGTCTTTGATTTAATTTGAGTACTAGTACTTAGTTATTAAATAAATCTCTATGGAATAGGTGGTGCCTCTTTTGTTTGTCTATCTCCTTAACCCTTCGTGATGTGTGGATTTCATCACCACACGCCATAACCTAAGTGAAGTTATGGGCACGAGGTTGTGGGCGGAGTTTACAAACACTTGAGATTGTATACTATCTTGTGAGTTCGAGTAAGAGTTGGTTATGATGTCTAGAAGGGTTATGAATGGTGACGGGTTTTGAACTAAGAAAACAGAACACCAATGGAGTACATACTCTTACGAGTAAGCCTCGGGGTGTTTCTAAGAACAACAATGGAGTATATACTCTCACGAGTTAGCCTCAGGTTTTTCCCAGAAATTAGTTCTCACCTCTCGCGTTACATCTATCCCAACTGGTCATTTCCAACAATTACGAGGATTAACGATAGATGGTATACATTTTCGCGCGGGCCGCACGGACAAGAGATTTATTCAATAACTAAGTCGTGTATTCCTTTTAAATCATAGGCGCAATCAAAACGTAGACGTACTTAAATTGATTTACATTGAGCACGAGTATTGGTTATAAGGTTTCGTTCTTTGGAATAGGTGGTGCCTCTTTTTCTGGTTTATCTCCTTAACCCCTCGTGATGTGTGGATTTTATCACCACACGCCATAACCTAAGTGAAGTTATGGGCACGAGGTTGTGGGCGGAGTTTACTAAGAACTTGAGATTATATACTATCTCACAAATTTGGCTGATTGTTGGATATGGTGAATGGGTTTATGATTGGTGCCGGGTTTCGGATCTAAGCAATAGAACACCATTGGAGTATATACCGTAACTGGTTAGCCTCGGGGTGTCTCTAGGAACAACATTGGAGTATATACTCTTACGAGTAAGCCTCGGGTTGTTCTAAATATTAGTCCTTACCTCTCGCGTTATCTCTATTCCTACTAACCATTTCTAAACGTAACTAAGCTGAATTGTAGTCGGTATATATTTTCGCGCGGGCCGCACGTCCAAGAAATTTACCGAATGATCATTTCGCGTACTCTCTGTAAATCATAAGTGCATATGAATACGGATAAATACATGAACTTAATACGACATAATCCTTTAAATAGATGGTATATCGGATTATGCATGCTTAGACCTCCTGGAATCAGACTTCATCTTCGGATGAACGAGACCCATTGCACAGTCGAGAGCCTCTGCACCACGTACCATCGGGTCCAAAGGAAATAAATAAAACTTAGTCAAATTTTTGTGTTTATATGTGCATTAAAAACTGTAAAGGACTAACAACCACTACTTAGCTTGCATAACCTCTTTTTAGGCTTTATGATACTCGGATTTCACTACCGAGTACCCTAACCTAAGTGAAGTTAGGGGCATAAGATCGAAGAAGAGGTCATTCTTTTCATTCATAGTTTAAACACGTAACTCGTTTGTTTTCTGCAGGTTCTAACGTTTTCTCTTATGCATTCACTCCATCTTTCACGTAGGATTGTTGTTTAATGCATTTTATTGCAAGAAAATGTGTGGTGCATAAATTCAATGTGAATTATGGTTTGCTTGTAAATGAACCTTGTTTATACATGTTCTAACTAAATTTTTTTTTAGGTTTAGCATTATATAGTGTTAATTTGCAGAAAACGTGTGTTTTAAGTTTATTACATTCTTGTGCATAGCCCCTAAAATCAATTAAATCAATTGCATTACTTAGTAAAATACATATAGTGTCTTAACTATTATAAATTTTGTGTATTAGTAGTTTTTAAGTATTTGTGTGTATTTATAGTATGTTTTGATAGTTTTACTATTTTATTTGTTATCCCTTTGTTTTCTAAATATGCTTTACAATTTTGGTTAGTATTCCTCTATATATCTCATATTAATTGTTGATACTAACACTTGGTCTTTGGTGGATGTCAGGCTAATGAATGTCCGATCAGAATCCTGGACCATCTAGAACAAACTTTGAGGAGATCGCAGAGAGAATAGCGAGACTTAAAGCTCAAACTGACATCCTGGATTTTCCCATCATCGAAGAAGTTTCCGAGTCTTCACATTCATCAACCGACCATACTTTAGCTTCATCAACCGACCACAATTCAGAAGTAGAAGCACAACAAGTCAACATGGCCAATGCAGGACAATCTCTTCGCCAGCGCACCTGCTCAACCGAATGGAGCAGCGGGCCTTCGAGCATTGCTTTTCCACAACCGGAGGAAAACATGAAGGATATCGAGCTAAAGAGTGGCTTCCTCCACCGACTACCCATTTTCCACGGACTTTCCAATGAAGATCCGAACAAGCATCTCAAACAATTCCAATTTGTTTGCAACAGCATGAAGCCATCTGATGCTGATACGGAGCTCTTCAAGCTGAAGGCATTTCCATTCACCCTAGTCGACAGGGCCGAGTCTTGGCTAATGGAACTACCGCCGAACCATATTACCTCATGGAAGCAACTTGCGGATATGTTCCTAGCGAAGTACTTCCCGGCCTCAAAGATCACCGTCTTGAGAAAGCAAATCACTGGCATCACACAGAAACCGGACGAGACCTTCGGCCAATACTACGACCGATTCAAGGTTTTATGTGCCACTTGCCCATCGCATGGATTCTCCGAGACCAATCTCATGAATTACTTTTACGATGGTCTCAAGCCGATCGATAGGGAATTGCTGGATGCAGCAGCCACCGGTGCATTCATGGACTTAACCGAAACCGAAGCTAGAGCTCTTCTAGAGAATCGGGCGAATAATGATGCACAATACGGAATGTCCAACAGACGAGCAGTCGGTGAGGCGAGTTCAACAACTGACGCGGACGAGAAGTACGACAAACTAGCTCATATGCTAGAGAAGGTGTTAGAACTCGAGACGACAAGAGCGAAGGCAACTCAACGGCCTGTTTGCGGCATATGTCAAACACACGGTCACCACAATGACCAATGCCCTCAAGCGCAGGAGCAGGCAAGCGAGCCGGAGCACGCTAACGCCATCGGCGGATATCAGGGAGGACAAAGGTATAACAACTACAACAACTATGTCAACCGTGATCATCCAGGTTTTAGATGGAGCAGCAACGAGGGAACTTTAAACCCTCCAGCATCTCAACCTCAACAAAGCTACCAACGCCCTCCATTTCAACCACGACCACCGATGCAGCATGGTTCGTCATCACAACCCTTCACCAATCCGGATTACGACAAGATGTTGTCGCAACTTTCGGCCTCAACTCAAGTTCTCCTCGACGGACAATCGAAGACAAAGGAGACACTTGACTCACATGGCCGCGACATCACCGAAGTGAAGAAGCAGCTTGGCCAGCTTGTTGATTTCATGGGCCAAATCAAGGAAACCGGTCGGCTTCCACCTCAAACCACTCCTAATCAAAGAAACGTGAATGCTATAGTCACAAGGAGTGGGAAGATACTTGAGGAACCAAAGACCAAGCGATCTCATCTTGATGAAGTCACCATCGAGGACATCACCAACGAAGAAGAAGATGAGATCGATCCGGCAATTCAAGAGGCCGAGAAAAAGAAGGTGACGCCTACTGTCACCAAGGCACAATCACCTCCACAACCTACCCCAATCAAAGGTAAAAGCCCTATTCCTTCAAATACGGTGATTACTAATTCTCCGTTTGCTGTTGCACCTTTCCCAAGCAGATTAGCAAAATCAAAGAAGAAGGATGCCCAATATGAAGATATCCTGGACATCTTCCGAAAGGTGCAAGTGAATTTGCCCTTGATCGAGTGCATAAAGCAAGTGCCTATATACGCCAAGTTTCTGAAAGAATTATGCACTCAGAGGAGGCAAACTCGAGAGAAGGAGGTCGTGAAGGTGAACGCAACCGTTTCGGCGGTTTTGCAGCGTCGGCTACCCCCAAAACTGAAGGACCCAGGGAGCTTTGCAGTTCCTTGCGTAATCGGTGACACCCACTTTGAAGACGTGATGCTTGATCTCGGAGCTTCCATCAACGTCATGCCTTACTATCTTTTCGAATCAATGGAGCTTGGAGATCTCAAGCAAGATGGTGTTGTCATCCAGTTAGCCGATCGCACCCACAAGTATCCGAGGGGATACGTAGAAGACGTTCTCGTACAAGTCAACAACTTGATATTCCCAGCCGATTTTTACATAGTTGACATGGAAGAGAGTCCACTGAACACCACGCCATTGCTACTTGGGCGACCTTTCATGCGGACTGCGAGGACGAAGATTGATGTTTTCCAAGGCACTTTCTCCATGGAGATTGATGGAGAAAGAATCGAGTTCAACATCCTGGACGGGATGAAGTTTCCAATGTCGAGCGTAGCTGCCATTTCGACATACGATCCCGTGGATACCTTAGCACAAGGTTACCTCGACACCATCAACGAGGATGAACTCGACATGGCCATTCAACTTGGACATGACGGCCTTCTCGAGGCCTTACTAGAGCTTGAACCTCGAATCCAAGACATGGCCATGGCCCTAAATGCCGCACCACGGAAAGTAAGCTTTTCTCCTCCTATACCAATTACTTTTGGTACTAATAAAATGGTTCCTTCCATTGTAGAAGCTCCCGTTTTAGAACTCAAGCTACTACCGGACCATCTGAAGTATGCATACTTGGGCGAGAATGAAACTTTACCGGTCATTATTTCGTCCGCGCTAGAAAAGGAACAGGAGGAGAAGCTCGTGAGTGTGCTCAAGAGGTACAAACCCGCAATAGGCTGGACACTCGCGGACATCAAGGGAATAAATCCAGCAACCTGTGTGCATAGGATTTTCCTTGAAGAAGGCACCAAGCCTACGCGGGAAGCACAACGTCGGCTCCACCCTCCGATGATGGAGGTGGTAAAAAAGGAGGTAATTAAACTCATGGACTGTGGAGTTATTTACCATATTTCTGATAGCCGTTGGGTTTCCCCAGTGCAGGTAGTACCCAAGAAATCAGGAATAACCGTCGTCGAGAATCTGGAAAATGAGCTTGTGCCACAACGGACGATCACTGGACACCGAGTGTGCATTGATTACCGGAAGCTAAACGCTGCAACCCGCAAGGATCATTTTCCATTACCATTCATCGACCAAATGCTGGAAAGATTAGCCGGCCATGCATTTTATTGTTTTCTCGACGGATACTCCGGCTACAACCAAATTAGCATTGCGGAGGAAGATCAAGAAAAGACAACGTTCACGTGCCCGTTCGGAACGTTTGCCTATCGCCGCATGCCATTTGGACTATGTAATGCACCAGGTACATTTCAACGTTGCATGCTCTCAATTTTCTCCGAATACATTGAAAAAATTATTGAAGTATTCATGGACGACTTTAGTGTATTTGGGAGTGATTTTGATGCATGCTTAAACAATTTAGAAACTATTTTACAAAGATGCGTTGAAACGAATTTGGTGCTTAATTGGGAGAAGTGCCATTTCATGGTTACGCAAGGGATAGTGTTAGGTCATATTATTTCGGAAAAAGGGTTAGAAGTTGATAAATCTAAAGTAGATCTTGTGCGTCACTTACCCTCTCCAACTTCGGTTAGAGAGATTCGTTCATTTCTTGGACACGCAGGATTTTATCGTAGGTTTATCAAGGACTTTTCCCACATCTCGCGCCCGTTGTGTAAACTGCTGCAAAAGGAGACCCCGTTCGTCTTTGATGAAGAATGCAACGCTGCCTTCAACAAGTTGAAGGAGCTTCTCACGAGCGCTCCTATTTTGTGCAGCCCTGATTGGTCTCTGCCATTTGAACTCATGTGCGACGCCTCGGATTATGCCGTAGGAGCCGTCTTGGGTCAGCGGAAGGACAAGAAGCCTTGCGTAATCTATTACGCCTCTCGGACGCTTGATGAAGCGCAAAGAAATTATACTACCACCGAGAAGGAGTTTCTTGCTGTGGTTTTTGCTTTAGATAAATTTCGATCTTATTTACTTCAAACTAAAGTAACTGTGTTTACCGATCATGCAGCTTTGAAGTATCTAATGCTCAAGAAGGACGCAAAACCACGACTTATCAGATGGATACTTCTACTCCAAGAATTCAACATCGAAATCAAGGACAAGAAGGGAGTAGAAAACGTCGTCGCTGACCACCTATCACGTTTGATAGGTGACCATGAGCCTGTCGAGATTGAAGAAACTTTTCCGGATGAAAAACTCTTCGGAATTGAGGTAACTACTTCGGAAACTCCTTGGTATGCAGATATCGTAAATTACTTAGTTACCGGTGAGTTTCCGTCTACCATGCATAAATTTCAACGTGACAAACTTAAGCATAATGCTAGAACCTTTATCTGGGATGAGCCTTATTTATGGAAACAATGCTCCGATTTAGTAATTAGGAGATGTATCCCGGATAGTGAGTTTAAGCCCATTCTAGACTTTTGTCACAATGAAGCATGTGGGGGACACTTTGGTTCTAGGAGGACAGCCCTTAAGATTTTAGATTGCGGTTTCTTTTGGCCTAGTTTATTTCGCGATGCTCATGCATATTGTGCTGCATGTGATAAGTGCCAGAGATTCGGTAATTTAGGCCCTAGAGATCAAATGCCACAACACTACATATTTAATGTCGAAATTTTTGATGTGTGGGGTATTGATTTTATGGGACCATTTCCTCCCTCCAATGGTTTTACTTATATCTTACTCGCAGTAGATTATGTTTCTAAATGGGTGGAGGCAAAGGCCACCCGTACTAATGATTCGCGAGTTGTTGCAGATTTCCTACGAACTAACATTTTCAGTAGATTTGGAATGCCACGCGTTCTAATCAGCGATGGAGGAAGTCACTTTTGCAACCGCACGGTGGAAGCACTGATGAGGAAGTATGGCGTAAAACACAAAGTTTCCACACCATACCACCCTCAAACAAATGGAATGGCTGAAGTTTCCAACCGTGAGATCAAGAAGATTTTGGAGCGAACCGTCCGCCCAAACCGGAAAGATTGGAGTCAATGCTTAGACGATGCATTGTGGGCTTACAGGACTGCCTACAAGACCCCCATTGGTATGTCACCTTTCCGATTAATTTATGGGAAGGCGTGCCATCTTCCGGTTGAATTGGAGCACAAGGCATGGTGGGCCGTGAAGAAATTCAACATCGATCGAGATGCCGCAGGCTTGCATCGGAAGCTTCAACATTTTGAACTTGAAGAAATCAGAAATGATGCTTTCGACAATGCGTGGATCTACAAAGAGAAGACGAAAAAGATCCACGATCAGATGATTCGCGGGAAGAGTTTTGAACCGGTGCAGAAAGTATTGCTTTTCAATTCAAGACTTAAGCTCTTTCCGGGAAAGCTTCGCTCTCGATGGATGGGGCCATTCGTAGTTTCTCAAGTTCTACCTCATGGAGCAGTTCTCATTCGATCTATCGACAAGGGTAGTGAGTTCAAAGTAAATGGCCATCGCTTGAAGCCCTATTTTGAGGCATTTGTGGAGCACACCGTGGAGGAGATGCAACTCCAAGAACCGGCCATGTCAAAACCAAACTGATGCATCACGTCCAAAGCTAACGACGTAAAACCAGCGCTCATTGGGAGGCAACCCAATAGGGAGACAACAGATTTGATTTCTTCTCCCCTTTTACTTAATTTAATGGCTTTTTGCGTATTAGATTAAAATTTTCGTAGATCCTATACTCCATGTTTAATTCTATGTTTTCTTTAAGTACATTGAGGGCAATGTAGAGTTTAAGTGTGGGGGAAGGGTTTACAATTTAATTGTGTCTAAATTAGTGTTTTTAAGAGTCTTTAGGACGCCCTTAACTAGTCGATGATGAAATTTGATCGATACGAACACATATGGCGTATGAATCACATGCATCGAATTCTTGTGCTAATTGAGATATTCTTTATGTTTTTAACATGTAGTAGATATGAATTGCAAACATGGTACAGAAATCGCATGCTTGAATAAGTTTTTAATCATACGAACCCTATGTGAGCTTTTGAGCTATCTGTTCTTTATTCGAGTGAATATACATCCATTTCGTAGCTACTAGCTTATATATGCCTCATTTGATTGCTTGCCATAGATTTTAATGAACTAGAGAATGCTAGAACTTACTCATGTCAATTTGCAAAGCTTTTAAGTTGATACATACTTTGATTTTGGAAATGATTAAAGGCATTTAGGATTTTCCACCACATTGCCATATATCCATGTATCCCATTTGTACGCACAAGTTGCGACACCCCTAGATAAACCAATTGAGCCCACGTTAAGCTTTTCTTTCATAACCATATATACCTAAACACTTATCCTAGTATAGAATATCCTTACCTTTGTTCCGGAAACTTGGTGAGAATTTTTCGAAACTAGCACATAAGATTATGGTTTGGTAGGAAAGATTGAAAGAGTTAATGTGAGTAAGGGGAAAGACTTGTCCAAATAGCTAAAAAAGTATGTGATTGCCAAAAAGAAAAGAAAAAAATTATATTTGAGAGAATGAAAAGAAAAAAAAAATTTTATTATCTCTCATGGCAATATGTTGTGTTCTAAGAATAACCATTTGGATTAACGTTCCCCTTATTTACGGATTTGGAGTTTACGATAAATTGAAGGCCTAAAAATAGAACAAAATATGGCCTTTGTCCTGTCCGAAAAGCTAAAAGGGTAGCTTAGATTGAAGTATACATGGTAACATACAAATGGAGATGGAGGACTAATATGGTGCTAGACTAAGTCGTTGGAACGTCTTTATCACCACATATCTAAAATTTGAATGCCTTAGCCTTAACCCCATTACAACCTCACTAAAAGTCCTTTATGATCCTTAAAAAGAGTAGCTTTCAATTAGTAGAGTAAGTTGCATGAGTAAGCTTATGGTTTTGGTTCATTTGTGCAAGCAATCAAACTTTATTCATGTGGTTTTCATTTCAATTCATATACACTTTAAGTGAACCATTTTTCATGAGTGAAAAATATGATGAGTGCATCCTTGTGAGTTGATTAAACCTTTATTCAAAGCATGCACAGCTATAACATAACCATTGTTTTCTCTATGTCTTACTTGTTCATTACATAATTATATCGCAATTATCTCTTGAATTCGTTGAGCATACAAATTGAAATTCATGTGAGCCATCGCCATATACTTATGAAAATTCTGAGACAAATTTTAGCTAAGGGCTTAGTTGTGTTCTTTCTTTTAAATTTTTAGAGAATCTTAGTTTAACTTAGTGTTTGCTAAGGGACTAGCAAAGTCTAAGTGTGGGGGAATTTGATATACGCATTTTATGCTCGTTTCTTAACGCATTTCCCTTTACGTTTAGCTATGTTATTATCTTAGTTTTATGTTTTCCTCATTTAAATTGTTATTTTGAAGTTCATTACGGTGGAGATTAATATCGACGCAATTCGGAGGAATTTCGGCGATTTTGCGATTTTTGCGATTTTGGACCTCCGAAAATGGGCCGGGCCACAAAGCAAATTGTGGGCCGAATTCTCAACTCTTGTTTCGGCCCATTATCAAGCCCAAACCCAATCAATTCGGCAAGGATGGCTTTTGGTGAAGAGGAAAAGTCTTGTTTTGAAAGGGCAAGTCAACATTATCAAGCTAATAATCACAAATGGTGACTACACATGGTGATTCATGCTTAGGGTTCCCAAATGGTGACTACACTAGGTGACTCTTGCTTTGCATTGAATGAAAAGATGACTTGCCATGGTGACAAGCTAGGTGATTCATGCTTAGGGTTCGGCAATGGTGACTAAGTGTGTGACTAAGTGTGTGACTTGCCTTAATGATCATTGCATGCATTAAATGGAGGAGGCAAGGTGGAAGAGAGAAGGCATGAATCCCTTGCCTATATAAGGGAGGAGGCCAGCCATAAAACAGATCCATCACTCATTTTACTAAGCAAAGCTCTACACAAATACTCCTCCACCATTAAACACTTAAGAGTTCACACACCAAGCCGAAGCATCATCTTCCTCCATTCAAGGCCGAAGCAAGCTAGGGTTCCTCCATCCTTCCAAGCCGAAGCGAACCATCCTCCATCCCTCACAATACGCTAAGTCCCTTGTGAAGGAAGTCCATCTCCACCGTAGTTCATCAAGCACTCAAGATAAAAAGTGTAACCATGATCTTCACTTTCATTTCTTTAGCTTTGTATGTGAATCTTTTGATGTATTGGAATAACAAGTTTAGAAAGTTTAGATTTGTGTATCAAATGAATAACAAGTTTAGATTTGTGTTTCAAGTGCCTAAACCGATTTGTAATATGCATGTGTTTATGATTTATAGCTTTTTATGCATGTTTGATACAATCTTAAAGCTTCGAATGCATGTATTAGAAAATACGCTAAGTCCCTCTCTTTTGCATGTTTCGATGATCGTATGTTGTTTAGGATGTTTATACGCTAAGTTGCATTCCTACACAATTATCAAGCATGTGTACTTAGTTATAAGTTATGAATTTCGCAACTTACACAAAGGTTTGATGCATGAAAAGAGTAGGTTAATAAGATGAGTTGATCACATGTAATTAGTAGTGTAACTTCTTATTTTTAGCAAGCATAATTAGACTTTAAGTTTCTTGATTGTTGAAACTTGTCTATGAGTAAAACATGTTAGATGCCTAAGAGTTTTAGTTGTGTTTGCATGTTATGTACTTTAAATTCGTAGATTAAATAACCAACTTCCAATCCCCCCAAACATTTACATTTCCGCTTATTAAACGAAACCATGCATGCGCCCTTAATTCCCCGGATAAAGAACGATCCCTACTCGCCAATATTACAAATGACAAAAGAAGGGTTTAAATTGCAATGCGCGTAATCTGTGCTTTTAGGGTCTACTTTGTGTTAACGTTAAATGCATGTTTTGCGCGTATCAATAATCCTCTCCGACTGACCATCTGACTGAGGATGAAAAGCTATGCTGAAGTGTAATCTAGTCCCCATTGCCTTCTCCAATGCCCGCCAAAATTCGGAAGTGAACTGACTATCCCTATCAAAAAGTATAGATACAGGTACACCATGCAATCTCACAACCTCTTTCAAGTACAGCTTCGCCAATCTGCTAACGAGAAGCTTTCCAAGAAGTGCTAGGAAATGAGCTGACTTCGTAAGGCGATCCACAATCACCCAAATACTAGTATTACCACCTGAAGTACGAGGTACCTGATACACGAAATCCACGGTGATATGCTCTCATTTCCACATTGAAATCTCTAAAGGTTGTAGTTTACCTGCCGGTTTCTGACATTCTGCCTTCACTTGCTGACAAATCAGTGATGCAAACCCAGATGATTATGGAAATGAACATGGGCATGGCGGAAATGCGGATCATGCACGTGGACATGGAGCTAAGGATGCCGTGGAATCTTTATCATTACCAAGTGGCCCAATTACAAGAGCTAGGGCCCGGAAGTTCCCGGAAGCACTTAATGGGCTGATTCAAGAGAGTGGAGATAATTCTGAAATTATCAAAGAGGAAGCTAAATTTGTGCATGTCATGGAGGTCATCATGAAGGGCAACAATTAAGGAGCACGAATTAAGGGAAAATAATTACGGAGAGAATAAAGGGAGCATTGATCTGATCTTTATTCTCAGATTTTATGATCAGTTTTATTTCTTAGCATTATGGGCCTTAATTAGCAATTAAAGGCCATAACTTCTAATTTTATGTTTTGATTTTTTTGCCTCTCCTATATTCCTATATAAGGAGAGCTTTGCTTTGTTTGTAATCAGATTATCATAGATGAAAATTGTGAGAACTTGTGTTCTTCTTAGTTCTTATTAGAACTCTTTCTGAGCTTATCAAGGTAAAACTTGTGGCGCTCAAACCCAAGCTTATCACTTAGAAATTAGTGGGTGCATTTCTCGGTGTGGCGCTTGTCCCTTTCGTAGTCTTAGGTTCCCATCCGTTTAGGTGTGGGGTCTAGACTCAACAAGCTTTGTCTTCGCGTTCTTGGTGTTCGGTCCACTTTTATCGGGTTTCATCACAGTTGTTGGTGAGGTTCGTATCAGTTTGGTATCAGAGCTTCGGCTCCAAGGCAAGTTTGACTATCCATTATTTTCAAGTTTATTAGAAGAAGAAAAAAACGCACAGAAAGAAAAAGAGGTGTGAAAAAAAAAAGTGAAAGTTCCAAAGTTTCTTTTGTCGTTCCAGAAATTACAGAAATTCTCAATCAAAATAGTTATTCCATTTGAGAATTAGTATACCTTTGATTCATACCAGAAAGTCTTGTTAAGTTTTGGGTGTTTACATACAATCTTGATTGCTGCTTGATTTTATTTCTTGAATGTTCATTGAGTTTGATTAAGAACTGAAGAAAAAACACAAAGAGTGGTAAAAGGCAAGAGTGTGTGAGAATATGAAAGGACCCAACCACGATTTAGCTCCCTAAACCAGAATCAAACCCTTTCGAAAACACGAACCAACAAAAACCATAGAAATTTTGGCAGAGTTTCGTTACTAACGTGGAATTACCATTACTTGCACGCGGAAAATACACTTCATCCTATGCCACAAAAATCAAACTGTGGGCACCAATCCCATCCGGATTTCTCAATATATCAACAGTAATGTAAAATAATAAGTATATCTGTACTTTACTGAAATCCGAAGTAAAATCGTATAATATATACAACAGAATACTCAGAGCGACCTCTAATGTATAATCTTATATGTTTACCACAGTAGGTAGAACAATAAACCTACTGGAAGAAACAAGGTAGTTCGACCACTATGCCTCCGACCACGACGTGCGACACCAGAGTCTGAACTGCAAACTGGGCACGGAAACCGAAAAGCCCAGGGGAAAGACATAAAAATCATTAGAGTGAGTGGACGAAAATAAATGTCTTTCGCCAAATAATATATACGTTATAAAAACATATGCGAGTCGGAATGTATAAATAATCAAATGGTACACGAGGGAGACGCTAACTCCTCACGCGTACAGAGCATGCATAAAAATCTCACGGGGTCACTCGTGGACACATCCGCGCTAGTACAGTCTGAACCACGGGGTCCCTAGCCCACGCGTGATTCTAAGCCAGAAAGGCCTCGGTTCCGGGGAAACGCCCCTCGCCGGTCAGGTCGGGGTACTGCCCCTCCTGGTAGGCCTACCATCGGGGATCAGCCGAGAGGCAAGTGTATCGATACAACAACGAAACTGAGACTGTACTCTATGTAAATCAAATCATAAACAGTTCGATGCAAATGCATGAAACAACATATAAATATATGTATACTCGTATACGCATATCCGTATATGTATAATCGTAAAACACATGTTCATGTAATCCGAAATCTCATATGCATGCCCAAGTTCGTAAAACGTGTATAAAGACCTGTGACGACCCGGACCAAAATCAGCAGTATGATCGGCTTGATCGATGAGCTTGCATGTGGTCGCAGAGCTGCGACAGTTGTTTTAATCGCCGAAACTTGTTAACGACTTAATTATTGGCCGAGAACTGGAGCTGAGTCTCTTCTCGAGAGTCGTAGTACATATGATTTCGAGTTCGTGGGTGGTTTCGGATCTTTATTTGGACGACCGAGGAATTAAATATGAATATTTGAAGTTTCGACGGAAACGGATTAAATTGGTGGTTTACTTAACGACTAAATTACCGGACGAGACTTTGGTTTCGGTTTCTTCACGGAAGTTGTTCAGAATTTAATTTCGAGCTCGTGGGAACTTCCGGAGCATTATTCTAAGTTACGGAGTTTAAGTTGCGAATTTTGCCGATTGTTGATTGTTTGGTTGATTTAATTGTGTGTTGGTTCAAAGGGTTGACTTTTTATCCATTTGGCCGATGTGTTTGACTTTGGGTGATTATTGAAGAATATGTTGAGACGAGTTTGTGGCCGCGAGAATTATCGGAATCGAAATTACGACGAGAAAGTTACGCGCGTTTGAAGTTTGCCGAAATGGATAATTATGGGTTTCCTTTTTGGGAAAGTATAATTATGGGTTCGTTTTTCGAGTTGAGCGTCCGAACGTAAAGCGAGGTATTGAGTATGTGTATAAACTGGTGAAAGGCATATGTTATTTTCGTCCACTCACTCTAACGTTTTTATTTGCCTTTCCCCTGGGCTTTTCGGTTTCAGTGCCCAGTTTGCAGTTCGGACTCTGGTGTCGCACGTCGTGGTCGGAGGCATAGTGCTCGAGCTACCTTATTTCTTCCAGTAGGTTTATTGTCCTACCTACTGTAGTATACTTATATGGTTATGTATTAGAGGTCGCTCTGAGTTCTCTGTTGAATATGTTATATGATTTTAAACCCGGATTTCAGTAAAGTACTATTATATGTATTGTTTACTTTACTGTTGAGATATTGAGAAATCCGGATGGGATTGGTGCCCACGGTTTGCTTTTTGTGGCATAGGATGAAGTGTATTTTCTGCGTGCAGGTAATGGTAATTCCACGCTAGTAACGAAACTCTGCCCAAATTTCGAAAAGTTTTTGTTGGTTCGTGTTTTCGAAGGGGTTTGATTCCGATTTAGGAAGCTAAATCGGGGTTGGGTCCTTTCAGCTTGGTATCAGAGCATTAGGTTATAGGTTCTGTAGACTTCTGTAGTCGTGTTTACTTAGGGTATTTGAGTTGATACAGCATGACTGGAGTGCGGTACTCATCAATACTTCGGGTGTTGTGTGTCCTCAAATATCTGCGGTTTCATGATTACGTTCCACTTGTTGTGAACGATGTTTTATTCATTAGGATGCCTCCTGACGTGCTTTCCGTGTCATTTTGGTTGTGGATCCTATTGAGGATTAATCGACGCGTGATTTGCCAGTGAACTGTGGATTTGGATGAGTATTCCGAGTTCAGTAAACTGTGTGGCACGGTTTGCCTGGTTGTGTGTATGAGCATCTACATGTTGCCTCAAAGCTGAGCATTGTGGCAGATGATGTATGCCCGAGTCAGATCAGTGTATTTTGGGGGCTGGTATTGTGTGAGTTCCGGTTGCGACTCCACGGCCTACATTCAGGGTATTGTATATACGGTAATGGTGTTATCAGGCTACCCAGCATTCGAATGTGGAGTGTTTGTCCACCTGAGGCAGTGATGCATTGTTCACATGATTGTCCCTATTTACACGAGTTATGTGGCTTCATAGGAAGCAGTGCACGAGGTTCGAGATGAGTTTGAACCTGAGCATCAGAGGGATTCTGATTGTTGTGCCTCGAGACATCCATGAGGAGCTTAGTGTGCTGCACTCAGTGGCGAGGCTATTGAGAAGGAAAGTTGTACGCGGTTCTCGATGTGGTGGTTTGAGGAAAGTGGACTTAGTCGAGGTTTTGATGAGGTTGAGTTCCGACACCTCGAGATCAGTGACTTCATCAGATTGTGACCTTTTCGATTATGTTGAGGATCCTCTACTGATCCGTTTGACAATGGCGGAGATCGCAGAGTAGTGGATTCGCTCCGGTGGCATGAGTTTGGGTGATCGTTGGTGATACTTTCACGTAGCAGGTGTTGCGGTGACTTGTGTTCGTGGAGCACTCTCAGTTGCTGTTTCGGTGGCTAGGAGGGTCACGTACGAGGGAGCGCTTTAGCCAGCTGTTGTAGCGGTTCGGTAGCTCAGAATTTACGAGGAGATCCTCATGTTGTTCCTACAGTTTGATCAATGTACCCTTTGATGAGTTAATCAGCAATGTCGCGATTGACGTGGGCGACTAGTTGGGCATGTTGGAGTTCGTGCCATGACCTTGTTTGAGGACAGACTTTTCTCCGAGGTTACTGTTGTTTGATATCTATGGCTATTGTACCTGCATCTCCACTTCCGAGGTTTTGGAGAGTGTTGCATTCATCCGGAGGTCGCGAGATCCTCGTTGGAGGATATGGTTTAGCCGCGGATCTGTTATAGCTGGACATCATGGTTGTGATGTGACCGTGAGTATGAACTTACTGATGATGCATTTTGGCTGTGTTTGATTACCTCGAGAAGGAGGTTGTGTTTCGACGACCAGATTTTCCCGAGATGCTGTTTCGCGGTGATGGTTGAGCGGATGATGGAAACAGGTTGTGTTGTTGCTTAGCTCATGTTGTGGATATTACGGTTGTTGTGCCCGACATTGGTGACATTGTGGTGGTTCCCGAGTTTCCAGGTGTGTTTCGGAGGAGTTACCAGGTGTTCCTCCAGTTCGGGAGACTGACTACACCGTTGAGCTTGTACCAGGCGCTGGACTCATTTTACCGGCATCTTGTCGTTCGGAGTCAGTGGAGCTGATGGAGCTACAGATTCGACTCCAGGAGTTGTTGGAGGAGGTTTCAGGAGATTTCATGCGACTCCGCGTATGTGCGTGGTGTGTTTTTGTATTGTGTGTACGGATGTTGGTTGGTTCGACGAGATGGTGTATTGACTACCGAAGCCTGATTCGCTACAGAGAAGAGTGAGTATCCTCCGCTTCGGATTGACGAGTGGTTTGATCAGCTTGCGAGAGCTTCAGTCTTGTTGAAGATTGATTTCGGATCCGAATACCATCAGTTGTGGATCCATAAGTCAGACGTGGCTATGTCGGCTTTCAGATCTCGGTGTGGGCATCAGGAGTTCTTGGTCATGCTATTGGTTGACCAATGCCCCGTAGATGGTGTGGACTTGATGGACCATGTGTTCAGACGATTCTGGACGTGTTGCAGTCATGTTCGTCTGCAACGTCCTGATGTACTCCAGGAGTGTGAGCCAGTACCTGAAGCAAATGCGAGAGGTTTTGCGGACTTCGCGAGACGATTAGCTGTTAGTGAAGTTCAGCCAGTGTGAGTATTGGCTAATTAGCATGAAGATTTTGGGGTTGTGTGATGCTAACCGAGGGAGTTGGCGTGGATCCTGACCACATGGAAGCCGTGTTGATTTTGGGTTGACCTACCGTTGTACCAGAGATCGGGAGTCTCTTGGGTTTGGCAGGCTATTACTGACGGCTTGTGTAGGATTTTTCCTGGATTGCCACTCTACTTTCCATATTGATGAAGAAGGCGTCAAGTTCGTGTGGTTCGATGCACGCGAGGAGAGTTACTTACTCCTGAAGGATGGTTGACCGTTGCTTCGGTTTTGACCTTACCTGACGATCGTGATGAGTTCGTGGTTTAGATTTGGATTTAGTTTTGTCTTGATGCTGTGTAGCAGAGTGGTGGCTCGTGGTTCCAGACAGTGGAACATTATGGGACTACGTATCCTATGTGTGATTTGGGTGTAGCTGTCTTTATGTTAGCATCAGAGAGTTCAAGACACTACAGCTATGGCGTGCAGCGCGGTGTAGGATGTACACCGATCATTTGAGTTTCATCCACTTGCATTTTCGGCCAGATTTGGGCTTGAGGCAGTGTAGATGGATGGGGTCGATTTACGACTATGGCTGCACCTTTGAGTTTGTTTGGGAAAGGCTAGAGGTTGTACTTGACCATCCGTTTGGGATGTTGCTGCTAATGCATTCAGTCGAGAGTCAGGAGTTTCAGTGTTTTATGTGTGTGTGGCTCAAATTTTCGTGTTAGCCGGGTTATGAGCTATGGAAGCTGAGTTCAAATGTGATAATGTTGAGGCTCGAGGTTTCACGCGCATTTGGCGCTAGTGATGCGGAAATGTATCAGATACTCCGAGTTTACTACTCGTGACGCAACATGAAGAGCAATGTAGCAGCTTATGTGTATAGAAGCCACATTTGTCGACTGGCGGTGACTAGGAGGCAGAGATTTGCCGAGATGTGTCAGCCATTTGAGATTTCCGGTTAAACGTGGCGATTGTTGCTGTGATTGTGTGTGTTTGTATGCACTTTAGTTTGTGGTACCAGTTGTTTGGCCATTGTGGATCGTTTGATGAACTTAGTGTGTTTCCTTGTACTTTCGGAGATGATTTCAGTGGCAGGCTGGTATAGCCGTGCTTGACGGAGATTGTCCATTCCATGGTGTGCCTGTGTCCCAGTTCGCTGATCGAGACAATCAGCTACGACAAAGTGTTGACGAGCTTTGCAGCGAGCATTGGGGACCAGATCACGAGTTAGTACCGATTCTTATCGTCAGATTGGCGAGCGATCTTCGAGGACTATTCAGGCCTTGGAGGGCATGTTGTGGACCTCGGTATTGCAGTTCCGGAGGATTCGGAACCAGCAGTTTCTCTTGTTTGAGATTGCTTGCAGTACCAGTGTATTAACCACTGTGATATTGACGTTGTTTGATGTCGTTTTGAGGACGATGTCGTACTCCATTGTGCTGGAGAGAGAGTTTGGTTTGAGTTTGAGTTGATGTTTGATTCTGATTTTGTGGAATGTGCGACCACAGACTGACAGATTAGCGGAATGGGGTTGATAATTGCTCGAGTCCGGTGTTTGAGCTATGTTGATCTGAATGTGAGAGTTGTATTGTTGTGTGTAGATGAGCTGTGAATTGCCATGTTGTTTTGATTTGTATGTGGCCATAGGCGAGTTTGTGTTATGCCATATGGTCGGCATCGCCTATAGCATTGGTTTTTGTACGAGTTGTGTTCCGTGTGGCGGAACTGTGTTTCAGGATGGTTTCGCATTGTGTATCCTATCTGTTCCTTATGCAGGAACACTTGGCTATTATGTGGAGCCAGTTCAAATTTGAGATTTGGGGGTACAGGAATCCAGCACGGAGCTATCTCCTGTTGTGGAATTTGTTATCAGAGTTGTCCAGTTAACGTAGCCACTGGAGAGTCGTTCAGTTAAGGTTGTCACTGGGCAATTGAGCAGTGTGCAGAGGCAGCACTCCTATGTTTAACCGACAGACTTGGAAATTTCGAGGTGGATTTGTGACGACCCGGACCAGAATCAGCAGTATGATCGGCTTGATCGATGAGCTTGCATGTGGTCGCAGAGCTGCGACAATTGTTTTAATCGCCAAAACTTGTTAACGACTTAATTATTGGCCGAGAACTGGAGCTGAGTCTCTTCTCGAGAGTCGTAGTACATATGATTTCGAGTTCGTGGGTGGTTCCAGATCGTTATTTGGACGACCGAGGAATTAATTATGAATATTTGAAGTTTCGACGGAAACGGATTAAATTGGTGGTTTACTTAACGACTAAATTACCGGACTAGAATTTGGTTTCGGTTTCTGCACGGAAGTTGTTCAGAATTTAATTTCTAGCTCGTGGGAACTTCCGGAGCATTATTCTGAGTTACGGAGTTTATGTTGCGAATTTTGCCGATTGTTGATTGTTTGGTTGATTTAATTGTGTGTTGGCTCAAAGGGTTGACTTTCTATCCATTTGGCCGATGTGTTTGACTTTGGGTGATTATTGAAGAATATGTTGAGATGAGTTTGTGGCCGCAAGAATTATCGGAATCGGAATTACGACGAGAAAGTTACGCGCGTTTGAAGTTTGCCAAAATGGATAATTATGGGTTTCCTTTTTGGGAAAGTATAAATAGTGGACTTACTATTTTGGGAAGGTCAAAGATGGTCATTAATACAGTTGACCGAGTTGACTGAGTCAACTCGGTGGGAGGAGGAAGTCACGGTCTCCGCCACGGCTCGCCGGCGACGGTGCTTTTCCGGCCACCTTAGGGTCTGAGGCTTATCCCGTTCAGAGCGCCTTGGCCTCCCGAGTCCCTTTCCGGCCACCCCTCACGGCGAGGGTTGCGGTGGAGAGGAGGAATTCCGATCAAAAAAGGGGAGAATTTGAGTGATTTCGGGTTTATGGTTTTTGGCCGAATTGAGCTGAAATTTTTAGTGGGCTTTGAAGCTCTCCTCACCTACATGCTACCCTGTAAGTTTGGTGATCTAATTTTGCTTGAACATGCAGAATTTTGGATTTGAAATTTTGTGTACAATTCGGTTTATCATGAAATTTGATAATTGGCCTTTATTGTAGTTGACAAAGTTGCTCAGTGGGTGATTTTTCATGGAATGGTGGTTGCTCCGCCGGAAAATTCTCCGTTTGGTGGTGGCGCCGCCGTGGGCGGCGGTCAACGGTCAACGGGTTGATTTTTTTTGACTTTCGACAAGTTGCATGTCATTTGACTCGAAATCGCGCCCCGATCGCAGTGGGGAGGTTCGTTTTTCGAGTTGAGCGTCCGAACGTAAAGCGAGGTATTGAGGTGGTGTATATGGATTTTCGACGATTCGTCGTATTTGAATTACCTGTTTTCGAGAACGGTGGTTTCTCGTGGTTTGACTTGTATTGTCGAGATATGATTTTGAGAAATGGATTTTGATACGAGCAAAACATGCATTTAACGTTAACACAAAGTAGACCCTAAAAACATAGATTACGCGCATTGCAATTTAAACCCTTCTTTTGTCATTTATAATATTGGCGAGTAGGGATCGTTCTTTATCCGGGGAATTAAGGGCGCATGCATGGTTTCGTTTAATAAGCGGAAATTTAAATGTTTGGGGGGGATTGGAAATTGGGTTGATTAAATGTCCTACTAAATTAAAGTGCAAAAACATGCAAACACAACTAAAACTCTTAGGCATCTAACATGTTTTACTCATAGACAAGTTTTAACAATCAAGAAACTTCAAAGTCTAATCATGCTTACTAAAAATAAGAAGTTATACTACTAATTACAAGTGATCATCTCATCTCATTAACCTTACCCTTTTTCATGCATCAAAGCTTTTGTAAGTTACGAAATTCATAACTTCCAACTAAATATACATGCTTGATATTTGAGTAGGAATGCAACTTAGCGTATAAACATCCTAAACAACATACGATCATCGAAACATGCGAAAGAGAGTGACTTAGCGTATTTTCTACCACATGCTTTCGAAGCTTTAAGATTGTATCAAACATGCATAAAAAGCTAGAAATCATAAACACATGCAATTTACAAATTGGTTTAAGAACATATAACACAAATCTAAACTTGTTCTTCATTTGATACATAAAAGTATTCCAATACATCAAAAGATTCAAATACAAAGCAAAAGCTATGAAAGTGAAGATCATGGTTACACTTTTTGTCTTGAATGCTTGATGATCTACGGTGGAGATGGCTTTCCTTCACAAGGGACTTAGCGTATTGTGAAGGATGGAGGATGTTTGCTTCGGCTTGGATGGAGTGTGGTTGCTTCGGCAAGGATGGAGGTTGGATGTGCTTCGGCTTTGGATGTGAACCTTCAAGTGTTTATGGTGGAGGAGTATTTGTGTAGAGCTTTGGCTAGTAAATGAGAGATGATCTGTTTTATGGCTGCCTCCTCTCTTATATAGGCAAGGGATGTTGCCTTCTCTCTTCCACCATGCCTCCCTCCATTTAATGCAAGCCTTAGTCACCTAAGCAAGTCACCATTTGTGATCATCATTTATGAACCCTAAGCAAGAGTCACCATGCAAGTCACCATTTATAAACCCTAAGCAAGAGTCACCATGGCAAGTCACATGGCAAGTCATCTTTTGTGATGATCACAAAGCTTAGTCACTAAAATGAGTCACAAAGCTTGATATTGTTGACTTTTCCTCTTCCCCAAAGTGAATCCTAGCCGAATTTAATGGTCATGGGCTTGATAATGGGCCGAAACAAGAGTTGAGAAATCGGCCCATAATTTTCTTTTTGGTCCGGCCCATTTCCGGTGGTCCGAAATCGCAAAAATCGCAAAATCGCCGAAATTCCTCCGAATTGCGTCGTTATTAATCTCCACCGTAAATATCTTCAAAATAACAATTTATATAAGAAAAACATAAAAACTAAGATAATAACATAGCTAAACGTAAAGGGAAATGCATTAAGAAACCAGCATAAAATGCGTATATCAAATTCCCCCACACTTAGACTTTGCTAGTCCCTTAGCAAACACTAAGTTAGACTAAGACTCTTCTACAAATTTAAAACAAAGAACATAACTAAGCCCTTAGCTAAAATTTGTCTCAGAATTTTCATAAGTATATGGCGATGGCTCACATGATTTTCAACTTGTATGCTCAAAGAATTCAAGAGATAATTGCGATATAATTATGTAATGAACAAGTAAGACATAGAGAAAACAATGGTTATGTTTATAGTTGTGCATGCTTTGAATAAAGGTTTAATCAATTCATAAGGATGCACTCATCATATTTTTCACTCATGAAAAGGGTTCACTTAAAGTGTATATGAATTGAAATGAAAACCACATGAATGAAGTTTGATTGCTTGCACAAATGAACAAAAACCATAAGCTTACTCATGCAACTTACTCTACTAATTGAAAGCTACTCATTTTAAGGATCATAAATGACTTTTAGTGAGGTTGTAATGGGGTTAAGGCTAAGGCATTCGAAATTTAGATATGTGGTGATAAAAACGTTCCAACGACTTAGTCTAGCACCATATTCGTCCTCCATCTCCACTCGAATGTTACCATGTATACTTCAATTTAAACTACCCTTTGAGCTTTTCGGACAGGACAAAGGCCATATTTGTTCTATTTTGGGCCTTCAATTTGTCGTAATCTCCAAATCCGCAAATAAGGGGGACGTTAATCCAATTGGTTTCTACTTTAGAACAACATATTGCCATGAGAGATAATAATTTTTTTTTTTTTTTTGGCAATCTCATACTTTTTAAGTTATTTGGACAAGTCTTTCCCCTTACTCACATTAACTCTTTTAATCTTTCCTACCAAACCATAATCTTATGTGCTAGTTTCGAAAAATTCTCACCAAGTTTCCGGAACAAAGGTCAGGATATTCTATACTAGGTTAAGTGTTTAGGTATATATGGTGATGAAAGAAAAGCTTAACGTGGGCTCAATTGGTTTATCTAGGGGTGTCGCAACTCATGCGCACAATTGGGATACATGGATATTTGGCGAAGTGGTGGAAAATCCTAAATGCCTTTAATCATTTCCAAAATCAAAGTATGTATCAATTTAAAAGCTTTGCAAATTGACATGAGTAAGTTCTAGCATTCTCTAGTTTATTAAAATCTATGGCAAGCAATCAAATGAGGCATATATAAGCTAGTAGCTACGAAATGGATGCATATTCACTCGAATAAAGAACAGATAGCTCAAAAGCTCACATAGGGTTCATATGATTAAAAACTTATTCAAGCATGCGATTTTCTGTACCATGTTTTGCAAATCATATCTACTACATGTTAAAAACACATAGAATATCTCAATTAGCACAAGAATTCGATGTATGTGATTCATACGCCATATGTGTTCATATTGGTCAAATTTCATCATCGACTAGTTAAGGGCGTCCTAAAGACTCTGAAAAACACTAATTTAGACATAATTAAATTGTAAACCCTTCCCCCACACTTAAACTCTACATTGCCCTCAATGTACTAAAGTAGAAGTATAGAATTAAAAATGGAGTATAGGGTCTACGAAAATTTTAATTCTAATACGCAAAAAGCCATTAAATTAATTAAAAGGGGAGAAGAAACAAATCTGTTGTCTCCCTATTGGGTTGCCTCCCAATGAGCGCTCATTTTACGTCGTTAGCTTTGGACGTGATGCATCATTTTATTTTTGAAATGGCCGGTTCTTGGAGTTGCATCTCCTCCACGGTATGCTCCGCAAATGCCTCAAAATAGGGCTTCAAGCGATGGCCATTTACTTTGAACTCACTGCCTTTGTCGATAGATCTAATGAGAACTGCTCCATGAGGCAGAACTTGAGAAACTATGAATGGCCCCATCCATCGAGAGCGAAGCTTTCCCGGAAAGAGCTTAAGTCTTGAATTGAAAAGCAATACTTTCTGCCCAACTTCAAAACTCTTCCCGCGAATCATCTGATCATGGATCTTTTTCGTCTTCTCTTTGTAAATCCACGCATTGTCGAAAGCATCATTTCTGATTTCTTCAAGTTCACAAAGTTGTAGCTTCCGATGCAAACCTGCTGCATCTCGATCGATGTTGAATTTCTTCATGGCCCACCATGCCTTGTGCTCCAATTCAACCGGAAGATGGCACGTCTTCCCATAAATTAATCGGAAAGGTGACATACCAATGGGGGTCTTGTAGGCAGTCCTGTAAGCCCACAATGCATCGTCTAAGCATTGACTCCAATCTTTCCAGTTTGGGCGGACGGTTCGCTCCAAAATCTTCTTGATCTCACGGTTGGAAACTTCAGCCATTCCATTTGTTTGAGGGTGGTATGGTGTGGAAACCTTGTGTTTTACGCCATACTTCCTCATCAGTGCTTCCACCGTGCGGTTGCAAAAGTGACTTCCTCCATCGCTAATTAGAACGCGTGGCATTCCAAATCTACTGAAAATGTTAGTTCGTAGGAAATCTGCAACAACTCGCGAATCATTAGTACGGGTGGCCTTTGCCTCCACCCATTTAGAAACATAATCTACTGCAAGTAAGATATAAGTAAAACCATTGGAGGGAGGAAATGGTCCCATAAAATCAATACCCCACACATCAAAAATTTCGACATTAAATATGTAGTGTTGTGGCATTTGATCTCTAGGCCCTAAATTACCGAATCTCTGGCACTTATCACATGCAGCACAATATGCATGAGCATCGCGAAATAAACTAGGCCAAAAGAAATCGCAATCTAAAATCTTAAGGGCTGTCCTCCTTGAACCAAAATGTCCCCCACATGCTTCATTGTGACAAAAGTCTAGAATAGGCTTAAATTCACTATCCGGGATAAATCTCCTAATTACTAAATCGGAGCATTGTTTCCATAAATAAGGCTCATCCCAGATAAAGGTTCTAGCATTATGCTTAAGTTTGTCACGTTGAAATTTATGCATGGTAGACGGAAACTCACCGGTAACTAAGTAATTTACGATATCTGCATACCATGGAGTTTCCGGAACAGTTACCTCAATTCCGAAGAGTTTTTCATCCGGTGGTCAGCGATCAAGCGTGATAGGTGGTCAGCGACAACATTTTCTACTCCCTTCTTATCCTTGATTTCGACGTTGAATTCTTGGAGTAGAAGTATCCATCTTATAAGCCGTGGTTTTGCGTCCTTCTTTAGCATTAGATACTTCAAAGCTGCATGATCAGTATACACAGTTACTTTAGTTTGAAGTAAATAAGACCGAAATTTATCTAAAGCAAAAACCACTGCAAGAAACTCCTTCTCGGTGGTGGTATAATTTCTTTGCGCTTCATCAAGCGTCCGAGAGGCGTAATAGATTACGCAAGGCTTCTTGTCCTTCCGCTGACCCAAGACGGCTCCTACGGCATAATCCGAGGCGTCGCACATGAGTTCAAATGGCAGAGACCAATCAGGGCTGCATAAAATAGGAGCGCTTGTAAGAAGTTCCTTCAACTTGTTGAAGGCAGCGTTGCATTCCTCGTCAAATACGAACGGGGTCTCCTTTTGCAGCAATTTACACAACGGGCGCGAGATGTGGGAAAAGTCTTTGATAAACCTACGATAAAATCCTGCATGTCCAAGAAATGAACGAATCTCTCTAACCGAAGTTGGAGAGGGTAAGTGATGCACAAGATCTACTTTAGATTTATCAACTTCTAACCCTTTTTCAGAAATAATATGACCTAACACGATCCCTTGCGTAACCATGAAATGGCACTTCTCCCAATTAAGCACCAAGTTCGTTTCAACGCATCTTTGTAAAATAGTTTCTAAATTGTTTAAGCATGCATCAAAATCACTCCCAAATACACTAAAGTCGTCCATGAATACTTCAATAATTTTTTCAATGTATTCGGAGAAAATTGAGAGCATGCAACGTTGAAATGTACCTGGTGCATTACACAGTCCAAATGGCATTCGGCGATATGTAAACGTTCCGAAAGGGCATGTGAACGTTGTCTTTTCTTGATCTTCCTCCGCAATGCTAATTTGGTTGTAGCCGGAGTATCCGTCGAGAAAACAATAAAATGCATGGCCGGCTAATCTTTCCAGCATTTGGTCGGTGAATGGTAATGGAAAATGATCCTTGCGGGTTGCGGCGTTGAGCCTCCGGTAATCAATGCACACTCGGTGTCCAGTGATCGTCCTTTGTGGCACAAGTTCATTTTCCAGATTCTCGACGACGGTGATTCCCGATTTCTTGGGTACTACCTGCACAGGGGAAACCCAACGGCTATCAGAAATAGGGTAAATAACTCCACAGTCCATGAGTTTAATTACCTCCTTTTTTACCACCTCCATCATCGGAGGGTGGAGCCGACGTTGCGCTTCCCGCGTAGGCTTGGTGCCTTCTTCAAGGAAAATCCTATGTACACAGGTTGCTGGATTTATTCCCTTGATGTCCGCAAGCGTCCAGCCTATTGCGGTTTTGTACTTCTTGAGTACACTCACGAGCTTCTCCTCCTGCTCCTCTTCTAGCGCGGACGAAATAATGACCGGTAAAGTTTCATTCTCGCCCAAGTACGCATACTTCAGATGGTCCGATAGTAGCTTGAGTTCTAAAACTGGAGCTTCTACGATGGAAGGAACCATTTTATTAGTACCAAAAGTAATTGGTAAAGGAGGAGAAAAACTTACTTTTCGTGGTGCGGCATTTAGGGCCATGGCCATATCTTGAATTCGAGGTTCAAGCTCTTGTAAGGCCTCGAGAAGGGCGTCATGCCCGAGTTGAATGGCCATGTCGAGTTCATCCTCATTGATGGTGTCGAGGTAGCCTTGTGCTAAGGTATCCACGGGATCATATGTCGAAATGGCAGCTACGCTCGACATTGGAAACTTAATCCCGTCCAGGATGTTGAACTCGATTCTTTCTCCATCAATCTCCATGGAGAAAGTGCCTTGAAAAACGTCTATCTTTGTTCTTGCAGTCCGCATGAAAGGTCGCCCAAGCAGCAGTGGCGTGGTGTTCAAAGGACTCTCCTCCATGTCAACGATATAAAAATCCGCTGGAAAAATCAGGTTGTTGACCTGCACAAGAACGTCTTCTACGTATCCCCTCAGATACTTATGTGTGCGATCGGCTAATTGGATGACAACACCATCTTGCTTGAGATCTCCAAGCTCCATCGATTCGTAAAGATAGTAAGGCATGACGTTGATGGAGGCTCCGAGATCAAGCATCACGTCTTCGAAGTGGTTGTCACCGATTACGCAGGGAACTGCAAAACTCCCTGGGTCCTTCAGTTTTGGGGGTAGCCGACGCTGCAAAACCGCCGAAACGGTTGCGTTCACCTTCACAACTTCCTTCTCTCGAGTTTGCCTCCTCTGTGTGCATAATTCTTTCAGAAACTTCGCATACATCGGCACTTGTTTTATGCACTCGATCAAGGGCAAATTCACTTGCACCTTTCGGAAGATGTCCAAGATATCTTCATATTGGGCATCCTTCTTCTTTGATTTTGATAATCTGCTAGGGAAAGGTGCAACAGCAAATGGAGAATTAGTAATAACCGTATTTGAAGGAATAGGGCTTTTACCTTTGATTGGGGTGGGTTGTGGAGGGGATTGTGCCTTGGTGACAATAGGCGTCACCTTCTTCTTCTCGGCTTCTTGAGCTGCCGGATCGATCTCATCTTCTTCTTCGTTGGTTATGTCCTCAATGGTGACTTCATCGAGATGAGATCGCTTGGTCTTTGGTTCTTCAAGTATCTTCCCACTCCTTGTGACAATAGCATTCACGTTTCTTTGATTAGGAGTGGGTTGAGGTGGAAGCCGACCGGTTTCATTGATTTTACCCATGAAATCAACAAGTTGGCCAAGCTGCTTCTTCACTTCTGTGATGTCGCGGCCATGAGAGTCGAGTGTCTCCTTTGTCTTCGATTGTCCTTCGAGGAGAACTTGTGTTGAGGCCGAAAGTTGCGACAACATCTTGTCGTAATCCGGGTTGGTGAAGGATTGAGATGACGAACCATGCTGCATCGGTGGCCTTGGTTGAAATGGAGGGCGTTGGTAGCTTTGTTGAGGTGCTGGAGGGTTCAAAGTTCCCTCGTTGCTGCTCCATCTAAAACCTGGATGATCATGGTTGACATAGTTGTTATAATTGTTATACCGTTGTCCTCCTTGATATCCGCCGATGGCGTTAACTTGCTCCGGCTCGCTAGCTTGCTCCGGCACTTGAGGGCATTGGTCATTATGGTGACCTTGTACTTGACATATGCCAAAAACAGGCCGTTGAGTTGTCTTGGCTCTTGTCGTCTCGAGTTCTAAAACCTTCTCTAGCATATGAGCTAGTTTGTCGTATTTTTCGTCCGCGTCGGATTTAGAACTCGCTTGACCGACTGCTCGTCTGTTGGACATTCCATATTGTGCATCATTATTAGCCCGATTCTTAAGAAGAGTTCTGGCTTCGATTTCGGTTAAGTCCATGAATGCACCGGTAGCTGCTGCATCTAGCAATTCCCTATCAATCGGCTTGAGACCATCGTAAAAGTAATTCATGAGATTGGTCTCGGAAAATCCATGCGATGGGCAAGTGGCACACAAAACTTTGAATCGGTCGTAATATTGGCCGAAGGTCTCGTCCGGTTTCTGTGTGATGCCAGTGATTTGCTTTCTCAAGACAGTGATCTTTGAGGCCGGGAAGTACTTTGCTAGGAACATATCCGCAAGTTGCTTCCATGAGGTAATATGGTTCGGCGGTAGTTCCATAAGCCAAGACTCGGCCCTGTCGACTAGGGTGAATGGGAATGCCTTCAGCTTGAAGAGCTCCGTATCAGCATCAGATGGCTTCATGCTGTTACAAACAAATTGGAATTGTTTGAGATGCTTGTTCGGATCTTCATTGGAAAGTCCGTGAAAAATGGGTAGTCGGTGGAGGAAGCCACTTTTGAGCTCGATATCCTTCATGTTTTCCTCCGGTAGTGGAAAAGCAATGCTCAAAGGCCCGCTGCTCCATTCGGTTGAGCAGGTACGCTGGCGAAGAGATTGTCCTGCATTGGCCATGTTGACTTGTTGTTCTTCCGGTTCTGAAGTATGGTTGGTTGATGAGGCTGAATTATGGTCGGTTGATGAATGTGAAGACTCGGAAACTTCTTCGATGATGGGAAAATCCAGGATGTCTGTTTGAGCTTTAAGTCTCGCTATTCTCTCTGCGATTTCCTCAAACTTTGTTCTAGATGGTCCAGGATTCCGATCGGACATTCCTTAGCCTGAGCATCCACCAAAGACCAAGTGTCAGTATCAAAAAAAAAAAAAATATAAACTGAATATAGGAATACTAACCAAAATCGTAAGGCATATTTTAGAAAACAAAGCGATAACAAATAAAATAGTACAACTATCAAAGCAAACTATAAATACTCACAAATACTTAAAAACTACTAAAACACACAAAATTTATAATAGTTAAGACACTAGATGTAATTTAATATGTAATGCAAATGATTTAATCAATTTAAGGGCTATGCAAAAGAATGTAATAAACTTAAAAACACACGTTTTCTGCAAATTAACACTATATAATGCTAAACCTAAGAATTTAGTTAGAACATATATAAACAAGGTTCAAATACAAGCAAACAATAATTCACATTGAATTTATGCACCACACATTTTCTCAATAAAATGCATCAAACAACAATCCTACGTGAAAGATGGAGTGAATGTATAAGAGAAAACGTTAGAACCTGCAGAAAACACACGAGTTACGTGCTTTAAAAAAAATATGAATGCAAAGAATGACCTCTTCTTCGGTCTTATGCCCCTAACTTCACTTAGGTTAGGGTACTCGGTAGTGAAATCCGAGTATCATAAAGCCTAAGAGAGGTTATGCAAGCTAAGTAACGTTTGTTAGTCCTTTACAGTTTTTAATGCACAAACAAACACAAAAATTTGACTAAGTTTTATTTATTTCCTTTGGCCCCGATGGTACGTGGTGCAGAGGCTCTCGACTGTGCAATGGGTCTCGTTCATCCGAAGATGAAGTCTGATTCCAGGAGGTCTAAGCATGCTTAATCCGATATACCATCTATTTAAAGGATTATGTCGTATTTATTTAGTTCTTATTTATCCGTATTCGTATCCACTTATGATTTACAGGGAGTACGCGAAATGATCATTCGGTAAATTTCTTGGACGTGCGGCCCGCGCGAAAATGTATACTGACTCTCGCTAATTCAGCTTAGTTACGTTTAGAAATGGCAAGTAGGGATAGAGATAAAGCGAGAGGTAAGGACTAATATTTAGAACAACCCGAGGCTTACTCGTAAGAGTATATACTCCAATGTTGTTCCAAGAGACACCCCGAGGCTAACCAGTTACGGTATATACTCCAATGGTGTTCTATTGCTTAGATCTGAAACCCGGCACCAATCATAAATCCACTCACCATATCCAACAATCAGCCAAATTTGTGAGATAGTATATAATCTCAAGTCCTTAGTAAACTCCGCCCATAACCTCATGCCCATAACTTCACTTAGGTTATGGCGTGTGGTGATAAAATCCACACTTCATGAAGGGTTAAGGAGATAAACCAGAAAAAGATGCACCACCTATTCCAAAGAACGAAACTTAAAACCAATACTCGTACTCAATGTAAATCAATTTAAGTACGTCTACGTTTTGATTGCGCCTAAGATTTAAAAAGAATACACAATTTAGTTATTGAGTAAATCTCTTGTCCGTGCGGCCCGCGCGAAAATGTATACCAACTATCGTTAATTCTCGTAATTGTTGGAAATGACCAGTTGGGATAGATGTAACGCAAGAGGTGAGAACTAATTTCTGGGAACAACCTGAGGCTAACTCGTAAGAGTATATACTCCATTGTTGTTCTTAGAAACACCCCGAGGCTTACTCGTAAGAGTATATACTCCAATGGTGTTCTGTTTTCTTAGTTCAAAACCAGTCACCATTCATAACCCTTCTAGACATCAAAACCAACTTTTACTCGAAATCACAAGATAGTATACACTCTCAAGTGTTTGTAAACTCCGCCCACAACCTCATGCCCATAACTTCACTTAGGTTATGGCGTGTGGTGATAAAATCCACACTTCATGAAGGGTTAAGGAGATAGACAAACAAAAGAGGCACCACCTATTCCATAGAGATTTATTTAATAACTAAGTGCTAGTACTCAAATTAAATCAAAGACTATCCTTTAACATGAAAATAAATTATGCAAGTGTAAAATAAATTCGTATAAGTAATATGTATGAATTGAAAACATGTATGTAAATTTCTATAAGTATAAACAAGTATAAACAAGTATGTATTTCGAAAATTATAGACATGCATTTAATTACATATGTACAACGAAATCATACAAAAACTTTATAATTCTCCGGCAACGGCGCCAAAAATTGATACGAGCAAAACATGCATTTAACGTTAACACAAAGTAGACCCTAAAAACACAGATTACACGCATTGCAATTTAAACCCTTCTTTTGTCATTTATAATATTGGCGAGTAGGGATCGTTCTTTATCCGGGGAATTAAGGGCGCATGCATGGTTTCGTTTAATAAGCGGAAATTTAAATGTTCGGGGGGGATTGGAAATTGGGTTGATTAAATGTCCTACTAAATTAAAGTGCAAAAACATGCAAACACAACTAAAACTCTTAGGCATCTAACATGTTTTACTCATAGACAAGTTTTAACAATCAAGAAACTTCAAAGTCTAATCATGCTTACTAAAAATAAGAAGTTACACTACTAATTACAAGTGATCATCTCATCTCATTAACCTTACCCTTTTTCATGCATCAAAGCTTTTGTAAGTTACGAAATTCATAACTTCCAACTAAATATACATGCTTGATATTTGAGTAGGAATGCAACTTAGCGTATAAACATCCTAAACAACATACGATCATCGAAACATGCGAAAGAGAGTGACTTAGCGTATTTTCTACCACATGCTTTCGAAGCTTTAAGATTGTATCAAACATGCATAAAAAGCTAGAAATCATAAACACATGCAATTTACAAATCGGTTTAAGAACATATAACACAAATCTAAACTTGTTCTTCATTTGATACATAAAAGTATTCCAATACATCAAAAGATTCAAATACAAAGCAAAAGCTATGAAAGTGAAGATCATGGTTACACTTTTTGTCTTGAATGCTTGATGATCTACGGTGGAGATGGCTTTCCTTCACAAGGGACTTAGCGTATTGTGAAGGATGGAGGATGTTTGCTTCGGCTTGGATGGAGTGTGGTTGCTTCGGCAAGGATGGAGGTTGGATGTGCTTCGGCTTTGGATGTGAACCTTCAAGTGTTTATGGTGGAGGAGTATTTGTGTAGAGCTTTGGCTAGTAAATGAGAGATGATCTGTTTTATGGCTGCCTCCTCTCTTATATAGGCAAGGGATGTTGCCTTCTCTCTTCCACCATGCCTCCCTCCATTTAATGCAAGCCTTAGTCACCTAGGCAAGTCACCATTTGTGATCATCATTTATGAACCCTAAGCAAGAGTCACCATGCAAGTCACCATTTATAAACCCTAAGCAAGAGTCACCATGGCAAGTCACATGGCAAGTCATCTTTTGTGATGATCACAAAGCTTAGTCACTAAAATGAGTCACAAAGCTTGATATTGTTGACTTTTCCTCTTCCCCAAAGTGAATCCTAGCCGAATTGAATGGTCATGGGCTTGATAATGGGCTGAAACAAGAGTTGAGAAATCGGCCCATAATTTTCTTTTTGGTCCGGCCCATTTCCGGTGGTCCGAAATCGCAAAAATCGCAAAATCGCCGAAATTCCTCCGAATTGCGTCATTATTAATCTCCACCGTAAATATCTTCAAAATCACAATTTAAATAAGAAAAACATAAAAACTAAGATAATAACATAGCTAAACGTAATGGGAAATGCGTTAAGAAACGAGCATAAAATGCGTATATCAGATTTTATGAACATTCAGGTGTTCGTGATCGTTCGTTTGGCGAGGGATTTTCCGCCGGATCACGAGTTAACGCGATACGCGTTATGCTAGTCTGTGAGTGGACAAGTTTATATTTTCACAGTTGATTTGCAAGTTCGTGGATTTTATGATTTTCCATATTTAAATTATACGATGTTGAGATATATGTTGTTTTTGGAGGTATTGTTATATGTTTATTTGTGATGGCATTATTTACATCGATGTACCAGAGTTGAGAGATTCCTCTGGACCAAAGTTGAGAGATTCCTCTGGGCGGGGTTGAGTGGTCCCCTGCGTGCCGTCAGGGTTGAGTGGTCCCCTGGCCTATCACTGTCAGGTTTGAGCGATTCACCTGACGTCGGGTTTGAGAGGTCGCCCGACAACCTCCGTATATATATTTATATATGTTGTGTTTTCCGAACTCGCAGTGTTTTATATTGAGTATGTGTATAAACTGGTGAAAGGCATATGTTATTTTCGTCCACTCACTCTAACGTTTTTATTTGCCTTTCCCCTGGGCTTTTCGGTTTCCGTGCCCAGTTTGCAGTTCGAACTCTGGTGTCGCACGTCGTGGTCGGAGGCATAGTGCTCGAGCTACCTTATTTCTTCCAGTAGGTTTATTGTCCTACCTACTGTAGTATACTTATATGGTTATGTATTAGAGGTCGCTCTGAGTTCTCTGTTGAATATGTTATACGATTTTAAACCCGGATTTCAGTAAAGTACTATTATATGTATTGTTTACTTTACTGTTGAGATATTGAGAAATCCGGATGGGATTGGTGCCCACGGTTTGCTTTTTGTGGCATAGGATGAAGTGTATTTTCCGCGTGCTGGTAATGGTAATTCCACGCTAGTAACGAAAATCTGCCCAAATTTCGAAAAGTTTTTTTTGGTTCGTGTTTTTGAAGGAGTTTGATTCCGATTTAGGAAGCTAAATCGGGGTTGGGTCCTTTCAAGACCCGCAAATAATCCGTGAAAAGAAATGTCCACTCACAGACTAGCGTAACGCAGCTCGCGTTAACCCGTGATCCGGCGGAAAATCCCTCGCCAAACGAACGATCACGAACCCCTGAATAATCACAACATCCATTTCTCAAAATCATAACTCGACCATTCAAATCAAATCACGAGAAACCACCGTTCTCGGAAACTGATAGTTGCATATTTAGGCAACGTTTATGTGCTTAAACCGAACCTTATATTTAGCTCTTTTGTTATGTTTTTAAGCAATTTAACATTATTATTTGTTTTTAGGTATTTTGGAGATAAATGAAGAAAAGGGATTAAATAATTTTTCCTGGCGATGAAACCTCCTCGATGAGGTTTTGTCTTGGCGAGCCTCGCTAGAGAGAAGCCCTTCTGCAAGTTGTTTTATCGAGCATGTGATAAAAGAGAAGCTGTGACATATATATATACTTATATAGCCAAAGAGACGTACGTAGGGGAAAGTGGCTTTGTGTCAGGATGGCTGCATGCATGCATTCTCTTATATTTATATATGTATATCAAGTGGGTTGAAAAGAAGAGGCATGCACGTGATGCATGTTGGCCAGTGAATCAACTTTGATAAATATATATGGCTATCGAAGTTCGATGGGTTAGCAAGGAGAAGAAGAGAAGAAGAGAAGAGTCCTAATTTAATAATGAGATTATGAAGAGTTGGACTTGGACTTTGGGAGTCCATTTGCTTTTGGACTTTTTGCTGGCACGTGGGTTGCTAGCTAGGTTAATTAACCTAGTTAGTTTGAAACATATAAATAGCTAAGAAGAGAACGTACGCAAGAGAGGACGGACGGAGACCATTCGATAATTTTCTCTTTTCTTTTTAGACTAGAATTTTATGGCTTCCATGAGGAGCTAAACTCCATTGTTAAGGGGCTGTTTTGAAGCCCCGTTCATGATATCTAGATTGCTTATGCACGTTAATTAAATTTTGTTTTTGTTATTTGAATGAGGTTTCTTTGTTACTTATACAGTGATGATTCTTGATTATGTATGCTTTGAGTGCACGCTTAGTATGCATGTTTAGGAATCTAATTCTAAGAAAATTGATGGCTGTTGGTGATTATTACCTTCCTCAAGTTTCAATAGTAGAACCCATACATGCTTGGTATAAGAAACCCTAGGTCTAGTAAGACACGACCGTAGTGTACTTATGAAGCCTCGTAGATTCTCAAACCCTTTCTAAATCTTAATGCTTTTCTCTTAGTAAATTCGAGTCCGTGACTTCGGGTTCTTTGAGGGATAGACAATATTGATAAGCAGACCTTCAATGTTGTAAACATAAGGATCGGGTAATAGGTTGTGTTCACAACTCGGGGCCTTCTTGGGAATCTTTCATTCATAACAATTACATTATTTAGTTAAGCATTTGTTGTCTAGATGGAGTGACGGTGGTGGATAACACTTCCCTTAACCCATTTTATCATTGATTCTAGTTTTAGTCATACTCTGTTTTCTGTTTCAGTTTCGTACTCTGTTTTGCATAATTTTGTTCGATAACCTATCAAACTCCGATTGCATCGAAATTTTGGATCGAAGCTCGATAGGGTGTCTTTAGTGTCCAGTGTTAATTTCGTAATTTTAGGTTGAGTCTAGCTATTTTAATTAATTACGTTAGTGTCTAGTGGTCGAGTCTGTCAGATTTCTGACTTTTGTGTTTGTTTGTAGTTTAGAATATTAAGTCTCATCTTTCCCTGTGGATTGACCCCTATACTATTGTACTGCATTGACAAGCATATTAAGTTCATTATAGGGTATTTTTGAGGGTGGTAAAACACCGATCAAATTTTGGCGCCGTTGCCGGGGAAAGATCTAGTCTTTATATTCTAACGTGTCTTTTGTTTCAGTTTTGTTTTGTTTTCTTTCATTTCTTTTATAGTGTAACGTGTCTCTTGTGTGCAGGTACTTAGTGCATGCATACTCGAAGGTCAAGGAGAACTGAGCCTTTATTGCTTGATTTAGAGATTGAGCGCTCAGCTAAGCAAAACCGGAAGCAGAAGAGGCAAGCAGAACTGGAGGTTGGAAACACGAGTGGCACAGTGGCAGAACCTGAGGTTGAGGTGGAAACAAGTTCAGATTCAGAAGAAGAAGTTCCCCAATCGCCACCACGAAGAGCAGCAATGGGAGAACAACCAAGAACGTTGATGAATTCCTTTGTACCTAGTGCTCAGGGGAATTCATCACCAATAGTGTTGCCAGCTCTTGGGACTTATTCAGTACCTCCTGCTTTACTATCAGCCCTACCTCATTATAGGGGGGTATTTTCAGAGGACCCTCAGCAACATTTGGCTGAGATTGAAGCTTTAGCATCAACACAAAACTTACAAAATGTTGAATCTAATGTGTTGAAACTAATTTTATTTCCTTTTTCTGTGAAGGAAGGAGCGAAGATGTGGTTCAATTCTTTGGCTCCTAGATCTATACAATCTTGGGATGAGATGAAGGTGACGTTCATGAAGGAGTATTTCTCAGCCCAGAAGACTAAGCAGTTGAAGAAGGAGATTAATAGCTTCATACAAAAAGATGGTGACATGCTTCATGAGGCATGGAGTCATTTCAAGGAGCTGTTGAGGAAATGCCCACATCATGGGTATGATCTAGAGGACAGGATGACTTTCTTTTATGAAGGTCTGGAGCCAGCTAACAAGACAAGAGTGGATTCTGCATGTGGAGGTATGTTTATGTACCAAACAGGTCAGCAAGCTCATGATACCATAGAGAAATTGGCTGAGAACACCAAGCAGTTCTATACAAGAGAGAGAACGTTGGCGAGCAAGAAACAACAATCTGTATTTGAGGTTGTCACCAACCCAGACATGGACAAGAGAATGAAGGCAATGGAGAAGAAGTTGGAGTCCATTGCTACTGCCATCAAGAGCCAAACATCATCATCATCATCTGTTTCTCAGGTATGTTCTGTTTGCTCTATGTCGGATCACACTAATGAATCTTGTCCTTTTATTCCTGAAGAAGAGCAGGTGAATTTTGTGCAACAACGTGCATCAAGAAATGATCCATTTTCAAACACATACAATCCGGGGTGGAGGAATCATCCCAATTTCAGCTATGAAAACACAAACAATGTGCTGAACCCACCCACCGGATTCAAGGTAAGACCTGAATATCAGCAGATACAACAGCCGGTTGTAGCTCCAGCTCCTAATCCTATCATGGCAGCAATATTGGCTAAGCTAGAGGGGATTGAGATGCACAACAAGAACTCTAGCAAGGCATTTGAGCTTATGGAGAAGCAGTTGAACAGCTTGCAGCAACAAGTGTCAACAAGAGAACAAGGTACTCTTCCAAGCAATGTGGTTAAGAACCCAAGATCACAACATGAAGCTAATGTGATCACATTGAGAAGTGGAAGAGTGATTGAAGAGGTTGAAAAGCCTACAAAAAAATCTTTAGAAGATAAACCGGTTCTAGAACAGGTGCTGCCATTTCCACCACTACTGTAGGATCAGGGAGAGAAGAGTGTACCTGGACAGAAAAATTCATCAAATGAAAAATCAGGTAAGTCAATTTCTGCACCTTCTCCTTCAATTCCTTTACGTGTTCCTTTTCCTGGCAGGTTGAAAAACAAGAAGAAGGATGAGTTAGAGCAAGAGATTCTAGATACATTCCGGAAGGTGGAAGTGAACATTCCGTTGCTCGATGCGATTAAGCAAATACCGAAGTATGCAAAGTTTCTTAAGGAACTTTGTACAATAAAGAGGAAGTTCACAGGGACCGAGACCGTGGCCTTGAGTGAAAAGGTGTCAGCGGTACTTCAGAGGAAGCTACCACCCAAGATGGGAGACCCTGGACGATTCACCATCCCATGTACAATTGGTAACACTAATTTTACTGGAGCTTTACTTGATTTGGGTGCATCAATAAACTTAATGCCATACTCTGTGTATAAAACTTTGAATATTGGTGCATTACAACAAACTGGTGTTATAATTAAATTAGCTGATCGATCTAACTGCTACCCTAGAGGTTTTGTTGAGGATGTTTTGGTGCAGGTAGGTAAGTTGATCTTTCCAGCTGATTTCTTCGTGTTAGAGATGGAGGTAGAACCTCAACCATCCGAGCTACCATTGATACTTGGTCGTCCATTCTTACGGACCGCTAGGACCAAGATAGATTGTTTCAATGGTACTCTCTCCATGAAAGTAGATGAAGAGAAGATCCGCTTCAACATCTTCGACGCAATGAGGCATCCTAGTAATGATTTGTATTCCTGTTTTTCTATTGATACATTTGATAATTTTATGCAGGAATTTATGCAGCACTCGGTGAATGAGAATGAGGATATTTTGGAGACAGTGCTTGGATCAAGTCAGCCAAAAATTGAAGAATGGAAGCCGATCAAGCAAGAATTGGATGAGCTCGAAGCTCTTCTTTAATATCAGCCTGCGAATTTGACTACTGGGGCTGAAATTGCAATGGAAGAAGGGGATGCATTCTTGGATAATGATGAGATATGTGAATTCCTTGAGGTGAAGTCCATCGAAATTCCTCATATTGAGATGGTGCTGCCACTACATGAACAACCACATGAGCTATCAATGCCAAACTCACGTTCCGCACATATTCCTTGCACTAAAGAAACACTTGAGTTTGAGGATTTACTTACCGAGCCCCCATATATTTTGGAGCATATTGAGATGGTGGTACCTGATCACCATATGTCCAACAAGGATATTCTCTTTACCTTGTTTGTTGGACTCAAGAAGAGGAGGCTTTGGATAAAGAAGAAGAAAGAAAGAAGACACTTGGAGTCTTGTGTGTGTGGGAGTCCAAGGGTACCCAAGTTGCTTGGTAGAGCTCATATGACATCGTTGTTAAGGACCAAGCACTCGATCGAGCCAAGACCACAGCCACCTGATGGTGTTGAAGATGTCTGGCTGAAGACGTTAAACTTAGCGCTACTTGGGAGGCAACCCATGTTGATGGAGAAGCTTGGCTGCCAGATTTGAATTCTTATCCCTTCTCTTTTTCTTTATTTGTCTCCATGTTAGTGTGATTTGTGATGTGTTATGTGTCTTATTCCATGCTTGTTTGATGTATTGTATGTTTTAGTTTTGTCTTACATTGAGGACAATGCAAATTTCAAGTGTGGGGTGGGGTTTATATCATATCCTTAGCGTCTATGTATAAATTTTTCGTTATTTTGGTACTGTACAGTATGCTGTTTCGTGTCAATTATTTGACACAGTTTGAAGTCTCGTAAATTTTTGAAATTTTAAGAGGATGTTTTTACATGTGTCTAAATTGTGTTCTTAAAGTTTCAGCTCATTCCAATGTGTGATCAATTCTGTAAAATTATATCGAGGGAATGAGTTTCTATCGAGCTTCGCATGTTGTACTGTTCAGTTTGATATTTCGTGTGATTTGTTCGCCATATCTAGAAGTCTCATAAATTTTTGAAATTTTTAGGAAATGTATATAAATGTGTCTAGTTTGTTCCCTCTAAATTTCAGCTCATTCCACTCTGTCATTAATTCTATATAATTCTTGCGAGTGGAGCTGAGTCAAGCGAGCAACAGTTCTCAGTACTGAACAGTAACCTGTTCGTGTCATGCATCTTCGATAGCTAGGTGTCTTGTAATTTTCTGAAATTTTGAGGGCAGTTTTGTAAATGAGTCTATCGAGTGCTCGCGAAATTTCAGCTCATTTCGATGTATGACTAATTCTGTAAAATTCTATCGAGCCTCGCTGCTCGATGAGCCAGCGAAGTTCGATGGGCTATCGAGCAAACAGTCTGCTGTTTTGTATAATTTATTTGACATAGCTATAGGTCTCGTAATTTTCTGAAATTGTGAGGGTAGGTCTGTATATGTGTCTAAATAGTGTTCGCAAAATTTCAGCCAATTACGATGAGTGATTAATTTTGTAAAATTCTGGCGAGATGTGTTGCTCGATACACTGTTTCTGGCGAGCTGCTCGCCTGATATTGGAATTTTTGAGTTTTTCTTTGTTTTCCTTGGGTATTTTAGTGTCTTATTTGAAAAACCAAATACAAAAGTAAAAAGTGTCAAGAAAAACATAAAAAGAGTCTTTTGTTTTGTGTCTTAGGTGCCCTTAACTAGTCCATGATGTGATTATATCTTCCGTAATTGTGACTAAAAGATGTTCATGCTATTTAAGTTTCTTTGGTTAATCTTGATATATGATGCATATGCGAATGTGTAGTGGATGTAGAAAAAGTTAACATGGTACAGATTTTTGGCATGCTTAAACTTTGTTGAGATTCATTTAACCTGTGAGCGATTGAGCCTATATGTGATTACACATGCTTTCTTTATCGAGTGTCAATTGCTTGCCGCAGATTAAATTAATGGACTCTAGAATTTACTAGAACTTGCTCTTGTGCTTTTCAAAACTTATAGTCAATACATGTTCTGATTGAGGAAGTGATAAAGGCATTTATGGGACACCACCATAGCCATATAAGCCTGTGTCCCGACTTTGTGTACACAAGATGTGCACCCCGTAGTTAACCACTTTGAGCCTACATGTTTAAACTTTTTGTCATCACCCACATATCTCTGACCTTAAACCTTAGAATAGTTATATCTTTATCCTGGTTCTAGGACTTGGTAGAGCTATACATGAGACAGGTGTGTGAAGACGGCGACGATGTCGAAAGGTGATGCAAAGAAACAAGTGTGGGGTATCAAGCTATTTGTGAAAAAGAAAAAGAAAAAAAGAAAAAAAAAGGAAAAAAATAAAAGAAAGAAAAAGAAAAAAAAATGTGATGTCTAGCTTGATACCCGAGTTAACTGTTGACAAAAACAATGACGTGAAGGCCCAACAAGATGAAATTCGGCCACAAAAGTGAGAAAATTCATGGTTGTAAAGCTTGAAGAAGTCTCTTATTTAGTGCTCTACTGGGTTCTAGAATTATATTTGAATTCCTTATCTATTTATTCTTTAACCTATGAGCCAAGCCCCATTACAACCCATGAAAGTCCTTTTGATCCTCAAGATAGCAGCCTTTGATCTGTGGAGATTTGTCACAAGTGTAAGCATATGGTGTGGTCCATTTGGCAAGTAATTGAGTTGAGTGAATACCTTAGACATACTTTGAGAGAAACACTTTTGAGAGCATATACATATGAGGTTGAATCTTGACAAGTTTGTTGCATGCTACAGCTTTACATTCACCATGATTATGTCTTCGTCCTACATATTACATGTGTGTCATGCATTGAATTTAATTTTCGAAACTTTGTGGAATGTTAATTTGGAGTCATTTATCTTGGTGTTACAATTGTGGAAGATTGCTGAGACAATTGGTTGAGGGTGTTAGAGTTTTGTCGAGTCTTTGTAGAGTCTTAGTTTAGTGTTTTGCTCGAGGACTAGCAAAAGCTAAGTGTGGGGTATTCTGATAGTTGCATATTTAGGCAACGTTTATGTGCTTAAACCGAACCTTATATTTAGCTCTTTTGTTATGTTTTTAAGCAATTTAACATTATTATTTGTTTTTAGGTATTTTGGAGATAAATGAAGAAAAGGGATTAAATAATTTTTCCTGGCGATGAAACCTCCTCGATGAGGTTTTGTCTTGGCGAGCCTCGCTAGAGAGAAGCCCTTCTGCAAGTTGTTTTATCGAGCATGTGATAAAAGAGAAGCTGTGACATATATATATACTTATATAGCCAAAGAGACGTACGTAGGGGAAAGTGGCTTTGTGTCAGGATGGCTGCATGCATGCATTCTCTTATATTTATATATGTATATCAAGTGGGTTGAAAAGAAGAGGCATGCACGTGATGCATGTTGGCCAGTGAATCAACTTTGATAAATATATATGGCTATCGAAGTTCGATGGGTTAGCAAGGAGAAGAAGAGAAGAAGAGAAGAGTCCTAATTTAATAATGAGATTATGAAGAGTTGGACTTGGACTTTGGGAGTCCATTTGCTTTTGGACTTTTTGCTGGCACGTGGGTTGCTAGCTAGGTTAATTAACCTAGTTAGTTTGAAACATATAAATAGCTAAGAAGAGAACGTACGCAAGAGAGGACGGACGGAGACCATTCGATAATTTTCTCTTTTCTTTTTAGACTAGAATTTTATGGCTTCCATGAGGAGCTAAACTCCATTGTTAAGGGGCTGTTTTGAAGCCCCGTTCATGATATCTAGATTGCTTATGCACGTTAATTAAATTTTGTTTTTGTTATTTGAATGAGGTTTCTTTGTTACTTATACAGTGATGATTCTTGATTATGTATGCTTTGAGTGCACGCTTAGTATGCATGTTTAGGAATCTAATTCTAAGAAAATTGATGGCTGTTGGTGATTATTACCTTCCTCAAGTTTCAATAGTAGAACCCATACATGCTTGGTATAAGAAACCCTAGGTCTAGTAAGACACGACCGTAGTGTACTTATGAAGCCTCGTAGATTCTCAAACCCTTTCTAAATCTTAATGCTTTTCTCTTAGTAAATTCGAGTCCGTGACTTCGGGTTCTTTGAGGGATAGACAATATTGATAAGCAGACCTTCAATGTTGTAAACATAAGGATCGGGTAATAGGTTGTGTTCACAACTCGGGGCCTTCCTGGGAATCTTTCATTCATAACAATTACATTATTTAGTTAAGCATTTGTTGTCTAGATGGAGTGACGGTGGTGGATAACACTTCCCTTAACCCATTTTATCATTGATTCTAGTTTTAGTCATACTCTGTTTTCTGTTTCAGTTTCGTACTCTGTTTTGCATAATTTTGTTCGATAACCTATCGAACTCCGATTGCATCGAAATTTTGGATCGAAGCTCGATAGGGTGTCTTTAGTGTCCAGTGTTAATTTCGTAATTTTAGGTTGAGTCTAGCTATTTTAATTAATTACGTTAGTGTCTAGTGGTCGAGTCTGTCAGATTTCTGACTTTTGTGTTTGTTTGTAGTTTAGAATATTAAGTCTCATCTTTCCCTGTGGATTGACCCCTATACTATTGTACTGCATTGACAAGCATATTAAGTTCATTATAGGGTATTTTTGAGGGTGGTAAAACACCGATCAGAAACACGTAATTCAATGTCGACGAATCGTCGAAAATCCGATATTTACACATCAATACCTCGCTGTACTTTCGGATGCTTAAATCGAGAAACGAACCTCCCCACTGCGATCGGGGCGTGATTTCGAGTGAAACAACATGCAACTTGTCGAAAACCCCAAAAGTGAAACTGTTGACCACCGTTGACCGCCGCCGGCGGCAGCGGCGCCACCAACTTGAACTTTTCCCGGCGGAGCAGCCTCTATTCCATGCAAAATCACCCACTGAGCAAATTTCACAACTGCAACAAAGGCCAATTCACACTCTAACTAGTCCAATTTTGTGATAAACCGAATTGTTCCCAAAATTTCAAATCCAAAATTTTCCAAGCACAAAGTTAGAATCATGGTGAGGAGAGCTTCAAAGCCCACTACTTGATTAAGCTCAACATGGCCGGAATTATGCAACCCGAATTCACTCAAAAACCACCAATTTTAGCCAAAAAATTCTCACTCTCCGGTGACCCATGCCGTGGATGGTGGCCGGGGATGGAACGAGGAGATCAAGGCGCACCGTTTGAGGTCTAACCCAAGCCCGGAGGTGGCCGGACGGAGAACCACCGCCGTGGACCGCCGGTCACCGTCGTGACCTTCTCCTCCACCTCGGTCAACTCCCATTATGGTAAGGTTTGACTTGCCCAAACAGGTAACCTTCTATTTATAGGCCTTCCCAAAATGGAAACCACAAAATTCACTTTTCGACAAACTTCAAATACCCGTAACTTTCTCGTTGTAATTCCGATTCTAATAATTCTCGCGGCAACAAACTCGACTCGACGTACTCTTCAATTATCACCCAAAGTCAAACACATCGACCAAACCGATAAAAAGTCAACTGTTCAAACCAACACATATTTAAGCCAACTAAATAATCAACAATCGGAAATATTCACAACTTAATCTTCGTAACTCGGAATAATTCTCCGAAAGTTCCCACGAGCTCGAAATTAAATTCTTAACAACTTCCGTGAAGAATCCGTAACCAAATTCTCGTCCGGTAATTTAGTCGTTAAGAGAGCCACCAATTTAACCCGATTCCGTCGAAACTTCAAATATTCATAATTTATTCCTCGGTCGTCCAAATAATGATCCGGAACCGCCCACGAACTCGAAATCACACGTACAACGACTATCGAGAAGAGACTCAGCTCCAATTCTAGGCCAATGATTTAGTCGTTAACAAATCTGGCGATCCAACAACTGTCGTAAATCTGCGACTACGCGCAAGCTCGTATATTAAGCTGATTCCTCTTACTGATTCTGTTCTGGGTCGTCACAAATCCACCCCCCTTAAAAAAATTTCGACCTCGAAATTTCCTAGTCTGTTGACTAAAGGTAGGAGCACTGCCTTTGCATACTGCTCAACTCTCCAGTGACAACGTCAACTAAACAACTCTAACAACCGACTCCACAATAGGAGATAGCTCCGTGCTGAAATCCATGTACCCTCAAATCACGAATCTGAACTGGCTCTACACAATCGCCAAGTGTTCCTGCATAAGGAACAGATAGGGTACACAACACGTAACAAACCTGAAACATAGTTCCGCCACACGGAACACAACACACAAAAAAGCCAACGCTATAGGTGACGCCGAAATATACGGCACAACACAAACTCGCCTATAACCACATACAGATCAAAACAACGTGGCAATTCACAACTCAACCTGCTCACATTAACATAACTCAAACATCGAACTCGGGCAATAATCAACCCATTTCCGCTAATCTGACAATCTGTGGTAGCACATTCCACAAAATCCAAATCAAATGTCAGCTCACATCGAACACGCTCCAGCACAATGGAGTACAACACCATTCCTCAAAACGACATCAAGCAACGTCGGAATCATAGTGGTCAACAAACTGGTACTGCATGCAATCTCGAACAGCTGAAACTGCTGGTCCCAAATCCCTCGGAACTACAATACACAAGGCCACAACATGCCCTCCAAGGTCTAAATAGTCCTCAAAGATCGCTCGCCAATCTGAGGACAAGAACCGGTACTAACTTGTAATCTGGTCCCTAATGCTCGCTGCAAAGCTTGCCAACACTCTGTTGTAGCTAATTACCTCGATCGGCGAACTGGGACACAGGTACATCACATAGATGGACAACCTCCATCAAGCATAGCTATGCCAGCCTGCCAGCGAAATCTATTCCGAAAGTACAAGGAGAAGAACCAAGTTCATCAAATGGTCCACAATGGCCTGACAACTGGTACCACAAACCAAAGTGCGTACCGGCACACAAGATCACAGCGACAAACGTCACGTCTAACCGAAAATTTCAAATGGCTGTAACTCTCCGGCAAGTCTCTGCCTCCTAGCTATCGTCAGTCGACAAATGTGGCATCTGCACACACAATTTGTTACATTCCTCTTCATGTTGCGTCACGAGTAGTAAACTCGAAGTATCTGATACATCTCCGCACCACTAGCGCCAAATGTGCGCAAAACAGTGAGCTTAACATCATCACACTCGAACTCAGCTCCCATAGCTCGCAATTCGGCTAACACGGAAACTCGAGCCACACACATAAGAAACACTGAAGCTCTCGACATTCAACTGAATGCATCAGCAACAACATTCCAGACGGATGATCAAAGTACAACCTCTAGCCTTTCTCGAACAAGCTCAAAGGTGCAACCATAGTCGTTAGTTGACCCCATCCATCTACACTGCCTCAAGCTCAAATCTGGCCGAATATGCAAGTGGATGAAACCCAAGTAATCAGTGTACATCCTACACTGCGCTGCATGCCGTAGCAGTATTATCTCCCACTCTCTGATGCTAACATAAGGACAACTACACCCAAATCATACATAGGATATGCAACTACACAAAGTTCCACTGCCTGGAACCATGAGCCATCGCTCTGTAAAGCTGCATCACGCATAACCAAATCCAATCCTCGATGCATCGCCATAACCCACGAACTCATCGCGATCGTCAGGTAAGGTCAAAACCGAAGCAACGGTCAACCATCCTACAGGAGTAAGTAACTCTCCTCGCGTGCATCGAACCACTCGAACTTGACATCTTCCTCGACAATCCGGAAAGTGGAGTGGCAATCCGGGAAAATCTTGCACAAGCCGTCGGTAATAGCCTTCCAAACCCAAGAGAGCCCTTATCTCTGGTACCACGGTAAATCAACTCCACACCAACACGGCTTCTAACTGATCGGAATCCATGCCACCCACTCGGATAACATCACATAGCTCAAAATCTTTACGCTAATCGGCCAAAACTCACACTGGCTAAACTTCATAAACACCTGGTCATCTCGCAAAGTTCGCAAAACCGCTTTTAACTGCTTCAGGTGCTGGTCCACATTTCTGGAGTACATCAGGATGTTGCCGACAAACATGACCGCAACTTGTCCAGAAACCGTATGAACACCTGGTACATCAAGTCCGTAAAAACTACGGGACATTGGTCAACCAATGGCGTGACCAAAAACTCATGATGCCCGCACCGTGATCCGAAAGCTGTCCAAACCACATCTGACTCATCAAACCTCAACTGATGGTATCTGGACCCGAAATCAATCTTCGAAAAGACTGAAGCTCTTGCGAGCTTATCAAACCAATCGTCAATCCGAAGTGAAGGTGAAAGGACCCAACCCCGATTCAGTTACCTAAATCGGAATCGAACCCCTTCTGAAAATACGAACCAACAAAAACTTTTCAAAATTTCGGCAGAGTTTCGTTACTAACGCAGAATTGCATAAACCTGCACCCTGAAAATAACACTTCGTCCTATGCCACAAAAGCCAAACCGTGGGCACCAATCCCATCCGGATTTCTCAACATCATAATATAAACAATAAACAGTAAACATACTGTAATATATATAATATATTCGAGAAAATCCAGAAAAACACGTATCAGAATGTATCAGAGTGACCTCTAGTGTAAATATATACAATATACACTTTAGTAGGCGAAACAAGAACCTACTAGAAAACACAGGTAGCTCAGATCACTAGCCTCCAACCATGACGTGAAACACCAAACCTGAACTGCAACTGGGCACGGAAACCGAAAAGCCCAGGGGAAAGACATAAAAATCGTTAGAGTGAGTGGACGAAAATAAATGTCTTTCACCGAGTAATATATGTTATAAAAACATATGCGAGTCGAAATATAAATAAATCAAATCAAATAGTATACGAGGAGACGCCGACTCCAACTCGTAAACAGAGCATGCATGAAAAATCTCACGGGGTCACTCATGGACACATCCGTGTTAGTACAGTCGGAATCACGGAGTCCCTGACTTCCACGTGATTCATAGCCAGAAAGGCCTCGGTTCCGGGGTACTGCCCCTCCTGGTGGGCCTACCATCGGGGATCAGCCGAGAGGCAAGTGTATCGATACAACAACGTAACTGAGACTGTACTCTGTGTAAATCAAATCATAAACAGTTCGATGCAAATGCATGAAACAATAAATATATATATATATATGCATATACGTACTATATACTGGTATAGGCATAATCGTATAATACATGCTCATAATAAATATAATCTCGTATGAAATCTCATGCTCGTAAAACCATAATCATACTGCATGCTCAAGTTCATAAAACATATATAAAAGACTCACAATCAACCCGTGAAAATAAATTGTCCACTCACAGATTCACGTAATGCGAACTCGCGCTAATCTCGTGGCCCGGCGGAAGATCCCTCGCATGAAGCACGATCACGATCCTGATCTCGATCTCGATCTCAATCTCCTGAATATTCACAAAACATAACTGATCAAAATCATAGTCCACAACTCTGTACTGAACCACGGAAACCAACCGTTCCCGGAAATATGCAATGCAGTACAAAATGATTAACGAAATTCTCGAAATCTCCACTGGAAACTCTCGACTGAAAATCGGCTACCCAAATCAATCTGAAAACCTATGGAGGACAATCAGGGCGCGATTACGAGAAAAATGACATTAAAAACGTCGAAAACCAAAAAGTCAACTTCTCGCCGGAGCTCCGCCGTTGACCGCCGCCGCCGCCGCCGCCGCGCCGTCAACGGTGGAATTTCAAGGCGAAACTTTCCAGAATTCAAGATCTTTCGAAGCCCAATCTTTTCCATAACTACAACCAAGGCCAATTCCAATCCTAACCCTTCCAAATCAGCACAAAACCAAACTGAAATCTAACTCTGGCAACCGAATCGGGTTTGCCAGAAAACTTCATCTCAGCCCAAACCAAGTATAGGGGAAGCATCACCAAGGTGTGGGCAGCAAAAACCCCATCAACCTCCCCTCCAAATCTCACCGGAACCACTCACCCCAACTCCGGCGAACTCCGACGAACCAACCCGATTCGGGTTCAACTAAAACTCCATTAATTCCCATCAAACCAAGCATCAATCAACTCGAAATCACATAAGGATGCAAACCATACCTTTCCCTATTCGCGGTCAACGGTCAACTTTCCCAATTTGGAAAGTCAAAGTTCGGTCAACGTCAAACAGTGTTTTTACGACTAATTCTCGACTATTTCTGATATTTATACTCGCGCCTCGGGTCGATCGACGATTCGAAATGGATAACCATCACGATTCGGATAAACACGAAACAATCGGATAAACTCGTCGAAAACTGAAACTTCAAATAATCATATTATATTCCTCGGTTATCGGAAAAATTTTCCGAAACCGCCCCCGAGCTCGAAATCACGTACTCTACAACTTCCATGAAGACACTCAACTCAAATTCTCGGCTGAACACATAGTTGCGAATAGAATTGACAAACCACATATATAACGTAAAACTGCGACTAAGCATAATCTCGTGAATCGTGCCGAATATTCCTCTGATTCTGGTTCGGGTCGTCACAGAAGGATACTCGCTCTCCTCTGAAGCGAATCAGGCTTCCGGTAGACAATGCTCCACCATGTCGAACCATCCAACATCCATACAAACAATGCAAAAGCACACCACGCAAATACGCGGGGTCACATGAATTCTCCTGAAACCTCCTCCAGTAACTCCTGGAGTCGAAACTATAGCTCCATCAGCTCCGCTGGCTCCGAACGACAAGATGCCGATAAAATGAGTCCAGCGCCCGGTACAAACTCAATGGTGTAGTCGGTCTCCCGAACTGGAGGAACACCTGGTAACTCCTCCGGAAACACACCTGGAAACTCGGGAACCATCTCAATGTCACCAATGTCGGGCACAGCAACCGTAGGATCCACATCATAAGCTAAGCAAGCAACACAATTCGTTTCCACCATCCACTCGACCATCATCGCGAAACAGTATCTCGGGAAAACCTGGTCGTCGAAACACAACCTCCTTCTCGTGACCATCGAATATAGCCAAAAAGTCCATACACATAGTCACATCAAAAGCACGATGTCCAGCTATAACAGATCAGCGGCTAACACATAACCTCCAACAAGGATCTCGCAACCTCCGGACGGATACAACACTCTCCAAAACAACAGTAACCTCGGAGAAAAGTCTTTCCTCAAACAAGGTCATGGCACGAACTCCAACATGCCCAACTAGCCACCCACGTCAATTGTGACTTGCTGATTAACTCATCTAAAAGGCTGCGTTGGTCACTTTCCAGAAATGGCATCATGACCACCTCGTGAACTCTGAGCTGTCAAACCGCAAACACAGCTGGCTGAGGGCGCTTCCTCGCAACGTGACCCTCCTGGCCACCACAATAGAAACTGAGAGTGCTCCACAAACACAAGTCACCGCAACACCTGCTGCGTGAAAGGATCACGAACGATCACCGAAACTCATGCCACATGAGCAAGTCCACTACTCTATAATCTCCGCCATCATCAAAAGGATCCTCTGCTTAATCTGATTACCCTCAACATAATCAAAAAGACCACAGCCTGATGAAGTCACTGATCCTGAAGTATCGGAACTCAACCTCATCAAAACATCTCGACTGAATCCATTTTCCTCAAACCATCACATCGAAAACCGCGTACACCTTTCATTCTCAATAGCCTCACCACTGAGTACAGCACACTAAGCTCCTCACGGTTGTCTCGAGGCACATCAATCAGACTCTCTCTGATGCTCAGGTTCAACTCATCTCCAACCTCGTGTATTGCTTCCTCTGAACCCACATAACACGTACTAACAGGGACAAGCATGTGAACAATGCATCTCTGCCTCAGGTGGGTAAACACTCTTCATTTGATTGCTGGGTAGCCTGATAAAACCATTACCGTATAAACAACACCCTGAATGTAGGCCATGGAGTCGCAACAGGAACTCACACAATACGAGCCCACCAAATACAATGATCTGACTCAGGCAAAAAACATCAACTGCCACAATTCTCTGCTATGAGGCCACATGTAGACGCTCATACACACACAACCAGGCAAACCGTGCCACACAATTCTCTGAATTCAGAATACTCATCCAAACCCACAATTCACTGGCAAATCGCGCGTCGATTGATCCTCAATAGGATCCACAATCGTACCGACACGGAAAGCACGTCAAGGAGGCATCCTAATGAATAAAACATCGTTCACAACAAGTAGAATGTAACATGGAACTTCAAATATTTGAAAGTATACAACACCCGGAATATTGATGAGTATCCGTCGGCCGGTCGGGTCACCATTCCAGACATGCTGTACATTCTCAAATATCCTTAGTAAACACGACTACAGAAGTCTACAGAACCTATAACCTAATGCTCTGATACCAAGCTGAAAGAACCCAACCCCGATTTAGCTCCCTAAACCGGAATCAAACTCTTTCGAAAACACGAACCAAAAAAAACCATAGAAATTTCGGCAGAGTTTTGTTACTAATGTGGAATTACCATTACCTGCACGTGGAAAGTACACTTCATCCTATGCCACAAAAATCAAACCGTGGGCACCAATCCCATCCGGATTTCTCAATATATCAACAGTAATGTAAAATAATAAGTATATCTGTACTTTACTGAAATCTGGAGTAAAATCGTATAATATATACAACAGAACACTCAGAGCGACCTCTAATGTATAATCTTATATGTTTACCACAGTAGGTAGAACAATAAACCTACTGGAAGAAACAAGGGGAAAGACATAAAAATCGTTAGAGTGAGTGGACGAAAATAAATGTCTTTCGCCAAATAATATATATGTTATAAAAACGTATGCGAGTCGGAATGCATAAATAATCAAATGGTACACGAGGGAGACTCTAACTCCTCACGCGTACAGAGCATGCATAAAAATCTCACGGGGTCACTCGTGGACACATCCGCGCGAGTACAGTCCGAACCACGGGGTCCCTAGCCCACGCGTGATTCTTAGCCAGAAAGGCCTCGGTTCCGGGGAAACGCCCCTCGCCAGTCAGTCGGGGTACTGCCCCTCCTGGTAGGCCTACCATCGGGGATCAGCCGAGAGGCAAGTGTATCGATACAACAACGTAACTGAGACTGTACTATGTGTAAATCAAATCATAAACAGTTCGATGCAAATGCATGAAACAACATATAAGTGTATGTATACTCGTATACGCATATCCGTATATGTATAATCGTAAAACACATGTTCATGTAATCCGAAATCTCATATGCATGCCCAAGTTCGTAAACGTGTATAAAGACCCGCAAATAATCCGTGAAAAGAAATGTCCACTCACAGACTAGCATAACGTAGTTCGCGTTAACCCGTGATCCGGCGGAAAATCCCTCGCCAAACGAACGATTACGAACCCCTGAATAATCACAAAATCCATTTCTCAAAATCATAACTCGACCATTCAAATCAAATCACGAGAAACCACCGTTCTTGGAAACACGTAATTCAATGTCGACGAATCGTCGAAAATCCGATATTTACACCTTAATACCCCGTTGTACTTTCGGATGCTCAAATCGAGAAACGAACCTCCCCACTGCGATCGGAGCGCGATTTCGAGTGAAACGACATGCAACTTGTCAAAAACCCCAAAAGTTAAACTGTTGACCACCGTTGACCGCCGGCGGCTGCGGCGGCGCCACCAGCTTGAACTTTTCCCGGCGGAGCAGGCCCCATTCCATGCAAAATCACCCACTGAGCAACTTTCACAACTGCAACAAAGGCCAATTCACACTCTGACTAGTCCAATTTCGTGATAAACCAAATTATTCCCAAAATTTCAAATCCAAAATTCTCCAAGCACAAATTGAATTAGAACTCCATACTTACATGGTTAGAATCATGGTGTGGAGAGCTTCAAAGCCCACTACTTCATTAAGCTCAACATGGCCGGAATTATGCAACTCGAATTCACTCAAAAACCACCAATTTTAGCCGTAAAATTCTCACTCTCCGGTGACCCATTTCGTGGATGGTGGCCGAGGATGGAACGAGGAGATCAAGGCGCACCATTTGAGGTCTAACCCAAGGCCGGAGGTGGCCGGACAGAGAACCACCGCCGTGGACCGCCGGTCACCGTCGTGACCTTCTCCTCCACCTCGGTCAACCCGAGTTGACCAGTCAACTCCCATTATGGTAAGGTTTGACTTGCCCAAACAGGTAACCTTCTATTTATAGGCCTTCCCAAAATGGAAACCACATAATTCACATTTCGACAAACTTCAAATACCCGTAACTTTCTCGTCGTAAGTCCGATTCCAATAATTCTCACGGCAACAAATTCGACTCGACGTACTCTTCAATTATCACCCAAAGTCAAACACATCAACCAAACTGATAAAAAGTCAACTGTTCAAACCAACACATATTTAAACCAACTAAATAATCAACAATCGGAAATATTCACAACTTAATCTTCGTAACTCGGAATAATGCTCCGAAAGTTCCCACGAGCTCGAAATTAAATTCTTAACAACTTCCGTGAAGAATTCGAAACCAAATTCTCGTCCGGTAATTTAGTCGTTAAGAGAGCCACCAATTTAACCCGATTCCGTCGAAACTTCAAATATTCATAATTTATTCCTCGGTCGTCCAAATAATGATCCGGAACCGCCCACGATCTCAAAATCACACGTACAACGACTCTCGAGAAGAGACTCAGCTCCAATTTTCGGCCAATGATTTAGTCGTTAACAAATCTGGCGATGCAACAACTATCGTAAATTTGCGACTGCGCGCAAGCTCGTATATTAAGCTGATTCCTCTTACTGATTCTGTTCCGGGTCGTCACAGAATATCAGAGGGTAAAAGCCATTTAGAGAGAAACACGAGTGTGGGTGTATCATTGTTTGAGTGAAACACGTGAGGGAGTGTTTGCGAGGATTTCTAACTCCATTTTGCAGATTTAATCATGGCACATGATCCCAGAGATGAAGAAACTCCAATACAAATTCCAACATTTCAACTAGATGGATTATTAGCAGAGATGAGGCGTATAATGCGGGCAAAGATGGAACCTTTGCACGTAATGTTGGATGAAGTGGAGCAAGCAGCGCCTAGGAGACGACCACGAAATAGACACGATAAGGAAGAAGGATCAGATCCAGAAGAGCAAGAAGGTGGAGGTAGGAATAGGAGGCCTAGACGTGATAACGACATAGGGAGCATAAAAGTGAAAATTCCATCATTCCAAGGAAAGAACGATCCAGAAGCATATTTGGAATTGGAGACTAAGATGGAAATGGTGTTTGATTGTCACAACTACTTTGAAGAGAAGAAGGTAAAATTGGCTGCTATTGAATTTACAGATTATGCTATAAATTGGTAGGATCAGTTGATTGTCAATAGGCGAAGGAATAGAGAGCTACCAGTAGGCACATGGGAGGAGATGAAAAGATTGATGAGGAAGCGTTTTGTGCCCAGCCACTATTATCGAAGTTTATACCAGAAGCTACAACGATTGACTCAAGGGTACAAAAGTGTGGATGAGTACCACAAGGAGATGGAGGTCGCAATGATCCGAGCTAACGTAGAGGAGGACGAAGAAGCCACCATGGCAGGATTCTTGCATGGCTTAAATAGCGATATTGCAGACATTGTGGAGCTGCAACACTACGTGGAGTTATCTGATATGGTACATCAAGCCATAAAAGTGGAGGCACAACTAAGGCGGAAAAGTCTTGCAAGGAGAGGAACAACTACGGGTTCCACTAATCCTTGGAAACCAGCCCCAAGGAGAGATGAGCCACAACAAAACAAGCCAAAGTTTGAGGCTTCAAAAATGACTAAACCAGCGGCGGCAAACATATCTGGTAATAGCAATGCTTCTACTTCTAAATCTCATGATATAAGGTGTTTTAAATGTTAGGGAAGAGGTCACATATCCAGCCTATGTCCAAACAAAAGGGTGATGGGGATAAACTCCCAAGGCGATTTAGAGTCGGAGGAGGAAGAAGAGGATGAGGTCATTCCAACTTATGAGGATGGCAGTGACGCAGAAATTTCTATTGTTGGGGACTTGTTGGTAACAAGAAGAGCTCTCAATGCACAAGTCAAGCCGGATGAGAGTAACCAAAGGGAGAACCTATTCCATACTCGGTGCTTGGTGAATAAGAAAGTGTGCAGCGTTATCATTGATGGAGGAAGTTGCACGAATGTTGCGAGCAATTATATGGTGGAGAAGTTGGGACTAACAACCTTGAAGCATTCCTGACCCTACAGATTGTAATGGTTGAATGACTGTGGTGATATAAAGGTGACGAGACAAGTGGTGGTGTCATTGTTCATTGGCAAGTATAAAGATGAAGTACTTTGTGATATGGTGCCGATGCAAGCATGTCACATACTGTTGGGGAGACCATGGCAGTATGATCGAAGAGTCACACATGATGGGTACACAAATAGGTATTCTTTCACCCTTAGAAAGCAACCTATTACTCTTGTTCCTTTAACTCCCAAGCAGGTCATGGAGGACCAACTTCATTTACAAAATTCCAGTGAGAAAATGAGAGAAAAAGAAAAGAGTGAAAAAGAAAGTGAAAGAAAAAAGAAAGAGAAGAGTGAAAAAGAAAAAATTTCAGCCATGGTGAGAGAAAGAGAGAGAAAATACAGTTACATGGCAAGAAAAGGTGAGATTAAGAGAGCTTTAGTTTCACATAAGCCCCTGATTATACTCATGTACAAAGAGGCTCTATATTGCACTAATGACCTTGTCGGATCTTTGCCGAGCAATATTGTTTCTCTTTTGCAGGAATTTGATGATGTCTTTCCCGAGGAAGTGCCATGTGGACTGCCACCAATTCGAGGGATTGAACATCAAATTGATTTTATACCCGGTGCATCAATTCCAAACAGACCTACTTATAGAACAAACCCCGAGGAGACAAAAGAGTTACAAAAGCAAGTGGGTGAGCTGTTAGAGAAAGGGTATGTAAGGGAAAGCTTGAGTCCTTGTGTGGTCCCGGTAATATTGGTTCCTAAGAAGGATGGCACCTGGAGGATGTGTGTTGATTGTCGTGCAATCAACAACATAACGGTAAAGTATCGTCACCCTATTCCTAGGTTAGATAATATATGCTTGATGAACTACATGGTGCTTGTGTGTTTTCAAAAATTGATCTTAAAAGTGGATATCATCAGATTAGGATGAAAGAAGGAGATGAATGGAAAACTGCTTTTAAAACTAAATATGGTCTTTATGAGTGGTTAGTAATGCCTTTCGGCTTAACTAATGCTCCGAGCACATTCATGAGATTAATGAACCATGTTTTACGAGCATTCATAGGCAGATTTGTTGTTGTGTATTTTGATGACATCTTAATCTATAGCAAAACCTTGGAAGAACATGTGATGCATCTTAAATCTGTTTTGGATGCTTTGAGAAAAGAAAAGTTGTTTGCTAACCTTAAGAAATGTACATTTTGCACGGATAAGCTTGTATTTCTTGGGTTTGTTGTTGGAAAGGCAGGAATTGAGGTGGATGAAGAAAAGGTGAGAGCAATCCAAGAGTGGCCAACACCTACAACAATCAGTCAAGTGAGGAACTTCCATGGATTGGCGAGCTTCTATAGGCGGTTTGTGCGTTATTTCAGTAGCATTGCAGCCCCTTTCACAGAAGTCATCAAGAAAAATGCGCCTTTTAAGTGGGGAAAGGAACAAAAGAAGGCATTTGATTTAATAAAGGAGAAATTAACTAATGTGCCTTTACTTGTTTTACCTAATTTTTCTAAGACTTTTGAAATTGAGTGTGATGCTTCAGGAATAGGAATTGGAGCTATTTTGATGCAAGAAGGCCGACCAGTTGCTTATTTCAGCGAGAAGTTAAGTGGAGCAGCCTTGAAATATCCAACATATGACAAGGAGATGTATGCTTTGGTAAGAGCAAAGGAGTTTGTGATCCATACGGATCATGAATCATTGAAGCATTTGAAAGGGCAGCAAAGGTTGAACAAACGTCATGCAAAATGGGTAGAGTTCATCGAAACATTTCCCTATGTGATCAAGTACAAGAAAGGTAAGGAAAATATTGTTGTTGATGCACTGTCCAGAAGGTATGTTTTACTCAACACCTTAGAAACAAAGTTGCTTGGTTTTGAATACATTAAAGATTTATATGCACAAGATCCTGATTTTGGTGAAGTGTTCAATGTGTGTGAAAGAGTGACCTTTGGCAAGTTTTATAGGGACCATGGATACTTGTTTCGTGAAAATAAATTATGTGTTCCTGTTTGTTCTTTGAGAGAATTACTTGTGAGAGAAGCTCATGGAGGTGGATTGATGGGTCATTTTGGTATTGCTAAGACTTTAGGGATTTTACATGAGCATTTCTTTTGGCCTCATATGAAAAGAGATGTTGAGCGAATCTGTGAAAGGTGCATAACATGTAGGCAGGCTAAGTCTAAGTCGAACCCACATGGTCTATATACCCCTTTGCCCATACCTTGTGAACCCTGGACTCATATTTCTATGGATTTTGTTTTAGGTTTACCCAGGACCAAGAAGGGAAAAGATTCGATTTTTGTGGTTGTGGATAGATTTTCAAAAATGGCACATTTCATTGCGTGCAATAAGACTGATGATGCATCTCATATAGCTGATTTGTTCTTTAGAGAAATTGTTAGGTTGCATGGCATGCCTAATACCATTGTTTCAGATCGTGATGCAAAGTTTTTGAGTTACTTTTGGAAAACTTTGTGGGGAAATTTGGGGACAAAGTTATTATTTTCTACTACTTGTCATCCTCAAACGGATGGGCAAACTGAAGTGGTGAATAGAACATTGTCAACTTTATTGCGTTCAATCATTAAGAAGAATTTGAAAACTTGGGAAGAATGTTTGCCACATGTAGAGTTTGCTTACAATAGAAGCATGCATTCAGCAACTAAGTTTTCCCCATTTGAGATTGTTTATGGCTTTAATCCATTATCACCTTTGGACCTTACTCATTTACCTTTGCAGGAACGTGTGAATCTAGATGGTAAAAAGAAGGCAGAAATGGTGAGGAATATCCATGAGAAGGCACGGTTAAATATGGAGCGGAGGACAGAACAATATGCCCGTCAAGCCAACAAAGGACGCAAGAAGGTCGTTTTTGAACCTGGAGATTGGGTGTGGTTGCATTTTAGGAAGGAAAGATTTCCAGCAAAAAGGAGTTCAAAGCTGTTACCGCGGGGTGATGGACCATTCCAAGTGTTGGAGAGGATCAATGATAATGCTTACAAACTTGATCTACCAAGTGAGTATGGTGTAAGTGCTAGCTTTAATGTTATTGACTTATCTCCATTTGATGTAGGAGAAGATTTGAGGACAAATCCTTTTCAAGAAGGGGAGAATGATGCAAACCCAGATGATTATGGAAATGAACATGGGCATGGCGGCAATGCGGATCATGCACGTGGACATGGAGCTAAGGATGCCGTGGAATCTTTATCATTACCAAGTGGCCCAATTACAAGAGCTTGGGCCCGGAAGTTCCAGGAAGCACTTAATGGGTTGATTCAAGAGAGTGCAGATAATTCTGAAATTATCAAAGAGGAAGCTAAATTTGTGCATTTCATGGAGGTCATCATGAAGGGCAACAATTAAGGAGCGCGAATTAAGGGAGAATAATTACGGAGAGAATAAAGGGAGCATTGATCTGATCTTTATTCTCAGATTTTATGATCAGTTTTATTTCTTAGCATTATGGGCCTTAATTAGCAATTAAAGGCCATAACTTCTAATTTTCTGTTTTGATTTTTTTGTCTCTCCTATATTCCTATATAAGGAGAGCTTTGCTTTGTTTGTAATCAGATTATCATAGATGAAAATTGTGAGAACTTGTGTTCTTCTTGGTTCTTATTAGAACTCTTTCTGAGCTTATCAAGGTAAAACTTGTGGCGCTCAAACCCAAGCTTATCACTTAGAAATTAGTGGGTGCATTTCTCTGTGTGGCGCTTGTCCATTTCGTAGTCTTAGGTTCCCATCTCTTTAGGTGTGGGGTCTAGACTAAATAAGCTTTGTCTTCGCGTTCTTGGTGTTCGGTCCACTTTTATCAAGTTTCATCACAGTTGTTGGTGAGGTTCGTATCAATCAGGCATCTGCTCACATACATCGCTATTTCCCTCTTCATGTTTTGCCACCAATAATGAGCTTTCAGTGTTCGCAACATCTTTGTACTACCCGGATGCATAGCATATGCGGAACAATGAGCTTCGTCGAGTATTTCCTTCTTTAAATCCTTACCTCTAGGCACACATAATCTCCCCCTGAACATTAAAGTGCCATCACTCCTCATCCGCAACTCGGTCGGTACACTATTCTGAATCAAATTCTTCTTGCTTAGCAGGTAAGCATCTATATCTTGATCCTCACGAACTCGATCAAGTAATACCGGACGGACTTGGAAACGGGCCAACAATGCTCCATCGTCATTCCACTCCAACTCTACTCCCGTTGCTCGTAACTCTGTCAAAAGTGACACTCTAGCAACACATACATGGAAGAGAGAAGCACCATGTTTCTGACTGAGAGCATCAACAACCACATTAGCTTTCCCTGAATGATACTAGAAAGTCCAGTCGTATTCATTAATCAGCTCTATCCATCTCCGCTGCCTCATGTTCAAATCCGGCTATGTACGTAAATAAGTAAGACTTTTGTAATCGGTGTAGATCTTGCACTGTGCCCCGTACAAGTAATGTCCCCAACTCTTCAATGGTAACACAATGGCAGCTAACTTCAGATCATGAGTAGGATAATAAACTTCGTGTGGTTTCAACTGTCTCAAACCATATGCCACCACATTTCCATGCTGCATCAAGACACAACCCAGGCCTAGCTTCAAAGTATCACTGTACACCACAAACTCTCCGTTGTCATCAGGTAGAGTCAACACTGGTGCAGTAGTCAACTTTTCCTTCAAAGTCATGTAGCTTTCCTCACAAGCATCAGATCATTCAAACTTGACCCCTTTCTTCGTCAAACGGGTAAGCGGTGTTGCTATCCGTGAAAAGTTCTGCATGAATCGGCGATAATAGCCTGCTAAGCCCAAGAAACTCCGTATCTCTACCACACTGGTAGGTCTGCTCCAATTCAGCACCACATCAATCTTATCTAGATCCACACTGACTCCCTCAGCTGATATCATGTGGCCCAAAAACTTTACAATGTCGAGCCAAAATTCACATTTACTGAACTTGGCGTACAACTGAGCATGTCGTAAAGTCTGCAAGACTGCATGCAAATGTTTCTTGTGCTGCCCCACACTCCTATAATAGATCAAGGCATCGTCGATAAACACAATGATGAACTTGTCCAGATATCAGGTCCATGAAAGCTGCTGGCGCATTGGTCAAAAATGGCATAACAAGGAACTCATAGTGCCCATAACGTGACCGAAACGCCGTCTTGTCCACGTCAGACTCCCGAATCCGCAATTGATGATACCCAGACCTGAGATCAATCTTCGAGAAGACAGAAGTGAAAGGACCCAACCCCGATTTAGCTTCCTAAATCGGAATCAAACCCCTTCGAAAACACGAATCAACAAAAACTTTTCGAAATTTGAGCAGAGTTTCGTTACTAGCGTGGAAATTACCATTACCTGCACGCGGAAAATACACTTCATCCTATGCCACAAAAAGCAAACCGTGGGCACCAATCCCATCCGGATTTCTCAATATCTCAACAGTAAAGTAAACAATACAAAATATAGTACTTTACTGAAATCCGGGTTTAAAACCGTATAACATATACAACAGGAAACTCAGAGCGACTTCTAATACATAGCCATATATGTATACCACAGTAGGTAGAACAATAAACCTACTGGAAGAAACAAAGTAGCTCGAGCACTATGCCTCCGACCACGACGTGCGACACCAGAGTCCGAACTGCAAACTGGGCACGGAAACCGAAAAGCCCAGGGGAAAGGCAAATAAAACGTTAGAGTGAGTGGACGAAAATAACATATGCCTTTCACCAATTTATACACATACTCAATATAAAACAGTGCGAGTTCGGAAAACACAACAACACAACACATATATATATATATGGAGGTTGTCGGGCGAATCTATCAAGCCCGACGTCAGGTGAATCGCTCAAACCTGACGGTGAAAGGCCAGGGGAATCTCTCGACCCCGGCGGCACTCAGGGGAATCTCTCAACCCTGCTTCAGAGGAATCTCTCAACTCTGGGCCAGAGGAATCTCTCAACTCTGGTAGCATCGATGCTATAAATGCCATCACCCATAAACACATAACAACACCTCCGAAAATAACATATATCTCAATCATCGTATAATTTAAATACGGAAATCAATAAATCCACGAACTCGCAAAATCAACAGTGTAAATAGAAACTTGTCCACTCACACGCTTGCGTAACGCGGTTCGCGTTAACCCGTGATCCGGCGGAAAGTCCCTCGCCAAAACAACGATCACGAACACCTGAATATTCACAAAATCCATATCTCAAGCTCATAACTCGACAATACAAATCAAACCACGAGAAACCACCGTTCTCGGAAACAGATAATTCAAAGTCGACGAATCGTCGAAAATCCGTTTATACCACTTCAATACCTCGCTTTACGTTCGGACGCTCAACTCGAAAAACGAACCTCCCCACTGCGATCGGGGCGCGATTTCGAGTCAAATGACATGCGACTTGTCGAAAGTCAAAAAGTCAACTCTGACCGTTGACCGTCGTCGTTGACCGCCGTCCACGGCGGCGCTGCTGTTGACCGGAGAGTTTCATGGCGGAGCCACCCCTATTCCACTCAAAATCACCCACTGAGCAACTTTGTCAACTGCACCAAAGTCCAATTCTCACTCTAACATGGTCAATTTCAAGCAAAACCGAATTGGTTCACAAATTTCAATCCCAAAATTCTCAATCCACAAATCAAATTAGAACACAATGTTTATATGGTTAGAATCACCTTGAAGAGAGCTACAAAACCCAGTATCTCTTGAAGTTCAACTCTACCCGAATCGAAAACCACCATTAACCCAAAATTTCACAAACTTTGGCTCACAATTTCTCTCTCCACCGTGCACCATGCCGGAAAACATGACCGGGGCTAGACTCGTGACCTCGAGACGAAGAGAACAAGACCGGAGGCAAGCCGTGGGATGCCGGAAAACTCCTCACCGCCGGCGAGCCAAAGTCACCGTCGAACTCTCTCTCCTCACCACGGTCAAACGTGGTCAAACTAGGTCAACACTTCCAATTAAAGTCTTTGACTTTCCCTTTTAGGCAGGTCACTATTTATAGCTTTCCCGAATAGGAAACTCATAATTATCCATTTCGACGAACTTCAAACCCACGTAACTTTCTCGTCGTATATCCGATTCCGATAATTCTCGCGGCCACGAACTCGACTCGACATAATCTTCCAACATCACCCAAAGTCAAACATATCGGCCAACCGAATAAAAAGTCAACCCTTGAAAGTAACACACATTAAATTGACTAAATAATCAACAAACGGAAAAATTCGCAACCAATTCCTCGTAACTCCAAATCATGTTCCAGAAGTTCACACGAGCTCTAAATTAAATTCTGAACAACTTGCGTGAAGAAGCCGAAACCAAATTCTCGTCCGGTAATTTAGTCGCGAGCAAAGCTGCCAGTTAAATCCGTTTCCGTCGAAACTTCAAATATTCATAATTAATTCCTCGGTCGTCCAAATAATGATCCGGAACCGCCCACGAACTTGCGATCACACGTACAACGACTCTCGAGAAGAGACTCAGCTCCAATTCTCGGCCAATAATTTAGTCGTTAACGAGTTCGGCGATTCAAACAACTATCATAAACCTGCGACTACGCAGTAACTCCTGTACATAGCTGATCATACTGGTGATTCTGGTCCGGGTCGTCACAAATCCACCCCCCTTAGAAAAATTTCGACCTCGAAATTTCCGAGTCTGCCGACAAAAGTAGGAGCACTGCCTCTGCATACTGCTCAACTCTCCAGCGACAACGTCGACTGAACAACTCTGATCACAAACTCCACAATAGGAGATAACTCCGTGCTGGAATCCCTGTACCCTCAAATCTCGAATCTGAACTGACTCCACATAATCGCCAAGTGTTCCCGCATAAGGAACATGTAGGGTACACAACATGTAACAACCCTGAAACACAGCTCCGCCACATGGAATACAACACAACTCACACGCCAAAAGTCAACACTATAGGCGATGCCGAACTATACGGCACAACACAAAATCGCCAATGACGACAACTGGATCAAAACAATATGACAAAGCACAACTCAGTTTACACACATCAACATAACTCACACACTCATAACAGCATAGCTCAACATCGTACTCGCGCAATAATCAACCCATTTCCGCTAATCTGACGATCTGTGGTAACACATTCCACAAAATCAGAATCAAACATCAACTCAACTCAAATCAAACTAAACTCACTCCAGCACAATGAAGTACAACATCGTCCACAAACGACAACATGCATCATCAAAAACCATAGTGGTCCACAAACTGGTACTGCAAGCAATCTCGAACAGCTGAAACTGCTGGTCCTGAATCCCCCGGAACTGCAATACCGAGGTCCACAATATACTCTCCAAGGCCTGAATAGTCCTCCAAGATCGCTCACCAATCTGAGGATAAGAACCGATACTAACTTGTAATCTGGTCCCCAATGCTCGCTGCAAAGCTCACCAACACTTAGTCGTAGTTGATCACCTCGATCGGCGAACTGGGACACAGGTACACCACGTAGATGGACAACCTCCATCAAACACAGCTATACCAGCCAACCACTGGAATCATCTCCGAAAGTACAAGGAACTGTACTGAGTTCGTCAAATGATCCACAAAGGCCTAACAACTGGTATCACAAACCAAAGTGCATACAAACACACACACTCACAGCAACAAACGCTACATTTAACCGAAAAGATCAAATGGCTGACACATCTCGGCAAATCTCTGCCTCCTAGCCATCGCCAGTCGACAAATGTCGCATCTGCACAAACAAGCCGTTACATTCTTCTACAAGTTGCATCACGAGTAGACAACTCGGAGTATCTGACACATCTCCGCACCACTAGCGCCAATTGTGCGTGAAACCACGAGCCTCATCATCATCACACTCGAACTCAGCTCTCGTAGCCCATACTCGGCTAACACGGAAACTCAAGCCACACATACACACATGTAACACTGGAGCTCCCGATTCTCGACTGAATGCATCAACAACCACATCCCAGACGGACAGTCAAAGTACAACCTCTAGCCTTACTCAAACAAACTCAAAGGTGCAGCTATAGTCGTTAGTCGACCTCAACCATCTACACTGCCTCAAGCCCAAATTAGGCCGAAAATGCAAGTGGATGAAACTCAGTGGTCAGTGTACATCCTACACCGCGCTGCACGCCATAGTAGTAGCGTCACGAACTCATTGATGCTAACACAAAGACAGCTACACCCAAATCATACATAGGATATGTAGCTACACACAAAGTTCCACTGCCTGGAATCATGAGCCACCGCTCTGCTACACAGCATCAAAGAATAACCAAATCTATACCTCGATGCATCGCCATAACCCACGAACTCGTCACGATCGTCGGGTAAGGTCAACACCGAAGCAACGATCAACCATCCTGCAGGAGTAAGTACTCTCCTCGCGTGCATCGAACCACAATTCGGAAAATGAAGTGGCAATCCGGGAAAATCCTGTACAAGCTGTCAGTAATAGCCTGCCAAACCCAAGAGAAACACCGGATCTCTGGTACAATGGTAGGTCAACCTCAAATCAAAACGGCTTCTAACTGTCAGGATCCACTCCAACTCCCTCGGCTAGCATCACATAACCCAAAATCTTCATGCTAATCAGCCAAAACTCATACTGGCTGAACTTCGCAAATAACTGATCACCTCGCGAAGTCCGCAAAATCGCTCGCAATTGCATCAGGTACTGGTCCACACTCCTGGAGTACATCAGGAAGTTGCCGACGAACATGGTCGCAACTCGTACAGAAACCGTCTGAACACCTGGTCCACCAAGTCCACACGATTTACGGGGCATTGGTCAACCAATGAAGTGACCAAGAACTCCTGATGCCCGCACCGAGATCCGAAAGCTAGCATAGCCATATCTGACCCATCGATCCTCAACTGATGGTATCCGGTCCCGAAATCAATCTTCGAAAAGACTGAAACTCTCGCGAGTCGATCAAACCAGTCATCAATCCGAAGCGGAGGATACTCGCTCTCCTCTGAAGCGAATCAGGCTTCCGGTAGTCAATGCACCACCACATCGAACCCTCTAACGTCTGCACAAACAATGCAAGAGCACCACGCAAATACGCGGGGTCGCATGAAATCTCCTGAAACCTCCTCCAGCAACTCCTGGAGTCGAACCAATAGCTCCATCAGCTCCGCTGGCTCCGAACGACAAGATGCCGATAACATGAGTCCAGCGCTCGACACAAGCCCAATGGTGTAGTCAGTCTCCCGATCTGGAGGAACATCTGATAACTCCTCCGGAACACGCCAGGAAACTCAGGAACCATCTCAATGTCACCTACACCAAGCACAGCAACCATAGTATCCACAACATGGGCTAAGCAGGCAACACAACTCGTCTCCATCATCCGCTCGACCATCACCGCGAAACAACATCTCGGGGAAATCTGGTCATCAAAACACAACCTCCTTCTCGAGGTAATCAAACACCGCCAAAATGCATCATCAGTAAGTTCATACCCACAAACACACCAAAACCACGATGTCCAGCTATAACAGATCCGCGGCTAAACCATATCCTCCAACAAGAACCTCGCAACCTCCGAATGGATGTAACACTCTCCAAAACCTCGGAAGTGGAGATACAGGTACAATAGCCATGGATATCAAACAATAGTAACCTCGGAGAAAAGTCTGTCCTCAAACAAGGTCCAGGCACGAACCCCAACATGCCCAACTAGTCGCCCATGTCACATGCGACTTACTGAATAACTCGTCAAAAGGGTACATTGGCCAGACTACAGGAACAACATGAGGGTCTCCTCGTAACTCTGATCTGTCGAACCGATACAACAGCTCGCTGAGGCGCTCCCTCCCAACGTGACCCTCCTGGCCACCGAAACAATAACTAAAAGTGCTCCTCGAACACAAATCACCGCAACACCTGCTGCGTGAAAGGATCACCAATGATCGCCCAAACTCATGCTACAGGAGCAAGTCCGCTACTCTGTGATCTCCGCCATCGCCAAATGGATCAGCAGAGGATCCTCAACATAATCGAAAAGACCACAACCTGATGAAGTCACTGATCCCGAAGTGTCGGAACTCAACCTCATCAAAATCTCAACTAAATCCACTTTCCTCGAATCATCGCATCGAAAACCACATACATCTTTCTTTCACAATAGCGTCGCCACTGAGTGCAACACACTAAGCTCCTCACGGATGTCTCGAGGCACATCAATCAGACTCTCTCTGATGCTCAGGTTCAAACTCATCTCGAACCTCGTGCACTGCTTCCTCTGAAGCCACATAACACGTGCAAACAGGAACAAACATATGAACAATGCATCTCTGCCTCAGGAGGGTAAACACTCCACATTCGAATGTTAGGTAGCCTGATTAAACCATTACCGTATACACAACACTCTGAATGTAGGCCGTGGAGTCGCAACAAGAACTCACACAATATCAGCCCACCAAACACAACAATCTGACTCAGGCAAACGTCACTGCCATAAATCTCAGCTCTGAGGCAACATGTAGGCTCTCACACACACAACCAGGCAACCCGTGCCACACAGTTCACTGAACTCTGAATACCCATCCAAATCCACAATTCACTGGCAAATCATGCGTCGATTGATCCTCAACAGGATCCACAACCGTACCGACACGGAAAGCACGTCAGGAGGCATCCTAATGAATAAAACATCGTTCACAATAAGTGGAACGTAATCATGAAACCGCAGATATTTGAGGACACACAACACCCAAAGTATTGATGAGTACCGCTGGCCAGTCGGGTCATCACTCCAGTCATGCTGTATCAACTCAAATACCCCAAGTAAACACGACTACAGAAGTCTACAGAACCTATAACCTAATGCTCTGATACCAAGCTGAAAGGACCCAACCCCGATTTAGCTTCCTAAATCGGAATCAAACCCCTTCGAAAACACGAATCAACAAAAACTTTTCGAAATTTGAGCAGAGTTTCGTTACTAGCGTGGAAATTACCATTACCTGCACGCGGAAAATACACTTCATCCTATGCCACAAAAAGCAAACCGTGGGCACCAATCCCATCCGGATTTCTCAATATCTCAACAGTAAAGTAAACAATACAAAATATAGTACTTTACTGAAATCCGGGTTTAAAACCGTATAACATATACAACAGGAAACTCAGAGCGACTTCTAATACATAGCCATATATGTATACCACAGTAGGTAGAACAATAAACCTACTGGAAGAAACAAAGTAGCTCGAGCACTATGCCTCCGACCACGACGTGCGACACCAGAGTCCGAACTGCAAACTGGGCACGGAAACCGAAAAGCCCAGGGGAAAGGCAAATAAAACGTTAGAGTGAGTGGACGAAAATAACATATGCCTTTCACCAATTTATACACATACTCAATATAAAACAGTGCGAGTTCGGAAAACACAACAACACAACACATATATATATATATGGAGGTTGTCGGGCGAATCTATCAAGCCCGACGTCAGGTGAATCGCTCAAACCTGACGGTGAAAGGCCAGGGGAATCTCTCGACCCCGGCGGCACTCAGGGGAATCTCTCAACCCTGCTTCAGAGGAATCTCTCAACTCTGGGCCAGAGGAATCTCTCAACTCTGGTAGCATCGATGCTATAAATGCCATCACCCATAAACACATAACAACACCTCCGAAAATAACATGTATCTCAATCATCGTATAATTTAAATACGGAAATCAATAAATCCACGAACTCGCAAAATCAACAGTGTAAATAGAAACTTGTCCACTCACACGCTTGCGTAACGCGGTTCGCGTTAACCCGTGATTCGGCGGAAAGTCCCTCGCCAAAACAACGATCACGAACACCTGAATATTCACAAAATCCATATCTCAAGCTCATAACTCGACAATACAAATCAAACCACGAGAAACCACCGTTCTCGGAAACAGATAATTCAAAGTCGACGAATCGTCGAAAATCCGTTTATACCACTTCAATACCTCGCTTTACGTTCGGACGCTCAACTCGAAAAACGAACCTCCCCACTGCGATCGGGGCGCGATTTCGAGTCAAATGACATGCGACTTGTCGAAAGTCAAAAAGTCAACTCTGACCGTTGACCGTCGTCGTTGACCGCCGTCCACGGCGGCGCTGCTGTTGACCGGAGAGTTTCATGGCGGAGCCACCCCTATTCCACTCAAAATCACCCACTGAGCAACTTTGTCAACTGCACCAAAGTCCAATTCTCACTCTAACATGGTCAATTTCAAGCAAAACCGAATTGGTTCACAAATTTCAATCCCAAAATTCTCAATCCACAAATCAAATTAGAACACAATGTTTATATGGTTAGAATCACCTTGAAGAGAGCTACAAAACCCAGTATCTCTTGAAGTTCAACTCTACCCGAATCGAAAACCACCATTAACCCAAAATTTCACAAACTTTGGCTCACAATTTCTCTCTCCACCGTGCACCATGCCGGAAAACATGACCGGGGCTAGACTCGTGACCTCGAGACGAAGAGAACAAGACCGGAGGCAAGCCGTGGGATGCCGGAAAACTCCTCACCGCCGGCGAGCCAAAGTCACCGTCGAACTCTCTCTCCTCACCACGGTCAAACGTGGTCAAACTAGGTCAACACTTCCAATTAAAGTCTTTGACTTTCCCTTTTAGGCAGGTCACTATTTATAGCTTTCCCGAATAGGAAACTCATAATTATCCATTTCGACGAACTTCAAACCCACGTAACTTTCTCGTCGTATATCCGATTCCGATAATTCTCGCGGCCACGAACTCGACTCGACATAATCTTCCAACATCACCCAAAGTCAAACATATCGGCCAACCGAATAAAAAGTCAACCCTTGAAAGTAACACACATTAAATTGACTAAATAATCAACAAACGGCAAAATTCGCAACCAATTCCTCGTAACTCCAAATCATGTTCCAGAAGTTCACACGAGCTCTAAATTAAATTCTGAACAACTTGCGTGAAGAAGCCGAAACCAAATTCTCGTCCGGTAATTTAGTCGCGAGCAAAGCTGCCAGTTAAATCCGTTTCCGTCGAAACTTCAAATATTCATAATTAATTCCTCGGTCGTCCAAATAATGATCCGGAACCGCCCACGAACTTGCGATCACACGTACAACGACTCTCGAGAAGAGACTCAGCTCCAATTCTCGGCCAATAATTTAGTCGTTAACGAGTTCGGCGATTCAAACAACTATCATAAACCTGCGACTACGCAGTAACTCCTGTACATAGCTGATCATACTGGTGATTCTGGTCCGGGTCGTCACAAGAAGCTTCTTTCAGCTGATCGAACAAACCATCAATCCGTGGGAACAGATACTTGTTTTTCACTGTAACCTGATTCAACTTCCGATAATCGATACATAGCCTCATCGAACCATCCTTCTTCCTCACAAACAACACTGAGGCACCTGAATTAAGGTGAAACACTAGGTCGAATGAAGCCTTTCTCAATCAATTCCTGAAGTTGATTATGCAACACTCTCAACTCCGCAGGTGCCATACGGTAAGGTGTCTGCGAAATAGGTCCGGTACCCGGAAGTAACTCAATAGTGAAATCAATCTCCCTGACTGGAGGAACACCGGGTAAGTCCTCAGGAAACACATATGGATACTCACAAACCACCGCAATATCACCAATGTCTGGTACACAAACACTCGTATCAATCACGTGTGCAAGATAAGTCTCACAACCCTTCCTCATCATCCGATCAGCCTTCACTGCCGAAATCAAACAAGGCAAAGTAGTATTCTTTTCACCCCGAAACAAAATTTTCGGCATGCCTGGACTCCTGATACAACCTCTTTCTTGTGACAATCAAGAACATCCCAATGGTTCTCCAAGAAATCCATACCCAAAATCACATCAAAATCCACGATATCCAGCAGCATCAAGTCTGCGGCTAACCCATAACCTCCGATAAAATTCTCACAATCTTTATATACCCACCCCACATACACTACTTCGCTAGATGGATACAACACTCGCCACATACTACGGAGTGGAGATGCAAGTATAGTAGCCAATGATGCTAATCTATATGACATGAATGAATGTGTAGCCCCTGGATCAAGTAAGGTAAGAACTGGATGACCAAAAATATACAACGTACCGATGATAACCTTCGGAGAAGCTCTGCCCTCACGTAGAGACATGGCATGAACTCGAGCCTGTCTTGCTGGTCGTCCTTGCTGACCACGATTATGCTGACCACCCTGTCCAGAAGACTGTGTTGCACGATCACCAAGTGCAGTACCCTGATCTCGACCAGCACTCTGATCCACAATACCTCTAAAAGTGCCAAGCTGAGGACACTCCCTCTCAAAGTGACCCTCCTTGCCATAATGATAACAACTCATAGTACCCTGGTAACATGAACCATGGTGTCGTCTATTGCAAAGAGTACATAATGGAATATCCCTCAGTGCAGCTGGTGTGCCAAAGGAAGGTCGAGGATAACTCGATCCACTGGAACTCCCACTCGGCTGCTGTCTCTGGGGTCGACTCTTCCTCCATCTATGACTCTGCTTAGCAGTGCTGGTAGGATATCCGTAAGATCCACTACCCGAAGATGATGCCGATCCAGAATTACCTGAACTCAGCCTCTTCGAAACACCCTGATGAGGTCCACCCTATTTAAAGCGACGCGTCTGAAACCGCATCTGTCTCTCCCTCTCAATGTCTTCACCCCTGAGTGCAGCACTAACAAACTCATCAAAGTTATCTCGAGGCATAGTGGTCAAAGTCCCCTTGATATTCAGGTTCAGACCCAACTCAAACCTCCTGCACTTGGCTTCCTCTGATGCTACCATGTCACGTGCAAACCGAGACAAACGAGTGAACTTATCCCGATATTCAAGCACTGACATACTCCCCTTCTTCAGGTTGGTAAACTCCTCATATTTCCATTGTTGAGTAACTGGATTGAAATACCGACGCATGAATATCTCTTTGAACATCAGCCAAGGAGCATCAATAGGAACCCTGTTTGTACCAACCCACCAAAAGTATGCATCTAACTCAAGCAAACCCACTGTAACTACTGTTTTCTATTCAGGAGTGAAATGCAGACACTCACAAACACGCTCAACCTGAACCACCCAAGCTTCACATACTTTAGGATCAGGGGAACCAGATAAAACAGTTTCTCCCGTTGTCCTGGCCTTAGCCACAGGGTAAATACGTTCCTCCAAACACCATACTCACATAAGCAAGTCACGTGTACGTTGATCCTCATCAGGATCCCCAGACCATTTAGCACGGACTCCACGTCGAGGAGGCATCCTAAGGATAAAAGATATGAGTTACAGGACAGAAAGGATGTAATCATTGAACTTCAAATGTTTGAAAGCATACAACACTCTAGAGCATTGATGATTATCCGCCAGCCGGTTGAGTCATCGCTCCTGAAATACTGTACATTCTCAAATGTCCTTATTAACACAACTACAAGAGTCTACAGAACCTCAAACTTAATGCTTTGATACCAACTGAAAGGACCCGACCCCGATTTAGTTGCCTAAATAGAAATCAAACCCCTTTCGAAAACACGACCTCAAAAAAATTTTTGCCAGAGTTTACTTTGAAAGTATATAAACCATTCTTAGAACCTGCAAAGAGATACACTTCGAATATTCCACAAAAGCCAAACCGTAGTGCTCCATTCCCCATCCGGATTTCTCAACAACATATATAATAAACTCAAAGGTTTACAAGAAATCCAGAATCATTCAGGAGTATACTTAACTGAAAACAAGTAGGTCAAAAAAGAAACATATATACATCATTTACAACAAGTAGGTCAAAAAAGAAACCTACAGAAACTAAAGCGTGATTCGAACTCTAGGCCTCCGTAATCGGCGTGCAACACAGAAACCCAAACTGCAAACTGGGCAAAGGAAATCGAAAATCCCAAGGGAAGACAAATAAAATCGTTAGAGTGAGTGGACGAAAATAATAGTAATATGTCTTCCACCAATATAAACATGAAATCATGATGTGAGTCTAAAATCATCAATCCCAGGTAAGGTGGTTGCCATAACCTTCCTGGTTAACGTATAAAATATGGAGATCGTAACTCGAGTACATATCTCCTCAGAGTGACAATCTTGCTCAACCAAGGTAAGGGGTTTGTCATAACCTTCCTGGGAACCATATAATCATGGGTCAGGCGTTTTTCATAACCCCCCCCCCCTCGGAGGATCTCGGGGATCAGCCGAGAAGCCATGCATCGATGCATCCATATATCCATATATCCATAATCCATGTAAAAAAAATCATGCACATGCCTCCAAAATAAAATACATAACCGTATATGTATAAACGTAAATGCATAATCATAATTGCATACTTATTAAATGCATAACATAAAATGCATATCCAAGACTCGCAAATCGATAGTGAAAATAAAGTGTCCACTCACTGAACAAGGATAGCTCTAAGGTCCGGCGGATGATCCCTCACCAAACGCTCGATCACGATCACTTGAATAACAGAGATACAATCAATACACATTGAAACACGACATATGGAGCTAATACGTCAAGAACCCCACGTTTTCAAAAGACGTATCGGTCGAAACATCAACGAGGATAACAAAATTCACAAAATATACCCAATTAACCCTCGTCCCAAAATAAACTACTCAATTCAACCAAAAAACTTCAAGACTACGCTCGAGACGCGATTACGAGCAAAACAGTGTAAAACTTCCCAAAAATCCCAAAAAGTCAACCACGCCGGAGCTCCGCAGTTGACCGCCGCCGCCGCCGCGGCGTCAACTATGACCAATTCTGGCAAAAACTTCCAGAACTCTACTCCTCCTCAAGACCAACAACTTTTCCTTCTACACCAACCTCCAATTCAAGACACAGCGGCCCGAAATCCATGGCCTCCATGGATTCTGGAGTGTTTCCGGCGAGCTCCAAACAGCATCAAATCCCAAAAGTCTTTTACCCAAAAGAATCTATGGGTTTAGGGGAACCTTTCCCCCCACCACCCCGACATCAAAAGTTGCCGGAAAACGCCATTCAATTCTGGCAAAAACCTAAAACTTCACCGAGCTCGTTCTCCCTCAAAACTCCATCAATTCTCACAAAATCAAGTTCTAAACCATAGGAAATCACGAGAGGATTCTAACCATACCAAGATTGTGGCCGGAAGTGGCCGAAATCGATGGGTCGGACGGCGGCGATCCATGGGTCATGTGGAGCTTCGGTCAATGTTGGTCAACGCGGGTTAACGTAGTCAACGCTGGTCAAACTTCCCAAATGTGACTTTCCGAAAATTTTACGATTGTTCTGATATTTACACGCGCGTCCCAAGATGATCGACGATCCAAAATGAATCGAAACCAAAACGGATAAACACGACTAAATCCAACGCTCATAAATATTCATAACTTATTCCTCGTAATCCGAAACAATCCTCCGGAAACTTCTACGACCTCGAAATCATGTACACTACAACTCTCTTGAAGGAATCCATACCAAATTCTTGCCCGATAATTTTGTCGCGAACAAATCTGCCATAACGACTAATTACGATAAACTACGATTATTCGTGAAACTCGCGAATCAAGCTAATTAACATATCATTCCGATTCGGGTCGTTACAATACCTATATTTGATGTAATTTTCTTATAATAAAAATTTCCACTCCAGCATTGGTATGTCACAATATGAAGCCTTATACCGGAAATAATGCAGGACCCCGCTGTGTTGGAGCGAGGTAGGCGAGAAAAGCCTTATTGGTCCTAATATTGTGCTAGAAACGACGGAGAACATGAAAATCATTCTAGATAGGTTAAAGGCGGCCCATGATCGACAAAAGAGTTATGCAGACGTTAGGAGAAAGAAATTAGAATTCGAGGTTAATAACTAGGTATTTTTGAAATTGTTGCCATGGAAGGGTGTTATGCGATTTGGAAGGCATGGCATGTTTCAGCGACGATACATCGGACTATATGAGATTATTGAACATGTTGGTGATGTTGCTTATCATTTGAAGTTACCATCAGAGCTAGCAGGTGTTCATGACGTATTCCATGTGTCCTTATTGCAGATATGCATCTCCATTCCTTCTCATGTTATTGTGCCTCAATAGATTCCATTACGTGACGATTTGGTCTATATTGAGGAGCCAGTGGAGATTCTTGACCATAGAGAGCAGATTGTCCGGAACAAGACCATTCATTTAGTGAAAGTGTTATGGAGGAATCATGCATGGAAGAAGCCACTTTGAATCCAGAGCAACACATGAAAGAGCAGTACCCTCATCGTTTTGAGCAGGTATGTAAATTTCGAGGACAAAATTTTTGTAAGGGGGGTAGATTTTACGACCCGAACCGAAATGAAGGGCTTATCGAGTTATATAACATTTATCGCGGATTAATTGCGCTACCGAGGTTGTTAACGTATTTTACACCAAGCGAGAATATGATTTAACTTTCTTTACAAAAGTTGTAGAATATTTAATTTCGAGCTCGTAGGAATTTTTGGGAAATTTGTCGGATAAACGAGTTATTTCTTATGCCTATCGGAATTCCGCGCGAGATATTATTAAAAAGAAAATTATTATTAATCGGTTAAATCTCGACCGTTTGATCGCGATAATATTGATTTTGGGCCGTCGATCTTTTGAGGAGCTTGGGGGTATAAATAGAAAATTTTGTGAAATTAAAATCAGAAAATAACCCAGAAAAATACCTGGGCTTGACCTGTTTAGGAGCACTGTGCCCCCGACCCGACCAAAATCTATGTTTTTCGGCCATCTCCGCCATTGTAATAGGTAGGAATTCAAAGCTTGATGCTTCCTTGTTGCTGTGTTGTGAGATTTTTTGGAAAATTTGCAAGTTTTAGGGCTACCCAATTCTTGTTAACCCGTGGGAGTCGCCTCCATCAGTGGCAGTGCTTCGGCGAGTGTTGGAGGTTGAGAGTCGAGAGTTTTTGATGCCTTCCTCCCCCTGAGTCGTTTTAGATTGGTTAGAAGGTCCAACAAAGCTCCACAGTGGAGCTTCGACGTCGCATTAATTCCGGCCGGTTTAAGCCACTACCAAAAAACTACACTTGGTGACAAAACCATAATAGTTTAGTTGCCTAAGTGAGACTTGGCCGACAAAATTGTTTTCGTCGCCCAAAGAACATTTTTCGTCGTCTAAGAAATACTTAGGCAACGAAAGATTTCTTCGTCGCCTGGGTATTTTCTTAGACGACGATTCACACAAGTTGTCGCCTAAGTGTGTACTTAGGCGACAAAAATAACATTTCGTCGCCTAAGATGCACACTCAGACGTCGGCTATTTCTTGTCAATGTCTAAGTATTACACACTTAGACGACAATATACATTTCGTCGCCTACATGGACTCTTAGACGATGACTTGAGTAATTTGTCGCCTAACTAACCACCTAAGTGACAAAACTATTTCTGTTGCGTAAGTGATAACCTAGGCGACGAAACATGAAACTTAGGTGACGAAATGTTTCGTCTTCTAAGAAAAGTCAATTATTAGATCTCTCGTTCAGATTTCATTTTCTCCTCATCACTTCTCTATCTCTCTCCCTCCCTCTCAGCTAGCTCTGTCTCCTCACTCAAAAAAACCCCCCGTTGGCAGCTTCGAATAATTTCTAGCTAAAATTCATCAAAACTCATTTTTTTCAACTCTCGGAGCTCTAGTTTTACCCACTTATCTCCTTATCGATGAAGGTATTAACTCGTTTTTCTCAATTGACTTTTTTTAAATTTAATATCATATGTAACTATGTATGGTGATTGATTTTTCCGGCAAATATATAGTACTTTCCGGTGACCTTAGCATTACTTCCATTGTTGTATTGCATTGTTAAGCTAATTGTAAGCAATATTCTAATTGGTTAATTAATTAGTTAATTAATTAATTGGTATATATGTTTTAATTTGAGTAATTAGTTAATTAAAACATGCATGTGCTAGTTAATATATATAGAGTTAATATATATATATATATGTTAACAGGAAGCTTCCACTCAGGTATACCTGAGTAGAAACTTTTTTCAGGTATATGGCATTTCCGCCAACTTTTTTTATCATACTTTACCATCTCCATCATCCAACTACTAGGTTTATATGAGTAGATCATTCCTGTAAATTTTCAGCCAAAATGGTGATCGTTAAGGTATCGAACTTGTTCAAATCAATGGACAGACAGAATCTATCAAACCTGAACTGTTTATACTTATGAACTTCAATTGCAATTTTGAATACCTTAACGATCAACATTTTGGTTGAAAATTTATAGGCTTGATCTACACATTAGGACCTAAAATCAGAACGGTGGAGATGATAAAATATAACCGAAAAGTTGGCGTAATGCTTCATTGATTTGAACATGTTAGAATAATTAGTTGAAATATACATAAATAATTAATGCATGTATTTATATAAAGTTAATAATTTAATATATATATATATATATAATTAATATATATTTTAGCTAGATTAATTATAGTATAAGATTAATTAATTCATTACAAGTACGTTTTATGTGCGATGCATTTGATAATATATATATAAAGTATATTAGATTAATGAATTATTGGTTGCAAAATTATATAATTAATAGATCAATTTATTATCCTTGCGCATAAATATGGATAAGAGTTAGATACAGTTGGCGAACAGAAGTGATGTACGATATATGGACGGCATCAGAGACTTTGTGAATTTTGCGACGAAACATGCCTAGGGAAAGAAGCGTTTCAGGTGTCCGTGGAGAAAATGTCTCAACCATTAGAAAGATCTTGAGCAGTCTCGGCCTAAAGTACAGGAAAATTGACACTTGCATAAATGATTATGTGTTGTTTTACAAAGAGTATGAATATTTGGACTACTATCCCGTATGCAACCAGTGTTGATATTGAAAGGACCCCACCCCGATTTAGTTTCCTAAACCGGAATCGAACCCCTTCTAAAAACGCGAACCAACAAAAACCAACAAAATTTCGGCAGAGTTTCGTTACTAACGTGGAATTACCATTACCTGCACGCGGAAAATACACTTCATCCTATGCCACAAAAATCAAACCGTGGGCACCAATCCCATCCGGATTTCTCAATATATCAACACTAATGTAATATAATAAATATATCTGTACTTTACTGAAATCCGGAGTAAAATCGTATAAAATATACAACAAAATACTCAGAGCGACCTCTAATGTATAATCATATAAGTATACCACAGTAGGTAGAACAATAAACCTACTGGAAGAAACAAGGTAGCTCGAGCACTATGCCTCCGACCACGACGTGCGAGCCAGAATCCGAACTGCAAACTGGGCACGGAAACAAAAAGCCCAGGGGAAAGACATGAAAACTGTTAGAGTGAGTGGACGAAAATAAATGTCTTTCACCGAGTAATATATATGTTATAATAACATATGCAAGTCCAGATGGATAAATATAATCAGGTACACGAGATAAACTCATACTCCTCCAGCGTACTGAGCATGCAAGTAAAAGTCCCACGGGGTCACTCATGGACACATCCGTGCTAGTACAGTCTGAATCACGGGATCCCAGACCCACACGTGATTCTAGCCAGAAAGGCCTCAGGTCAGAGGTCTGCCTCCCCCCGGTAAAGGCCTCGGATCAGGAGTCACAGCCTCCCCCGGTACACATCCTCGGGGATCAGCCGGGATGCGAGTGTATCGATACAACAACATATATAAACTGTACTCTGTGTAAACCAAATCATAAATCATTTTCATGCACATGCATAAAACATAATATATATGTATGTATACTCGTATACGCATATCCGTATATGTATAATCGTAAAACACATGCTCATTGTGACGACCCAGACCAGAATCAGCAGTATGATCAGCTTGATTGATGAGTTTGTGTGTAGTCGCAGAGTTGTTCGACAGTTATTGAATCGCCAGGCTCGTTAACGACTAAATTCTTGGCCGAGAGTTGGAGCTGGGTCTCTTCTCGAGAGTCGTTGTACGTGTGATTACGAGTTCGTGGGCGGTTCCGGATCGTTATTTGGACGACCGAAGAATTAGTTATGAATATTTGAAGTTCAGATTTAAATGATGGGCTACTTAACGACTAAATTACCGGACGAGAATTTGGTTTCGGCTTCTTCACAGAAGTTGTTCAGAATTTAATTTCGAGTTCGTGGGAACTTCCGGAGCATGATTTGGAGTTACGAGGAATTAGTTGCGAATTTTGCCGTTTGTTGATTATTTAGTCGATTTAATGTGTGTTGCTTTGAAGGGTTGACTTTTTATTCGGTTGGCCGATATGTTTGACTTCGGGTAATATTGGAAGAGTACGTCGAGGCGAGTTTGTGACCGCGAGAATTATCGGAATCGGAATTACGACGAGAAAGTTACGCGCGTTTCAAGTTTGCCGAAATGGATAAGCATGAGTTTCCTTTTTGGGAAAGTCTATAAATAGAAGTTGCTATTTTGGGCAGGTCAGACCTTTCCTATTTGGGTGTTGATCGAGTTGACTCGGTCAACTCGGTGGAGAGAGTGGTTTCCCGTCGGCTTCATGGTGGTTCCACGGTGGCGCGATGATTCCGGCCACCACAAGGCATGGTCCTTGGCCCATCCGACTCGCCTTGGAGTCCTCGACACCGTGCCGGTCTCCTCTCACGGCGAGGTTGCCGGAGGTGGATGATATTTCCGATCAAAGTTTGCAAAATTTTGGGTTAATGGTGGTTTGTGAAATTGGCCGATTCGAGCTACAATTCTTAGCGGGCTTTGAAGCTCTCATCCCCTTGATGCTTCCCTGTAAGTTTCGTGTTTCAATTCGATGTGTACAAGGAGAATTTTGGATTTGAAATTTGTGTGTTCATTCGGTTTTTCATGAAATTGACCATGTTAGAGTGAGAATTGGACTTCGGTGCAGTTGACAAAGTTGCTCAGTGGGTGATTTTGAGTGGAACAAGGGTTGCTCCGCCGTGAAATTCTCCGGTCAACAGTGGCGCCGCCGTGGACGGCGGTCAACGGCGGCGGTCAACGGTCAGAGTTGACTTTTTGACTTTCGACAAGTCGCATGTCATTTGACTCGAAATCGCGCCCCGATCGCAGTGGGGAGGTTCGTTTTTCGAGTTGAGCGTCCGCACGTAAAGCGAGGTATTGAAGTGGTATATACGGATTTTCGACGATTCGTCGACTTTGAATTATCTGTTTCCGAGAACGGTGGTTTCTCGTGGTTTGATTTGTATTGTCGGATTATGATTTTGAATATTGGACATTGTGAATATTCAGGGGTTCGTGATCGTTGTTTTGGCGATGGACTTTCCGCCAGATCACGGGTTAACGCGATACGCGTTACGCCAGTCTGTGAGTGGACATTTCTTTTCACAGATTGTTTGCGAGTCTTTTATATGATTTTATGAACTTGAGCATGCAGCATGATTATGGTTTTACGAGCATGAGATTTCATACGGGATTATGATTATATGAGCGTGTGTTTTACGATTATACGATTTATTTATACGGACATATGTATACGAATATGCATACATTTATATGTTGTTTCTTGCTATTGCATCGAATTGTTTATGATTTGGTTTACACAGAGTACAGTCTCAGTTACGTTGTTGTATCTATACACCTTGCCTCGTCGGCTGATCCCCGACGGAGGGCCGCCTGGAGGGGCGATTCCCCAACCAGACCGGTGAGGGGCGTATTGCCCGGAACCGAGGCCATTTCTGGCTTAGAATCACGTGGTAGTCAGGGACTCCGTGGTTCAGACTGTACTAGCACGGTGGAGTCCATGTGTGACCCCGTGAGATTTTACTTGCATGCTCAGTACACTGGAGGAGTATGAGTTTTACCTCGTGTACTATGTTGTTTTTATTTACCTGGACTCGCATATGTTTTTATAACATATATATTAATTGGTGAAAGACATTTATTTTCGTCCACTCACTCTAACGTTTTTATTGTCTTTCACCTGGGCTTTTCGGTTTCCGTGCCCAGTTTGCAGTTCAGGCTCTGGTGTCGCACGTCGTGGTCGGAGGCATAGTGCTCGAGCTACTTTGTTTCATCCAGTAGGTTTATTGTTCTACCTACTGTGGTATGCGTATACGATTATGTATTAGATGTCGCTCTGAGCTTCCTATTGAATACGTTATACGATTTTACACTGGATTTCGGTAAAGTGCATATATATTTACTACTTTACTTTACTGTTGACATATTGAGAAATCCGGATGGGATTGGTGCCCACGGTTTGCTTTTTGTGGCATAGGATGAAGTGTATTTTCCGCGTGCAGGTAATGGTAATTCCACGCTAGTAACGAAACTCTGCCCAAATTTCGAAAAGTTTTTGTTGGTTCGTGTTTTCGAAGGGGTTTGATTCCGATTTAGGAAGCTGAATCGGGATTAGGTCCTTTCACTCATGTAAATCGAAATCTCGTATGCATGCTCAAGTTCGTAAAACGTGTAATAAGACTCGCAAACAATCCGTGAAAAGAAATTGTCTACTCACAGACTTGCGAAACGCAGTTCGCGTTAACCCGTGATCCGGCGGAAAGTCCCTCGCCAAAAGAACGATCACGAACCCCTGAATAATCACAAAGTTCATATCTCAAAGTCATAACTCGACAATTCAAAACAAATCACGAGAAACCACCGTTCTCGGAAACACACGATTCAATTACAACGAACTGTCGAAAATCCAATATTCACACGTCAATACCTCGCTGTACATTCGGATGCTCAATTCGAAAAACGAACTTCCCCACTGCGATCGGGGCGCGATTTCGAGTGAAATGACATGCAACTTGTCGAAAACCCCAAAAAGTCAAAGTTGACCACCGTTGACCGCCGGCGGCGGCGGCGGCACCACCAACTTGAAATTTTCCCCGCGGAGCAGCCCCTATTCCATGCAAAATCACCCACTGAGCAACTTCCATAACTGCACCGAAGTCCAATTCTCACTCTAACTAGGTCAATTTCATGTAAAACCGAATGTTCACACAAATTTCAATTCCAAAATTCTCCATGTACAAGATGAATTGGATCACCAAACTTACATGGTAGCTTCATGGTGATGAGGGCTACAAAACCCAGTCCTTTTTGCAGCTCAATTTGGCTGGAATCATAGAACCCGAATTCACCCAAAATTCATCAACTTTTGGCTGGAATTCCTACTCCCTCCGGTGAGTCACGCCGCGAACGGTGGCCGGAGTCTTCATGAGGGGACCGTGGTGAGTCGAACGAGCTAAGGGCCGAGCCCTGGGGTGGCCGGAATCCTCACGCCGCCGTGGAGCACGTCGCCTACGTCGTGAATCTCTCTCTCTCCACCGAGTTGACTCGGTCAACTCGGTCAACAATATAAATGGCAAGGTTGACTTCCCAAACAGGAAACTCCACTATATATAGACCTTCTATTTTAGGAAACTTTCAAACACCCTTTTCAGTAAACTTCGAATATCCATAACTTTCTCGTCGTAATTCCGATTCCAATAATTCTCGCGGCAACAAACTCGATTCGATGTATTCTTCAATTATCACTCGAAGTCAAACACATCGACCAAACCGATAAAAAGTCAACGGTTCAAACCATCAGAAACTTACCCGATTAAATAATCGACGGTCGAAATATTCACAACATAATCCTCGTAACTCGGAATAATCCTCCGGAAGTTCCCACGAGCTCGAAATTAAATTCTCTACATCTTCCGTGAAGAATCCGAAGCCAAACTCTCGTCTGGTAATTTAGTCGTTAAGAGAGCCACCATTATAAACCGATTACGTCGAAACTTCAAATATTCATAATTTATTCCTCGGTCGTCCAAATAACGATCTGGAACCGCCCACGAACTCGAAATCACACGTACAACGACTCTCGAAAAGAGACCCAACTCCAATTCTCGGCCAATTATTTAGTCGTTATCAAGTCCGGCGATTCCAACAACTATCGGAAATCTGCGACTGCGCAGTAACACATGAAGTAAGCTGATCACACTACTGATTCTGGTCCGGGTCGTCACAAATCCACCCCCCTTAAAAAAATTTCGACCTCAAAATTTTCGAGTCTGCCGACTAAAAGTAGTAGCACTGCCTCTGCATACTGCTCAACTCTCCAGTGACAACGTCAACTGAACAACTCTGATAACAAACTCCACAATAGGAGATAGCTCCGTGCTGAAATCCCTGTACCCTCAATCTCGAATGTGAACTGGCTCAATACAATCGCCAAGTGTTCATGCATAAGGAACAGATAAAGTACACAACACGTAACAAACCTGAAACATAGTTCCGCCACACCGAACACAACACACACAAAAGCCAACGATATAGGCGATGCCGAACTATACGGCACAACACAAACTCGCCTATGACCATATACGGATCAAAACAACGTGGCAATTCACAACTCAACCTGCTCACATCAACATAGCTCAAACATCAAACTCGGGCAATTATCAACCCATTTATGCTAATCTGACAGTTTATGGTAGCACATTCCACAAAATCAGAATCAAACGTCAACCCACATCGAACACGCTCCAGCACAATGGAGTACAACATCGTTACTCAAATCGACATCATGCAACGTCAAAAATCATAGTGATCAACAAACTGGTATTGCATGCAATCTCGAACAGCTGAAACTGCTGGTCCCAAATCTGTCGGAACGGCAATACAGAGGTCCACAATATGCCCTCCAAGGTCTGAATAGTTCTCAAAGATAGTCCGTCAATCTGAGGATAAGACCCGATACTAACTTGTAATCTGGTCCCCAATGCTCGCTGCAAAGCTTGCCAACACACAGTCGTAGCTGATTACCTCGACCAGCAACTGGAACACAGGTATACCACGTAGATGGACAACCTCCGTCAAACACAGCTATGCCAGCCTGCCACTGAAATCCTTTCCCGAAAGTACAAGGAAATGTACTGAGTTCATCAAATGGTCCACAATAGCCTGACAACTGGCATTACAAACCGAAGTACGTACAAACACACAAAAAAATCACAGCGACAAACGCCACGTCTAACCGGAAATCTTCAATGGCTGTAACTCTCCGGCAACTCTCCGCCTCCTACCCATCGCCTGTCGACAATTGTAGCATCTGCACACACAAGCTGCTACGTTCTTCTACGGATTGCGTTACGAGTAGTAAACTCGAAGTACCTGATACATTCCCGTACCACCAGTGCCAACGCACGCAAAACAGTGAGCTTCAACACCATCACACTTAAACTCGGCTCCTGAAGCATGCAACTCGGCTAACACGCAAACTCGAGCCATACATATATGATACAATGAAGCTCCCGATTTCTAACTGAATGCATCAGCAACAACATCCCAGATGGATAGTCAAAGTGCAACCACTAGCCTTTCACAAACAAGCTCAAAGGTGCAGCCATAGTCGTTAGTCGACCCCATCCATCTACACTGCCTCAAGCCCAAATCTGGCTGAAAATGCAAGTGGATAAAACTCAAGCGATCAGTGTACATCCTACACTGCGATGCACGCCATAGCAGTAGTGTCTCCAACTTTCTGATGCTAACATAAGGACAGCTACACCCAAATCGTACATAGGATACGTAGCTTCATAAAGTTCCACTGCCTGAAACCATGAGCCACCGCTCTACTACACAGCATTAAAATACAACCAAATCCAAATCTCGATGCATCGCCATAACCCACGACCACGAACTCACCACGATCGTCAGGTAAGGTCAAAACCGAAGCAACGATCAACCATCCTGCAGGAGTAAGTAACTCTCCTCGCGTGCATCGAACCACTTGAACTTGACGCCTTCTACGTCAATCCGGAAAGTAGAGTGGCAATCCGGGAAAATCCTGCACAAGTCGTCGATAATAGCCTGCCAAACCCAAGAGACCCCTGAACTCTGGTACCATGGTAGGTCAACCCCAAATCAATATGGCTTCTATCTGGTTAGAATCCACACTGACTCCCTCGGATAACATCACACAGCCTAACATCTTCACGCTAATCGATCAAAATTCACACTTACTGAACTTCGCAAATAGCTGATCATCTCGCAAAGTCCGCAAAACTGCTCGATATTACCTTTGGTACTGGCCCACACTCTTGGAATAAATCAAGACGTTGCCAACGAACATGATCGCAACTCGTCCAGAGATCGTCTGAACACCTGGTCCATCAAGTCCGTAAAAACTACGGGGCATTGGTCAACCAAACGGCGTAACCAAGAACTCCTGATGCCCGCACCGAGATCCGAAAGCTATTCAAACCACATCTGACTCATCGATCCCCAACTCATGGTATCCAAACCCGAAATCAATCTTCGAAAAGACTGAAGCTCTCGCGAGTTGATCAAACCAATCGTCAATCCGAAGCGGAGGATACTCGCTCTCCTTTGAAGCGAATCAAGTTTCCGGTAATCAATGCACCACCTCGTCAAACCAGCCAACATCCGTACAAACAATGCAAGAGCACACCACGCAAATATGCGGGGTCACATGAAATCTCTAGAAACCTTCTCCAGCAACTCCTGGAGTCGAAACTGTAGCTCCATCAGCTCCGCTGGCTCCAAACTACAAGATGCCGATAAAATGAGTCCAGCGCCCGGTACAAGCTCAATGGTGTAGTCGGTCTCCCGAACTGGAGGAACACCTGGTAACTCCTCCAAAACACACCTGGAAACTCGGGAACCACCTCAATGTCACCAACGTCGGGCACAGCAACCGTAGTATCCACAACATGAGCTAAGCAAACAACACAACTCGTCTCCACCATCCACTCGACCATCGCCGCGAAACAGTATGTCGGGGAAATCTGGTCGTCGAAACACAACCTCCTTCTCGAGGCACTCGAACACAGCCAAATGCGTCGTCAGTAAGTCCATACTCACAATCACACCAAAACCACGATGTCCAGCTATAACAGATCCACGGCTAACACATAACCTCCAACAAGGATCTCGCGACCTCCGGATGGATGCAACACTTTCCAAAACCTCGGAAGTGGAAATGTAGGTACAATAGCCATGCATATCAAACAACAGTAACCTCCGAGAAAATTCTGTCCTCAAACAAGGTCATGGCACGAACTCCAACATGCCCAACTAGCCGCCCACGTCAATTGCGACTTGCTGATTAACTCGTCAAGAAGGCTGCGTTGGTCACTCCAGAAACAGCATCATGACTTCCTCGTGAACTCTGAGCTGTCAAACCGCTAACACAGCTGGCTGAGGGTGCTCCCTCGTAACGTGACCCTCCTGGCCACCACAATAGCAACTGAGAATACTCCAGGAACACAAGTCACAGCGGCAACTGCTGCGAGAAAGGATCACCAACGATCACTCGAACTCATGCCACAGGAGCAACTCCGCTACTCTGTGATCTCCGCCATCGTCAAACGGATCCTCTGCTTGATCTGATGACCCTCAACATAATCGAAAAGGCCACAGCCTGATGAAGTCACTGATCTCGAGGTGCCTGAACTCAACCTCATCAAAACCTCGACTAAGTCCACTTTCCTCAAACCATCACATCGAAAACCGCGTACACCTTTCCTTCTCGATAGCCTCGCCACTGAGTGCAGCACACTAAGCTCCTCACGGTTGTCTCGAAGCATAACAATCAGACTCTCTCTGATGCTCAGGTTCAAACTCATCTCGAACCTCGTGCACTGCTTCCTCCGAAGCCACATAACACGTACAAACAGGGACAAACATGTAAACAATGCATCCCTGCCTCAGGTGGGTAAACACTCCTCATTTGATTGCTGGGTAGCCTGATAAAACCATTACCGTATAAACAACATCCTGAATGTAGACCATGGAGTCGCAACAGGAATTCACACAATAACAGCCCACCAAATGCAATGATCTTACTCAGGCAAACATCAACTGCCACAATTCTCAACTCTGAGGTAACATGTAGATGCTCATACATACACAACCAGGCAAACTGTGCCACACAATTCTCTGAACTCAGAATGCTCATCCAAATCCACAGTTCTCTGCCAAATCGCGAATCGATTGATCCTCAATAGGATCCACAACCGTACCGACACGGAAAGCACGTCAAGGAGCCATCCTAATGAATAAAACATAGTTCACAACAAGTGGAATGTAATAATGGAACTTCAAATATTTGAAAGTATACAACATCCGGAATATTGATGAGTATCCGCCGGCCGGTCGGGTCACCATTCCAGACATGCTATACATTCTCAAATATCCTTAGTAAACACGACTACAGAAGTCTACAGAACCTATAACCTAATGCTCTGATACCAAGCTGAAAGGACCCAACCCCGATTTAGTTGCCTAAACCGGAATCGAACCCCTTCTGAAAACGCGAACCAACAAAAACCAACAAAATTTCGGCAGAGTTTCGTTACTAACGTGGAATTACCATTACCTGCACGCGGAAAATACACTTCATCGTATGCCACAAAAATCAAACCGTGGGCACCAATCCCATCCGGATTTCTCAATATATCAACACTAATGTAATATAATAAATATATCTGTACTTTACTGAAATCCGGAGTAAAATCATATAAAATATACAACAGAATACTCAGAGCGACCTCTAATGTATAATCATATAAGTATACCATAGTAGGTAGAACAATAAACCTACTGGAAGAAACAAGGTAGCTCGAGCACTATGCCTCCGACCACGACGTGCGACACCAGAATCCGAACTGCAAACTGGGCATGGAAATAGAAAAACCCAGGGGAAAGACATGAAAACTGTTAGAGTGAGTGGACGAAAATAAATGTCTTTCACCGAGTAATATATATGTTATAAAAACATATGCGAGTCCAGATGGATAAATATAATCAAGTACACGAGGTAAACTCATACTCCTCCAGCGTACTGAGCATGCAAGTAAAAATCCCACGGGGTCACTCATGGACACATCCGTGCTAGTACAGTCTGAATCACGGGATCCGAGACCCACACGTGATTGTAGCTGTAACTCTCCGGCAAGTCTCCGCCTCCTACCCATCGCCTGTCGACAATTGTAGCATCCGCACACACAAGCTGCTAGGTTCTTCTACGGATTGCGTTACGAGTAGTAAACTCAAAGTATCTGATACATTCTCGTACCACCAGTGCCAACACACGCAAAACAATGAGCTTCAACACCATCACACTTAAACTCAGCTCCCGAAGCACGCAACTCGGCTAACACGGAAACTCGAGCCATACACATATGATACAACGAAGCTCCCGATTTCTAACTGAATGCATTAGCAACAACATTCCAGATGGATAGTCAAAGTGCAACCACTAGCCTTTCATGAACAAGCTCAAAGTTGCAGCCATAGTCGTTAGTCGACCCCATCCTTCTACACTGCTTCAAGCCCAAATCTGGCCGAAAATGCAAGTGGATGAAACTCAAGCGATCAGTGTACATCCTACACTGCGCTGCACGCCATAGCAGTAGTGTCTCCAACTTTCTGATGCTAACATAAGGACAGCTACACCCAAATCGTACATAGGATACGTAGCCTCATAAAGTTCCACTGCCTGAGACCATGAGCCACCACTCTACAACACAGCATTAAAATTCAACCAAATCCAAATCTCGATGCATCGCCATAACCCACGACCACGAACTCACCACGTCAGGTAAGGTCAAAACCGAAGCAACGGTCAACCATCCATCAGGAGTAAGTAACTTTCCTCGCGTGCATCGAACCACTCAAACTTGACGCCTTCTACGTCAATCCGGAAAGTAGAGTGGCAATCCGGGAAAATCCTGCACAAGCCGTCGATAATAGCCTGCCAAACCCAAGAGACCCCTGATCTTTGGTACCATGATAGGTCAACCCCAAATCAACACGGCTTCTATCTGGTCAGAATCCATACTGACTCCCTCGGATAACATCACACAGCCCAACATCTTCACGCTAATCGATCAAAATTCACACTTACTGAACTTCGCAAATAGCTGATCATCTCGCAAAGTCCGTAAAACGGTGGCCGGAGTCTTCATGAGGGAACTGTGGCGAGTCGAACGAGCTAAGGGCCGAGCCCTGGGGTGGCCGGAATCCTCACGCCGCCGTGGAGCACGTCGCCTCCGTCGTGAATCTCTCTCTCTCCACCGAGTTGACTCGGTCAACTCGGTCAACAATATAAATGGCAAGGTTGACTTCCCAAACAGGAAACTCCACTATTTATAGACCTTCTATTTTAGGAAACTTTCAAACACCCTTTTCGGTAAACTTCGAATATCCATAACGTTCTCGTCGTAATTCGGATTCCAATAATTCTCGCGGCAACAAACTCGACTCGATGTATTCTTCAATTATCACCCGAAGTCAAACACATCGACCAAACCGATAAAAAGTCAACGGTTCAAACCATCACAAATTTACCCGATTAAATAATCGACGGTCGAAATATTCACAACATAATCCTCGTAACTCAGAATAATCCTCCTGAAGTTCCCACGAGGTCGAAATTAAATTCTCTACATCTTCCGTGAAGAATCCGAAGCCAAACTCTCGTCCGGTAATTTAGTCGTTAAGAGAGCCACCATTATAAACCGATTACGTCGAAACTTCAAATATTCATAATTTATTCCTCGGTCGTCCAAATAACGATCTGGAACAGCCCACGAACTTGAAATCACACGTACAACGACTCTCGAGAAGAGACCCAGCTCCAATTCTCGGCCAATTATTTAGTCGTTATCAAGTCCGGCGATTCAAACAACTGTCGGAAATCTGCGACTGCGCAGTAACACAAGAAGTAAGCTGATCACACTGCTGATTCTGGTCCGGGTCGTCACAGATATCAAAACGGGAATATGAGGAGTTTGAAGAAGAAAATTCCTGTGAAGATATGTTTCCCAGATTGCAGCGTCTATATATGTCTCTATACACAGCAAATGCGATGAGATGGTGAGATGGTACGCGAAACGGCAAGTAGATTACAATGTGCTTCGACACACAGCAGATAGAGAGGCTTTTAATCATTTCAACAGGGAATTTGAAGACTTTGCAACAGAGGTTCGAAATGTTAGAGTCGGCCTATCTACATATGGATTCAATCCTTGGGGTAGTAACAACGCTGCCGTCATCATTTCGCCAATTATTCTCATGCCGTACAACCTGCCTCCGTGGATGTGCACAAACAAGAAATTTAATTTCCTTACTCTGCTAATTCCAGGTCTGAAATCTCTGAGAAAGTGTTTAGATGTCTACCTCAGACCATTGATCGACGAGCTCAAACTGTTGTGGGAACATGCAGTTCCAACTTATGACAAGTTCACTAACACGATGTTCATGATGAGAGCAGTCGTCATGTGGACAATCAACAATTTTCCTGCATATGGGATGTTGGGATCTTGCACAACCAGAGGATACAATGGTTGCCCTGTCTGTTTGGACGACGTCAACTCCAGTTGGCACGCGGGGAAGGTATGTTACCTGGGTCACCGTAGATGGCTTCCTCACAATCACCCGCGGCGACAGGATGAGGCTCATTTCAACGAAATGGTAGAGAATAATCCTAAGCCCCAACAGTGATCTGGCGAAGTGATTTTAAAGAGGTTGAATAACTTCTATTTCGGTGGGTTGACCAACGACAAAGAACTTAAGAGACTCAATCCACACCCTCCGCACAATCTCAGTTATTAGCATCACAAGAGTATTTTCTTTGAACTGCCCTACTGGTCCAAGTTGAAACTCCATAACAACCTTGATGTCATGCACATAGAAAAGAATGTGTGCGACAGTGTGGTGGAAAAAAATTTGGGTATTAAGTTGAAGATCAAAGATACTCTCAAAGCGCACAAAGATCTGGAATCTATGAATTTGCGCCATCACTTATGGTTGACGAGGAATAGAAGAGGAGTGTACAACAAGATGTCAAATGCACCTTACACGGTGAAGCCGACACTGAGGGGTTCTGTATTCAGCTCGTTCAAGACTGTTCGTTATCTGTCTACTTATGCAGCGAATATTATAGGAGCAGATGACGAGGTGCAGCATAAGTTCATTGGTCTAAAGACTCATGGCTATCACGTTATGCTACAACGTCTAATCCCAATGGTTATTCAACCATATTTGCCTCGTGACGTTGTCGAAATAATGGTAGCATTATTAGATGGTGGCAGAGGTTATGTGCCAGAGAGTTGCAGAAGTCAGATGTCTTTGAACTTCAATACGAAATAGTGCACATGCAATTAGAGAGAATTTTTTCCCCCTTGTTTCTTTGACATCATGATTCACCTCATGATCCACCTATCCCCACAGCTGCTCCTTCCTGGTCTGGTCAACTACACTTGAATGTATCCTCAAGAAAGGTACGTAAAATTATTTATAATAGTTGTTTATCATTTTTACATTTTTTTTTTGTGTTTCTACTATTCTTCAAATTATTAATTGTATGATTTTGCAGACAACTTGGACAGTATAAAGGATTTGTGAAAATAAATCTGCCTCGGATGGCCCCATAGTAGAGACATACCTAATGCATGAGTGGGTTACCTACTGCAACAAGTACCTCAAGGATCCAGTCCAGGCCAATCCCAATGTCCGCCACAATCTTTCAGTTGTCACAAATGTTGTACGACAGTTTAAAAGAGTATTAAAAGAAAGAAAAACTAAAGAAGAACTTGAAGAAGCACATTGGGAAGTATTACGAGACTGTGATAAGGTCGACCGTTACATGAAGTACCACAGGGAATACATTCAGACGATAAAACCGGACAAGACTCCTGCTTGGGTTGAAAAGATGCTTAAGAAGAAGTTCCCCAACTATTTCTGACAATGGGTACGTATTTTAATTATTTTAAAACTCTTTTCTCATACATAGTACGTATGGCATTTGGTGTTTGTTTATGCAAAGTGTTTTGCGTTAATTTGTGTATACAGGTTTTTTGTTTCCTTTATTTTTGGAGGAAACTATGTCAAATTTTTGGTAGAAATTAAATTACACATTCATATATATTTTTCACATTTTTGCAAATGGATGATCTACAAAAATAAATCCGATAACAACGAGGGGTAGTGGTCGTGGGAAAAGCATATGTTGGCCCATAAGCCGGTGAAGCACTATATTTACTTCGGTTGTTTTGTGAATGGTGTAAAGTTTTATTCATTGACTCGAGATGAAGGAAGAAGCACACAAAATAGTGGCAATTTGGGAAGGCGATGTTGTCTATTATGTAGTTCTTCAACATGTCGTTGAGCTGCTATGCGAGAATGATATCATCGCTTTTCTGTTCAAGTGCAAATGGTTCAAGCGTACCAAAGAAAATATGGGACTTTATCTGTCGATACAAACTCAAGCTGGTAAGAGGATGGGCCATTTTCTCTTTCCACCTTTGTTAGATAGGTGTTCTATCTGGATGATCCGAAAGCTAGTGAAGGCTGAAAAATAGTAAATCATATGTCACACCGAGGAATATGGAGTGCAACTACACTTGATGGGATGTCAGCAACTGATATTGAAGCGCATAGAAACAATGCATATCAAGAGCCTAATACTTCAGTCATCCCCGACGTAGTGGAACTTGTTCGGCATAACACACGCTTAATGGCACCACAGATCTTTCTCCATAGGAGATTAGAAAGTTAGCGCAGAATGCCCCAGAAGTTGTGGAGCCTGAGGACGACGACGAAGTCGGATATAATTCAGATGATGTAGAGTATGATGATGAGGACCAATCAGAAGATAGTGAGGAGGATGATGATGTTTATGAGGATTAGGATTGATATGAGGTTCGATTAGTAATTAATTATAAAAGGACCCAATCACGATTTAGTTTCCTAAACCGGAATCAAAACCCTTCTGAAAACACGAACCAACAAAAACCACAAAAATTTTGGCAGAGTTTCGTTACTAATGCGGAATTGCCTTTACCTGCACCCGGAAAATAACACTTCAACCTATACCACAAAAGCCACACCGTGGGCACCAATCCCATCCGGATTTCTCAATATCATAACAGTAATGTAAAGTAATCAATAAAACTATACTTTACAGAAATCCGGGGAAAAATCGTATAAAGTATGACATCACAATGCTCAGAGCGACCTCTAGTGTATAATTATATAAATATACCACAGCAGACAGAACAAGAAACCTACTGGAAGAAACAAGGTAGCTCGAACACTATGCCTCTGATTACGACGTTCGACACCAGAATCCGAACTGCAAACTGGGCACGGAAACCGAAAAGCCCAGGAGAAAGAAATATAAACCATTAGAGTGAGTGGACGAAAATAAATGTATTTCGCCGAATAATATATGTTATAATAACATATGCGAGTCTAAACAAATGAATATAACAAAGTACACGAAGGAGACTCAAATTCCTCACGCGTACGGAGCATGCAGCGTAAAACTCTGCGGGGTCACTCATGGACACGTCCGCGCTATTACTCTCTGAATCACGGGATCCCAGACCCACACGTGATTCTAGCCAGAAAGAACTCAGGTTAGAGGTCTGCCCCCCCCCCCCCCCCCCCCCCCGCCGATAAAGGCCTCGGGTCAAGGGTCGTCACAGCCTCCCCCGGTAAACATCCTCGGGGATCAGCCGGGATGCAAGTGTATCGATACAACAACATATACTGTGACTGTACTCTGTGTAAACCAAATCATAAATAGTTCGATGCAAATGTATAAAACAACATATAAATGCATATACATAATGTATAATTATATAGGCATATTCGTATAACACATGCTCATATAAATCATAATCTCATATGCATGCTCATACTCGTAAAACGTGTATAGAGACTCGCGATTATCAGTGAAAAGAAATTGTCCACTCACAGGTGAGCGTAACGCAATACGCATTAATCCCGTGATCTGGCGGAAAACCCCTCACCAAACGAACAATCACGAACCCCTGGATAATAATAAAATCTACTGTTCAAAATCATAACTCGAATCCTCAAATCATATCACGAGAAACAACCGTTCTCGGAAATATATAATTCAATAACGATGAAATCGTGAAAATTTGATAATCACATCACAAAACCTCGCTATAATTTTCGATGCTCAATTCAAAAAAACAAACCTCACCACTGCGATCAGGGCGCGATTCCGAGTGAAACGACATATAACTCGTCGAAAAATACGTCGTCGGAAAAATCGCTGCCACCATTGCCGGAAGATCCAACTTGCCCAGAAAAATTCATGCTACACATGGTTTTGAAGATCTCGACATTTCCAACAACTTTCCAGTTCAAAGTTAAGGCCAATTTTGATCGGAAAACCTCCAAAAGTCAACTCAAAGTTCCAAACCCTTACCGAAATTTCAAACCGATCGATCTCCTTCCTCCGGCCACGGCAACCCTCAAGACCACTTGAAATAGCTTCCTTACCTCGAGGCTAACAAAACCCCTTAAGGTTGCACCACCATCTCGGCCTCCAAGCTGACACCCGAAATCAAAGAAATCTCGCCGGAAAACCGTGAATTTCGCCGCCGCATTTCTTCCAACTCCGGCCACCATAGGAGGTGATCCAACTCCCAAGTTAAAGAGCAACTCGAGCCCAACAAGTCTCATGAAGAAGCCTAGCCCAAACATGGCCGGAATCGGCCTCAATTCCGGCGAAACTCATTCGGCCTCCAAACGGATCGACCCACCCGTGGTCAACACGGTCAACACCTGCTTTCTATTTCTGGAAACTTTCCCAAATCGGCATGTATCGTTTCTGTATCTATACCGTATGCGTATCGAACTCCAAACGGATAAATACGACAATATTCGACGGACGAAAATATTCACAACTTATTCCTCGTAACTCGGAAAAATCCTCCGGAAGTTCCCACGAGCTAAAACTTAAATTCTCTACAACTTTCACAAAGGATCCCAAATCAAATTCTCGCCTGATAATTTAGTCGCTAACGAAGCCGCCATATTAACAGATTACGTCGAAATCGCGACTAATCGTGAAACTCACAAATCAAGTCGATAACCATTCCATTTACGGTTCGGGTTGATCGACGGTCCACAACGGATCACAATCACGATTCAGATAGACTCGAATACTAAACGATAAACTCGACGATATTCCGAAATTTCAAATATTCATATTATATTCCTCGGTCGTCGAAATAATAATCCGGAACCGCCAACGAACTCGAAATCAAGCGTACAACAACTCTCGAGAAGAGATTCAACTCAAATTCTCGGCCAATAATTAAGTCGTGATCAGAGCCGGCGATTCAATCAATTATCGGAGAACTGCAATTACGCGCTAACTAACGAATTAAGCTGATTACACTACAGATTCTGTTCCGGGTCGTCAAAAATCTACCCCCCTTAAAAAATTTCGACCTCGAAATTTCCAAGCCTGCCAACTGAAATTTCGACGATGCATCCCGAGGCTTACCGATCATGGAAAGTAGATTTAGTCCTTGTCTTCTTTGGGCAACTTTAATAAGCTTGGCCAGTTGGCAAGAGAGACCACGAGAGGTAGGACCGATTTGAGATCTCGGATCCAAAACCCGTCATAGAAACCGTCACCTTCTAGACACCAAGTTACCAAAGATTTCTTACTCAAAGACAAGTATTCATCCACTTACCGGATCATTGGTATATACTCCATTGATGCAAGTCTTTCTTAGATCCAGAACCTGTCACTAGTCATAACCCGTTTCTAGACACCATGTCTGACATTCAGCCAAAATTTCGAGAAAGACATTCCCTCAAGTCCTTGTAGACTCCGCCCTCAACCTCATGTCCATAACTTCACTTAGGTTATGGTGTGCGGTGATGAAATCCACACATCACGAGGGGTTAAGGACATAAACAAGAAAAAGAGACGCCATCTATTCCAATGAGTGAGACTTAATCGCCCAAACTAGAGTACTCAATGTAAATCGAAGACTTCCTTTAATATGTACCTAGTTACATGGCTGCAAAAACAAAAAGTTAGAATGGAACGTATTATGAACATGTAAAAATTTTCGACACTTTACATATACACACTTATTTACACATATTCACATATTTACAAGCATAAACACACAATTCTTTACAATCCCCGGCAACGGCGCCAAAATTGATACGCGACTTTGCAACCATTAAATTAACACTTAATCAACAAAAACGCATAAACAATTAAAACCCTTTTGTGTAGATGTAGCATTGATAAATAGGGATCGTTCTTAACCGGGGATTGAGGGTGCATGCATATTTACGCTATGTTTTGAAAGGGGGGTTTGTAAAGGTTGTTTATTATCTACGAAAATAAAGACAAAAATATGGCATGGCAAACACATCGTTGGCTTCTAAGTTCTAACATGCTTAAACTCATAGACAAGCAAAACAAACAAGAACATAGAATCCTAAACATGCTTACTAAAACCGAAAATAAAGTTTAATTACATATATACACGTTGATCAACTCATCATACTCACCTCATTTCTTTATAACCTAATCATATTTTATGCAACCTATTAAAACTCTAAGCCTTTACTATGTTGTTCATGTATTTCTCGAATGACAATGTTTTCGAACCAAGATCGCTCGCATTTAAGTTAAGCATTAAGCATAGAAAATACATGCATAGCAAAGAACTCAGATTCGAAACAAGTTACAAAAACATGCTAGAATTATATAACCACAAACTCTTATTTAAACTCTTCCTTAAAAATCAATCGTTCATACAAAAAGAGAGTAGAAGGTAACATGTTACACATTTTGGTCGTGAACGCAGTTGCAAAACATGTAGATGGCCTTCTAGTGGATGGAGAGAAACCTTCGGATTGCCTAAGTTGCTCTTATGGAGGATGTCGATTGTTGGAGTGTGGGGAGCTTCGGCTTCTTGATGAATTTTCGATTTTGGAGGAGACAAAGTGTTGTGGACAAGAGCTCGGCTTGTATGATGAGAGATGAATGAGAATGAAACCGAGTCCTTTTATTTATAGGTGAAGAGGTCCAACTTTCCTCTCCAAACTAGGGATTCCTAGTTTACCCGGGTAGAAATGCCAGCTTTTGACAGCCTGTCTTGAAACGTCTTTTTCGGGAGTTCTAGAGCTCAGAAAATTATGACTTTGGACTCGTTGGAAAGCGTATTCAGAGAGCTATAAAATCCATATAAGGAACGCCATATTTGGAGTTGAATTGCGACTTCGGTGGCCTCTTGAAGTTACAGGTCTGTTCTGAGATTTTCTTTCCTTATTCCACTCTAGATATTTCTTTCTTGATCTCCAAGGAATATACTCCTTGCCGAATTTCTTCAAGATATTCAAGATATTTGGTCTTCAAATGTGGCAAGTATGATCAAAATATTTCGGCCATGACTTCTTTCCATAAATGCTTGCCGACTTGATCTTCCCTGGTCCACGTAGGAGAAATGCATTCGTTCTTCATTTGCGAAACCATTTGTGCGTACCATTTTAGTAACTTTTACGAATACCATTTCTCAACCATTTTGCACGTCTCGGACATTGCGCCACGTCATTCCTAGTTGATTTAGGAAACTTCATTTTTCAGCTCCGCGAAACTTTCCGAGTTGTCGAACCATTTGCATTCCTAACCCGAGTAGGAATCCTAGTCAAAGTAGGAAATACCACTTTTCCTAAGCGAATTAGGAAACCTCCAATTTCTGCGTTTTAAGTTCCATTTCACCTCTTTTATTGCACTCCTTTATTCAAAACCTAAAAACAACAAAGTAAGTAAGAAATGATAGTACTAAGGTCAAAACAAAGCTAAATGTAAAGAGAAAGACGTTAAGAATCAAGCATAAAATGCGTAGATCAAATTCCCCCACACTTAGACTTTGCTAGTCCCTAGCAAATACTAAATAAAAGAAAGACTAAAATTATAAAACCAACGTTAAGAGCTAGCCTCCACGTTGAACAAATTTCATGAACTCAAATAAATAAAAACAACTTCTAAACCCTTAGCACAATTTGTCTCATAAATTTTCTTAAGTATATGGCGATGGAATCACAAGATTTCATAGTGAAAAGTTCAACAATTTTCGAGAGATAAGAAAAATATGATCATGTCATGAACAAGGAGGACTTGGAGAAAACAATGGTGAAGTTAAAGCTATGCATGTTTCGAAAAAGTTTAAATCAATCTCACATGGATGCTCTCATCATATTTTCACTCATGAAAAGAGGTTTACTCAAAATGTATATGTATTGCATCGAAATACCTCATAATTACTTGCACAAATGAACCAAACCATATGCTTACTCATGTAACTTACTCAACCAATTGAAGGCTACTCATCTTAAGGATCATAAAGGACTTTAGAAAGGTTGTAATGAGGCTAAGGCTAAAGCATTCGAAATTTAGATAAGTGGTGGTTAAAGCACGTTCCAAAGACTTAGTTTAGCACTTAAAACTTCTCAAATTCGTGGCTCATCCTTTCTACACTTCTTCTTGTGTCAAACTTTAGAATCGGGGGCCAATTTTCATCTTTTTGGGCCCATACTTCATTCTAAACTTCACTTATCAAAACTTTTACACTTAGAACTTTTGCCGGAGAGCTTTTACACACATTTTTTCTTCTCTTTTCTTTTGCTCTCGATTTTTTTCCTTTTTTTTTATTTCGGCAATCAACTCTTTTGGACAAGTCTTCCCTTCTTTGTATTCTTTCATCACTTTTTTCGCCACTTCTTTTATGCTAGCTTCGAAACCTCTTCACCAAGTCTTTGAACAAGGTTTGGAAATTCTACACTAGGCTAAGTGTTTAGATATGTATGTGGTGAATGAAAGAAAAGGCTTAACGTAGGCACAAAAGGGGTAATCTAAGGGTGTCGCAACTCGTGCGCACAATGGGACACAAGGCCATTTGGTTTAGGTGGTGGTAACCTAATTTGCCTTTAATCATATCCAAAATCAGAGCATATATCAACTTAAAAGCGTTGTAAATCTACATGAGTAAGTTCTAGTAATCTCTAGTTCATTAAAATCTATGGCAAGCAATTAGATGAGGCATGTTTTGTTTTGTTCATTAAAACCATATGCACGAAATTCACTCTCAAATGAAGTAATGTAGGCTCAAAAACTCACTTTTAGGTTTGTATGATTTAAAACTTATTCTAACATGCGAATTCTATACCATGTTTAATCAAACCATATCCACTACATGTTATGACAATCAAAATATCTCACTTATCACAAGAAAACAGTTTAGTGCTTATTCACCGCCATATGTATTCTTTTTCCGTCCATTTTCATCATAGACTAACTAAGGGCATCCTAAAAAAAATGAAAAAGACTCTTTAAAAATCCTAAGTTAAATAGAAAGACATAAAATAATTTTTTTTTTAGGGCATCATCCGCCGGAAAGTTCCATTGTCCGCCCGATTTTTGAAATTTTATGATTCAAATAAAGTTGTAAACCCCTCCCCACACTGAAACTCTACATTGTTCTCAATGTATTTAAGGAAACATAGAACTAAGTATGAAGAGAAGGACCCACGAAAATTTTAGCTAAGGAAAGTAAATAAATAATGAAATTAAAAAGGGAAGAAGAGAACAAATCCTTGACGATTCCTCCATTGGGTTGCCTCCCAACAAGCGCTTGTTTTTTAACGTCTTACAGCCTAGACGTGATAGTTCTTCATTCATTTGATGTGGCCAGTTCAAATAGAGATTCTTCCTCCACTACTTCCTCTTTGATGGCTGAATGATAAGGCTTTAAACGATGACCATTGACTTTGAATTCATTCCCGGTTGTTGGACTCCTGATGTTTATAGCTCCATGGGGAAAAATTTCGGTGACAATGAAAGGTCCAACCCACCTCGAGCGTAGTTTTCCTGGAAAAATTCTAAGGCGAGAGTTAAAGAGCAATACCTCTTGTCCGATTAGGAACTCCTTTCTCCGGATCCTCTTGTCGTGAAACATCTTCGTTTTCTCCTTATAGATCCAAGCATTGTCGAAGGCATCATTCCTGATTTCCTCGAGCTCACAAAGTTGGAGTTTTCGATGCAAACCAGCCTTGTCGCGATCCATATTGAATTTCTTGACAGCCCACCATGCCTTATGTTCTAACTCCACCGGAAGATGACATGCCTTCCCATAGACAAGTCGATAAGGGGACATGCCAATGGGAGTCTTGTATGCCGTCCTATAGGCCAATAATGCGTCATCAAGACATTGGCTCCAATCCTTGCGATTTGGCTTGACAGTTCTTTCCAAGATCTTCTTGATTTCGCGATTGGATACTTCCGCCAATCCATTGGTTTGTGGATGATATGGTGTAGAGACCTTGTGGGTGATGCCGTATTTCTTCATCAATGCGTCTATTGTCTTGTTGCAAAAGTGACTTCCTCCATCGCTTATTAGAATGCGAGGCATTCCATGTCGTGTGAAAATCTGTGCTTTAAGGAAATCTGCAACAACTCGCGAATCATTAGTACGGGTGGCTTTTGCTTCCACCCATTTCGACACATAATCAACAGCGAGTAAGATGTAAGTATAGCCGTTAGACATGGGAAATGGTCCCATAAAATCAATGCCCCAAACATCCAAAATTTCGACATAAAGAATATAGTTCTGCGGCATTTCATCTCGAGGACCTATATTACCGGATCTTTGGCACCTGTCACACTGGGCACAAAATTCATGAGAGTCACGAAATATATTAGGCCAAAAGAATCCACAATCTAATATTTTCAAGGCTGTTTTCCTAGAACCAAAATGACCTCCACATGCATCGTTATGACAAAACTTAAGAATAGACTCAAATTCGCAATCGGGGACACACCTTCTAATTACTAAGTCAGAACATTGTTTCCATAAGTAAGGCTCATCCCAAATGAAATGTTTAGCATTTAGTCTAAGTTTATGAAAGGACCCAACCCCGATTTAGCTTCCTAAATCGGAATCAAACCCCTTCGAAAACACGAACCAACAAAAACTTTTCGAAATTTGGGCAGAGTCTCGTTACTAACGTGGAATTACCTTAACCTGCACGCGGAAAATACACTTCATCCTATGCCACAAAAAGCAAACCGTGGGCACCAATCCCATCCGGATTTCTCAATATATCAACAGTAATAAAATCCGGAGTAGTAAATATATATGTACTTTACGGAAAATCCGGAGTAAAATCGTATAACATATACAATAGGAAGCTCAGAGCGACTTCTAATACATAATCATATACGCATACCACAGTAGGTAGAACAATAAACCTACTGGATGAAACAAAGTAGCTCGAGCACTATGCCTCCGACCACGACGTGCGACACCAGAGCCTGAACTGCAAACTGGGCACGGAAACCAAAAAACCCAGGGGAAAGACATGAAACACGTTAGAGTGAGTGGACGAAAATAAATGTCTTTCACCAGTTAATATATATGTTATAAAAACATATGCGAGTCCAGGTAAATAGAAATAATAAAGTACACGAGGTAAAACCATAATCCTCCAGCGTACTGAGCATGCAAGTATAAATCCCACGGGGTCACTCATGGACACACACCGTGCTAGTACAGTCCGAATCACGAGGTCCTTGGTCCCCGTGATTCTAAGCCAGAAATGGCCTCGGTTCCGGGGAAACGCCCCTCACCGGTCAGGTCGGGATGACGACGTCCCTCCTGGATGGCCTACCATCGGGGATCAGCCGAGAGGCAATGTGTATCGATACAACAACGTAACCAAGACTGTACTCTGTGAAAACCAAATCATAAACAGTTCAATGCAAATACATGAAACAATATAAAATGTATGCATGTTCATAAACGTATATCCGTATAAACATATTCGTATAATCGTAAACACATGCTTATATAATCATAAACTCGTATGAAATCTCATGCTCGTAAAACCATAATCATGCTGCAAGCTCAAGATCATAAATCACACAAAAGACTCGCAAGATTTCCGTGAAAAGAAATTCTCCACTCACAGACTGGCGTAACGCGTATCGCGTTAACCCGTGATCCGGCGGAAAGTCCCTCGCCAAACGAACGATCACGAAACCCCTGAATATTCACAAAGTTCATTATTCAAAGTCATAATCCGACAATGCAAGTCAAACCACGAGAAACCACCGTTCTCGGAAACAGATAATTCAAAGTCGACGAATCGTCGAAAATCCGTATACACCACTTCAATACCTCGCTTTACGTTCAGACGCTCAACTCGAAAAACGAACCTCCCCACTGCAATCGGGGCGCGATTTCGAGTCAAATGACATGCAATTTGTCGAAAACTAGAAAAAGTCAAACTGGACCGCCGTTGACCGCCGCGTTGACCACCGCCCACGGCGGCGCCACCTCTGACCGGAAAATTTCACGGCGGAGCTGCACCAATTCCACTCCAAATCGTCCACTGAGCAACTTCCATAACTGCATCGAAAGCCAATTCAATCTCTAACTAGCTCAATTTCATGAAAACCCGAATTGTTCCACAAATTCAAATCAAGAATTCTCCTTACACACATCAAATTGAAACTCCAAACCAACTTAGTTAGATTCGTGGAGGGAAGAGCTACAAAGCCCAAACCATTTCATAGCTCAATTCATCCAAAATCAATAAACCCGAATTCATCCAAAACCTCACCGTTTCTAACCGGAAAACTCATCACCTACGGCGTCCCACGCCATGAGAGGAGGTCGGAGCCGAGACCCAGAGGCCGAGGCGCACCGGAAGGAATCGGAACCAAGCCGGGAGGTGGCCGGAATCAACCACCACCGTGGAGTCGCTGCCTTGCCGTCGAACACTTCCTCCCACTCGGTCAAACCGAGTCAACTCACCAAGTCAAGGTAATTAATTCAGCTTTGACTTTCCCAAAGGAGCAAGTCCACTATTTATACTTTCCCAAAAAGGAAACTTCATGTTTATCCATTTCGACGAACTTTAAATACGCGTAACTTTCTCGTCGTATATCCGATTCCGATAATTCTCGCGGCCACAAACTCGTCTCGACATGATCTTCAATTATCATCCAAAGTCAAACACATCGGCCAAACGGATAAAAAGTCAACCCTTCAACCAAATACATATTTAATCGACTAAATAACTAACAATCGGAAATAATCACAACTTAATCTTCGTAACTCAGAAAAATGCTCCGGAAGTTCCCACAAACTCGAAATTAAATTCTGAACAACTTCCGTGAAGAAGCCGAAACCAAATTCTCGTCCGGTAATTGATACGCGCAAAACACGCGCATTGCAATTTAAACCCTTCTTTTGTCATTTGTAATATTGGCGAGTAGGGATCGTTCTTTATCCAGGGAATTAAGGGCGCATGCATGGTTTCGTTAATAAGCGGAAATGTAAATGTTTGGGGGGATTGGAAGTTGGTTGTTTAATCTACGAAATTAAAGTACAAAAACATGCAAACACAACTAAAACTCTTAGGCATCTAACATGTTTTACTCATAGACAAGTTTCAACAATCAAGAAACTTAAAGTCTAATTATGCTTGCTAAAAATAAGAAGTTACACTACTAATTACATGTGATCATCTCATCTTATTAGCCTACCCTTTTCATGCATCAAACCTTTTTGTAAGTTACGAAATTCATAACTTCTAACTAAATACACATGCTTAATAATTGAGTAGGAATGCAACTTAGCGTATAAACATCCTAAACAACATACGATCATCGAAACATGCGAAAGAGAGGGACTTAGCGTATTTTCTAACACATGCATTCGAAGCTTTAAGATTGTATCAAACATGCATAAAAGGCTAGAAATCATAAACACATGCATATTACAAATCGGTTTAAGAGCATAAAACACAAATCTAAACTTGTTCTTCATTTGATACATAAATGTATTCCAATACATCAAGAGGTTCAAATACAAAACAAAAGAAATGAAAGTGAAGATCATGGTTACACTTTTTGTCTTGAATGCTAGATGATCTACGGTGGAGATGGCTTTCCTTCACAAGGGACTTAGCGTATTGTGAAGGATGGAGGATGCTTTGCTTCGGCTTGGATGGAGGAGAACCCTAGAACCTTGCTTCGGCTTCGAATGGAGGAGATGTGCTTCGGCTTGTAAGAGAACCTTCAAGTGTTTATGGTGGAAGAGTATTTGTGTAGAGCTTTGGCTAGTAATTTGAGTGATGATCTGTTTTATGGCTGCCTCCTCTCTTATATAGGCAAGGGATGTTGCCTTCTCTCTTCCACCTTGCCTCCTTCCATTAAATGCAAGCAATGATCAATATGGCAAGTCACACCCTTAGTCACCATGCAAGTCACCATTGATGAACCCTAAGCAAGAGTCACCATGCAAGTCACCATGGCAAGTCATCTTTTCATTTAATGCAAGCAAGAGTCACCAAGGTGAGTCACAAAGCTTGATATTGTTGACTTTGCCTCTTCAAAGGTTGCAAAACAAGACTTTTCCTCTTCACCAAAAGCCATCCAAGCCGAATTAATATGGTTTGGGCTTGATAATGGGCCGAAACAAGAGTTGAGAATTCGGCCCACAATTTGCTTTTTGGGCCGGCCCATTTTCGGAGGTCCAAAATCGCAAAAATCGCAAAATCGCCGAAATTCCTCCGAATTGCGTCGTTATTAATGTCCAACGTAAAGATCTTCAAAATAACAATTTAAACAAGGAAAACATAAAAACTAAGATAATAACATAGCTAAACGTAAAGGGAAATGCGTTAAGAAACGAGCATAAAATGCGTATATCAAATTCCCCCACACTTAGACTTTGCTAGTCCCTTAGCAAACACTAAGTTAAACTACGACTCTTCTACGAATTTAAAACAAAGAACATAACTAAGCCCTTAGCTAAAATTTGTCTCAGAATTTTCATAAGTATATGGCGATGGCTCACATGAATTTCAACTTGTATGCTCAACGAATTCAAGAGATAATTACAATATAATTATGTAATAAACAAGTAAGACATAGAGAAAACAATGGTTATGTTATAGCTGTGCATGCTTTGAATAAAGGTTTAATCAACTCACAAGGATGCACTCATCATATTTTTCACTCATGAAAAGGGTTCACTTAAAGTGTATATGAATTTAAACGAAAACCACATGAATGAAGTTAATTACTTGCACAAATGAACCAAAACCATAAGCTTACTCATGCAACTTACTCTACTAATTGAAAGCTACTCATTTTAAGGATCATAAAGGACTTTTAGTGAGGTTGTAATGGGGTTAAGGCTAAGGCATTCGAAATTTAGATATGTGGTGATAAAATCGTTCCAACGACTTAGTCTAGTACCAAATTCATCCTCCACCTCCACTAGAATGTTACCATGTATACTTCAATCTAAACTACCCTTTGAGCTTTTCGGACAGGACAAAGGCCATATTTTGTTCTATTTTTAGGCCTTCAATTTATCGTAAACTCCAAATCCGTAAATAAGGGGGACGTTAATCCAAATGGTTATTCTTAGAACACAACATATTGCCATGAGAGATAATAATTTTTTTTTTCTTTTCATTCTCTCAAATATAATTTTTTCTTTTCTTTTTGGCAATCACATACTTTTTTAGCTATTTGGACAAGTCTTTCCCCTTACTCACATTAACTCTTTCAATCTTCCCTACCAAACCATAATCTTATGTGCTAGTTTCGAAAAATTCTCACCAAGTTTCCGGAACAAAGGTAAGGATATTCTATACTAGGATAAGTGTTTAGGTATATATGGTGATGAAAGAAAAGCTTAACGTGGGCTCAATTGGTTTATCTAGGGGTGTCGCAACTCATGCGCACAATTGGGATACATGGATATTTGGCGAAGTGGTGGAAAATCCTAAATGCCTTTAATCATTTCCAAAATCAAAGTATGTATCAACTTAAAAGCTTTGCAAATTGACATGAGTAAGTTCTAGTATTCTCTAGTTCATTAAAATCTATGGCAAGCAATCGAATGAGGCATATATAAGCTAGTAGCTACGAAATGATATGGATTGATCAGATCACTTAAGGAATAAAGAACAGATAGCTCAAAAGCTCACATAGGGTTCATATGATTAAAAACTTATTCAAGCATGCGATTTCTGTACCATGTTTTGCAATTTATATCTACTACATGTTAAAAACATAAAGAATATCTCAATTAGCACAAGAATTCGATGCATGTGATTCATACGCCATATGTGTTCGTATCGATCAAATTTCATCATTGACTAGTTAAGGGCGTCCTAAAGACTCTGAAAAACACTAATTTAGACACAATTAAATTGTAAACCCTTCCCCCACACTTAAACTCTACATTGCCCTCAATGTACTAAAGTAGAAGTATAGAATAAAAATGGAGTATCGGATCTACGAAAATTTTAATCTAATACGCAAAAAGCCATTAAATTAATTAAAAGGGGAGAAGAAAAACAAATCTGTTGTCTCCCTATTGGGTAGCCTCCCAACAAGCGCTTGTTTTACGTCGTTAGCTTTGGACGTGATGCATCATTTTGTTTTTGAAATGGCCGGTTCTTGGAGTTGCATCTCCTCCACGGTGTGCTCCGCAAATGCCTCAAAATAGGGCTTCAAGCGATGGCCATTTACTTTGAACTCACTACCTTTGTCGATAGATCGAATGAGAACTGCTCCATGAGGTAGAACTTGAGAAACTACGAATGGCCCCATCCATCGAGAGCGAAGCTTTCCCGGAAAGAGCTTAAGTCTTGAATTGAAAAGCAATACTTTCTGCCCAGGTTCAAAACTCTTCCCGCGAATCATCTGATCGTGGATCTTTTTCGTCTTCTCTTTGTAAATCCACGCATTGTCGAAAGCATCATTTCTGATTTCTTCTAGTTCACATAGTTGTAGCTTCCGATGCAAGCCTGCGGCATCTCGATCGATGTTGAATTTCTTCACGGCCCACCATGCCTTGTGCTCCAATTCAACCGGAAGATGGCACGCCTTCGCATAAATTAATCGGAAAGGTGACATACCAATGGGGGTCTTGTAGGCAGTCCTATAAGCCCACAATGCATCGTCTAAGCATTGACTCCAATCTTTCCGGTTTGGGCGGACGGTTCGCTCCAAAATCTTCTTGATCTCACGGTTGGAAACTTCAGCCATTCCATTAGTTTGGGGGTGGTATGGTGTGGAAACCTTGTGTTTTACGCCATACTTCCTCATTAGTGCTTCCACCGTGCGGTTGCAAAAGTGACTTCCTCCATCGCTGATTAGAACGCGTGGCATTCCAAATCTACTGAAAATGTTAGTTCGTAGGAAATCTGCAACAACTCGCGAATCATTAGTACGGGTGGCCTTTGCCTCCACCCATTTAGAAACATAATCTACTGCGAGTAAGATGTAAGTAAAACCATTGGAAGGAGGAAATGGTCCCATAAAATCAATACCCCACACATCAAAAATTTCGACATTAAATATGTAGTGTTGTGGCATTTGATCTCTAGGGCGTAAATTACCGAATCTCTGGCACTTATCACATGCAGCACAATATGCATGAGCATCGCGAAATAAACTAGGCCAAAAGAAACCGCAATCTAAAATCTTAAGGGCTGTCCTCCTAGAACCAAAGTGTCCCCCACATGCTTCATTGTGACAAAAGTCTAGAATGGGCTTAAACTCACTATCCGGGATACATCTCCTAATTACTAAATCGGAGCATTGTTTCCATAAATAAGGCTCATCCCAGATAAAGGTTCTAGCATTATACTTAAGTTTGTCACGTTGAAATTTATGCATGGTAGACGGAAACTCACCGGTAACTAAGTAATTTACGATATCTGCATACCATGGAGTTTCCAAAATAGTTACCTCAATTCCGAAGAGTTTTTCATCCGGAAAAGTTTCTTCAATCTCGACAGGCTCATGGTCACCTATCAAACGTGATAGGTGGTCAGCGACGACGTTTTCTACTCCCTTCTTGTCCTTGATTTCGATGTTGAATTCTTGGAGTAGAAGTATCCATCTGATAAGTCGTGGTTTTGCGTCCTTCTTGAGCATTAGATACTTCAAAGCTGCATGATCGGTAAACACAGTTACTTTAGTTTGAAGTAAATAAGATCGAAATTTATCTAAAGCAAAAACCACGGCAAGAAACTCCTTCTTGGTGGTAGTATAATTTCTTTGCGCTTCATCAAGCGTCCGAGAGGCGTAATAGATTACGCAAGGCTTCTTGTCCTTCCGCTGACCCAAGACGGCTCCTACGGCATAATCCGAGGCGTCGCACATGAGTTCAAATGGCAGAGACCAATCAGGGCTGCACAAAATAGGAGCGCTCGTGAGAAGCTCCTTCAACTTGTTGAAGGCAGCGTTGCATTCTTCATCAAAGACGAACGGGGTCTCCTTTTGCAGCAGTTTACACAACGGGCGCGAGATGTGGGAAAAGTCCTTGATAAACCTACGATAAAATCCTGCGTGTCCAAGAAATGAACGAATCTCTCTAACCGAAGTTGGAGAGGGTAAGTGATGCACAAGATCTACTTTAGATTTATCAACTTCTAACCCTTTTTTGGAAATAATATGACCTAACACTATCCCTTGCGTAACCATGAAATGGCACTTCTCCCAATTAAGCACCAAGTTCGTTTCAACGCATCTTTTTAAAATAGTTTCTAAATTGTTTAAACATGCATCAAAATCACTCCCAAATACACTAAAGTCGTCCATGAATACTTCAATAATTTTTTCAATGTACTCGGAGAAAATTGAGAGCATGCAACGTTGAAATGTACCTGGTGCATTGCACAGTCCAAATGGCATGCGGCGATAGGCAAACGTTCCGAAAGGGCACGTGAACGTTGTCTTTTCTTGATCCTCCTCCGTAATGCTAATTTGGTTGTAGCCGGAGTATCCGTCGAGAAAACAATAAAATGCATGGCCGGCTAATCTTTCCAGCATTTGGTCGATGAATGGTAAGGGAAAATGATCCTTGCGGGTTGCGGCGTTGAGCTTCCGGTAATCAATGCACACTCGGTGTCCAGTGATCGTCCGTTGTGGCACAAGTTCATTTTCCAGATTCTCGACGACGGTTATTCCTGATTTCTTGGGTACTACCTGCACTGGGGAAACCCAACGGCTATCAGAAATAGGGTAAATAACTCCACAGTCCATGAGTTTAATTACCTCCTTTTTTACCACCTCCATCATCGGAGAGTGGAGCCGACGTTGTGCTTCCCGCGTAGGCTTGGTGCCTTCTTCAAGGAAAATCCTATGCACGCAGGTTGCTGGATTTATTCCCTTGATGTCCGCAAGTGTCCAGCCTATTGCGGGTTTGTACCTCTTGAGCACACTCACGAGCTTCTCCTCCTGCTCCTCTTCTAGCGCGGACGAAATAATGACGGGTAAAGTGTCATTCTCGCCCAAGTACGCATACTTCAGATGGTCCGGTAGTAGCTTGAGTTCTAAAACTGGAGCTTCTACGATGGAAGGAACCATTTTATTAGTACCAAAAGTAATTGGTAAAGGAGGAGAAAAGCTTACTTTTCGTGGTGCCGCATTTAGGGCCATGGCCATGTCTTAAATACGAGGTTCAAGCTCTAGTAAGGCCTCGAGAAGGCCGTCATGCCCAAGTTGAATGGCCATGTCGAGTTCATCCTCATTGATGGTGTCGAGGTAGCCTTGTGCTAAGGTATCCACAGGATCGTATGTCGAAATGGCAGCTACGCTCGACATTGGAAACTTCATCCCGTCCAGGATGTTGAACTCGATTCTTTCTCCATCAATCTCCATGGAGAAAGTGCCTTGAAACACATCAATCTTCGTTCTCGCAGTCCGCATGAAAGGTCGCCCAAGCAGCAGTGGCGTGGTGTTCAGTGGACTCTCTTCCATGTCAACTATATAGAAATCGGCTGGGAATATCAAGTTGTTGACTTGCACGAGAACGTCTTCTACGTATCCCCTCGGATACTTGTGGGTGCGATCGGCTAACTGGATGACAACACCATCTTGCTTGAGATCTCCAAGCTCCATCGATTCGAAAAGATAGTAAGGCATGACGTTGATGGAAGCTCCTAAATCAAGCATTACGTCTTCGAAGTGGGTGTCACCGATTACGCAAGGAACTGCAAAGCTCCCTGGGTCCTTCAGTTTTGGGGGTAGCCGACGCTGCAAAACCGCCGAAACGGTTGCGTTCACCTTCACAACCTCCTTCTCTCGAGTTTGCCTCCTCTGTGTGCATAATTTTTTCAGAAACTTTGCGTATATCGGCACCTGTTTTATGCACTCGATCAAGGGCAAATTCACTTGCACCTTTCGGAAGATGTCCAAAATATCTTCATATTGGGCATCCTTCTTCTTTGATTTATTTAATCTGCTAGGGAAAGGTGCAACAGCAAACGGAGAATTAGTAATAACCGTATTTGAAGGAATATGGTTTTTACCTATGATTGGGGTAGGATGTGGAGGTGATTGTGCCTTGGTGACATTAGGCGTCACCTTCTGTTTCTCGGCCTCTTGAGTAGCCGGATCGATCTCATCTTCTTCTTCGTTGGTGATGTCCTCGATGGTGACTTCATCAAGATGAGATCGCTTGGTCTTTGGTTCCTCAAGTATCTTCCCACTCCTTGTGACTATAGCATTCACGTTTCTTTGATTAGGAGTGGTTTGAGGTGGAAGCCGACCGGTTTCCTTGATTTGGCCCATGAAATCAACAAGCTGGCTGAAAGGACCCAACCCCGATTTAGCTCCCTAAATCGGAATCAAACCCCTTCGAAAACACGAACCAACAAAAATTTTTCGAAATTTGGGCAGAGTTTCGTTACTAACGTGGAATTACCTTAACCTGCACGCGAAAAATACACTTCAACCTATGCCACAAAAAGCAAACCGTGGGCACCAATCCCATCCGGATTTCTCAATATCTCAACAGTAAAGTAAAGTAGTAAATATATATGTACTTTACTGAAATCCAGTGTAAAATCGTATAACGTATTCAATAGGAAGCTCAGAGCGACATCTAATACATAACCGTATACGCATACCACAGTAGGTAGAACAATAAACCTACTGGATGAAACAAAGTAGCTCGAGCACTATGCCTCCGACCACGACGTGCGACACCAGAGCCTGAACTGCAAACTGGGCACGGAAACCGAAAAGCCCAGGTGAAAGACAATAAACACGTTAGAGTGAGTGGACGAAAATAAATGTCTTTCACCAAATAAAATATACGTATAAAATCATATGCGAGTCAAATGCACATAAAATCAAATGGTACACGAGGGAGACTCTAACTCCTCACGCGTACAGAGCATGCAACGTAAAACATATCGCGGAGACTCTCGCGGGCTTCCACGCGATAGCACAGTCTGAATCACGGGATCCCAGACCCACACGTGATTCCTAGCCAGAAAGGCCTCGGGTCAGGATATCTGTCCCCCCCGGAGCGTACTCGGGGATCAGCCGAGAAGCCAATGTGTATCGATACCACAACATATACTGAGACTGTACTCTGTGTAAACCAAATCATAAATCCTTTCCATGCACATGCATAAAACGTAATATGTACGTATATGTATATATTCGTATACGTATATTCGTATAAGCATAATCGTAAAACACATGCTCGTAAAATCATAATCAATCCGCATGCTCAAGTTCGTAAATCATTTATAAAAGACTCGCAATCAATCCGTGAAAAGAAATGTCCACTCACAGACTGGCGTAACGCGTATCGCGTTAACCCGTGATCCGGCGGAAAGTCCCTCGCCAAACGAACGATCACGAAACCCCTGAATATTCACAAAGTTCATTATTCAAAGTCATAATCCGACATTACAAATCAAACCACGAGAAACCACCGTTCTCGGAAACAGATAATTCAAAGTCGACGAATCGTCGAAAATCCATATATACCACTTCAATACCTCGCTTTACGTTCGGACGCTCAACTCGAAAAACGAACCTCCCCACTGCGATCGGAGCGCGATTTCGAGTCAAACGACATGCAACTTGCCGAAAGTCAAAAAAAGTCAACCCGTTGACCGTTGACCGCCGTTGACCGCCGTCCACGGCGGCGCCACTGTTGACCGGAGAAATTCACGGCGGAGCAACCCCTATTCCATGCAAAACCATCCACTGACCAACTTTGTCAACTACACCGAAGTCCAATTCTCACTCTAACATGGTCAATTTCATGAAAAACCGAATGAACACACAAATTTCAATCCCAAAATTCTCCTTCCACAAATCGAATTGGAACACGAAACTTACAAGGAAGCATCATGGTGATGAGGGCTACAAAGCCCACCCCAAAGTTCAGCTCGAATCGGCCAGAATCCAAGAACCCGAATCACAAAGTTTTCTCTCCATTTTTGGCCGGATTTTCTTCCATTTCCGGCGAGTCTCGCCTTGAACGGTGGCCGGGGAAAGGACGAGGAAGCTGAGGCGCTTCGAACGGGACCAACCCCGTCCCACGGGATGGCCGGAATCGATCGCCGCCGTGGAGTCACCGTCATGCACGTCGGCCACCTTCTCTCACCACCGAGTTGACCGAGTCAACTCGGTCAACAACCGAATAGGAAATGTTTGACTTGACCCAAAATGGCAACCTGCTATTTATAGCCTTTCCCGATTAGGAAACTTCATGTTTATCCATTTCGACAAACTTCAAACACGCGTAACTCTCTCGTCAACTGCCCAGTGGCTATTTCAACTGAACAACTCTGGCAACTGACTCCACAATAGGAGATAGCTCCGTGCTGAAATCTCTGTACCCTCAAATCACAAATCTGAACTGGCTCACACAATCGCCAAGTGTTCCCACATAAGGAACAGACAGGGTACACAACACGTAGCAAACTTGAAACACAGTTCCACCACACGGAATACAATACACATCTCACACACAAAAGCCAACAACGTAGGCGACACCGAACTATACGGCACAACACATACTCGCCTATGACCACATACGGATCAAAACAACGTGGCTAATCACAACACAGTCTATACACACCAACATAACTCAAACATGTATCAGCCCATTTCCGCTAACCTGACAATCTGTGGTAACACACTCCACAAAATCAAAATCAAACATCAACTCAAACTCAAACAAATCAAACTCGCTCCAACACTACGGAGCACAACGTTGTCCACAAACGACATCAAGCAACGCCGATATCACAATGGTCAACAAACTGGTACTGCAAGCAATCTCGAACAGCTAAAACTGCTGGTCCCGAATCCTTCGGAACTACAATACCGGGGTCCACAACATGCCCTCCAAGGTCTAAATAGTCCTCGAAGATCGCTCACCAATCTGAGATAAGAACCGGTACTAACTCGTAATCTGGTCCCCAATGCTCGCTGCAAAGCTTACCAACACACAGTTATAGCCGATTGTCTCGATCAGCGAACTGGGACATAAGCACATCACGAAATGGACAATCTCCACCAAACTCAGCTATGCCAGCCTGTCACTAAAATCATCTCTGAATGCACAAGGAAATGTACTAAATTCATCAAATGGTCCACAATGGTCAAACCACTGGCATCACAAACCAAAGTGCATACAAGCATACACAAACACAGCAGTAATCGCCACGTTTAACCGGAAATCTTCAATGGCTGACACTCCTCGGCAAGTCTCTGCCTCCTAGCCATCATCAGTCGACAAAAGTGGCAAATGTACACACAAACCGCTACATTCTACTTCATGCTGCATCACGAGTAATAAACTCGGAAAATCTGGTACATGTCCACATCAACAGTGCATAACACACGCAAAACCACGAGCCTCAATATCCTCATACTCAAACTCAGCTCTCGTAGCCCATAACTCGGCTAACACGGAAACTCGAGCCACACATACACATATGCAATATTGAAACTCCTGACTCTCAACTGAATGCATCAGCATCAACATCATCCCAAACAGATGGTCAAAGTACAGTCTCTAGCCTTTTTCGAGCAACTCAAAGGTGCAGCCATAGTCGTCAGTCGACTCCATCCATCGTCACTGCCTCAAGCTCAAATCTGGCCGAAAATGCAAGTGGATGACACTCAATGATCAGTGCACATCATACACTGCTCTGCACGCCATAGCAGTAGTATCTCCAACTCTCTGGTGCTAACACAAGGACAGCTACACCCAAATCATACATAAGATATGTAGGTACATAAGGTTTCCACTGCCCGAAACCATAAGTCATCGCTCTACTACACAGCATCAAAACACATCCAAACCCAAACCTCGATGCATCGCCATAACCCATAAACACGTCGCGGTCGTCAGGTAAAATCAAAACCGCAGTAACGGTCAACCACCCTGCAGGAGTAAGTAACTCTCTTTGCGTGCATCGAACCACTCGAACTTGACACCATCGTCATCAATCCGGAAAGTAGAGTGGAAATCTGGAAAAATCCTGCACAAGCCGTCGGTAATAGCCTGCTAATCCCAAGAGACCTCTGATCTCTAGCACAATGGTAGGTCAACCCCAAATCAACACCGCTTCCATCTGGTTAGGATCCACGCCACTCACTCGGATAACATCACACAGTCCAAAATCAACACGCTAATCGGCCAAAACTCACACTGGCTGAACTTCGCAAACACAAGATCGTCTCGCGAAGTCCGCAAAACCACTTGCAACTGCTTCAGGTACTGGCTCACGCTCCTGGAGTACATCAGGATACTGCCAACGAACATGACCGCAACTCGTCCAGAAACCGTCTGAACACCTGGTCCATCAAGTCTACACGATCTACGGGGCATTGGTCAACCAAACAACGTGACCAAAAACTCGTAATGCCTGCACCATGATCTGAAAGCTAACATAGACACATCTGACTCATCGAACCACAACTGATGGTATCCAGATCCGGAATCAATCTTCGTCAAGACTGAAGCTGTCACAAGCTGATCAAACTAATCGTCAATCCGAAGCGGAGGATACTCGCTCTCCTCTGAAGCAAATCAAGCTTCCCGTAGTCACTGCACCACCACGTCGAATCATCCAACAACCACACAAACAATGCAGGAGCACACCACGCAAATACGCGGGGTCGCATGAAATCTCCTGAAATCTCCTCCAGCAACTCCTGGAGTCGAAACAATAGCTCCCTCAGCTCCGCTGGCTCCGAACGACAAGATGCCGGTAAAATGAGTCCAGCGCCTGGTACAAGCTCAATGGTGTAGTCAGTCTCCCAAACTGGGGGAACACCTGGTAACTCCTCCGGAATACACCTGGAAACTTTGGAACTACCTCAATGTCAACAATGTCGGGTACAACAACCACAGTATCCATAACACGAGCTAAGCAACAACATAACCAGTCTCCATCATCCGCTCAACCATCACCGCGAAACAGCATCTCGGAAAAATCTGGTCGTCGAAACACAACCTCCTTCTCGAGGTACTCGAACACGGCCAAATGCATCGTCAGACTCACAAACATACTGAAACCGCAATATCCAGCTATAACAGATCCGCGGCTAAAACATAACCTCCAACAAGGATCTCGCAACCTCCGGATGGATACAATACTCTCCAAAACCTCGGAAGTGGAGATGCAGGTACAATAGCCATGGATATCAAACAACAGCAACCTCGGAGAAAAATCTGTCCTCAAACAAGGTCATGGCACGAACTCCAACATGCCCAACTAACCGCCCACATCAATTGCGACTTGTTGAATAACTCGTCAAAAGGGTACATTGATCAAACTGCAGGAACAATATCATGATCCCTTCGTGAACTCTGAGCTGTCAAACCTCAAACACAGTTGGTTGAGGCGCTCCCTCGCAACGTGACCCACCTGGCCACCGAATCAGCAACTGAGGGTACTCCTCGAACACAAATCACCGCAACACCTGCTGCGTGATAGGATCACCAACGATCGCCCAACTCATGCCACAGGAGCAAGTCCGCTACACTGTGATCTCCGCCATCGCCAAATAGATAAGCAGAGGATCCTCAACATAATCGATAAGGCCATAACCTGATGAAGTCACTGTTCCCGAAGTGTCGGAACTCAACCTCATCAAAACATCTCGACTGAATCCATTTGCCTCAAATCATCACATCGGAAACCGCGTACAACTTTCCCTCACAATAGCCTCGCCACGGAGTACAGCACACTAAGCTCCTCACGGTTATCTCGAGGCACATCAATCAAACTCTCTCTGATACTCAGGTTCAAACTCATCTCGAACCTCGTGCACAGCTCCCTCTGAAGCCACATAATACGTGCAAACAAGAACAAACACGTGGACAATGCATCACTGCCTCAGGTGAGTAAACACTCCACAGTCGAATATTGGGTAGCCTGATAAACCATTACCGTATACACAACACTCTGAATGTAGGCCATGGAGTCACAACCGGAACTCACATAACATCAGCCCACCAAACACAACAATCTAACTCAGGCAAACATCAACTGCCACAATTCTCGGCTCTGAGGCAACATATAGACGCTCACATACACATCCCCAGGCAAACCGTGCCACACAAATCTGTGAACCCAGAATACTCATCCGAATCCACTGTTCTCTGGCAATTCACGCGTCGAATGATCCTCAACAGGATCCACAACCGAAACGACACGGAAAGCACGTCAGGAGGCATCCTAATGAATACAATATCGTTCACAACAAGTGGAACGTAATCATGGAACTTCAAATATTTGAAAGCATACAACACCCGGAATTTGATGATTATCCGCCGGCCGGTCGGGTCACCATTCCAGACATGCTGTACATTCTCAAATATCCTTAGTAAACACGACTACAGAAGTCTACAGAACCTATAACCTAATGCTCTGATACCAAGCTGAAAGGACCCAACCCCGATTTAGCTCCCTAAATCGGAATCAAACCCCTTCGAAAACACGAACCAACAAAATTTTTTCGAAATTTGGGCAGAGTTTCGTTACTAACGTGGAATTACCTTAACCTGCATGCGAAAAATACACTTCAACCTATGCCACAAAAAGCAAACCGTGGGCACCAATCCCATCCGGATTTCTCAATATCTCAACAGTAAAGTAAAGTAGTAAATATATATGTACTTTACTGAAATCCAGTGTAAAATCGTATAACGTATTCAATAGGAAGCTCAGAGCGACATCTAATACATAACTGTATACGCATACCACAGTAGGTAGAACAATAAACCTACTGGATGAAACAAAGTAGCTCGAGCACTATGCCTCCGACCACGACGTGCGACACCAGAGCCTGAACTGCAAACTGGGCACGGAAACCGAAAAGCCCAGGTGAAAGACAATAAACACGTTAGAGTGAGTGGACGAAAATAAATGTCTTTCACCAAATAAAATATACGTATAAAATCATATGCGAGTCAAATGCACATAAAATCAAATGGTACACGAGGGAGACTCTAACTCCTCACGCGTACAGAGCATGCAACGTAAAACATATCGCGGAGACTCTCGCGGGCTTCCACGCGATAGCACAGTCTGAATCACGGGATCCCAGACCCACACGTGATTCCTAGCCAGAAAGGCCTCGGGTCAGGATATCTGTCTCCCCCGGAGCGTACTCGGGGATCAGCCGAGAAGCCAATGTGTATCGATACCACAACATATACTGAGACTGTACTCTGTGTAAACCAAATCATAAATCCTTTCCATGCACATGCATAAAACGTAATATGTACGTATATGTATATATTCGTATACGTATATTCGTATAAGCATAATCGTAAAACACATGCTCGTAAAATCATAATCAATCCGCATGCTCAAGTTCGTAAATCATTTATAAAAGACTCGCAATCAATCCGTGAAAAGAAATGTCCACTCACAGACTGGCGTAACGCGTATCGCGTTAACCCGTGATCCGGCGGAAAGTCCCTCGCCAAACGAACGATCACGAAACCCCTGAATATTCACAAAGTTCATTATTCAAAGTCATAATCCGACATTACAAATCAAACCACGAGAAACCACCGTTCTCGGAAACAGATAATTCAAAGTCGACGAATCGTCGAAAATCCATATATACCACTTCAATACCTCGCTTTACGTTCGGACGCTCAACTCGAAAAACGAACCTCCCCACTGCGATCGGAGCGCGATTTCGAGTCAAACGACATGCAACTTGCCGAAAGTCAAAAAAAGTCAACCCGTTGACCGTTGACCGCCGTTGACCGCCGTCCACGGCGGCGCCACTGTTGACCGGAGAAATTCACGGCGGAGCAACCCCTATTCCATGCAAAACCATCCACTGACCAACTTTGTCAACTACACCGAAGTCCAATTCTCACTCTAACATGGTCAATTTCATGAAAAACCGAATGAACACACAAATTTCAATCCCAAAATTCTCCTTCCACAAATCGAATTGGAACACGAAACTTACAGGGAAGCATCATGGTGATGAGGGCTACAAAGCCCACCCCAAAGTTCAGCTCGAATCGGCCCGAATCCAAGAACCCGAATCACAAAGTTTTCTCTCCATTTTTGGCCGGATTTTCTTCCATTTCCGGCGAGTCTCGCCTTGAACGGTGGCCGGGGAAAGGACGAGGAAGCTGAGGCGCTTCGAACGGGACCAACCCCGTCCCACGGGATGGCCGGAATCGATCGCCGCCGTGGAGTCACCGTCATGCACGTCGGCCACCTTCTCTCACCACCGAGTTGACCGAGTCAACTCGGTCAACAACCGAATAGGAAATGTTTGACTTGACCCAAAATGGCAACCTGCTATTTATAGCCTTTCCCGATTAGGAAACTTCATGTTTATCCATTTCGACAAACTTCAAACACGCGTAACTCTCTCGTCGTAACTCCGATTCCGAAAATTCTCGCGGCCACAAACTCGTCTCGACATACTCTTCAATAATTACCCGAAGTCAAACACATCGGCCAATCGGATAAAAAGTCAACTGTTCACACCACACATATTTAAATCGACTAAACAAACAACCAACAGAAATAATCACAACTAAATCTCCATAACTCAAAATCATGTTCCGGAAGTTCACACAAACTCAAAATTAAATTCTGAACAACTTCCGTGAAGAAGCCGAAACCAAATTCTCGTCCGGTAATTTAGTCGTTAAGTAGCTCACCATTTAAATCTGAACTTCAAATATTCATAACTAATTCCTCGGTCGTCCAAATAACGATCCGGAACCGCTCACGAACTCGAAATCACATGAACAACGACTCTCGAGAAGAGACCCAGCTCCAATTCTCGGCCAATAATTTAGTCGTTAAGAAGCTTCAGCGATTCAAATAACTGCCGAACAGCTGCGACTACGCAGTAACTCACGTATATAGCTGATCAAACTGCTAATTCTGGTCCGGGTCGTCACACTGGCCAAGCTGCTTCTTCACTTGGGTGATGTCGCGGCCATGTGAGTCAAGTGTCTCCTTTGTCTTCGATTGTCCGTCGAGGAGAACTTGAGTGGAGGCCGAAAGTTGCGACAACATCTTGTCGTAATCCGGGTTGGTGAAGGATTGCGAAGACGAACCCTGCTGCATCGGTGGCCTTGGTTGAAATGGAGGGCGTTGGTAGTTTTGTTGAGGTGCTGGAGGGTTCAAAGTTCCCTCGTTGCTGCTCCATCTAAAACCCGGATGATCACGGTTGACATAGTTGTTATAATTGTTATTGTTATACCGTTGTCCTCCCTGATATCCGCCGATGGCGTTAGCGTGCTCCGGCTCGTTTGCTTGTTCCGGCACTTGAGGGCACTGGTCGTTGTGGTCACCTTGTGTTTGACATATGCCACAAACAGGCCGTTGAGTTGCCTTCGCTCTTGTCGTCTCGAGTTCTAAAACCTTCTCTAGCATATGAGCTAGTTTGTCGTACTTTTCGTCCGCGTCGGTTGTAGAACTCGCTTCACCGACTGCTCGTCTGTTGGACATTCCATATTATGCATCATTATTCGCCCGATTCTCTAGAAGAGCTCTAGCTTCGGTTTCGGTTAAGTCCATGAATGCACCGGTGGCTGCTGCATCCAACAATTCCCTATCAATCGGCTTGAGACCATCGTAAAAGTAATTCATGAGATTGGTCTCGGAAAATCCATGCGATGGGCAAGTGGCACACAAAACCTTGAATCGGTCGTAATATTGGCCGAAGGTCTCGTCTTGTTTCTGTGTGATGCCAGTGATTTGCTTTCTCAAGACGGTGATTTTTGAGGCCGGGAAGTACTTCGCTAGGAACATGTCCGCAAGTTGCTTCCATGAAGTGATATGGTTCGGCGGTAGTTCCATAAGCCAAGACTCGGCCCTGTCGACTAGGGTGAATGGAAATGCCTTCAGCTTGAAGAGCTCCGTATCAGCATCGGATGGCTTCATGCTGTTACAAACAAATTGGAATTGTTTAAGATGCTTGTTCGGATCTTCATTGGAAAGTCCATGAAAAATGGGTAGTCGGTGGAGGAAGCCACTCTTTAGCTCGATATCCTTCATGTTTTCCTCCGGTTGTGGAAAAGCAATGCTCGAAGGCCCGCTGCTCCATTCTGTTGAGCAGGTGCGCTGGCGAAGAGATTGTCCTGCATTGGCCATGTTGATTTGTTGTGCTTCTGCTTCTGAATTGTGGTCGGTTGATGAATGTGAAGACTCAGAAACTTCCTCGATGATGGGATGATCCAGGATGTCAGTTTGAGCTCTAAGTCTCGCTATTCTCTCTGCGATCTCCTCAAACTTTGTTCTAGATGGTCCAGGATTCTGATCGGACATTCATTTAGCCTGAGCATCCACCAAAGACCAAGTGTTAGTATCAACAAAGAATTTGGGATGAATATAAGAATACTAACCAAAATTTGTAAGGCATAATTAGAAAACAAAGCGATAACAAATAAAATAGTAAAACAATCAAAGCAGACTATAAATACTCACAAATACATAAAAACTACTAAAACACACAAAATGTATAATAGTTAAGACACTAGATGTAATTTACTAAATAATGCAAATGATTTAATCAATTTTAGGGCTATGCACATGAACGTAATAAACTAAAAACACACATTTTCTGCAAATTAACACTATATAATGCTAAACCTAAGAATTTAGTTAGAACACATATAAACAAAGTTCAAATACAAGCAAACAATAATTCACATTGAATTTATGCATCACACATTTTTTTTTCAATAAAATGCATTAAACAACAATCCTACGTGAAAGATGGAGTGCATGCATAAGAGAAAACGTTAGAACCTGCAGAAAACACACGAGTTACGTGCTAAAAAAATGAATGCAAAGAATGACCTCTTCTTCGATCTTATGTCCCTAACTTCACTTAGGTTAGGGTACTCGGTAGTGAAATCCGAATATCATAAAGCCTAAAAAGAGGTTATGCAAGCTAAGTAACGGTTGTTAGTCCTTTACAGTTTTTAATGCACATATAAACACAAAAATTTGACTAAGTTTTATTTATATCCTTTGGCCCCGATGGTACGTGGTGCAGAGGCTCTCGACTGTGCAATGGGTCTCGTTCATCCGAAGATGAAGTCTGATTCCAGGAGGTCTAAGCATGCATAATCCGATATACCATCTATTTAAAGGATTATGTCGTATTTATCAAGTTCGTATTTATCCGTATTCGTATGCACTTATGATTTACAGAGAGTACGCGAAATGATCATTCGGTAAATTTCTTGGACGTGCGGCCCGCGCGAAAATATATACCGATTACAATTCAGCTTAGTTACGTTTAGAAATGGTTAGTAGGAATAGAGATAACGCGAGAGGTAAGGACTAATATATAGAACAACCCGAGGCTTACTCGTAAGAGTATATACTCCAATGTTGTTCCTAGAGACACCCCGAGGCTAACCAGTTACGGTATATACTCCAATGGTGTTCTATTGCTTAGATCCGAAACCCGGCACCAATCATAAACCCATTCACCATATCCAACAATCAGCCAAATTTGTGAGATAGTATATAATCTCAAGTTCTTAGTAAACTCCGCCCACAACCTCGTGCCCATAACTTCACTTAGGTTATGGCGTGTGGTGATAAAATCCACACATCACGAGGGGTTAAGGAGATAAACCAGAAAAAGAGGCACCACCTATTCCAAAGAACGAAACCTTATAACCAATACTCGTGCACAATGTAAATCAATTTAAGTACGTCTACGTTTTGATTGCGCCTATGATTTAAAAGGAATACACGACTTAGTTATTGAATAAATCTCTTGTCCGTGCGGCCCGCGCGAAAATGTATACCAACTATCGTTAATCCTCGTAATTGTTGGAAATGACCAGTTGGGATAGATGTAACGCGAGAGGTGAGAACTAATTTCTGGGAACAACCTGAGGCTAACTCGTGAGAGTATATACTCCATTGTTCTTCTTAGAAACACCCCGAGGCTTACTCGTAAGAGTATGTACTCCATTGGTGTTCTGTTTTCTTAGTTCAAAACCCGTCACCATTCATAACCCTTCTAGACATCATAACCAACTCTTACTCGAAATCACAAGATAGTATACAATCTCAAGTGTTTGTAAACTCCGCCCACAACCTCGTGCCCATAACTTCACTTAGGTTATGGCGTGTGGTGATGAAATCCACACATCACGAAGGGTTAAGGAGATAGACAAACAAAAGAGGCACCACCTATTCCATAGAGATTTATTTCATAACTAAGTACTAGTACTCAAATTAAATCAAAGACTATCCTTTAACATGAGAATAAATTATGCAAGTGTAAAAACTAAGTATAAATAAATTCATCTAAGTAAAAGTATGCATTGTAAACATGTATGTAAATTTCTTTAAGTATAAACAAGAATGAACAAGTATGTACTTCGAAAATTTAGACATGCTTTTAATCACAAATGTACAACGAAATCATACAAAAACATTCTAACTCCCCGGCAACGGCGCCAAAAATTGATACGCGCAAAACACGCGCATTGCAATTTAAACCCTTCTTTTGTCATTTGTAATATTGGCGAGTAGGGATCGTTCTTTATCCGGGGAATTAAGGGCGCATGCATGGTTTCGTTAATAAGCGGAAATGTAAATGTTTGGGGGGATTGGAAGTTGGTTGTTTAATCTACGAAATTAAAGTACAAAAACATGCAAACACAACTAAAACTCTTAGGCATCTAACATGTTTTACTCATAGACAAGTTTCAACAATCAAGAAACTTAAAGTCTAATTATGCTTGCTAAAAATAAGAAGTTACACTACTAATTACATGTGATCATCTCATCTTATTAGCCTACCCTTTTCATGCATCAAACCTTTTTGTAAGTTACGAAATTCATAACTTCTAACTAAATACACATGCTTAATAATTGAGTAGGAATGCAACTTAGCGTATAAACATCCTAAACAACATACGATCATCGAAACATGCGAAAGAGAGGGACTTAGCGTATTTTCTAACACATGCATTCGAAGCTTTAAGATTGTATCAAACATGCATAAAAGGCTAGAAATCATAAACACATGCATATTACAAATCGGTTTAAGAGCATAAAACACAAATCTAAACTTGTTCTTCATTTGATACATAAATGTATTCCAATACATCAAGAGGTTCAAATACAAAACAAAAGAAATGAAAGTGAAGATCATGGTTACACTTTTTGTCTTGAATGCTAGATGATCTACGGTGGAGATGGCTTTCCTTCACAAGGGACTTAGCGTATTGTGAAGGATGGAGGATGCTTTGCTTCGGCTTGGATGGAGGAGAACCCTAGAACCTTGCTTCGGCTTCGAATGGAGGAGATGTGCTTCGGCTTGTAAGAGAACCTTCAAGTGTTTATGGTGGAAGAGTATTTGTGTAGAGCTTTGGCTAGTAATTTGAGTGATGATCTGTTTTATGGCTGCCTCCTCTCTTATATAGGCAAGGGATGTTGCCTTCTCTCTTCCACCTTGCCTCCTTCCATTAAATGCAAGCAATGATCAATATGGCAAGTCACACCCTTAGTCACCATGCAAGTCACCATTGATGAACCCTAAGCAAGAGTCACCATGCAAGTCACCATGGCAAGTCATCTTTTCATTTAATGCAAGCAAGAGTCACCAAGGTGAGTCACAAAGCTTGATATTGTTGACTTTGCCTCTTCAAAGGTTGCAAAACAAGATTTTTCCTCTTCACCAAAAGCCATCCAAGCCGAATTAATATGGTTTGGGCTTGATAATGGGCCGAAACAAGAGTTGAGAATTCGGCCCACAATTTGCTTTTTGGGCCGGCCCATTTTCGGAGGTCCAAAATCGCAAAAATCGCAAAATCGCCGAAATTCCTCCGAATTGCGTCGTTATTAATGTCCAACGTAAAGATCTTCAAAATAACAATTTAAACAAGGAAAACATAAAAACTAAGATAATAACATAGCTAAACGTAAAGGGAAATGCGTTAAGAAACGAGCATAAAATGCGTATATCAGTAATTTAGTCGCTAAGTAGCTCGCCATATTAATCCGTTTCCGTCAAAACTTCAAATATCCATAACTAATTCCTCGGTCGTCCAAATAACGATCCGGAACCGCCCACAAACTCATAATCACACGTACAACGACTCTCGAGGAGAGACCCAGCTCCAATTCTCGGCCAATATTTTAGTCGTTAACAAGCTTGGCGATTCAATCAACTCTCGGCAATCTGCGACTATGCGATTTCACTGCTGATTCTGGTCCGGGTCGTCACAAATCCACCCCCCTTAAAAAAATTTCGACCTTGATACACGCATTTGCAACCATTAAATTAACACTTAACAATCAACAAAAACGCATAAACAATTAAAACCCTTTTGTGTAGATGTAGCATTGGTAAATGGGTATCGTTCTTAACCGGGGATTGAGGGTGCATGCATGACTATGCTATGGTTAAAGGGGGGTTTATAAGTTGGTTATTTATAGTCTACGAAATTAAAGACAAAAACATGGCATAGCAAACACATCGTGGCTTCTAAGTTCTAACATGCTTAAACTCATAGACAAGCAAAACAAACAAGAACATAGAATCCTAAACATGCTTACTAAAACCGAAAACCGAAAATAAAGTCTAATTACATATATACATGATCAACTCGTCACACTTACCTCATCTCTTTATAACCTAATCATATTATATGCAACCTAAGTTTTATCTAGGCCTTTACTATGTGGTTCGCATGCATCTTTCGTAATTAAGTGACTAAACCAAGATTGCTCGCATTTAGACACATCATAACTTAAACCAAGATTGCTCGCATTCAAGTTAAGCATTAAGTGAAGAAGACACATTATCTAACCTAAACCAAGATTGCTCGCATTTAGATTAGCACACAGAAAAGACTTAGACTCGAAATAGATGACATAAAATAAAATTAGAATTATATTACAAAAACGTCTTTACAATCTACAAAACTGAAATTCATACAAGGAGAAGGTAGAGGGATCGAAATACACCCTTTGTGTCGTGATTGCAGTCGGCAAAGCATGCACAAGATCCTTCTTTGGATGGCGAGGTGGAGGCCGAGTGAAGATGGTGTGGAGGATGGCGTTCCTTGAAGAAATTTCGAGATTTGTGGAGAGGAAGTGTCTAAGGCAGAGACTTGGCTTGTATGATGAGTGATGAATGAGTTTGAGACCGAGCCCTCTTATTTATAGGTGAAGAAGTCCAACTTTCCTCTCCAAACTAGGGATTCCTAGTCCACCCGGGTAGAATTGACAGCCTGTCTTCAAACGTCTTTTCCGGGAGTTCTACAGCTCAGAAAATTATGATTTTGGATTCGTTGGAAAGCTTATTCAGAGAGCTATAAAATTCATATAATGAACGCCATATTTGGAGTTGATTTGCGACTTCGGTGGCCTCTTTAAGTTACAGGTCTGTACTGAGATTTTCTTTCCTTATTCCACTCTAGATATTCTTTCTTGATCTCCAAGGAATATATCCCTTGCCGAATTTCCTCTTGATATTCAAGATATTTGACCTTCAAATAGGGCAAGAATGATCTCCAATATTTCGGCCATATCTTCCTTTCCAAAAATGCTTGCCGAATTTCTTTCCTGGTTCACTTAGGAGAAATGCATTCGTTCTTCATTTGGGAAACCATTTGTGCACACCATTTTAGTAACTTTTCCGAATACCATTTCTCAATCATTTTGCGCGTCTCGGACATTCCGGCACGTCATTCCTAGTTGATTTAGGAAACTTCATTTTTCAGCTCCGCGAAACTTTCCGAGTTGTCGAACCATTTGTATTCCTAACCCGAGTAGGAATCCTAGTCAAAGTAGGAAACACCATTTTCCTAAACGAATTAGGAAACCTCCATTTTCTGCGTTTTAAGCTCCATTTCTCCTCCTTTATTGTACTCCTTTATTTAAAACCTAAAAACAACAAAGTAAGTAATAAATGATAGTACTAAGGTCAAAACAAAGCTAAATGTAAAGAGAAAGACGTTAAGAATCAAGCATAAAATGCGTAGATCAAATTCCCCCACACTTAGACTTTGCTAGTCCCTAGCAAATACTAAATAAAAGAAAGACTAAAAATATAGAACCAACGTTGGAGCTAGCCTCCACATTGAACAATTTTCATGGACTCAAAAATAAAAACAACTTCTAAGCCCTTAGCAAAATTTGTCTCAAAAATTTTCTTAAGTATATGGCGATGGAGTCACAAGATTCCATAGTGAAAAGTTTAACAATTTTCGAGAGATAAGAGAAATATGATCATGTCATGAACAAGTAGGACTTGGAGAAAACAATGGTGAAGTTAAAGCTGTGCATGTTTCGAAAAAGTTTAAATCAATCTCACATGGATGCTCTCATCATATTTTCACTCAAGAAAAGAGGTTCACTCAAAATGTATATGCATTGCATCGAAATACCTCATAATTACTTGCACAAATGAACCAAACCATATGCTTACTCATGTAACTTACTCAACCAATTGAAGGCTACTCATCTTAAGGATCATAAAGGACTTTAGAAAGGTTGTAATGGGGCTAAGGCTAAGGCATTCAAAATTTAGATAAGTGGTGGTTAAAACACGTTCCAAAGACTTAGTTTAGCACTTAGAATCTTCAAATTTCGTGGCTCATTCTTTCCATGATTTTTCCTTGTGTCAAACTTCACGATCGGGGGCCAATTTTCATCTTTTTGGGCCCTAACTTCATTCTAAACTTCACTTGTCCAAACTTTTACACTTAGAACTTTTGCCGGAGAGCTTTTACACACATTTTTTTTCTTTTCTTTCTTTTCTTTTGCTCTCGAAATTTTTTTTCTTTTTTCTTTTGTATTTTCGGCAATCATCTTTTGGACAAGTCTTCCCTTCTTTTGCATTCTTTCATCACTTTTTTCGCCACTTCTTTATGCTAGCTTCGAAATCTCTTCACCAAGTCTTTGAACAAGGGTTGGAAACTCTACACTAGGCTAAGTGTTTAGATATGTATGTGGTAAATGAAAGAAAAGGCTTAACGTAGGCACAAAGGGGTAATCTAAGGGTGTCGCAACTCGTGCGCACAATGGGACACAAGGCCATTTGGTTTAAGTGGTGGTAACCTAATTTGCCTTTAATCATATCCAAAATCAGAGCATATATCAACTTAAAAGCGTTGTAAATCTACATGAATAAGTTCTAGTAATCTCTAGTTCATTAAAATCTATGGCAAGTAATTAGATGAAGCATGTTTTGTTTTTGAAAACCATATGCACGAAATTCTCTCTCAAATGAAGTAATGTAGGCTCAAAAACTCACTTTTGGGTTTGTATGATTTAAAAATTATTCTAACATGCGAAATTTGTACCATGTTTAATCAAACCATATCCACTACATGTTATGACAATCAAAATATCTCACTTATCACACGAAAACAGTTTAGTGCTTATTCATCGCCATATGTATTCTTTTCGGTCCATTTTCATCATAGACTAACTAAGGGCATCCTAAAAACGAAAAAGACTCTTTAAAAACAATTTTTTTTTTTAGGGCATCATCCGCCGGAAAGTTCCATTGTCCGCCCGGTTGTTCAATTTTATGACTCAAATAAAGTTGTAAACCCCTCCCCCACACTTAAACTCTACATTGTCCTCAATGTATTTAAGGGAATCATAGAATTCCGTATGAAGAGAGAGACCCACGAAAATTGTAGCTAAACAAAGTAAATAAACAACGAAATTAAAAGATAAGGGAGGAGAGAACAAATCCTTGGCGATTTCCTCCATTGGGTTGCCTCCCAACAAGCGCTTGTTTTTTAACGTCTTACATCCTAGACGTAAAGTTCTTCATGTTGTGTTTGATGTGGCCGGTTCGAATAGGGCTTCTTCCTCCACTACTTCCTCTTTGAGGGCCGAATGATAAGGCTTTAAACGGTGACCATTGACTTTGAATTCGTTCCCGGTTGTTGGACTTTTGATTTTTATAGCTCCATGGGGAAAGATTTCGGTGACAATGAAGGGTCCAACCCACCTCGAGCGTAGCTTTCCTGGAAAAACTCTAAGGCGAGAGTTAAAGAGCAATACCTCTTGGCCGATTAGGAACTCCTTTCTCCGGATCCTCTTGTCGTGAAAAGTCTTCGTTTTTTCCTTGTAGATCCAAGCATTGTCGAATGCATCATTCCTGATTTCCTCGAGCTCACAAAGTTGGAGTTTTCGATGCAATCCAGCCTCGTCACGATCCATATTGAATTTCTTGACCGCCCACCATGCCTTGTGTTCTAACTCCACCGGAAGATGACATGCCTTCCCATAAACAAGTCGATAAGGGGACATGCCAATGGGAGTCTTGTATGCCGTCCTATAGGCCCATAATGCATCATCCAAACATTGGCTCCAATCCTTGCGATTTGGCTTGACAGTTCTTTCCAAGATCTTCTTGATTTCGCGATTGGAGACTTCCGCTAATCCGTTGGTTTGTGGATGATACGGTGTAGAGACTTTGTGGGTGATGCCGTACTTCTTCATCAATGCGTCTACTGTCTTGTTGCAAAAGTGACTTCCACCATCGCTTATTAGAATGCGAGGCATTCCATGTCTTGTGAAAATCTGTGCTTTAAGGAAATCTGCAACAACCCGCGAATCATTAGTATGGGTGGCTTTTGCTTCCACCCATTTCGACACATAATCAACAGCGAGTAAGATGTAAGTATAACCATTAGACATGGGAAATGGTCCCATAAAATCAATGCCCCAAACATCAAAAATTTCGACATTAAGGATGTAGTTCTGTGGCATTTCATCTCGAGGACCTATATTACCGGATCTTTGGCACCTATCACACTTAGCACAAAATTCATGAGAGTCACGAAAAATATTAGGCCAAAAGAATCCACAATCTAATACTTTCAAGGCTGTTTTTCTAGAACCAAAATGACCTCCACATGCATCGTTATGACAAAACTTAAGAATAGACTCAAATTCGCAATCGGGGACACACATTCTAATTACTAAGTCAGAACATTGTTTCCATAAGTAAGGCTCATCCCAAATGAAATGTTTAGCAATTGATCTAAGTTTATGGCGTTGGACACTATGCATGTGAGGTGGAAACTTATCGGTAACTAAATAATTCATAATATCCGCATACCAAGGAGTTTCCGAGGTACTTACCTGAAGTCCGAAGAGTTGTTCATCCGGAAATGTTTCCTCAATGGCCACCGTCTCCTTGTCATGTACAATCCGAGATAAGTGGTCTGCCACCACGTTTTCTACGCCCTTCTTATCTTTCACTTCTATGTCGAATTCTTGGAGTAGAAGTATCCAACGAATTAGTCGTGGCTTGGCATCCTTTTTCGCCATCAAGTACTTCAATGCAGCGTGGTCCGTATAGACAATCACCTTGCTTTGCAACAAGTATGATCGAAACTTGTCAAGTGCAAACACCACAGCGAGCATCTCCTTCTCGGTTGTTGTATAGTTGCTTTGAGCATCGTCCAATGTTCGAGAAGCATAGTAAATAGCATAGGGCTTCTTGTCCTTCCTTTGTCCTAAAACAGCTCCAACGGCGTAGTCGGACGCATCGCACATTAATTCAAATGGTAGGGACCAATCCGGTGCACAAAGGATAGGAGCACTTGTGAGAAGCTCCTTCAACTTGTCAAATGCAGCTCGGCATTCATCATCAAACACAAAGGGAGTGTCCTTTTGTAAAAGCTTGCACAAGGGACGAGAAATTTGGGAAAAGTCCTTGATAAATCTCCTGTAGAAACCTGCATGGCCAAGAAAAGAACGTATCTCTCTAACCGAAGTCGGAGAGGGTAAGTACCGCACAAGATCTACTTTTGCTTTATCAACTTCTATTCCTCTTTTCGAAACTATATGACCTAAAACTATCCCTTGAGTAACCATAAAATGGCATTTCTCCCAATTAAGCACTAGGTTTGTAAAATCAGTTCTAAGTTAGATAAACATGCATCAAAATTTTTCCCAAAGACACTGAAATCATCCATGAAAACTTCTATTATCTTCTCTATGTAATCGGAAAAAATTGAAAGCATGCAACGTTGAAAGGTACCTGGTGCGTTGCAAAGTCCAAACGGCATCCGTCGATATGCAAACGTTCCAAAGGGGCACGTGAACGTTGTTTTCTCTTGATCTTCCTCGGCGATGCTGATTTGGTTGTAACCGGAATATCCATCTAGGAAGCAATAATATTCATGTCCCGCCAACCTCTCGAGCATTTGATCAATGAATGGCAAGGGGAAGTGCCACACAGTTCACTGAACTCTGAATACCCATCCAAATCCACAATCTCTGGAAAATCGCACGTCGATTGATCCTCAATAGGATCCACAACCGAAACGACACGGAAAGCACGTCATGAGGCATCCTAATGAATACAATATCATTCACAACAAGTGGAACGTAATCATGGAACTTCAAATATTTGAAAGCATACAACACCCGGAATTTGATGATTATCCGCCGGCCGGTCGGGTCACCATTCCAGACATGCTGTACATTCTCAAATATCCTTAGTAGACACGACTACAGAAGTCTACAGAACCTATAACCTAATGCTCTGATACCAAGCTGAAAGGACCCAACCCCGATTTAGCTTCCTAAATCGGAATCAAACCCCTTCGAAAACACGAACCAACAAAAACTTTTCGAAATTTGGGCAGAGTCTCGTTACTAACGTGGAATTACCTTAACCTGCACGCGGAAAATACACTTCATCCTATGCCACAAAAAGCAAACCGTGGGCACCAATCCCATCCGGATTTCTCAATATATCAACAGTAAAGTAAAGTAGTAAATATATATGTACTTTACGGAAAATCCGGAGTAAAATCGTATAACATATACAATAGGAAGCTCAGAGCGACTTCTAATACATAATCATATACGCATACCACAGTAGGTAGAACAATAAACCTACTGGATGAAACAAAGTAGCTCGAGCACTATGCCTCCGACCACGACGTGCGACACCAGAGCCTGAACTGCAAACTGGGCACGGAAACCGAAAAACCCAGGGGAAAGACATGAAACACGTTAGAGTGAGTGGACGAAAATAAATGTCTTTCACCAGTTAATATATATGTTATAAAAACATATGCGAGTCCAGGTAAATAGAAATAATAAAGTACACGAGGTAAAACCATAATCCTCCAGCGTACTGAGCATGCAAGTATAAATCCCACGGGGTCACTCATGGACACACACCGTGCTAGTACAGTCCGAATCACGAGGTTCTTGGTCCCCGTGATTCTAAGCCAGAAATGGCCTCGGTTCCGGGGAAACGCCCCTCACCGGTCAGGTCGGGATGACGACGTCCCTCCTGGATGGCCTACCATCGGGGATCAGCCGAGAGGCAATGTGTATCGATACAACAACGTAACCAAGACTGTACTCTGTGAAAACCAAATCATAAACAGTTCAATGCAAATACATGAAACAATATAAAATGTATGCATGTTCATAAACGTATATCCGTATAAACATATTCGTATAATCGTAAACACATGCTTATATAATCATAAACTCGTATGAAATCTCATGCTCGTAAAACCATAATCATGCTGCAAGCTCAAGATCATAAATCACATAAAAGACTCGCAAGATTTCTGTGAAAAGAAATTCTCCACTCACAGACTGGCGTAACGCGTATCGCGTTAACCCGTGATCTGGCGGAAAGTCCCTCGCCAAACGAACGATCACGAAACCCCTGAATATTCACAAAGTTCATTATTCAAAGTCATAATCCGACAATGCAAGTCAAACCACGAGAAACCACCGTTCTCGGAAACAGATAATTCAAAGTCGACGAATCGTCGAAAATCCGTATACACCACTTCAATACCTCGCTTTACGTTCAGACGCTCAACTCAAAAAACGAACCTCCCCACTGCAATCGGGGCGCGATTTCGAGTCAAATGACATGCAATTTGTCGAAAACTAGAAAAAGTCAAACTGGACCGCCGTTGACCGCCGCGTTGACCACCGCCCACGGCGGCGCCACCTCTGACCGGAAAATTTCACGGCGGAGGTGCACCAATTCCACTCCAAATCGTCCACTGAGCAACTTCCATAACTGCATCGAAAGCCAATTCAATCTCTAACTAGCTCAATTTCATGAAAACCCGAATTGTTCCACAAATTCAAATCAAGAATTCTCCTTACACACATCAAATTGAAACTCCAAACCAACTTAGTTAGATTCGTGGAGGGAAGAGCTACAAAGCCCAAACCATTTCATAGCTCAATTCATCCAAAATCAATAAACCCGAATTCATCCAAAACCTCACCGTTTCTAACCGGAAAACTCATCACCTACGGTGTCCCACGCCATGAGAGGAGGTCGGAGCCGAGACCCAGAGGCCGAGGCGCACCGGAAGGATTCGGAACCAAGCCGGGAGGTGGCCGGAATCAACCACCACCGTGGAGTCGCTGCCTTGCCGTCGAACACCTCCTCCCACTCGGTCAAACCGAGTCAACTCACCAAGTCAAGGTAATTAATTCGGCTTTGACTTTCCCAAAGGAGCAAGTCCACTATTTATACTTTCCCAAAAAGGAAACTTCATGTTTATCCATTTCGACGAACTTTAAATACGCGTAACTTTCTCGTCGTATATCCGATTCCGATAATTCTCGCGGCCACAAACTCGTCTCAACATGATCTTCAATTATCATCCAAAGTCAAACACATCGGCCAAATGGATAAAAAGTCAACCCTTCAACCAAATACATATTTAATCGACTAAATAACTAACAATCGGAAATAATCATAACTTAATCTTCGTAACTCAGAAAAATGCTCCGGAAGTTCCCACAAACTCGAAATTAAATTCTGAACAACTTCCATGAAGAAGCCGAAACCAAATTCTTGTCCGGTAATTTAGTCGCTAAGTAGCTCGCCATATTAATCTGTTTCCGTCGAAACTTCAAATATCTATAACTAATTCCTCGGTCGTCCAAATAACGATCCGGAACCGCCCACAAACTCGTAATCACACGTACAACGACTCTCGAGAAGAGATCCAGCTCCAATTCTCGGCCAATATTTTAGTCGTTAACAAGCTTGGCGATTCAATCAACTCTCGGCAATCTGCGACTATGCGATTTCACTGCTGATTCTGGTTCGGGTCGTCACAGCTTATGGCGTTGAAAACTATGCATGTGAGGTGGAAATTTATCGGTAACTAAATAATTCACAATATCCGCATACCAAGGAGTTTCAGAGTTGTTCATCCGGAAATGTTTCCTCAATTGCTACCGTCTCTTTGTCATGTACTATTCGAGATAAGTGGTCTGCCACCACGTTTTCTACTCCCTTCTTATCCTTCACTTCTATGTCGAATTCTTGGAGTAGAAGTATCCAACGAATGAGTCGTGGTTTGGCATCCTTTTTCGCCATCAAGTACTTCAATGCAGCGTGGTCCGTATAGAAAATCACCTTGCTTTGCAACAAGTATGATCGAAACTTGTCAAGTGCAAACACCACGGCGAGCATTTCCTTCTCGGTTGTTGTATAGTTGCTTTGAGCATCGTCCAATGTTCGAGAAGCATAGTAAATGGCGTAGGGCTTCTTGTCCTTCTGTTGCCCTAAAACAGCTCCGACGGCGTAGTCGAATGCGTCGCACATCAATTCAAACGGTAGTGACCAATCCGGTGCACAAAGGATAGGAGCACTTGTGAGAAGCTCCTTCAACTTGTCAAATGCAGCTCGGCATTCATCATCGAACACAAAGGGAGTTTCTTTTTTTAGAAGCTTGCACAAGGGACGAGATATTTTATGAAAAGTCCTTGATAAATCTCCTGTAAAAACCTGCATGGCCAAGAAAAGAACGTATCTCTCTAACCGAAGTCGGAGAGGGTAAGTACCGCACAAGATCTACTTTTGCTTTATCAACTTCTATTCCCCTTTTCGAAACTATGTGACCTAAAACTATCCCTTGAGTAACCATAAAATGGCATTTCTCCCAATTAAGCACTAGGTTCGTTTCAACGCATCTTTGTAAAATCAGTTCTAAGTTATTTAAACAGGCATCGAAATTTTTCCCAAAGACACTGAAATCATCCATGAAAACTTCTATTATCTTCTCTATGTAATCGGAAAAAATTGAAAGCATGCAACGTTGAAAGGTACCTGGTGCATTGCAAAGTCCAAATGGCATCCGTCGATATGCAAACGTTCCAAAGGGGCATGTGAACGTTGTCTTCTCTTGATCTTCTTCGGCGATGCTGATTTGGTTGTAACCGAAATATCCATCTAGGAAGCAATAATATTCATGTCCCGCCAACCTCTCGAGCATTTGATCAATGAATGGCAAGGGGAAGTGGTCCTTGCGAGTGGTGGCATTGAGCTTCCGATAGTCAATACAAACTCTATGGCCGGTTACGGTTCTTTGTGGCACCAATTCGTTTTCCGCATTCTTCACCACGGTGATTCCGGACTTCTTAGGAACAACTTGTACGGGTGAGACCCATCGGCTGTCCGGAATTGGATATATGACGCCACAATCCAAGAGCTTGATAACTTTCTTCTTCACAACTTCCATCATTGGTGGATTGAGTCTTCTTTGAGCTTCTCTCGAAGGTTTAGCCCCATCTTCGAGTAGAATTCGATGCACGCAAGTGGCCGGATTGATGCCTTTGATATCGGCAAGGGTCCATCCAATTGCTGTTTTATGACGTTTGAGCATGTTGATGAGCTTGCCCTCTTGTTCTTCCTCCAATGATGATGAAATGATAACCGGCAAAGTGTCATTCTCTCCCAAGTAAGCATACTTCAAATGAGCCGGTAACACTTTGAGTTCTAACTCCGGTGTCTTAATCACGGATGGAACAAGCTTGTTTTCTCCATAGGCCAACGGAATTGGAGGTGGCCTATTTGCAATCCGTGGAGCCTCATTGAGTGCCATAGCCATCTCGAGAACTCTAGGCTCCAAAATCTCGATAAGTGCATCAAAAAGGGCTTCATCCCCGAGTCGAGTCAGCCCCGCTCCTTCTTGTATGGCAATGTCGAGCACATCATCTCCAATGGTGTCTAAGTGTTGTTGAGCTGCCTCTTCTACCATATCCATCGAAAAGATGGCATTGACACCTGCCGTGGGAACCTTCATGGCATCTAATATGTTGAATTCAATCTTTTCTCCGTCAATCTCCATGGAAAACGTTCCCTCAAAAACATCAATCTTCGTTCTTGCAGTCCTCATAAAAGGTCGTCCAAGAAGCAATGGCGTGGTGTTCAAAGGACTCTCCTCCATGTCAACAATGTAAAATTCCGCTGGAAAAATCAGGTTGTTGACTTGCACAAGAACATCTTCAACGTATCCCCTAGGATACTTATGTGAACGGTCGGCTAGTTGAATGATGACGTTGTCTTGTTTGAGCTCGCCTAAATCCATGGATGCATATAAGTAATAGGGCATTACGTTAATGGATGCACCAAGATCTAGCATAACATCTTCGAATTTGTTGTCACTAATCACGCAAGGAACAGAAAAGCTCCCCGGATCCTTCAATTTGGGGGGTAACCGATGCTGTAAAACCGCTGAAACAGTTGCATTCACCTTCACAACCTCCTTCGCTCTCGTTTGCCTCCTCTGGGTGCATAACTCTTTGAGAAATTTCGCATAGATAGGCACTTGCTTTATGCACTCGATCAAGGGCAGATTTACTTGCACCTTCCGAAAGATGTCCAAGATGTTTTCGTATTGATCATCTTTCTTAGATTTTGTCAACCTATGGGGGAATGGTGCACGAGCAAACGAAGCATTAGTATTAACCAAACTTGAAGGGATAGAGTTAATACCTTTGTTTGGGGCAGATTGTGATGATGAGGGTTGTGCCTTAGTGGCGTGAGGAGCCACATTCTTCTTGGCTTTTTTAGTAGCCGGATCTTCTTCTAATTCTTCCTCCTCAAAAATTGTGTGAGTAGGTGCCGAGCTTGTCTTTGGCAAAGGAGGTGCCAAAGTTCTTCCACTCCTCGTAATAATTGCACTCACATTCCGATTTGGCGGTTGTGATTGAGGTGGAAGGTGGCCGGAATCTCGAAATTGGCCCATGAAGTCCACGATTTGGCCCATTTTTTTTTTATTTCGGTGATGTCTCGGCCATGTGTTTCCAATGTCTCCTTTTGCTTTGCTTGTCCCTCCAAGAGAACTTGTGTCGAGGCGGACAATTGAGTGAACATCTTGTCATAGTCCGGATTTGTAAATTGTTGGACTGGAGGAGATTGTTGCATAGGTTGCATCGTTGGAATGGGAGCTTGATGCATTGGCTGCCTTGGTTGGAAGGGAGCACGTTGGTAGCCTTGTTGAGGTGCCGGAGGGTTTAAACATCCCTCATTGCTACTCCACTTGAAACCTGGATGATCTCGGTTGCCAAAATTGTTGTTGTTATAGTTGTTGTAACGTTGGCCTCCTTGATATCCGCCAATAGCATTCACTTGCTCCGGATCTCCATTTTGTTCCACCATATTAGGGCATTGATCATTGTAGTGCCCTTGTAGTTGACATACTCCACACGTTGGTCCTTGAGCTGCCTTGGCTCTCTTTGTCTCGAGCTCAAGCACTTGTTCTAGCATAGATGCTAGTTTGTCAAACTTCTCATCCTTCACTTGTGTTGAGCTAGCTTCATTCACTTGTTTTCGTTGAGCCATCCCATATTGAGCATCATTATTGGCTCGGTTTTCCAACAAAGTTCGAGCTTCTGTCTCATCTAAATCCATGAATGCTCCGGTTGCAGCGGCATCAAGAAGCTCTCTATCAATCGGTTTTAAACCATCATAGAAGTAGTTCATGAGGTTTGTCTCGGAAAAACCATGGGAATGGCAGGTGGCGCATAGAACTTTGAAACGATCATAATATTGGCCAAAGGACTCATCCGATGCTTGTGTAATTCCCGTGATCTTCTTCCTCAAAACAGTGATCTTTGAGGCCGGAAAGTACTTAGCCAAGAACAGGTCCGCAAGTTGCTTCCAAGTCGTGATGTGGTTAGGCGGGAGTTCCAAAAGCCAAGTTTGAGCTCTATCAATCAATGTAAAGGGAAATGCCTTGAGCTTGAAGAGTTCTTCATCGGCATCCGAGGGCTTCATACTCATGCAAATGAACTGAAATTGCTTGAGATGCATGTTTGGATCTTCGTTGGACAGCCCATGGAAGATTGGTAAACGGTGTAGGAAGCCACTCTTCAACTCAATGTCCTTCTTGTCCTCTTGAGGATCTGGAAATCGAATGCACGAAGGACCGCTACTCCACTCGGTGGAGCAAGTACGTTGGCGAAGGGATCGCCTCTCGTTGATGGGAGGATTCGGTGGGTTGTTGTGTGCCATGTCTTGCTCTTCTTCTTGTGAGTGCTCGGTGGAGTGATGGGATGAACGTGGAGAGTCAAAAACTTCCTCAATGATAGGTTGGTCGAGAACTTGTTCACTCGGTACTACTTGAGACTTTAGACTTGCCAAATGGTTTGTAAGTGCTTGGAGATCAACTATAAGTCGAGTGGGAATGGGACATTCATAGAATCTGATCATCCACCAAAGATCAAGTGTTAGTATCAAAAGAATACACAAGGAATGCAAGATACTAACCAAAATAGTAACGTACAAGAAAGTACATAAAAACACACAAAAACACACGAAATCATAAAACACATAGAAACAAAGTACACGTTATATATATAGGACATAGATTGTAGGAAATGGATGTAATGCCTAAATAGATAGATATATATATATATATATGCAATGTCTACGAAATGCATGAAAAGAACTATAAACACATGTACACACGTTTTCTGCAAAGTTAGACATATATACAATGCAAGACTTATAAACAAGTTAAGACACACACATATGCACATGGAATTCATGCCAGTATAACATAAATCACGATGGATGCACTTAGATGGATTTTAAATGCACACATAAGAGATCCTACGTGAAGATGGTATGAATGCATACGAGAAAACGTTAGAAACCTGCAGAAAACATACAAAGTTACGTGCTAAATACATGATGCAACGTGACCATACGTTTGGCCTCATGTCCCTAACTTCACTTAGGTTAGGGTACCCGGTGGTGAAACCCGAGCATCACAAAGCCGCCTGCAGGTTATGCAAGCTATATGCAACGTGGTTAATCCTTTATAAGTTAGAATGCACACGAAATTTACAACTAATATGCACAAGTATTTTGTTCATTGATTTTCGCCTTCAATTTAAAGAGAATACGTTCATTTGACCTTTAGGTCTTTCATTGGACGTGCGACCTGCGCGATAAAATGTACATTCTCAATCAATCGGCCTTGGTTCAATCGAAAAACATGGCCAGTTGGGGATAGAGATAACGCGAGAGGTAGGACTAATTTCGACGATGCATCCCGAGGCTTACCGATCATGGAAAGTAGATTTAGTCCTTGTCTTCTTTGGGCAACTTTAATAAGCTTGGCCAGTTGGCAAGAGAGACCACGAGAGGTAGGACCGATTTGAGATCTCGGATCCAAAACCCGTCATAGAAACCGTCACCTTCTAGACACCAAGTTACCAAAGATTTCTTACTCAATGACAAGTATTCATCCACTTACCGGATCATTGGTATATACTCCATTGATGCAAGTCTTTCTTAGATCCAGAACCTGTCACTAGTCATAACCCGTTTCTAGACACCATGTCCGACATTCAGCCAAAATTTCGAGAAAGACATTCCCTCAAGTCCTTGTAGACTCCGCCCTCAACCTCATGTCCATAACTTCACTTAGGTTATGGTGTGCGGTGATGAAATCCACACATCACGAGGGGTTAAGGAGATAAACAAGAAAAAGAGACGCCATCTATTCCAATGAGTGAGACTTAATCGCCCAAACTAGCGTACTCAATGTAAATCGAAGACTTCCTTTAATATGTACCTAGTTACATGGCTGCAAAAACAAAAAGTTAGAATGGAACGTATTATGAACATGTAAAAAATTTCGACACTTTATATATACACACTTATTTACACATATTCACATATTTACAAGCATAAACACACAATTCTTTACAATCCCCGGCAACGGCGCCAAAATTGATACGTGACTTTGCAACCATTAAATTAACACTTAATCAACAAAAACGCATAAACAATTAAAACCCTTTTGTGTAGATGTAGCATTGATAAATAGGGATCGTTCTTAACCGGGGATTGAGGGTGCATGCATATTTACGCTATGTTTTGAAAGGGGGGTTTGTAAAGGTTGTTTATTATCTACGAAAATAAAGACAAAAATATGGCATGGCAAACACATCGTTGGCTTCTAAGTTCTAACATGCTTAAACTCATAGACAAGCAAAACAAACAAGAACATAGAATCCTAAACATGCTTACTAAAACCGAAAATAAAGTTTAATTACATATATACACGTTGATCAACTCATCATACTCACCTCATTCCTTTATAACCTAATCATATTTTATGCAACCTATTAAAACTCTAAGCCTTTACTATGTTGTTCATGTATTTCTCGAATGACAATGTTTTCGAACCAAGATCGCTCGCATTTAAGTTAAGCATTAAGCATAGAAAATACATGCATAGCAAAGAACTCAGATTCGAAACAAGTTACAAAAACATGCTAAAATTATATAACCACAAACTCTTATTTAAACTCTTCCTTAAAAATCAATCGTTCATACAAAAAGAGAGTAGAAGGTAACATGTTACACATTTTGGTCGTGAACGCAGTTGCAAAATATGTAGATGGCCTTCTAGTGGATGGAGAGAAACCTTCGGATTGCCTAAGTTGCTCTTATGGAGGATGTCGATTGTTGGAGTGTGGGGAGCTTCGGCTTCTTGATGAATTTTCAATTTTGGAGGAGACAAAGTGTTGTGGACAAGAGCTCGGCTTGTATGATGAGAGATGAATGAGAATGAAACCGAGCCCTTTTATTTATAGGTGAAGAGGTCCAACTTTCCTCTCCAAACTAGGGATTCCTAGTTTACCCGGGTAGAAATGCCAACTTTTGACAGCCTGTCTTGAAACGTCTTTTTCGGGAGTTCTAGAGCTCAGAAAATTATGACTTTGGACTCGTTGGAAAGCGTATTCAGAGAGCTCTAAAATCCATATAAGGAACGCCATATTTGGAGTTGAATTGCGACTTCGGTGGCCTCTTGAAGTTACAGGTCTGTTCTGAGATTTTCTTTCCTTATTCCACTCTAGATATTTCTTTCTTGATCTCCAAGGAATATACTCCTTGCCGAATTTCTTCAAGATATTCAAGATATTTGGTCTTCAAATGTGGCAAGTATGATCAAAATATTTCGGCCATGACTTCTTTCCATAAATGCTTGCCGACTTGATCTTCCCTGGTCCACGTAGGAGAAATGCATTCGTTCTTCATTTGGGAAACCATTTGTGCGTACCATTTTAGTAACTTTTACGAATACCATTTCTCAACCATTTTTCGCATCTCGGACATTTCGCCACGTCATTCCTAGTTGATTTAGGAAACTTCATTTTTCAGCTCCGCGAAACTTTCCGAGTTGTCGAACCATTTGCATTCCTAACCCGAGTAGGAATCCTAGTCAAAGTAGGAAATACCACTTTTCCTAAGCGAATTAGGAAACCTCCAATTTCTGCGTTTTAAGTTCCATTTCACCTCTTTTATTGCACTCCTTTATTCAAAACCTAAAAACAACAAAGTAAGTAAGAAATGATAGTACTAAGGTCAAAACAAAGCTAAATGTAAAGAGAAAGACGTAAAGAATCAAGCATAAAATGCGTAGATCAAATTCCCCCACACTTAGACTTTGCTAGTCCCTAGCAAATACTAAATAAAAGAAAGACTAAAATTATAAAACCAACGTTAAGAGCTAGCCTCCACGTTGAACAAATTTCATGAACTCAAATAAATAAAAACAACTTCTAAACCCTTAGCACAAGATTTCATAGTGAAAAGTTCAACAATTTTCGAGAGATAAGAAAAATATGATCATGTCATGAACAAGTAGGACTTCGAGAAAACAATGGTGAAGTTAAAGCTATGCATGTTTCGAAAAAGTTTAAATCAATCTCACATGGATGCTCTCATCATATTTTCACTCATGAAAAGAGGTTTACTCAAAATGTTTAAATCAATCTCACATGGATGCTCTCATCAACCTCATAATTACTTGCACAAATGAACCAAACCATATGCTTACTCATGTAACTTACTCAACCAATTGAAGGCTACTCATCTTAAGGATCATAAAGGACTTTAGAAAGGTTGTAATGAGGCTAAGGCTAAGGCATTCGAAATTTAGATAAGTGGTGGTTAAAGCACGTTCCAAAGACTTAGTTTAGCACTTAAAACTTCTCAAATTCGTGGCTCATCCTTTCTACACTCCTTCTTGTGTCAAACTTTAGAATCGGGAGCCAATTTTCATCTTTTTGGGCCCATACTTCATTCTAAACTTCACTTGTCAAAACTTTTACACTTAGAACTTTTGCCGGAGAGCTTTTACACACATTTTTTCTTTTCTTTTCTTTTGAGTGGACGAAAATAAATATCTTTCGTCGAATAAATATATGTGTTTATAAAACATATACCAGTCTAAATGCATAAAAATCATATAGTACACGAGGGAGACTCTAACTCCTCAAGCGTACAGAGCATGCATAAATAATTCCTCGGGGTCACGCATGGACACATCCTTGCTAGTATAGTCTGAATCACGGGATCCCTGATCCTCACTTGATTCCAGCCAGAAAGGCCTCAGGTCAGGGTATCTGCTCCCCCCCCCCCCCCCCGGTAAAGACCTCAGGTCAGGGTAACAGTCCCCCCCCCCCCCCCCCCCGGTAAACAACTTCGGGGATCTGCCGAGATGCTAAGTGTATCGATACAACTACTACTGAGACTGTACTCTGTGTAAACAAAATCATAAAGGTTTCCATGCAAATGCATAAAGCATAATGTAAAAGCATACTTGTAATGCATAATTATAAAAGCATATTCATAAATGCATAATCATAAAACACATACTCGTATAATTCATAATCATAACTTTATGCTCATGCTCGTAAAACGTATATAAAAGACTCGCAACCAACAATGAAAAGAAATGTCCACTCACAGACAAGCACAACGCAAAAACGCGCTAATCCCATGATCTGGCGGAAGATCCCTCGCCAAGCGTACGATACTGATCTCCTGAATAATCACAAATACCACTGATCAAAATCACAATTCAAAAATCTGAACCACACCTCGGAAACCAACCATTTCTAGAAACATATAACTCGAATATCAACGAAATCGTCGAAAATCTCATAAATACTCTACTTATCCCTCGACTCAAAATCCACCACCCAAATCAACTCAATAACCTCACGACTGCGATCAGAGCACGAAAACAAGTCGAAAACACATAAAATTTCCCAAAAATCCGGACCTCGCCGGAGCTCTGCCGCGGACCACCGCCGGTGAGGGCGGCGCGGCGTCGCCGGAGACTCATCCCGGCGGACCAAACCCAGAATTCTTCCTCTCCTCAAGGCCAACCATTTCTCTCAAAGGACCACCACCATCCAAGGCCCACCATGGCCAGAAAACAGCTCGAAAATCCCATCCTCCTTTGATTCCGGTGACCTATTCCGGCGAGCTTCAAACGGCCTCCAAACCTAAAATCACTCCACCCAAAAGCTTCTATGGGTTGAGGGGAGCAAAACTCCAAACTCGGCCCAAATGTGACTTTTTGACAATTTTACGACTATTTAGATATTTATACTCGAGACTAAAATGATCAACGGTCGAAAATGGATCGAAACCAAACGGATAAACACGATTAAATCCAACGGTCAGAAATATTCGTAACATATTCATCGAACATCGAAAAAATCCTCGAAAATATCCTACGAGCTCGAAATCATAAACTCTACAACTCTCGTGAAGGAACTCATATCAAATTCTCGCCCGATAATTTAGTCGCAAACAAGGCCGCCAAATCGATTAATTACGACAAACTACGATTATACGTGAAACTCGCGAATTAAGTCGATTAACTACCATTTACGGTTCGGGTTGTCACAGTTAGGTCGTCGGAATGAGGGATTCTGGTCGAATGGTTTCGGGGCCACTCCCGGACAATTTGGACAGAATTGGATAGTACCCTTTGATGAATCTTGTTGTTGTTGGGTAGATTATCTAAAGTTTTGCCTTTGATTCACCAGGAAAAGTCACCGACGCTGCCTCCGTCGGTGGTGCTCCTACAAGGGGTATTTTAATGTAAATTTTATACCGTTTTGCTCATAATTACATACTAATTGTAATGAAGAGGTTACTGAATTTATTTGGACATAGTTGATTAAGTCGTATGATTAATCATATAATAATTAAACAGTTTAACGATTTTAATGAACGATTGAGTTGAACGGTTATTCGACATCGGGTTGCGTAACATTCAAGGTTTGTATTGTGACTTAAAAATGATTAAAGGTTTAGAATTTAGAATCAGAATGCGATGTTCTCGATGGTTTTAGTCGTTAGATGAACGAGCTTAGTTTTTCGATATTATCCTGATGATTTGTTGTTAAATATTAATCCTTGTTTTAGGACAATGTATTAGCAGCCAGTGACAGACGTATAGAAACACTTACTTACATGCTTTGGCTTGTTGGATAGCACGACACTATACTATGAATGGACACTTTATTTTCACTGTTGATTTACGAATCTATGATTATGCATTTTACGATTATGAATTTTACGGTTATGCTTTTATAAGTATGCATTTATGATTATGCATTTGCATGGAGGCACATATGATTTGTTTTCCATAGAGCATGGTCACAGTTGATGCATCGATACATTGGCATCTCGGCTGATCCTCGTGATGCTCCGGGAGGGAAAGGACAGACACCTGCCCTGCCTCGTGATTTACACAGTACCCAGGAGGGTTAGGACAAACACCTAACCTGGGCATTCTTGTAACTTTGAGGAAAATGTACTCGAGTTACTGCCTCCACACATTACACAGTACCCAGGAGGGTTAGGACAAACACCTTACTTGGGCTTGTTTATTTTTAAAATCGCATCATTTTTATGTACAGTTATAGTGAAAGACATATTATTTATAGTTTTTAGTTTAAAGTGAAACTATATTTTCGTCCACTCACTCTAACAGTTTTATTATTTTATGTGCCTTTCTCTAGGCTTTTCGGTTAATTTGCCCAGTTTGCAGAGTTCGTTTGAGGTCGAGCACGCACATAGTTTATGGCATAATAGTATCTATCATAGGATCCAAGGTTGATCCTGAAAGGACCCAACCCCGATTTAGCTTCCTAAATCGGAATCAAACCCCTTCAAAAATACGAACCAACAAAAACTTTTCGAAATTTGGGCAGAGTTTCGTTACTAGCGTGGAATGACCATTACCTGCACGCGGAAAATACACTTCATCCTATGCCACAAAAAGCAAACCGTGGGCACCAATCCCATCCGGATTTCTCAATATATCAACAGTAAAGTAAACAATACATATAATATATACTTTACTGAAATTCGATATAAAATCGTATAACATAATCAACAGATTTCTCAGAGCGACCTCGAATGTATAAACATATACGTACACCACAGTAGGTAGAACAATAAACCTACTGGAAGAAACAAGGTAGCTCGAGCACTATGCCTCCGACCACGACGTGCGACACCAAAGCCTGAACTGCAAACTGGGCACGGAAACCGAAAAACCCAGGGGAAAGACAATAAACACGTTAGAGTGAGTGGACGAAAATAAATGTCTTTCACCAATTAATATATATGTTATAAAAACATATGCGAGTCCAGGTAAATAAAAACAATATAGTACACGAGGTAAAACTCATACTTCTCCAGTGTACTGAGCATGCAAGTAAAATCCCACGGGGTCACTCATGGACTCCTCCGTGCTAGTACAGTCTGAACCACGGAGTCCCTGACTACCACGTGATTCTAAGCCAGAAATGGCCTCGGTTCTGGGGAATACGCCCCTCACCGGTCTGGTTGGGGAAACGCCACTCACCGGTCTGGTTGGGGAAACGCCCCTCCAGGCGGCCCTCCGTCGGGGATCAGCCGACGAGGCAAGGTGTATCGATACAACAACGTAACTGAGACTGTACTCTGTGTAAACCAAATCATAAACAGTTCGATGCAAATGCATGAAACAACATATAAGTGTATGCATAATCGTATACGTATATCCGTATAAATATAATCGTATAATCATAAAACACATGCTCATGTAATCCGAAATCTCATACGCATGCTCAAGTTCATAAATCATATAAAAGACTCGCAAGATTTCCATGAAAAGAAATTGTCCACTCACAGACTGGCGTAACGCGTATCGCGTTAACCCGTGATCCGGCGGAATATCCCTCGCCAAACAAACGATCACAAACCCCTGAATATTCACAAAATCCATTATTCAAAGTCATAATCCGACAATTCAAATCGATTCACGAGAAACCACCGTTCTCGGAAACACGAAATCCGAATGCGACGAAACGTCGAAAATCCATATATAACACCTCAATACCTCGCTTTACGTTCGGACGCTCAACTCGAAAAACGAACCTCCCCACTGCGATCGGGGCGCGATTTCGAGTCAAATGACATGCAACTTGTCTAAAGTCCAAAAAAGTCAAACTTTGACCGTTGACCGCCGCCCACGGCGGGGCCACCGCTGACCGGAAAATTTCACGGCGGAGCAACCCCTATTCCACTCAAAATCACCCACTGAGCAACTTTGTCAACTGCAACAAAGGCCAATTCTCACTCTAACCATGTCAATTTCACGAAAAACCGAATGTACACACAAATTTCAAATCCAAAATTCTCCTTCCACAATCAAAATTAGAACTCCAAACTTACATGGTAGCTTGCTAGTGATGAGAGCTTCAAAGCCCACTCAAAGTTGTAGCTCAATTCGGCCAATTTCATAGAACCCGAAATCACCCAAAAACCTCCATTTTTGGGCCGGAAAAACTCCTCTCCACCGCCACCCTTGCCGTGAAGGGTGGCCAGAGATAGACTCGGGAGGTTGAGCCGAAGAGAACGAGACCAATCCCAAGCTGTGAGGTGGCCGGAATACACCTCGCCGCCGGCGAGCCGTCGCACCTCCCTTCCTCCACCGAGTTGACTCGGTCAACACCCAAAATGGAAAGTCTCACCCTTGCCCAAAATAGTAGGTTTCTATTTATAGCCTTTCCCAAAATGGTAACTTGTAATTATCCTTTTCGACGAACTTCAAACGCGCGTAACTTTCTCGTCGTAATTCTGATTCCGATAATTCTCGCGGCTACAAACTCGTCTCGACATGATCTTCAATAATCATCCGAAGTCAAACACATCGACTAATCGGATAAAAAGTCAACCCTTCGAACCAACACATATTTAATCGACTAAACAATTAACAATCGGAAATATTCGCAGCTAAATCTTCGTAACTCCAAATCATGCTCCGGAAGTTCCTACGAACTCGAAATTAAATTCCGAACAACTTCCATGAAGAAGCCGAAACCAAATTCTCGACCGGTAATTTAGTCGCTAAGTAGCTCGCCATATTAATCCGTTTTCGTCGAAACTTCAAATATTCATAATTAATTCCTCGGTCGTCCAAATAACGATCTGGAACTGCCTACGAACTCGAAATCACATATAGAATGACTCTCGAGAAGAGATCCAGCTCCAATTGTCGGCCAATAATTAAGTCGTTAACGAACCTGGCAGTTCAAATACTGTCGACAATCTGCGACTATGCGACTTACTGCTGATTCTGTTTCGGGTCGTCACAAATCCACCCCCCTTAGAAAAATTTTGACCTCGAAATTTCCAAGTCTACTGACTAAAAGTACGAGCATTGCCTCTGCATACTACTCAACTTGCAAATGGCAACCACAACTGAACGACTCTGATCACAAACTCCACAACAGGAGATAGCTCCGTGCTGGAATCCCTGTTCCCTCCAATCATAAATCTGAACTGGCTCTACACAATAGCCAAGTGTTCCTACATAAGGAACAGATAGGGTACACAATACACAACAAACCTGAAACATAGTTCTGCCACACGCAACACAACACACATATAAGTTAACACTATAGCGATGTCGAACTATACGGCACAATACAAACTCGCCTATGGCCACATACAAATCAAAACAACGTGTCAATTCACAACTCAGTTCATACATTAGTACAACTCACACAATCATATCAGCATAGCTCAAACATCGAACTTGGGCAATAATCAACCCATTTCCGCTAACCTGACAGTCTGTGGTAACACATTCCACAAAATTAGAATCAAACATCAACTCAAACTCAAACCAAAGTCGCTCCAACACAATGGAGTACAACATCGTTCCTCAAAACGACATCATGCAACATCAAAATCACAGTGGTCAACAAACTGGTATTGCATGCAATCTCAAACAAGTGAAACTGCTGGTCCCGAATCCTCCGGAACTACAATACTGAGGTCCACAACATGCCCTCCAAGGCCTGAATAATCCTCAAAGATCGTCCACCAATCTGAGGATAAGAACCGATACTAACTCATAATCTGGTCCCCAATGCTCGTTGCAAAGCTCGTCAACACTTTGTTGTAGCTGATTACCTCGACTAGCGAACTGGGACACAGGTACACCACGTAGATGGACAATCTCCGTCAAACATAGCTATACCAGCCTGCTACTGCAATCGTCTCTGAAAGTACAAGGAAACGTACTAAATTCATCAAATGGTCCACATAGGCCTGACATCTGGTATCACAAACCAAAGTATACACATACACCCACAACACCGCAACAATCGCCACATCTAACCGGAAATCTCAAATGGCTGACACATCTCGGCACGTCTCGGCCTCCTAGCCATGGCCAGTCGATGAATGTGGCATCAGTACACACAAGCTGCTACATTGCTCTTCATGTTGCGTCACGAGTAGTAAACTCAGAATATCAAACACATCTCCGCACCACTAGCGCCAAATGTGCGCAAAACCACGAGCCTCAACATCATCACACTCGAACTCAGCTTCCATAGTCCACAACTCGGCTAACACGGAAACTCGAGCCACACACACACATAAAACACTGAAGCTTCTGACTCTCGACTAACGCACCAACATCAACACCCCAGACGGATGATCAAAGTACAACTACTAGCCTTCCTCGAACAAACTCAAATGTACAGCCATAGTCGTGAGTCAACCCCATACATCTACACTGCCTCAAGCCCAAATCTGGCCGAAAATGCAAGTGGATGAAACTCAGTGGTCAGTGTACATCCTACACCACGCTGCATGCCCTAGCAGTAGTATCTCCAACTCTCTGATACTAACACAAGACAGCTACTCCAAATCAAAGACCGGATAAGTAGCTTCATAAAGTTTCCATCGCCTAAACCATGAGCCATCGTTCTGCTACACAGCATCAAAACACAGCCATATCCAAACCTCGATGCATCGCCATAACTTACGAACTCATCGTGATCGTCAGGCAAGGTCAAAACCGAAGCAACGGTCAACCATCCTTCAGGAGTAAGTAACTCTCCTCGCGTGCATCGAACTACTCGAACTTAACGCCTTCTTCGTCAATCCGGAAAGTAGAGTGGCAATCCAGGAAAATCCTGCACAAGCCGTCGGTAATAGCCTGCTAACTCAAGAAACCCCTGATCTCTGGTAAATGGTAGGTCAACCCCAAATTAACACGGCTTCAATCTGGTCATAATCCACGCCACTCACTCGGATAACATCACACAGCTCAAACTCTTCATGCTAATCGGCCAAAACCCACACTGGCTGAACTTCGCAAACACCTGGTCGTCTCGCAAAGTCGACGAAACCGCTCACAATTGCTTCAGGTGCTGGTCCACACTCCTGGAGTACATCAGGACATTGCCAACGAACATGACCGCAACTCGTCCAGAATCGTCTGAACACATGGTCCATCAAGTCCACAAGATCTACGGGGGAATTGGTCAACCAAACAGCGTGACCAAGAACTCGTAATGCCTGCACCATGATCTGAAAGCCAACATATCCACATCTGACTCACCGGTCCACAACTAATGGTATCCGGATCCGAAATCAATCTTCGAAAAGATTGAAGCTCTCGCGAGCTGATCAAACCACTCATCAATCCGAAGCGGAGGATACTCACTCTCCTCTGAAATGAATCAAGCTTTGGTAGTCAACGCACCACCACGTCGAATCAACCAACATCCGTACACACAATACAAGAGCACATCACGCAAACACGCGGAATTGCATGAAATCTCCTCCAGCAACTCCTGGAGTCGAAACTATAGCTCCATCAGCTCCGCTGGTTCCGAACGACAAGATGCCGGTAAAATGAGTCCAGCGCCTGGTACAAGCTCAATGCTATAGTCAATCTCCCGAACTGAAGGAACACTTGGTAACTCCTCCGGAACACACCTAGAAACTCGGAAACCACCTCAATGTCGCCAATGTCGGGCACAGCAACCATAGTATCCACAACATGAGCTAAGCAACAACACAACTTGTCTCCATCATCCGCTTGACCATCACCACGGAACAGCATCTCGGGAAAATCTGGTCGTCGAATCACAACCTCCTTCTCGAGGCACTCGCACATCGCCAAATGCGTCGTCAGTAAGTCCATACTTGCAAGCACACTAAAACCACAATGTCCAGCTATAACAGGTCCGCGGCTAACACATAACCTCCAACAAGGATCTCGCAACCTCCGGATGGATACAACACTCTCCAAAACCTCGGAAGTGGAGATGCAGGTACAGTAGCCACGGATATCAAACAACAGTAACCTCGGAGAAAAGTCTGTCATCAAACAAGGTTATGGCACAAACTCCAACATGCCCAGCTAGTCGCCCACGTCAATTGCGACTTGCTGAATAACTCGTCAAAAGGTACATTGATCAGACTGCAGGGACAACATGAGGATCTCCTCGTAACTCTGAGCTGTCGAACCACTACACAGCTGGCTGAGGGCGCTCCCTCGTAACGTGACCCTCCTGGCCACCGAAACAGCAACTGAGAGTGGTCCTCGAACACAAGTCACAGCGACACCTGCTGCGTGAAAGAATCACCCAAACTTATGCCACAAGAACAGGTCCGCTACACTGTGATCTCCGCCATCGTCAAACGGATCCTTTGCCTGATCTGATGGCCCTCAACAATATCGGAAAGACCACAGCCTGATGAAGTCACTGATCCCGAAGTATCATAACTCAACCTCATCACTACATCTCTGCTGAATCCACTTTCCTTAAACCGTCACATCGAAAACCGCACACATATTTTCCTCACAATAGCCTCGCCACTGAGTGCAACACACTAAGCTCCTCACGGCTATCTCAAGGCATAACAGTCAGACTCTCTCTGATGCTCAGGTTCAAACTCATCTCGAACCTCGTGCAAATCGAAACAACATAGGAACAATACATCTCTACCTCGGGTGGGTAGACACCCCACATTTAATTGCTGGGTAGCCTGATAAAACCGTTACCGCATAAACAACACTTGAATGTAGGCCGTGGAGTCGCAACAGGAACTCACACAATCTCAGCCCACAAAACACAATAATCTGACTCAGGCACACATCACTGCCACAAATCTCAGCTCTGAGGCAACATATAGACACTCATATACACATCCCCAGGCAAACCGTGCCACACAATTCTCTGAACTCTGAATAGTCATCTGAATCCACTATTCTCTGGCCAATCGCGCGTCGATTGATCCTCAACAGGATCCACAACTGAAACGACACGGAAAGCACGTCAGGAGGCATCCTAATGAATACAATATCGTTCACAACAAGTGGAACATAATCATGGAACTTCAAATATTTGAAAGCATACAACAACCGGAATTTGATGATTATCCGCCGGCCGGTCGGGTTACCATTCTAGACATGCTGTACATTCTCAAATATCCTTAGTAAACACGACTACAGAAGTCTACAGAACCCATAACCTAATGCTCTGATACCAAGCTGAAAGGACCCAACCCCGATTTAGCTTCCTAAATCGGAATCAAACCCCTTCGAAAATACGAACCAACAAAAACTTTTCGAAATTTGGGCAGAGTTTCTTTACTAGCGTGGAATTACCATTACATGCACGCGGAAAATACACTTCATCCTATGCCACAAAAAGCAAACTGTGGGCACCAATCCCATCCAGATTTCTCAATATATCAACAGTAAAGTAAACAATACATATAATATATACTTTACTGAAATCTGGTATAAAATCGTATAACATAATAAACAGATTTCTCAGAGCGACCTCTAATGTATAAACATATACGTACACCACAGTAGGTAGAACAATAAACCTACTGGAAGAAATAAGGTAGCTCGAGCATTATGCCTCCGACCACGACGTGCGACACCAGAGCCTGAAATGCAAACTGGGCACGGAAACCGAAAAACCCAGGGGAAAGACAATAAACACGTTAGAGTAAGTGGACGAAAATAAATGTCTTTCACCAGTTAATATATATGTTATAAAATCATATGCAAGTCCAGGTAAATAAAAATAATATTGTACACGAGGTAAAACTCATACTCCTCCAGTGTACTGAGCATGCAAGTAAAATCTCACGGGGTCACTCATGGACTCCTCCGTGCTAGTACAGTCTGAATCACGGAGTCCCTGACTACCACGTGATTCTAAGCCAGAAATGGCCTCGGTTACGCCCCTCACCGGTCTGGTTGGGGAAACGCCCCTCTAGGCGGCCCTCCGTCGGGGATCAGCCGACGAGACAAGGTGTATCGGTACAACAACGTAACTGAGACTGTACTCTGTGTAAACTAAATCATAAACAGTTCGATGCAAATGCATGAAACAACATATAAGTGTATGCATAATCGTATACGTATATCCGTATAAATATAATCGTATAATCATAAAACACATGCTCATGTAATCCGAATACTCATACGCATGCTCAAGTTCATAAATCATATAAAAGACTCGCAAGATTTCTGTGAAAAGAAATTGTCCACTCACAGACTGGCGTAACGCGTATCGCGTTAACCCGTGATCCGGCGGAATATCCTTCGCCAAACAAACGATCACAAACCCCTGAATATTCACAAAATCCATTATTCAAAGTCATAATCCGACAATTCAAATCGATTCACGAGAAACCACCGTTCTCGGAAACACGAAATCCGAATGCGACGAAACGTCGAAAATCCATATATAACACCTCAATACCTCGCTTTACGTTCGGAAGCTTAACTCGAAAAACGAACCTCCCCACTGCGATCGGGGCGCGATTTCGAGTCAAATGACATGCAACTTGTCGAAAGTCCAAAAAAGTCAAACTTTGACCGTTGACCGCCGCCCACGGCGGCGCCACCGCTGACCGGAAAATTTCATGGCGGAGCAACCGCTATTCCACTCAAAATCACCCACTGAGCAACTGCAACAAAGGCCAATTCTCACTCTAACCATGTCAATTTCACGAAAAACCGAATGTACACACAAATTTCAAATCCAAAATTCTCCTTCCACAATCAAAATTAGAACTCCAAACTTACATGGTAGCTTTCTAGTGATGAGAGCTTCAAAGCCCACTCAAAGTTGTAGCTCAATTCGGCCAATTTCATAGAACCCGAAATCACCCAAAAACCTCCATTTTTGGGCCGGAAAAACTCCTCTCCACCGCCACCCTTGCCGTGAAGGGTGGCCAGAGATAGACTCGGGAGGTTGAGCCGAAGAGAACGGGACCAATCCCAAGCCGTGAGGTGGCCGGAATACACCTCGCCGTCGGCGAGCCGTCGCACCTCCCTTCCTCCACCGAGTTGACTCGGTCAACTCGGTCAACACCCAAAATGGAAAGTCTCACCCTTGCCCAAAATAGCAGGTTTCTATTTATAGCCTTTCCCAAAATGGTAACTTGTAATTATCCTTTTCGACGAACTTCAAACGCGCTTAACTTTCTCGTCGTAATTCCGATTCCGATAATTCTCGCGGCTACAAACTCGTCTCGACATGATCTTCAATAATCACCCGAAGTCAAACACATCGACCAATCGGATAAAAAGTCAACCCTTCGAACCAACACATATTTAATCGACTAAACAATTAACAATCGGAAATATTCGCAACTAAATCTTCGTAACTCTAAATCATGCTCCGGAAGTTTCTACGAACTCGAAATTAAATTCCGAACAACTTCCGTGAAGAAGCCGAAACCAAATTCTCGACCGGTAATTTAGTCGCTAAGTAGCTCGCCATATTAATCCGTTTCCGTCGAAACTTCAAATATTCATAATTAATTCCTCGGTCGTCCAAATAATGATCTGGAACTGCCCACGAACTCGAAATCACATATAGAACGACTCTCGAAAAGAGATCCAGCTCCAATTCTCGGCCAATAATTAAGTCGTTAACGAACCTGGCAGTTCAAATACTGTCGACAATCTGCGACTATGCGACTTACTGCTGATTCTGTTTCGGGTCGTCACAGATCCTGCGAGTTAGTATTTTTCTTTACATACTCAGATTTATTTGTCTAGCTGTTCTGATATCGAAAATAGTTGTATATATTGTATATTTTAGTAGTTGTTCCTATATGTGGAAAATTTCTTCATTTCGTGAATTTTGACTTTTGGATCTCCACATTGGCTATCATTTAATGAGTAGTAACTAAAGTTAGCATAGTCATTAGGGCTTAATTCCGGTTTAGGCAACTTAAATGTTACACAATGGAAAATCTCCACGAACTGAAATGCCATTTGCTACAAATGTTACACAATGGAAAATCTCTGGATGCAGCTAGTGTGTTATATGAGCGTCGAGGATAACTTGATCCACTAGAACTCCCACTTTATTGTTACCTCTTATGGTAATTCCTCCTCCCTCTCTGGCTCTTACTCTGACCAGATGTGCCAGTAGGAAATCTATCAGGTCCACGGCAAGAAGAAGAGGCTGATGAAAGGACCCGACCCCGATTTAGTTTCCTAAACCGGACTCAAACCCCTTCTAAAAACGTGAACTTTCAAAAATTAAAAATTTCGACTGAGTATCCTCTATAACGTGCGGTTGCCATTAACCTGCACCCGAAAATACACTTCATCCTATGCCACAAAAGCCAAACCGTGGGCACCAATCACATCCAGATTTCTCAAAAACATATCATAATGTAAAGCAATAAATACAACTGTGGCTTTACAGAATTCCGGAAAAATCATGTGAAAAATATAAACATATCCAGTATTCAGAGCGACCCTTAGTATATACATATATACAAATAGTACGTAGGCCAAACTAGGAACCTACCATAAAAGAAGTGTAGCTCAAATACTAAGCCTCCAACTGCGACGTGCGACACGCGAATTCAAACTGCAAACTGGGCAAAGAAAACGAAGAACCCAGGGAATGACATATAAACCGTTAGAGTAAGTGGACGAAAATAAATGTCTTTCGCCGAATAATATATGTTATAAAAACATATGCGAGTCTAAATCCATAATATCAAATGGTACACGAGGGAGACTCTAACTCCTCACGCGTACAGAGCATGCATCGAAAATCCCGTGGGGTCACTCATGGACACATCCACACTAGTACAGTCCGAATCACGGGATCCCAGACCCACACGTGATTCTAGCCAGAAAGCCCTCAGGTCAGGGTGTCTATTCCCACCCGGAAAATACATCGGCACAGGGTAACAGTCCCCCCCGGTAAACATCATCGGGGATCAGCCGGGATGCTAAGTGTATCGATACAACCACATATATATACTAAGACTGTACTCTGTGTAAACCAAATCATAAATAGTTTCTATGCAAATGTATAAAGCATAATGTAAATGCATATTCGTAATACATAATTATAAAAGCATATTCGTCGATGCATATTCGTAAATGCGTAAAGGTAAAACACATGATAATATAATTCATAATCGCATATGCAAGCTCATGCTCGTAAAACGTATAATAAAGACTCGCAACCAATCAGTGAAAAGAAGTGTGTCCACTCACAGACTTGCACATCGCAAAACGCGTTAATCCTGTGATCCGGCGGAAAATCTCTCACCAAACGAACGATCACGATCTCCTGAATAATCAAAAATACCACTGTTCAAAATCATAACTCAAAACCCTGAACCACATCTTGAGAACCAACCATTCCCGAAAACATATAACTCAATATCGACGAAATCGTCAAAAATCCAATAAACACACTATAAAACCTTGCCAAAAATTTTGATGCTCAATTCAAAATATAAACCTCACCACTGCGATCGGTGCGCGATTCCGAGCAAAACGACATAAAACTTGTCGAAAATCACCTCGGTGGTGCGCCAGGCCGCCGCCAGAAAACTTTATCGGCCCAGAAAATTGTAACCTACACATGGATTTGAAGATCTCGACATTTCCAACAATTTTATAGTTCAAAGCTAAGCCCAATTTTTATCAGAAAATCTCCGAAACTCACCTTGAAGTCGAAAAACTTCGCCGGAATTCATTAACTCCGATCTCCTCCGTCCGGCCATGGCAAGGTGCAAGACCACTTCTAAAAGCTTCCTCTCCCCAAGGGCTACAAAACCCCCAACAAGTTGACCCCCAACTCGGCCACCGCCGCTGCCACCATCGCCGCCGAATCTCGCCGGAATACCACCAAAATTCCCAAACTTTAACAAGCTATAACTTCTTCATCCGGCAACCAAATTCAGTGAATGACCTATCAAAACAAAGAGGAGCTCAAGCCCAACAACTTTGATGAAGGAACCACGGCCAAAAGACGCCGGAATAAGGCACATCGAAGGCGAGAAAGTCACGGCCCAAAACGGGTCAATTCGACCCACGGGTCAAAGTGGTCAACGGGCCAGATTCCATTTTGGGAAACTTTCTAAAATCGTCACGTATTCATGCCGTATTTATACCGTACACGTATCGTCCAAATCGTATCGAAACCAAACGGATAACCACGACTAAATCCAATGGCCGAAAATATTCATAACTTATTCCACGTAACTCGTAATCATCCTCCAGAAATTCCCACGAGCTCAAAATTAAATTCTCTACAACTTCCGTGAAGAAACTCAAATCAAAATCTTGCCCGATAATTTAGTCGTTAACAAGCCCGCCATATCAACCAATTTCGACAAAATCGCGACTAATCACGAAACTCGCAAATCAAGCCGATTAACATACCATTTCCGGTTCGGGTTGTCACAGCAGAGCCTGATTGAAAAGACTCAATCCTAGATTAACTAGTAATCTAGCATCACGTCCTAACGACAAGACCTAAACTACGGATTTTTGTAAAAATTTTGACATAATTTTCTCTATGAAGTGGACTACCAAAAACCTACAAGAAAGTCACAGTTCCAATTTCCCACAAACAATACCATGGACCACCGATGTCCATCCAGATTTCTCAATTAAGTGCAGAAAGTAATTTAATTAAAATACTGGAATAATAGTACGGAACTAAAAATTCATAATCCAGCAATACTAACAATTCACTACCAATACTGAAAAATATTTACAACACTAGTGTTCAGAGCGACTTCTAGGAGAAGAATAAAAATATAAGAGAATACACTGCTAGTGGCCGAAACCTACATGAATGTATGGTAACCCGGTGGGCTCAAAGCCTCAGGGGATCAAAAATTTAGCTCAAGAGAAGCACTGCAATCTGAGGACGGAAAACCGAAAGGCTCAAGGAAAGGAAGATAAAAATATAAAAATGTTAGCGTGACTAGACAAAAATTCATAATCAGTGTAAAACAACAAAATAGTCTATTTGTGCTTTTTCGCTGATTTTTGAGAAATACAACGAGTTCCAAGAAACTATAAATTGAAAACAATAGAGGCGCTCGCCGAGGCCACCCAACCTGAGTCGGATAGCTATAAGAAAATAAATAAAATAAATGTGACGGGATCGTTCCCAAGCCACCTAACCTAAGTCGATCTGGGTCACACGAGGCTACTTAATCTCCCCTGACTAAACTATCAGGTGATCAACTGAATAGCTAAAGCATCAATGCAACAAAATAAACCATCACAAGAAAACTCCAAATTTAAAAGATCTAACATAAACTGTAGAGCATGCTGTATAAAATAAGAACTCACTACAACTATGAAAATAAAAGTCCACTCATTGTATTATGCCGGGATATTCATAAAGCCGTAACCTGCTAATCGGCGCAATAATTATCCGAAACCGTCGCTAACTCATTATCCTGCAACCACGATTATAATTAATATTTACTCGTCGATATTGAATAGCTAAGCTCGTAATCCTACGATAAATAATGTCAAGAATCTAGCATTCTCGAAATATGTAGTTTCCGTCTAAAATGAACTTAATCAAATTCTGAATTCAATTCCTTGCATTCCTTCATTATAAATATACTTTGGACTCACACCCTAAATCTCAAATATCGAACGATTAGAATTTAAATCAATAGTCGAATCATCTATTACTAATATCGTGAAATTAATTAATTATTATCCGATTAAATACACGTCTAAATTAAACAAGTCCAAATCTATCAAGAACCTCATCATTCCTTTCAACATGAAATTCCAAGTGGAACGACATAAAATTTTGTCAAAAATTTCACCTTACCAGAGCTCTGCTGCACACGGCGGCGAGTGGGGCCATGCACCAACACCGGCAGCAGCCTTCCCACCGGCTCCAAATCGAGCAACCAGCATACCAAAAGGTTCATCTCAACAAGCCCAACAACATTATGTACAACATAACATCAAAATCAGACCGAAAATTAACAAATTCACCGCTGAAGTTAAAACCCTCGCCAAAAAATCATTTCCTCTGTCCGCCGGCTTCTGGCCACAGCAGAGGCCGAGATGGGTCAGGATCAACTTGTCTCCTCAATGGCTTCAAAACCCCTATGGGTTCGACGTCCAACTCCGTCGTGAGTGTTGTCATCGTCGCCGAGAAGTTTAACCCGAAACTGGCCAACTTTCTTCGCCTCAATTCGTCATCCTCAACGCTGGTGATGCACCCACCAATCGATAGAGGAGAAGAAACCCAATCGTTCCCACCAAGAATCTCGGTCGGAGATGGCCGGACTCCGCCACGCCGTCGCCATCGCCTTAGGTGACGATTCCGCGTCGGGGAACTCGGTCAACTCAGTTTCCAAATATGGAAAGTTTTGACTTTCCCAAAATGGAAACCCATATTTATACCCGTGATTTTTGTAAAATTTCCGCTGACCATAACTTCTTCGTCGTAACTCTGATTTCAACAATTGACGTGGTCATGAACTCGTATCGACAAATTCAACAACCTTATCCAAAGAAATTTCTTGAAAAAATATAAAAGATAAATTCTCGATAAATTGCCAGCGAAAGTTATCAACAGTAAAAACTAATTACCATCGATGATTAACGTAAATAATTAACAACTAACCGCATCAGTTTCAATTATCGCATAATAATGTTCTGGGTTGTAACACCGATGTACCTGAACTTAATCTCATTGAAGGACCCTGGATGGGTCCACCCTCTTCAAACTGGCAAGACTGAAACTGCAACTATCTTTCCCTTTCCACATCCTCACATCTGATTGATGCACTAAAAAACTTATCAAAATTATCCCGAGGCATAGCTATCAATGTCCTCTTGATGTCTAGATTCAAACCCAGCTCAAACCTCCTGCATTTGGATTCCTCACTCGCCACCATATCCACATAAATCGAGACAAACAAGTAAATTTATCTAGAAACTCAAGCACTAGCATACTGCCCTTCCACAAGTTGGTGCACTCTTCATATTTTCGCTGCTGGGTAGCCTGGTTGAAGTATCGGTGCATAAAAAATTCTCTGAATGTAGGCCATGGGGTATAACAGGAACCCTCTCAGTACTAGCCCACAAAAAGTAAGCATGTGACTCAAGTAAACTAACAGCTTCTACAGTCCTCTGCTCTTGAGTGAAGTGAAGTCCTTCACACACTCGCTCCAACTGGACTATCCAAGCCTCACATGTTTCAGGATCAGTAGAACCAAAAAAACTGGTTGCTCCAGCTGTTCTTGCCTTTGCTACAGGATCAAAACGCTCATCAAACTGTAAAGCTCGCATAAGCAAGTCTCGCATTTGCTTATCCTCATCACAATCCTCAACCCTACTAACGTGGGGTCCACATCTAGGAGGCATTTTCTAAGGATGAGAAAACACATTAGTCAACAAAACACGAAGGATATAGTCATGAAACCTTAAACATTTAAAAACACACAACACCGTGAGCATTGATGGGGATCCGCCGGCCGGTCGAGCCATCGTTCCGTAAGTGTTGTGTATACATAAATGTCCTTAGTAACACAAATACGGAAGTCTATAAAATCTGTAACCTAATGCTCTGATACCAACTGAAAGGACCTGATCTCGATTTAGCTGCCTCAACCGGAATTAATCCCAAACGACAACAAAATCTATAAAAAATTTGCTAGAGTTTCTTCTAAAATCAAGAAACCCAAAAACCTGCAAAGAAAAAACACTTCTAAAATATCAACAAAAACAAACTGTGGGCACCAAATCCCATCCGGATTTCTCAAATCAACCAAACACTGAATCCACTAGAACTATAAACTATTTATAGAAGGTGATAAGAAATCCGAAGACTGAATGAGAAAACAACACAACGGAAGTAAACTCTATATAGTATTCAGAGCGACTTCTAATCTACATAATACACAGGATTAGCAGGTTAATCTAGGACTACTAGATGAGTATAGTGACACGAACTCTATGCCTCCATCGATGACGCAATCCTAGGATACAAATTGCAAACTGGGCGGAGGAAACAGAAAAACTCAGGGAAAGGCATATAAAATGATAAAACTGTTAGAGTGAGTGGACGAAAATAATATTTCACTTTAAACTGAAAACTATAAATAATATGTCTTTCACTATAAATATACATAAAAATGATGTGAGTCTAAAAGTAAACAAACCCAGGTCAGGTGTTTGTCCTAACCATCTTGGGGACTGTATAAATCACGAGTCAGGTGTTTGTCAAATCCCTCCCAGAGCGTCTCGGGGATCAGCCAAGAAGCCAATGCATCGATGCATCAACTATACTATGCTCTGTGTAAAACAAAATTATACGTGCCTCCATGCAAATGTATAATCATAAATGCATAATCGTAAAATGCATAATCATAAAATGCATAATGATATACGCATTTTATGCTCGTTTCTTAACGCATTTCCCTTTACGTTTAGCTATGTTATTATCTTTGTTTTTATGTTTTTCTTATTTAAATTGTTATTTTGAAGATATTTACGGTGGAGATTAATAACGACGCAATTCGGAGGAATTTCGGCGATTTTGCGATTTTTGCGATTTCGGACCACCGGAAATGGGCCGGACCAAAAAGCAAATTATGGGCCGATTTCTCAACTCTTGTTTCGGCCCATTATCAAGCCCATGACCATTCAATTCTGCTAGGATTCACTTTGGGGAAGAGGAAAAGTCAACAATATCAAGCTTTGTGACTCATTTTAGTGACTAAGCTTTGTGATCATCACAAATGATGACTTGCCATGTGACTTGCCATGGTGACTCTTGCTTAGGGTTTATAAATGGTGACTTGCATGGTGACTCTTGCTTAGGGTTCATAAATGATGATCACAAATGGTGACTTGCCTAGGTGACTAAGGCTTGCATTAAATGGAGGGAGGCAAGGTGGAAGAGAGAAGGCAACATCCCTTGCCTATATAAGAGAGGAGGCTGGCCATATATTATGCATCTCTCATTTTACAAGCAAAAACTCTACACAAATACTCCTCCACCATAAACACTTCAAGGATTCTCAAGCAAAGCCGAAGCACATCTTCTCCATCCAAGCCGAAGCAATCCTCCTCCATCCAACACAATACGCTAAGTCCCTTGTGAAGGAAATCCATCTCCACCGTAGATCATCAAGCATTCAAGACAAAAAGTGTAACCATGATCTTCACTTTCATTTCTTTTGCTTTGTATTTGAACCTTTTGATGTATTGGAATACATTTATGTATCAAATGAAGAACAAGTTTAGATTTGTGTTTTATGTGTTTAAACCGATTCATAAGTTGCATGTGTTTATGATTTCTAGCCTTTTATGCATGTTTGATACAATCTTAAAGCTTCGTAAGCATGTGTTAGAAAATACGCTAAGTCCCTCTCTTTCGCATGTTTCGATGATCGTATGTTGTTTAGGATGTTTATACGCTAAGTTGCATTCCTACTCAATTATTAAGCATGTATATTTAGTTAGAAGTTATGAATTTCCTAACTTACAAAAAGGTTTGATGCATGAAAAGGGTAGGCTAATAAGATGAGATGATCACATGTAATTAGTAGTGTAACTTCTTATTTTTAGCAAGCATAATTAAACTTTAAGTTTCTTGATTGTTGAAACTTGTCTATGAGTAAAACATGTTAGATGCCTAAGAGTTTTAGTTGTGTTTGCATGTTTTTGTACTTTAATTTCGTAGATTAAACAACCAACTTCCAATCCCCCCAAACATTTACATTTCCGCTTATTAACGAAACCATGCATGCGCCCTTAATTCCCCGGATAAAGAACGATCCCTACTCGCCAATATTACAAATGACAAAAGAAGGGTTTAAATTGCAATGCGCGTAATCTGTGTTTTTAAGTTAACGTGAATGCATGTTTTGCGCGTATCACATAATCATAGACTCGCAAATCAACAATGAAAATAAAGTGTCCACTCACAATACACAGCTAGCTCCATGGTCTAGCGGAAGTCCCCTCCCCAAAATCTCGATCACGGTCTCCTGAATAAATAACAGATTCATTTAATACTGGAATTCGATAAAATGTGCAAAAATTAGCTAAAAAACTATCTCGGAAACCCCCCGGTTAATTTTGGATTTTCGCCTCGCCGAAGCCCCGCCGTGGACGACGGTGCGTGGATCTCATGTGCCTCTAAAGCCGGCAGCGCGTGAGCCATACGTGCCTCCAGTGTAAATTGCTCTAAAAGGAGCATTCGACCCCTCGTTGGAAAGATCTCAATGAGGCGAACAACTTTTCTAATCAACATCTCGTGTCTCTCTTGTAGATGACATTATTTGAGCCGATAAGACTTGAATTTGATATCCTTGATCTTCAAGGAGCAGAATACCATCGTTGGATGTCAAATGTTTCGTAACGCTTCTTGGTATGAATCTGACGGTTACAATCCAACCACTACTACCGCCTGGTACTAAGCCACCAACTCTAGTTCACAAAGCTCAAACCCTCATGTTTTTGAGGTGTCATATACATCCAATTCTAAAGAAACAGTATTTGTACAAGAATGACCCCACAGTTTTGTGAGTGACTTTACAAATCAAAATTCAACAATGTGCATCATGCACAACTTATGAACTACGAAAAGGATGAGATTTCATCCAGTTATTGGATTATCCAAATATTTTTGCTTTTGATCAAGCAATGATAGTGAAAGGACCCAACCCCAATTTAGCTCCCTAAACCGGAATCAAACCCTTTCGAAAACACGAACCAACAAAAACCGTAGAAATTTTGGCAGAATTTCGTTACTAACGTGGAATTACCATTACCTGCACGCGGAAAATACACTCCATCCTATGCCACAAAAATCAAACCGTGGGCACCAATCCCATCCGGATTTCTCAATATATCAACAGTAATGTAAAATAATAAATATATCTGTACTTTACTGAAATCCGAAGAAAAATCGTATAATATATACAACAGAATACTCAGAGCGACCTCAGATGTATAATCATATAAGTATACCACAGTAGGTAGAACAATAAACCTACTGGAAGAAACAAGGTAGCTCGAGCACTATGCCTCCGACCACGACGTGCGACACCAGAGTCCGAACTGCAAACTGGGCACGAAAACCTAAAAGCCCAGGGGAAAGACATGAAAGCCGTTAGAGTGAGTGGACGGAAATAAATGTCTTTCACCAGTTGATATATATGTGTTAAAATAACATATGCGAGTCCAGATAAATAAAAATAATAAAGTACACGAGGTAAAACTCATACTCCTCAAACTGCAAACTAGAGTCCGAACTGCAAACTGGGCACGAAAACCTAAAAGCCCAGGGGAAAGACATGAAAGCCGTTAGAGTGAGTGGACGGAAATAAATGTCTTTCACCAGTTGATATATATGTGTTAAAATAACATATGCGAGTCCAGATAAATAAAAATAATAAAGTACACGAGGTAAAACTCATACTCCTCAAGCGTACTGAGCATGCAAGTAAAAATCTCACGGGGTCACTCATGGACACATCTGTGCTAGTACAGTCAGAATCACGGAGTCCCAGACTTCCACGCAATTCTAGCCAGAAAGGTCTCAGGTCAGAGGTCTTCCTCCCCCCGGTAAAGGCCTTGGGTTAGGAGTCACAGCCTCCCCCGGTATACATCCTCGGGGATCAGCCGGGATCCGAGTGTATCAATACAACAACATATATAACGACTGTACTCTGTCTAAACCAAATCATAAATAGTTCGATGCAAATGCATGAAACAACATATAAGTGTATATACGTAATGTATAATGATATAAGCATAATCGTCTAACACATGCTCGTATAAATCGTAATCTCGTATGCATGCTCAAGTTCTAAAATCGTATAAAAAGATTCGCAATCGTTCCGTGAAAAGAAATTGTCCACTCACATACTAGCGTAACGCAGTTCGCGTTAACCCGTGATCCGGCGGAAAGTCCCTCGCCAAACGAACGATCACGAACCCCTGAATAATCACAAAATCCATTTCTAAAAATCATAACTCGACAATTCAAATCAAATCACGAGAAACCACCGTTCTCGGAAACACGTAATTCAATGTCGACGAATCGTCGAAAATCCAAAAATCACACCTCAATACCTCGCTGTAATTTCGGGCGCTCAAATCGAGAAACGAACCTCCCCACTGCGATCGGGACGCGATATCGAGTGAAATGACATGCAACTTGTCGAAAACCCCAGAAACTCAAAGTTGACCGTTGACCGCCGTTGATTGCCGCCGCCGGCGGCCCCACCACCAACCGTGAAGTTTTCTCGGCGGAGCAACCCCTATTCCATACAAAATTACCCACTGAGAAACTTCCATAACTGCACCGAAGTCCAATTCTCACTTTAACTAGGTCAATTTCAAGCAAAACCGAATTGATACACAAATTTCAAATCCAAAATTCTCCAAGCACAAATCGAATTAGAACTCCATACTTACATGGTTAGAATCATGGAGAGGAGAGCTACAAAACCCAGTCCTTTTTGCAACTCGAATCGGCCGGAATCGAAAACCACCATTAACCCCAAATTTCTTAAACTTTGGTCCAAGGTTTCTCTCTCCACTGTGAGCCATGCTGGAAAAAGAGGCCGGGGATGAGTTCGGGACCTCGAGACGAAGAGAACGAGACCAGCCCCGCCCCCCGGGGTGGCCGGACGGAGCACGCCGCCGTGGAGCATCGTGGCGGTGTCGCACCACTTCGGTCAAACTGGGTTGACCCAGTCAACCAATTTAATTCTCAGCTTTGACTTTCCAAAACAGGCGAGTTCACTATTTATAGCTTTCCGAAAATGGAAACTTCGTAATTATCTTTTCGACAAACTTCAAACACACGCAACTTCTTCATCGTAATTCCGATTCCAATAATTCTCGCAGCAACAAACTCGACTCGACGTATTCTTCAATTATCACCCGAAGTCAAACACATCGACCAATCGGATAAAAAGTCAACGGTTCAAACCAAACATATACTTAAACCGACTAAATAATCAACAATCGGAAATATTCACAACATAATCCTCGTAACTCGGAATAATGTTCCGGAAGTTCCCACGAGCTCGAAATTAAATTCTCAACAACTTCCGTGAAGAAGACAAAACCAAATTCTCGTCCGGTAATTTAGTCGCTAAGAGCACCACCATTTAAATCCGATTATGTCGAAACTTCAAATATTCATAACTTATTCCTCGGTTGTCCAAATAACGATCCGGAACCGCCCACGAACTCGAAATCACACGTACAACGACTCTCGAGAAGAGACTCAGCTCCAATTCTCAGCCAATAATTTAGTCGTTATCAAACCTGGCGATTCAAACAACCGTTGGAAATCTGTGATTACGCAGTAACACATGTAGTAAGCTGATCACACTGCTGATTCTGGTCCGAGTCGTCACAGTTAGAACTTCAATCAGAGTTGAGCATTTGTGGCATTATCAAGACTTATCAGACTATGATCAAGAAGTCTATTAGTACACTTCCTATCTCATTGGTGGGAAGACACGTAAGGATAAACAAAAATGAACAGTCGTTCTGAGCCTTATAATAACCATGGTGGAAGAGAAGGACATGGCAATGTTCTTGGTAGAGAATATAGTCGAAACTTGACTTGGACTAACCATGACAATAACTTTTACTCAAATATGCATCATTCCAATTCCGATTCTAGGGATGATGGGAATTTTTCACATTCTGCTTCTACTATTGTGCTTATCATCTTGCTATAGATGCGGTTATACCAAGCACATGCACACACAAAAAAATAGGAGCACTGCCTCTGCATACTGCTTAACTCTTCAGTGACAACGTCAACTGAACAACTCTAACAACAGACTCCACAATAGGAGATAACGCCGTGCTGAAATCCATGAACCCACAATCTTGAATCTGGACTGGCTCAACACAATTGCCAAGTGTTCCTGCATAAGGAACAGGTAGGGTACACAACACGTAACAAACCTGAAATGTAGTTCCACCACACGGAACACAACACAACTCACACAAAAGCCAACAATATAGGCGACGCCGAACTATACGGCACAATACAAACTCGCCTATGACCACATACGGATCAAAACAACATGGCAAATCACAACTCAGTCTACACACATCAACACAACTCAAACATCGAACTCAAGCAATTATCATCTCGTTTCCGCTAATCTGAAAGTCTGTGGTAGCACATTCCACAAAATCAGGATCCAACGTCAGCTCACACCAAACACGCTCTAGCACAATGGAGTACAACATCATTCCTCAAATCGACATCATGCAACGTTAAAAAATCATAGTGATCGACAAACTGGTACTGCATGCAAACTCGAACAAGTGAAACTGCTGGTCCCAAATCCCTCGGAACAGCAATACCGAGGTCCACAATATGCCCTGCAAGGTCTAAATAGTCCTCAAAGATCGCCCACCAATCTGAGGATAAGAACCGGTACTAACTTGTAATCTGGTCTCCAATGCTCGCTGCAAAGCTTGCCAACACTCAGTCGTAGCTGATTATCTCAGTCAGCGAACTGGGACATAGGCACATCACGAAATGGACAATCTCCACCAAACACAGCTATGCCAGTCTGCCACTGAAATAATCTCCGAAAGTACAAAGAAATGTACTGAGTTCGTCAAATGGTCCACAATGGCCTGACAACTGGTATTACAAACCGAAGTGCGTACTGGCACACAAGATCACAGCGACAAACTCCAACTACTAATCAGAAATTTCTAATGGTTGTAACTCTCCAGCAAATCTCTACCTCGCTACCATCATCCGTCGACAAATGTGGTATCTGCACACACAAACTGCTACATTGCTCTTCATGTTGCATCACGAGTAGTAAACTCAATGTATCAGACACATCTCCGCACCACTAGCGCCAAACGCACGCAAAACAGTGAGCTTCAACATCATCATACTCGAACTCAGTTCTCATAGCTCACAACTCGGCTAACACGGAAACTCGAGCCACACACACTGTGATGACCCGGAATAGAATCAGAAGTATAATCAGCTTGATTCGTGAGTTACTGCGTAATCGCAGATTTCCGACTGATGATTGAATCGCCAGGCTTGTTAACAACTTAATCATTGGCCGAGAATTGGAGCTGGGTCTCTTCTCGAGAGTCATTGTACGTGTGATTTCGAGTTCGTGGGCGGTTCCGGTTCGTTATTTGGATGACCGAGGAATAAATTATGAATATTTGAAGTTTCGATGTAATCGGATTTAAATGGTGGTGTTCTTAACGACTAAATTACCGGACGAGAATTTGGTTTCGGCTTCTGCACGGAAGTTGTTCAGAATTTAATTTCGAGCTCGTGGGAACTTCCGGATCAATATTTTGAGTTACAAAGATTAAGTTGTGAATATTTCCGATTGTTGATTGTTTAGTCGGATTATGCATGTTTTTGGGTTGAATGGTTCACTTTTTATCTGATTGGTCAATGTGTTTGACTTCGGGAGATAATTGAAGAGTATGTCGAGACGAGTTTTTTGCCGCGAGAATTATCAGAATCGGAGTTACGACTAGAAAGTTACGGGTATTTGAAGTTTGCCGAAAAGTGTGTTTGTTGGTTTCCATTTTGGGTAAGGCTATAAATAGAAGTTTCCATATTGGGCAAGTCAAACCTTGCCATATAGGGAGTTGACCGAGTTGACCGAGTCAACTCGGTGGTGGAGTGAGAGGAAGATCGACGGCGACTCCCACGGTGGTGACTTTGATTCCGGCCACCCTAGGCTTCAGCCTAGGGCTGGTTTTGCTCGGCGTGATCCCCTCATGGTGGTTCCGGCCTCCTTCCACGGCAAGACTCGCCGGAGGAGGAGAGAAATCCGGCCAAAATTCAAGAGAACTTGGTGATTTCGGGTTCAACTATTCTGGCCAAATTGAGCTGAAATTTGGAGTGGGCTTTGTAGCTCTCATCCCCTTGAAGCTACCACGTAAGTTTGGTGATCTAATTTTGCTTGTGCTTGGAGAATTTTGGTTTGGAAATTTGTGTGAACATTCGGTTTTACATGAAATTGACCTAGTTAGATTGAGAATTGGCCCTTGTTGTAGTTGACAAAGTTGCCCAGTGGGTGATTTTGCATGGAATAGAGGTTGCTACGCCATGGAATTTTCAGTTCGAATGGCGGCGCCGCCGTGGGCGGTGGTCAACGGCGGTCAACAGTTTGACTTTTTGGGGTTTTCGACAAGTTGCATGTCATTTCACTCGAAATCGCTCCCCGATCGCAGTGGAGAGGTTCGTTTTTCAAATTGAGCATCCGAACTTACAGCAAGGTATTGAGGTGTGATTTCTGGATTTCCGACAGTTTGTTGTAATCGGATTTCGTGTTTTCGAGAACGGTGATTTCTCGTGATTTGATTTGAATTGTCGAGTTATGATTTTGAGAAATGGATTTTGTGAATATTCAGGGATTCGTGATCGTTTGTTTGGCGAGGGACTTTCCGCCAGATCACGGGTTAACGCAAACTGCGTTACGCTAGTCTGTGAGTGGACAATTTCTTTTCACGGAATTCTTGCGAGTCTTTTATATGATTTATGAACTTGAGCATGCGTATTGAGATTACAGATTACATGAGTATGTGTTTTTACGAATATACGATTATACGTATACGAATATACGTATACGAATATACATACACTTATATGTTGTTTCATGCATTTGCATCGAACTGTTTATGATTTGATTTACACAGAGTACAGTCTCAGTTACATTGTTGTATCGATACACTTGCCTCTCGGCTGATCCCCGATGGTAGGCTTCCCAGGCGGGGCGTTACCCCCGACCTGACCTGCGAGGGGCGTTTCCCCGGAACCGAGGCCTTTCTGGCTTAGAATCACGTGTGGGTCTGGGATCCCGTGATTCAGACTGTACTAGCACGGATGTGTCCATGAGTGACCCCGTGGGATTTTTACTTGCATGCTCAATACGCTGGAGGATTATGGTTTTACCTCGTGTAATTGTTGTTTTTATTTACCTAGACTCGCATATGTTATTTTAAACATATATATCAATTGAAAGACATTTATTTTCATCCATTCACTCTAACAGTTTTCATGTCTTTCCCCTGGGCTTTTCGGTTTCCGTGTCCAGTTTGCAGTTCGGATTTTGGTGTCGTACGTTGTGGTCGGAGGCATAGTGCTCGAGCTACCTTGTTTCTTCCAGTAGGTTTATTGTTCTACCTACTGTGGTATACTTATATGTTTATACATTAGAGGTCGCTCTGAGAAATCTGTTGTTTACGTTGTACGATTTTACACCGGATTTCAGTAAAGGATAGATATATTTATTGTTTTACTTTACTGTTGATATATTGAGAAATCCGGATGGGATTGGTGCCCACGGTTTGATTTTTGTGGCATAGGAAGTGTATTTTCCGCGTGCAGGTAATGGTAATTCCACGTTAGTAACGAAACTCTGCCGAAATTTCTATGATTTTTGTTGGTTCGCATTTTCGAAGGGGTTTGATTCCGATTTAGGTGGCTAAATCGGGGTTGGGTCTTTTCAGCTTGGTATCAGAGCATTAGGTTATAGGTTCTGTAGACTTCTGTTGTCGTGTTTACTAAGGATATTTGAGAATGTACAGCATGTCTTGAATGGTGACCCGACCGGCCGACGGATAATCATCAATATTCCGGGTGTTGTATGCTTTCAAATATTTAAAGTTCCATGATTACGTTTCACTTGTTGTGAACTATGTTTTATTTATTAGGATGCCTCCTGACGTGTTTTCCGTGTCGTTTCGGTTAAGGATCCTATTGTGGATCAATCGACGCACGATTTGCCAGAGAACTGTGGATTTGGATGAGCATTCTAAGTTCAGAGATTTGTGTGGCACGGTTTGCCTGGTTGTGTGTGTGAGCGTCTACATGTTGCCTGATACAAGACTTTTGCAACCATTAAATTAACACTTAACAATCAACAAAAAACGCGTAAGCAATTAAAACCCTTTTGTGTAGATGTAGCATTGATAAATAGGGATCGTTCTTAACCGGGGATTGAGGGTGCATGCATATTTACGCTATGGTTTGAAAGGGGGGTTTGAAAAGGTTGTTTAATATCTACAAAAATGAAGACAAGAACATGGCATAGCAAACACATCGTTGGCTTCTAAGTTCTAACATGCTTAAACTCATGGACAAGCAAAACAAACAAGAACATAGAATCCTAAACATGCTTACTAAAACCGAAAATAAAGTTTAATTACATATATACATGATCAACTCGTCACACTTACCTCATTTCTTTATAACCTAATCATATTATATGCAACCTAAGTTTTATTTAGGCCTTTACTATGTGGTTCGCATGCATCTTTCGTAATTAAGTGACTAAACCAAGATTGCTCGCATTTAGACACATCATTAACCTAAACCAAGATTGCTCGCATTTAGATTAAAGCATTAAGTGAAGAAGATACATTATCTAACCTAAACCAAGATTGCTCGCATTTAGATTAGCACACAAAAAAGACTTAGACTCGAAATAGATGACATAAAATAGAATTAGAATTATATTACAAAAACATGTCTTTACACTCTACAAAACTGAAATTCATTACAAGGAGTAAGTAGAGGAATCGAAATACACCCTTTGTGTCGTGATTGTAGCCGCAAAGCTTGCACACGATCCTTCTATGGACGGCTAGATGAACCCTCGGATTGCCTAAGGTTGCTTCTAGGTGGAGGCCGAATGTATATGGTGTGGAGGATGGCGTTCCTTGAAGAGATTTCGAGTATTTGTGGAGAGGAAGTGTTTAAGGCAGAGACTTGGCTTGTATGATGAGTGATGAATGAGAATGAAACCGAGCCCTCTTATTTATAGGTGAAAAAGTCCAACTTTCCTCTCCAAACTAGGGATTCCTAGTTTACCCGGGTAGAAATGCCAGCTGGAAACAGCCTGTCTTGAAACGTCTTTTCCGGGAGTTCTAGAGCTCAGAAAATTATGATTTTTGACTCGTTGGAAAGCTTATTCAGAGAGCTATAAAATCCATATAAGGAACACCATATTTGGAGTTGAATTGCGACTTCGGTGGTCTCTTGAAGTTACAGGTCTGTTCTGAGATTTTCTTTCCTTATTCCACTCTAAATATTTCTTTCTTGATCTCCAAGGAATATCCTCCTTGCCGAATTCCTTCAATATATTCAAGATATTTGACCTTCAAATAGGGCAAGTGGGATCTCATAAGTTCGGCCATGTCTTCTTTCCATAAATGTATGTCGACTTGATCTTTCCTGGTCCACATAGGAGAAATGCATTCGTTCTTCATTTGGGAAACCATTTGTGCGCACCATTTTAGTAACTTTTACGAATACCATTTCTCAACCATTTTGCGCATCTCGGACATTTCGCCACGTCATTCCTAGTTGATTTAGGAAACTTCATTTTTCAGCTCCGCGAAACTTTCCGAGTTGTCGAACCATTTGCATTCCTAACCCGAGTAGGAATCCTAGTCAAAGTAGGAAACACCACTTTTCCTAAGCGAATTAGGAAACCTCCAATTGCTGCATTTTTAAGCTCCATTTCACCTCTTTTATTGTACTCCTTTATTTAAAACCTAAAAACAACAAAGTAAGTAAGAAATGATAGTACTAAGGTCAAAACAAAGCTAAATGTAAAGAGAGAGACGTTAAGAATCAAGCATAAAATGCGTAGATCAAATTCCCCCACACTTAGACTTTGCTAGTCCCTAGCAAATACTAAATAAAAGAAAGACTAAAAATATAAAACCAACGTTAGAGCTAGCCTCCACGTTGAACAAATTTCATGGACTCAAATAAATAATAGCAACTTCTAAGCCCTTAGCACAATTTGTCTCAGAAATTTTCTTAAATATATGGCGATGGAGTCACAAGATTTCATAGTGAAAAGTTCAACAATTTTCGAGAGATAAGAGAAATATGATCATGTCATGAACAAGTAGGACTTGGAGAAAACAATGGTGAAGTTAAAGCTATGCATGTTTCGAAAAATTCTAAATCAATCTCACATGGATGCTCTCATCATATTTTCACTCATGAAAAGAGGTTTACTCAAAATGTATTGCATCGAAATACCTCATAATTACTTGCACAAATGAACCAAACCATATGCTTACTCATGTAACTTACTCAACCAATTGAAGACTACTCATTTTAAGGATCATAAAGGACTTTAGAAAGGTTGTAATGAGGCTAAGGCTAAGGCATTCGAAATTTAGATAAGTGGTGGTGTAAAAACGCTCCAAAGACTTAGTTTAGCACTTAGAATTCTTCAATTCGTGGCTCATCCTTTCTACACTTCTTTATGTGTCAAACTCTAGAATCGGGGGCCAATTTTCATCTTTTGGGCCCTAACTTCATTCTAAACTTCACTCGTCAAATCTTTTACACTTAGAACTTTTGCCGGAGAGCTTTTACATATTTTTTTCTTTTCTTTCTTTTCTTTTGCTCTCGATTTTTTTTCTCTTTCTTTTTATTTCGGCAATCAACTCTTTTGGACAAGTCTTCCCTTCTTTGTATTCTTTCATCACTTTTTTTTTTCGCCACTTCTTTTATGCTAGCTTCGAAACCTCTTCACCAAGTCTTTGAACAAGGTTTGGAAATTCTACACTAGGCTAAGTGTTTAGATATGTACGTGGTAAATGAAAGAAAAGGCTTAACGTAGGCACAAAGGGGTAATCTAAGGGTGTCGCAACTCGTGCGCACAATGGGACACAAGGCCATTTGGTTTAAGTGGTGGTAACCTAATTTGCCTTTAATCATATCCAAAATCAGAGCATATATCAACTTAAAAGCATTGTAAATCTACATGAGTAAGTTCTAGTAATCTTTAGTTCATTAAAATCTATGGCAAGTAATTAGATGAAGCATGTTTTGTTTTTGAAAACCATATGCACGAAATTCACTCTCAAATGAAGTAATGTAGGCTCAAAAACTCACTTTTAGGTTTGTATGATTTAAAACTTATTCTAACATGCGAAATCAGTACCATGTTTAATCAAACCATATCCACTACATGTTATGACAATCAAAATATCTCACTTATCACAAGAAATCATTTTAGTGCTTATTCACCGCCATATGTATTCTTTTTCCGTCCATTTTCATCATAGACTAACTAAGGGCATCCTAAAAATGAAAAAGACTCTTTAAAAAAAATTTTAGGGCATCATCCGCCGGAAAGTTCCATTGTCCGCCCGGTTTTATGGTTTTAAGACTCAAATAAAGTTGTAAATCCCTCCCCCACACTTAAATTCTACATTGTCCTCAATGTATTTAAGGGAATCATAGAACTAAGTAGGAAGAGAGAGACCCACGAAAATTTTAGCTAAGGAAAGTAAATAAACAATGAAATTAAAAAGACAAGGGAGGAGAGAACAAATCCTTGGCGATTTCCTCCATTGGGTTGCCTCCCAACAAGCGTTTGTTTTTTAACGTCTTACAGCCTAGACTTGAGAGTTCATCATTCATTTGATGTGGCCGGTTCAAATAGAGATTCGTCCTCCACTACTCCCTCTTTTACGGTCGAATGATAGGGCTTTAAACGATGACCATTGACTTTGAATTCGTTCCCGGTTGTTGGACTCCTGATTTTTATAGCTCCATGGGGAAAAATTTCGGTGACAATGAAGGGTCCAACCCACCTCGAGCGTAGCTTTCCTGGAAAAATTCTAAGGCGAGAGTTAAAGAGTAATACCTCTTGGCCGATTAGGAACTCCTTTCTCCGGATCCTCTTGTCGTGAAACACCTTCGTTTTCTCCTTATAGATCCAAGCATTGTCGAATGCATCATTCCTGATTTCCTCGAGCTCACAAAGTTGGAGTTTTCGATGCAAACCAGCCTCGTCGCAGTCCAAATTGAATTTCTTGACAGCCCACCATGCCTTATGTTCCAACTCAACCGGAAGATGACATGCCTTCCCATAAATAAGTCGATAAGGTGACATGCCTATGGGAGTCTTGTATGCCGTCCTATAGGCCCATAGTGCGTCGTCAAGACATTGGCTCCAATCCTTGCGATTTGGCTTGACAGTTCTTTCACAGATCTTCTTGATTTCGCGATTGGATACTTCCGCCAATCCGTTGGTTTGTGGATGATAAGGTGTAGAGACCTTGTGGGTGATGTCGTACTTCTTCATCAATGCGTCTACTGTCTTGTTGCAAAAGTGACTTCCGCCATCGCTTATTAGAATGCGAGGCATTCCATGTCGTGTGAAAATCTGGGCTTTAAGGAAATCTGCAACAACTCGCGAATCATTAGTACGGGTTCCACCCATTTCGACACATAATCAACAGCGAGTAAGATGTAAGTAAAACCGTTAGACATGGGAAATGGTCCCATAAAATCTATGCCCCAAACATCAAAAATTTCGACATTAAGGACGTAGTTCTGTGGCATTTCATCTCGAGGACCTATATTACCGAATCTTTGGCACCTGTCACACTTGGCACAAAATTCATGAGAGTCACGAAAAATACTAGGCCAAAAGAATCCACAATCTAATACTTTCAAGGCTGTTTTCCTAGAACCAAAATGACCTCCACATGCATCGTTATGACAAAACTTAAGAATAGACTCAAATTCGCAATCGGGGACACACCTTCTAATTACTAAGTCAGAACATTGTTTCCATAAGTAAGGCTCATCCCAAATGAAATGTTTAGCATTTAGTCTAAGTTTATGGCGTTGGACACTATGCATGTGAGGTGGAAACTTATCGGTAACTAAATAATTCACAATATCTGCATACCAAGGAGTTTCCGAGGTACTTACCTGGAGTCCGAAGAGTTGTTCATCCGGAAAAGTTTCCTCAATTGCCACCGTCTCCTTGTCATGTACAATTCGAGATAAGTGGCCTGCCACCACGTTTTCTACTCCCTTCTTATCCTTCACCTCTATGTCGAATTCTTGGAGTAGAAGTATCCAACGAATGAGTCGTGGTTTGGCATCCTTTTTCGCCATCAAGTACTTCAATGCAGCGTGGTCCGTATAGACAATCACCTTGCTTTGCAACAAGTATGATCGAAACTTGTCAAGTTCAAACACCACAGCGAGCATCTCCTTCTCGGTTGTTGTATAGTTGCTTTGAGCATCGTCCAATGTTCGAGAAGCATAGTAAATGGCGTAGGGCTTCTTGTCCTTCCTTTGCCCTAAAACAGCTCCGACGGCGTAGTCGGATGCGTCGCACATTAATTCAAACGGTAGGGACCAATCCGGTGCACAAAGGATAGGAGCACTTGTGAGAAGCTCCTTCAACTTGTCAAATGCAGCTCGGCATTCCTCATCAAACACAAAGGGAGTGTCCTTTTGTAAAAGCTTGCACAAGGGACGAGAAATTTGGGAAAAGTCCTTGATAAATCTCCTGTAAAAACCTGCATGGCCAAGAAAAGAACGTATCTCTCTAACCGAAGTCGGAGAGGGTAAGTACCGCACAAGATCTACTTTTGCTTTATCAACTTCTATTCCCCTTTTCGAAACTATGTGACCTAAAACTATCCCTTGAGTAACCATAAAATGGCATTTCTCCCAATTAAGCACTAGGTTCGTTTCAACGCATCTTTGTAAAATTAGTTCTAAGTTAGCTAAACATGCATCGAAATTTTTCCCAAAGACACTGAAATCATCCATGAAAACTTCTATTATCTTCTCTATGTAATCGGAAAAAATTGAAAGCATGCAACGTTGAAAGGTACCTGGTGCATTGCATAGTCCAAATGGCATCCATCGGTATGCAAACGTTCCAAAGGGGCAAGTGAACGTTGTCTTCTCTTGATCTTCCTCGGCGATGCTGATTTGGTTGTAACCGGAATACCCATCGAGGAAGCAATAATATTCATGTCCCGCCAACCTCTCGAGCATTTGATCAATGAATGGCAAGGGGAAGTGGTTCTTGCGAGTGGTGGCATTGAGCTTCCGATAGTCGATACAAACTCTATGGCCGGTTACGGTTCTTTGTGGCACCAATTCATTTTCCGCATTCTTCACCACGGTGATTCCGGACTTTTTAGGAACAACTTGCACGGGTGAGACCCATCGGCTGTCCGGAATTGGATATATGACGCCACAATCCAAGAGCTTGATAACTTCCTTCTTCACAACTTCCATCATTGGTGGATGGAGTCTTCTTTGAGCTTCTCTCAAAGGTTTAGCCCCATCTTCGAGTAGAATTCGATGCACGCAAGTGGCCGGATTGATGCCTTTGATGTCGGCAAGGGTCCATCCAATTGTTGTGTTGTGACGTTTGAGCACGTTGATGAGTTTGCCCTCTTGTTCTTCCTCCAATGATGATGAAATGATAACCGGCAAAGTGTCATTCTATCCCAAGTAAGCATACTTCAAATGAGCCGGTAACACTTTGAGTTCTAACTCCGGTGCCTTGATCACGGATGGAACAAGCTTGTTTTCTCCATAGGCCAACGGAATTGGAGGTAGCCTATTTGCAATCCGTGGAGCCTCATTGAGTGCCATAGCCATCTCGAGAATTATAGGCTCCAAAATCTCGATAAGTGCATCAAAAAGGGCTTCATCCCCGAGTCGAGTCAGCCCCGCTCCTTCTTGTATGGCAATGTCGAGCACATCATCTCCAATGGTGTCTAAGTGTTGTTGAGCTGCCTCTTCTACCATATCCATCGAAAATAATGCATTGACACCTGCCGTGGGAACCTTCATGGCATCTAGTATGTTGAATTCAATCTTTTCTCCATCAATCTCCATGGAAAACGTTCCCTCAAAAACATCAATCTTCGTTCTTGCAGTCCTCATGAAAGGTCGTCCAAGAAGCAATGGCGTGGTGTTCAAAGAACTCTCTTCCATGTCAAAAATGTAGAAATCAGCTGGAAAGATTAGGTTGTTGACTTGCAAAAGAACATCTTCAACGTATCCCCTAGGATACTTATGTGAACGGTCGGCTAGTTGAATGATGACGTTGTCTTGTTTGAGCTCGCCTAAATCCATGGACGCATATAAGTAATAAGGCATTACGTTAATGGATGCACCAAGATCTAGCATAACATCTTCGAATTTGTTGTCACCAATCACACAAGGAACAGAAAAGCTCCCCGGATCCTTTAATTTGGGGGGTAACCGACGCTGTAAAACCGCTGAAACGGTTGCATTCACCTTCACAACCTCCTTCGCTCTCGTTTGCCTCCTTTGGGTGCATAACTCTTTGAGAAATTTTGCATAGATAGGCACTTGCTTTATGCACTCGATCAAGGGCAGATTTACTTGCACCTTCCGAAAGATGTCCAAGATGTCTTCGTATTGATCATCTTTCTTAGATTTCGTCAACCTATGGGGGAATGGTGCACGAGCAAACGAAGCATTAGTATTAACCAAACTTGAAGGGATAGAGTTAATACCATTGTTTGGGGCAGATTGTGATGATGAGGGTTGTGCCTTAGTGGCGTGAGGAGCCACATTCTTCTCGGCTTCTTTAGTAGCCGGATCTTCTTCTAAGTCTTCTTCCTCAAAAATGGTGTGAGGAGGTGCCGAGCTTGTCTTTGGTAAAGGAGGTGCCAAAGTTCTTCCACTCCTCGTAATAATTGCACTCACATTCCGATTTGGTGGTTGTGATTGAGGTGGAAGATGGCCGGAATCTCGGAATTGGCCCATGAAGTCCACGATTTGGCCCATTTGTTTCTTCATCTCTTGTATGTCTCGGCCATGGCTATCCAAGGTCTCCTTTTGCTTTGCTTGTCCCTCCAAAAGAACTTGTGTTGAAGCGGACAATTGTGTGAACATTTTGTCATAGTCTGGATTTGTAAATTGTCGGACCGGAGGAGCTTATTGCATGGAAGCTTGATGCATTGGCTGCCTTGGTTGGAAGGGAGCACGTTGGTAGCCTTGTTGAGGTGCCGGAGGGTTTAAACATCCCTCATTACTACTCCACTTGAAACCCGGATGATCTCGGTTGCCATAATTGTTGTTGTTATAGTTGTTGTAACGTTGGCCCCCTTGATATCCTCCAATTGCATTAACTTGCTCCGGATCTCCATTTTGTTCCACCAAATTAGGGCATTGATCATTGTAGTGCCCTTGTAGTTGACATACTCCACACGTTGGTCCTTGAGCTGCCTTGGCTCTCTTTGTCTCTAGCTCAAGCACTTGTTCTAGCATAGATGCTAGTTTATCAAACTTCTCGTCCTTCACTTTCGTTGAGCTAGCTTCATTCACTTGTTTTCGTTGAGCCATCCCATATTGAGCATCATTATTGGCTCGGTTTTCCAACAAAGTTCGAGCTTCCGTCTCATCTAAATCCATGAATGCTCCGGTTGCAGCGGCATCAAGAAGCTCTCTATCAATCGGCTTTAAACCATCATAGAAGTAGTTCATGAGGTTTGTCTCGGAGAAACCATGGGAAGGGCAGGTGGCACATAGTACTTTGAAACGATCATAATACTGGCCAAAGGACTCATCCGATGCTTGTGTAATTCCAATGATCTTCTTCCTCAAAACAGTGATCTTTGAGGCCGGAAAGTACTTAGCCAAGAACAGGTCCACAAGTTGCTTCCAAGTCGTGATGTGGTTAGGCGGGAGTTCCAAAAGCCAAGTTTGAGCTCTATCAATCAATGTAAAGGGAAATGCCTTGAGCTTGAAGAGTTCTTCATCGGCATCTGATGGCTTCATACTCATGCAAATGAACTGAAATTGCTTGAGATGCATGTTTGGATCTTCGTTGAACAGCCCATGGAAGATTGGTAAACGGTGTAGGAAGCTACTCTTCAACTCAATGTCCTTCTTGTCCTCTTGAGGATCTGGAAATCGAATGCACGAAGGACCGCTACTCCACTCGGTGGAGCAAGTACGTTGGCGAAGAGATCGCCTCTCGTCGATGGGAGGATTCGGTGGGTTGTTGTGTGCCATGTCTTGATTTTCTTCTTGTGAGTGCTCGGTGGAGTGATGGGATGAACGTGGAGAGTCGAAACCTTCCTCAATGAGAGGTTGGTCGAGAACTTGTGCACTCGGGACTACTTGAGACTTTAGATTTGCCAAACGGTTTGAGAGTGCTTGGAGATCAACTATAGGAGTCGAGTGGGAACGGGACATTCATAGGATCTGATCATCCACCAAAGATCAAGTGTTAGCATCAAAAGAATACACAAGGAACACAAGATACTAACCAAAATTGTAACATACAAGAAAAAAAAACATGAAAAACACACGAAATCACACAAAAACACAAAAACACACGAAATCATAAAACATAAACACATAAAAACAAAGCACACGTTATATATATATATATGGGATATAGATTGTAGGAAATGGATGTAATGCCTAGATATATAGATATATATATATGCAATGTCTAGAATATACGAAATGCATGAAATGAACTATAAACACATGTACACACGTTTTCTGCAAAGTTAGACATATATACAATGCAAGACTTATAAACAAGTTAAGACACACACATATGCACACGGAATTCATGCAAGTATAACATTAATCACGATGGATGCACTTAGAAGGATTTTAAATGCACACATAAGGGATCCTACGTGAAAAATGGTATGAATGCATAAGAGAAAACGTTAGAAACCTGCAGAAAACACACAAAGTTACGTGCTAAATACATGATGCAACGTGACCATACGTTTGGCCTCATGTCCCTAACTTCACTTAGGTTAGGGTACCCGGTGGTGAAATCCGAGCATCACAAAGCCGCCGGCAGGTTATGCAAGCTAATGCAACGTGGTTAATTCTTTACAAGTTTTAATGCACACGAAATTTACAAGTAATATGCACAAGTAATTTGTTCATTGATTTTCGCCTCCAATTTAAAGAGAATACGTTCATTTGGCCTTTAGGTCTATCATTGGACGTGCGACCCGCACAATAAAATGTACATTCTCAATCAATCGGCCTTGGTTCAATCGAAAAACATGGCCAGTTGGGGATAGAGATAACGCGAGAGGCAGGACTAATTTCGACGATGCATCCCGAGGCTTACCGATCATGGAAAGTAGATTTAGTCCTTGTCTTCTTTGGGCAACTTTAATAAGCTTGGCCAGTTGGCAAGAGAGACCACGAGAGGCAGGACCGATTTGAGATCTCGGATCCAGAACCCGTCATAGAAACCGTCACCTTCTAGACACCAAGTTACCAAAGATTTCTTACTAAAAGACAAGTTTTCATCCACTCACCGGATCATTGGTATATACTCCATTGATGCAAGTCTTTCTTAGATCCAGAGCCTGTCACCAGTCATAACCTGTTTCTAGACACCATGTCCGACATTCAGCCAAAATTTCGAGAAAGACATTCCCTCAAGTCCTTGTAGACTCCGCCCTCAACCTCATGTCCATAACTTCACTTAGGTTATGGTGTGCGGTGATGAAATCCACACATCATGAGGGGTTAAGGAGATAAACAAGAAAAAGAGGCGCCATCTATTCCAATGAGTGAGACTTAATCGCCCAAACTTGCGTACTCAATGTAAATCGAAGACTTCCTTTAATATGTACCTATTTACATGGCTGCAAAAATAAAAAGTTAGAATGGAACGTATTATGAACATGTATAAAAATTTTCGACACTTTACATATACATATACACACTTATTTACACATATTCACATATTTACAAGCATAAACACACAATTCTTTACAATCCCCGGCAACGGCGCCAAAATTGATACACGACTTTTGCAACCATTAAATTAACACTTAACAATCAACAAAAAACGCGTAAGCAATTAAAACTCTTTTGTGTAGATGTAGCATTGATAAATAGGGATCGTTCTTAACCGGGGATTGAGGGTGCATGCATATTTACGCTATGGTTTGAAAGGGGGGTTTGAAAAGGTTGTTTAATATCTACGAAAATGAAGACAAGAACATGGCATAGCAAACACATCGTTGGCTTCTAAGTTCTAACATGCTTAAACTCATGGACAAGCAAAACAAACAAGAACATAGAATCCTAAACATGCTTACTAAAACCGAAAATAAAGTTTAATTACATATATACATGATCAACTCGTCACACTTACCTCATTTCTTTATAACCTAATCATATTATATGCAACCTAAGTTTTATCTAGGCCTTTACTATGTGGTTCGCATGCATCTTTCATAATTAAGTGACTAAACCAAGATTGCTCGCATTTAGACACATCATTAACCTAAACCAAGATTGCTCGCATTTAGATTAAAGCATTAAGTGAAGAAGACACATTATCTAACCTAAACCAAGATTGCTCGCATTTAGATTAGCACACAGAAAAGACTTAGACTCGAAATAGATGACATAAAATAGAATTAGAATTATATTACAAAAACATGTCTTTACACTCTACAAAACTGAAATTCATTACAAGGAGTAAGTAGAGGAATCGAAATACACCCATTGTGTCGTGATTGCAGTCGCAAAGCTTGCACACGATCCTTCTATGGACGGCTAGATGAACCCTCGGATTGCCTAAGGTTGCTTCTAGGTGGAGGCCGAATGTATATGGTGTGGAGGATGGTGTTCCTTGAAGAGATTTTGAGTATTTGTGGAGAGGAAGTGTTTAAGGCAGAGACTTGGCTTGTATGATGAGTGATGAATGAGAATGAAACCGAGCCCTCTTATTTATAGGTGAAAAAGTCCAACTTTCCTCTCCAAACTAGGGATTCCTAGTTTACCCGGGTAGAAATGCCAGCTGGAAATAGCCTGTCTTGAAACGTCTTTTCCGGGAGTTCTAGAGCTCAGAAAATTATGATTTTGGACTCGTTGGAAAGCTTATTCAGAGAGCTATAAAATCCATATAAGGAAAACCATATTTGGAGTTGAATTGCGACTTCGGTGGTCTCTTGAAGTTACAGGTTCGTTTTTCAAATTGAGCATTCGAACTTACAGCGAGGTATTGAGGTGTGATTTCTGGATTTCCGACAGTTTGTTGTAATCGGATTTCGTGTTTTCGAGAACGGTGATTTCTCGTGATTTGATTTGAATTGTCGAGTTATGATTTTGAGAAATGGATTTTGTGAATATTCAGGGGTTCGTGATCGTTTGTTTGGCGAGGGACTTTCCGCCGGATCACGGGTTAACGCGAACTGCGTTACGCTAGTCTCTGAGTGGACAATTTCTTTTCACGGAATTCTTGCGAGTCTTTTATATGATTTATGAACTTGAGCATACGTATTGAGATTACAGATTACATGAGTATGTGTTTTTACGAATATACGATTATACATATACGAATATACGTATACGAATATACATACACTTATATGTTGTTTCATGCATTTGCATCGAACTGTTTATGATTTGATTTACACAGAGTACAGTCTCAGTTACATTGTTGTATCGATACACTTGCCTCTCGGCTGATCCCCGATGGTAGGCTTCCCAGACGGGGCGTTTCTCCGGAACCGAGGCCTTTCTGGCTTAGAATCACGTGTGGGTCTGGGATCCCGTGATTCAGACTGTACTAGCACGGATGTGTCCATGAGTGACCCCGTGGGATTTTTACTTGCATGCTCAGTACGCTGGAGGATTATGGTTTTACCTCGTGTAATTGTTGTTTTTATTTACCTAGACTCGCATATGTTATTTTAAACATATATATCAATTGAAAGACATTTATTTTCATCCATTCACTCTAACAGTTTTCATGTCTTTCCCCTGGGCTTTTCGGTTTCCGTGTCCAGTTTGCAGTTCGGATTCTGGTGTCGTACGTTGTGGTCGGAGGCATAGTGCTCGAGCTACCTTGTTTCTTCCAGTAGGTTTATTGTTCTACCTACTGTGGTATACTTATATGTTTATACATTAGAGGTCGCTCTGAGAAATCTGTTGTTTACGTTGTACGATTTTACACCGGATTTCAGTAAAGGATAGATATATTTATTGTTTTACTTTACTGTTGATATATTGAGAAATCCGGATGGGATTGGTGCCCACGGTTTGATTTTTGTGGCATAGGAAGTGTATTTTCCGCGTGCAGGTAATGGTAATTCCACGTTAGTAACGAAACTCTGCCGAAATTTCTATGATTTTTGTTGGTTCGCATTTTCGAAGGGGTTTGATTCCGATTTAGGTGGCTAAATCGGGGTTGGGTCTTTTCAGCTTGGTATCAGAGCATTAGGTTATAGGTTCTGTAGACTTCTGTTGTCGTGTTTACTAAGGATATTTGAGAATGTACAGCATGTCTTGAATGGTGACCCGACCGGCCGGCGGATAATCATCAATATTCCGGGTGTTGTATGCTTTCAAATATTTAAAGTTCCATGATTACGTTTCACTTGTTGTGAACTATGTTTTATTTATTAGGATGCCTCCTGACGTGTTTTCCGTGTCGTTTCGGTTAAGGATCCTATTGTGGATCAATCGACGCACGATTTGCCAGAGAACTGTGGATTTGGATGAGCATTCTAAGTTCAGAGATTTGTGTGGCACGGTTTGCCTGGTTGTGTGTGTGAGCGTCTACATGTTGCCTGATACACGACTTTTGCAACCATTAAATTAACACTTAACAATCAACAAAAAACGCGTAAGCAATTAAAACCCTTTTGTGTAGATGTAGCATTGATAAATAGGGATCGTTCTTAACCGGGGATTGAGGGTGCATGCATATTTACGCTATGGTTTGAAAGGGGGGTTTGAAAAGGTTGTTTAATATCTACAAAAATGAAGACAAGAACATGGCATAGCAAACACATCGTTGGCTTCTAAGTTCTAACATGCTTAAACTCATGGACAAGCAAAACAAACAAGAACATAGAATCCTAAACATGCTTACTAAAACCGAAAATAAAGTTTAATTACATATATACATGATCAACTCGTCACACTTACCTCATTTCTTTATAACCTAATCATATTATATGCAACCTAAGTTTTATTTAGGCCTTTACTATGTGGTTCGCATGCATCTTTCGTAATTAAGTGACTAAACCAAGATTGCTCGCATTTAGACACATCATTAACCTAAACCAAGATTGCTCGCATTTAGATTAAAGCATTAAGTGAAGAAGATACATTATCTAACCTAAACCAAGATTGCTCGCATTTAGATTAGCACACAAAAAAGACTTAGACTCGAAATAGATGACATAAAATAGAATTAGAATTATATTACAAAAACATGTCTTTACACTCTACAAAACTGAAATTCATTACAAGGAGTAAGTAGAGGAATCGAAATACACCCTTTGTGTCGTGATTGTAGCCGCAAAGCTTGCACACGATCCTTCTATGGACGGCTAGATGAACCCTCGGATTGCCTAAGGTTGCTTCTAGGTGGAGGCCGAATGTATATGGTGTGGAGGATGGCGTTCCTTGAAGAGATTTCGAGTATTTGTGGAGAGGAAGTGTTTAAGGCAGAGACTTGGCTTGTATGATGAGTGATGAATGAGAATGAAACCGAGCCCTCTTATTTATAGGTGAAAAAGTCCAACTTTCCTCTCCAAACTAGGGATTCCTAGTTTACCCGGGTAGAAATGCCAGCTGGAAACAGCCTGTCTTGAAACGTCTTTTTCGGGAGTTCTAGAGCTCAGAAAATTATGATTTTTGACTCGTTGGAAAGCTTATTCAGAGAGCTATAAAATTCATATAAGGAACACCATATTTGGAGTTGAATTGCGACTTCGGTGGTCTCTTGAAGTTACAGGTCTGTTCTGAGATTTTCTTTCCTTATTCCACTCTAAATATTTCTTTCTTGATCTCCAAGGAATATCCTCCTTGCCGAATTCCTTCAATATATTCAAGATATTTGACCTTCAAATAGGGCAAGTGGGATCTCATAAGTTCGGCCATGTCTTCTTTCCATAAATGTATGCCGACTTGATCTTTCCTGGTCCACATAGGAGAATTGCATTCGTTCTTCATTTGGGAAACCATTTGTGCGCACCATTTTAGTAACTTTTACAAATACCATTTCTCAACCATTTTGCGCATCTCGGACATTTCGCCACGTCATTCCTAGTTGATTTAGGAAACTTCATTTTTCAGCTCCGCGAAACTTTCCGAGTTGTCGAACCATTTGCATTCCTAACCCGAGTAGGAATCCTAGTCAAAGTAGGAAACACCACTTTTCCTAAGCGAATTAGGAAACCTCCAATTGCTGCATTTTTAAGCTCCATTTCACCTCTTTTATTGTACTCCTTTATTCAAAACCTAAAAACAACAAAGTAAGTAAGAAATGATAGTACTAAGGTCAAAACAAAGCTAAATGTAAAGAGAAAGACGTTAAGAATCAAGCATAAAATGCGTAGATCATTGCCTCAGAGCTGAGAATTGTGGCAGTTGATGTTTGACTGAGTCAGATTGTTGTATTTGGTGGGCTGTTATTGTGTGAGTTCCTGTTGCGACTCCATGGCCTACATTCAGGGTGTTGTTTATACGGTAATGGTTTTATCAGGCTACCCAGCAATCGAATGAGGAGTGTTTAACCACCTGAGGCAGAGATGCATTGTTCATATGTTTGTCCCTGGTTGCACGTGTTATGTGGCTTCAGAGGAAGCAGTGCAAGAGGTTTGAGTTGAGTTTGAACCTGAGCCTTAGAGGGAGTCTGATTTTGGTGCCTCGAGATTCCCATGAGGAGCTTAGTGTATTGCACTCAGTGGCGAGGCTATTGAGAAGGAAAGGTGTACGCGGTTTTCGATGTGATGGTTTGAGGAAAGTGGATTTAGTCGAGATTTTGATGAGGTTGAGTTCCGACACTTCGGGATCAGTGACTTCATCAGCCTGTGATCTTTTCGATTATGTTAAGGGTCATCAGATCAAGCAGATGATCCGTTTGGTGGTGGTGGAGATCACATAGTAGCGGACTTGCTCTTGTGGCATGAGTTTGGGCGATCGTTGGTGATCCTATCACGCAGCAGGTGTTGCGGTGAATTATGTTCGTGGAATACTCTCAGTTGCTATTGTGGTGGCCAGGAGGGTCACGTTGCGAGGGAGCACCCTCATTCAGCTGTGTTGGCAGTTCGACAGCTCAGAGTTCAGGAGGAGGTCATAATGCTATTCCTGAAGTTTGATCAATGTACCCTTTTGATGAATTATTCAGCAAGTCGCAATTGACGTTGGCGGCTAGTTGGGCAAGTTGGAGTTCGTGCCATGACCTTATTTGAGGACAGACTTTTCTCTGAGGTTACTGTTGTTTGATATCCATGGCTATTGTACCTGCATCTCCACTTCCGAGGTTTTGGAGAGTGTTCCATCCATCCGGAGGTCCCGAGATCCTTGTTGGAGGTTATGTGTTAGCCGCGGATCTGTTATAGCTAGACATTGTGGCTTTGATATGATTATGAGTATGGGCTATAGTTTTGACTCCAGGAGTTGCTGGAGGAGGTTTCAGGAGATTTCATGCGACCCCGCATATTTGCGTGGTGTACTCTTGCATTGTTGTATGGATGATGGATGGTTCGTCGAGGTGGTGCATTGATTACCGAAATCCTGATTCGCTTCAGAGGAGAGCAAGTATCCTCCGCTTCGAATTGACGAGTGGTTTGATCAGCTTGCGAGAGCTTCAGTCTTGTCGAAGATTGATTTCGGATCCAGATACTGTCAGTTGAGGATCGATGAGTCAGATGTGGCTATGTTGGCTTTCGGATCTCGGTGCGGGCATCATGAGTTTTTGGTCACGCCATTGGTTGACCAATGTCCCGTATTTTTTACAGACTTGATGGACCAGGTGTCCAGACGATTCTAGACGTGTTGCAGTCATGTTCGTCAGCAATATCTTGATGTATTCCAGGAGTGGGGGCCAGTACCTGAAGCAGTTGCGAGCGGTTTTGCGGACTTCGCGAGATGATTAGCTGTTTGTGAAGTTCAGCCAGTGTGAGTTTTGGCCGATTAGCGTGAAGATTTTGGACTGTGTGATGTTAGCCGAGGGAGTTGGCATGGATCCTGACCAGATAGAGGCCGTGTTGATTTGGGGATTGCCCTACCATTGTACCAGAGATCGGGAGTCTCTTGGGTTTGGCAGGCTATTACCGAGGGCTTGTGCAGGATTTTCCCGGATTGCCACTCTACTTTCCGGATTGACGAAGAAGGCGTCAAGTTCGTGTGGTTCGATGCACACGAGGAGAGTTACTTACTCCTGAAGGATGGTTGACCGTTGCTTCAGTTTTGACCTTACCTGACAATCATGGTGAGTTCGTGTTCGTGGGTTATGGCGATGCATCGAGGTTTGGATTTGGTTGTGTATTGATGCTGTGTAGCAGAGCGGTGACTCATGGTTTCAGGCAGTGAAACCTTATGTAGCTATGTATCCTATGTGTGATTTGGATGTAGCTGTCCTCATATTAGCATCAGAGAGTTCGAGACACTACAGCTATGGCGTGCAGCGAGGTGTAGGATGTACACTGATCACTTGAGTTTCATCCACTTGCATTCTCGGCCAGATTTGGGCTTGAGGCAGTGTAGATGGTTGAGGTCGACTAACGACTATGGCTGCACTTTTGAGCTTGTTCGGGAAGGTTAGAGGTTGTACTTTGATCATCCGTTTGGGATATTGTTGCTGATGCATTCAGTTGAAAGTCGGGAGCTTCAGTGTTTCATGTGTGTGTGGCTCAAGTTTCCGTGTTAGCCGAGTGTGCGCTACGGAAGCTGAGTTCGAGTGTGATGATGTTGAAGCTTATTGTTTCGCGCGCATTTGGCGCTAGTGATGCGAAAATGTATCAGATACTTTGAGTTTTCTACTCGTGATGCAACCTGTAGAAGAATGTAGCAGTTTGTGTGTGCAGATGCCGCATTTGTCGACTGGTCATGGCTAGGAGGCAGAGACTTGCCGAGAAGTGTCAGCCATTAGGGATTTCCGGTTGGACGTGGCATTTGTCGCTGTGATCTTGTGTGTGTTGGTGCGCATTTTGGTTTGTGGTACCAGTTGTCAGGCTATTGTGGACCATTTGATGAACTCAGTACATTTCCTTGTACTTTCGGGAAAGGATTTCAGTGGCAGACTGGCATAGCTGTGTTTGACGGAGATTGGCCATTTACGTGGTGTACCTGTGTCCCAGTTTGCTGGTCGAGATAATCAGCTACGACTGTGTGTTGGCGAGCTTTGCAGCGAACATTGGGGATCAGATTACAAGTTAGTACCGGTTCTTATCCTCAGATTGGCGAGCGATCTTTGAGGACTATTCAGACCTTGGAGGGCATATTGTGGACCTCGGTATTGCCGTTCCGGAGGATTTGGGACCAGCAGTTTCACTTGTTCGAGTTTGCTTACAGTACCAGTTTATTGACCACTATGATTCTGACATTGCTTGATGTTGTTTTGAGGACGATGTTGTACTCCATTGTGCTGGAGAGAGTTTGGTTTGAGTTTGAATTGATGTTTGATTCGGATTTTGTGGAATGTGCTACCACAGACTTTCAGATTAGCGGGAACGAGATGATAATTGCTTGAGTTCGATGTTTGAGTTGTGTTGATGTGTGTAGACTGAGTTGTGATTTGCCGTGTTGTTTTGATCCATATGTGGTCATAGGCGAGTTTGTGTTGTGCCGTATAGTTCGGCGTCGCCTATATTGTTGGCTTTTGTGTGTGAGTTGTGTTGTGTTCCGTGTGGCGGAACTGTGTTTCAGGTTTGCTACATGTTGTGTACCCTACCTATTCCTTATGCAGGATAACTTGGCGTCTGTGTGGAGCCAGTTCAGATTTGTGATTGAGGGTACAGGGATTACAGTACAGAAATATCTCCAATCGTGGAGTCTGTTGTCAGAGTTGTTCAGTTGATGTGATCACTTGAGAAATGAGCAATATGTAGAGGCAGTGCTCCTACTTTTAGTCGGCAGACTCAGAAATTTCGAGGTCGAAATTTTTTTTAAGAGGGGTGGATTTGTGACGACCCGGAACAGAATCAGAAGTATAATCAGCTTGATTCGTGAGTTACTGCGTAATCGCAGATTTCTGACTGATGATTGAATCATCAGGCTTGTTAACGACTTAATCATTGGCCGAGAATTGGAGCTGGGTCTCTTCTCAAGAGTCGTTGTACGTGTGATTTCGAGTTCGTGGGCGGTTCCGGTTCGTTATTTGGACGACCGAGGAATAAGTTATGAATATTTGAAGTTTTGATGTAATCGGATTTAAATGGTGGTGTTCTTAACGATTAAATTACCGGACGAGAATTTGGTTTCGGCTTCTTCACGGAAGTTGTTCAGAATTTAATTTTGAGCTCGTGGGAACTTCCGGATCAATATTTTGAGTTACGGAGATTAAGTTGTGAATATTTCCGATTGTTGATTGTTTAGTCGGATTATGCATGTGTTTGGGTTGAATGGTTGACTTTTTATTATATTGGTCGATGTGTTTGACTTCGGGAGATAATTGAAGAGTATGTCGAGACGAGTTTGTTGCCGCTAGAATTATCAGAATCGGAGTTACGACGAGAAAGTTACGGGTATTTGAAGTTTGCCAAAAAGTGTGTTTGTTGGTTTCCATTTTGGGTAAGGCTATAAATAGAAGTTTCCATATTGGGAAAGTCAAACCTTGCCATATAGGGAGTTGACCGAGTTGACCGAGTCAACTCGGTGGTAGACTGAGAGGAAGACCAACGGCGACTCCCACGGTGGTGACTTTGATTCCGGCCACCCTAGGCTTCGGCCTAGGGCTGGTTTTGCTCGGCGTGATCCCCTCATGGTGGTTCCGGCCTCCTTCCACGGCAAGACTCGCCGGAGGAGGAGAGAAATCCGGCCAAAATTCAAGAGAACTTGGTGATTTCGGGTTCAACTATTCCGGCCAAATTGAGCTGAAATTTGGAGTGGGCTTTGTAGCTCTCATCCCCTTGAAGCTACCACGTAAGTTTGGTGATCTAATTTTGCTTGTGCTTGGAGAGTTTTGGTTTGGAAATTTGTGTGAACATTCGGTTTTACATGAAATTGACCTAGTTAGAGTGAGAATTGGCCCTTGTTGTAGTTGACAAAGTTGCCCAGTGGGTGATTTTCCATGGAATAGAGGTTGCTACGCCGTGGAATTTTCAGTTCGAATGGCGGCGCCGCTGTGGGCGGTGGTCAACGGCGGTCAACAGTTTGACTTTTTGGGGTTTTCGACAAGTTGCATGTCATTTCACTCGAAATCGTGCCCCGATCGCAGTGGAGAGGTTCGTTTTTCAAATTGAGCATCCGAACTTACAACGAGGTATTGAGGTGTGATTTCCGGATTTCCGACAGTTTGTTGTAATCGGATTTCGTGTTTTCGAGAACGGTGGTTTCTCGTGATTTGATTTGAATTGTCGAGTTATAATTTTGAGAAATGGATTTTGTGAATATTCAGGGGTTCGTGATCGTTTGTTTGGCGAGGGACTTTCCGCCGGATCACGGGTTAACGCGAACTGCGTTACGCTAGTCTGTTAGTGGACAATTTCTTTTCACGGAATTCTTGCGAGTCTTTTATATGATTTATGAACTTGAGCATGTGTATTGAGATTACAGATTACATGAGCATGTGTTTTTACGAATATACGATTATACATATACGGATATACGTATACGAATATACATACACTTATATGCTGTTTCATGCATTTGCATTGAACTGTTTATGATTTGATTTACACAGATTACAGTCTCAGTTACGTTGTTGTATCGATGCACTTACCTCTCGGCTGATCCCCGATGGTAGGCTTCCCATGCGGGGCGTTACCCCCGACCCGACCGGCGAGGGGCGTTTCTCCGGAACCGAGGCCTTTCTGGCTTAGAATCACGTGTGGGTCTGGGATCCTGTGATTCGGACTGTACTAGCATGGATGTGTCCATGAGTGACCCCGTGGGATTTTTACTTGCATGCTCAGTACGCTGGAGGATTATGGTTTTACCTCGTGTACTTGTTGTTTTTATTTACCTGGACTCGCATATGTTATTTTAAACATATATATCAACTGGTGAAAGACATTTATTTTCGTCCACTCACTCTAACAGTTTTCATGTCTTTCCTCTGGGCTTTTCGGTTTCCGTGCCCAGGTTGCAGTTCGGATTCTAGTGTCGTACGTCGTGGTCGGAGGCATAGTGCTCGAGCTACCTTGTTTCTTCCAGTAGGTTTATTGTTCTACCTACTGTGGTATACTTATATGTTTATACATTAGAGGTCGCTCTAAGAAATCTGTTGTTTACGTTGTACGATTTTACACCGGATTTCAGTAAAGTATAGATATATTTATTGTTTTACTTTACTGTTGATATATTGAGAAATCCGGATGGGATTGGTGCCCACGGTTTGATTTTTGTGGCATAGGATGAAGTGTATTTTCCGCGTGCAGGTAATGGTAATTCCACATTAGTAACGAAACTCTGCCGAAATTTCTATGGTTTTTGTTGGTTCGCGTTTGCGAATGGGTTTGATTCCGGTTTAGGTGGCTAAATCGGGGTTGGGTCCTTTCAAACACACACATGAAATACTGAAGCTTCCGACTTCCAACTGAATGCATCAGCAATAACATCCCAAACGGATGATCAAAGTACAACCTTTAGCCATTCCCGAACAAGCTCAAAGGTGCAGCCATAGTCGTTAGTCGACCTCATCCATCTACACTGCATCAAGCTCAAATCTGGCCGAAAATGCAAGTGGATGAAACTCAAGTAATCAGTGTACATCCTACACCGCGTTGCACGCCATAGCTATAGTGTCTCGAATTCTCTGATGCTAACATAAGGACAGCAACTCCCGAATCACACACAGGATATGCAGCTACATAAAGTTTCCACTTCCCGAAACCATGAGCCATCGCTCTGCAAAGCTGCATCACGCATAACCAAATCCAAACCTCGATGCATCGCCATAACCCACGAACTCACCACAATCATCAGGTAAGGTCAAAACCGAAACAACGGTTAACCACCCTGCAGGAGTAAGAAACTCTCCTCGCGTGTATCGAACCACTCGAACTAGACGCCTTCTTCGTCAATCCAGAAAATGAAGTGGTAATCCAGGAAAATCCCGCACAAGCCGTCGGTAATAGCCTGCCAAACCCAAGAGACTCCCAATCTCTGGTACAATGGTAGGGCAATCCCCAAATCAACACGGCTTCTAACTGGTCGGGATCCACGCCAACTCCCTCGGATAACATCACACAGCCCAAAATCTTCACGCTAATCGATCAAAATTCACACTGGCTGAACTTCACAATTAGTTGATCATCTCGCGAAGTCCGCAAAACCGTTCGCAATTGCTTCAGGTACTGGTCCACACTCCCGGAAAACATCAGGACGTTGCCAACGAACATGACCGCAACTCGTCCACAATCGTCTGGACACCTGGTCCATCAAGTCTGTAAAAACTACGGGACATTGGTCAACCAATGGCGTGACCAAAAACTCCTGATGCCCACACCGAGATCCGAAAGCTGTTCAAGCTACATCTGACTCATCAAACCTCAACTGATGGTACCCGGACCCATAATCAATCTTTGAAAAGACTGAAGCTCTCGTGAGCTGATCAAACCAATCGTCAATCCAAAGCGGGGGATATTCACTCTCCTCTGAAGTGAATCAGGCTTTCGGTAGTCAACGCACCACCACGTCAAACCATCCATCATCCGTACAAACAATGCAAGGGCACACCACGCAAATACGCGGGGTCGCATGAAATCTCTTGAAACCTCCCCCAGCAACTCCTGGAGTCGAACCTGTAGCTCCATCAGCTCCGCTGGCTCCGAACGACAAGACGTCAGTAAAATAAGTCCAGCGCCCGGTACAAGCTCAATGATGTAGTCAGTCTCCCGAACTGGAGGAATACCTAGTAACTCCTCTGAAACACACCTGAAAACTCAGGAACCACCTAAACATAGCCAATGTCGGGCACAGCAAACATAGTATCCACAACATGAGCTAAGCAAACAACACAACCTGTTTCCACCATCCACTCGACCATCACCGGGAGACAATATCTAGGGGAAACCTGGTCGCCGAAACACAACCACCTTCTCAAGGCACTCGAACACAGCCAAATGCGTCGTCAGTAAGTCCATACTCACAATCACACAACAGTAACAATAGCCAACAAGGATCTCGCGACCTCCGGATGGATGCAACACTCTCCAAAACCTCGGAAGTGAAGATGCAGGTACAATAGCCATGGATATCAAACAACAGTAACCTCGGAGAAAAGTCTATCCTCAAACAAGGTCATGGCACGAACTCCAACATGCCCAACTAGCCGCCCACATCAATCGCGACTTGTTGATTAACTCATCAAAATGGTACATTGGTCAAACTTCAGGAATAGCATCATGACCTCCTCCTAAACTCTGAGCTGTCGAACCGTAAACACAGCTAGCTGAGGGCGCTCCCTCGTAACGTGACCCTCCTGGCCACCACAATAGCAACTAAAAGTGCTCCACAAACACAAGTCACCGCAACACCTGCTGCGAGAAAGGATCACCAACGATCGCCCAAACTCATGCCACAGGAACAAGTCCGCTACTCTGTGATCTCCGCCATCGTCAAACGGATCCTCTGCCTAATCTGATGACTCTCAACATAATCGAAAAGGCCACAGTATGATGAAGTCACTGATGAAGTCACTGATCCCGAGATGTCGGAACTCAACCTCATCAAAACATCTCGACTAAATCCACTTTCCTCAAACCATCACATCGAAAACCGCATACACCTTTCCTTCTCAATAGCCTCGCCACTGAGTGCAACACACTAAGCTCCTCACGGCTGTCTCGAGGCATATAAATCAGACTCTCTCTGATGCTCAGGTTCAAACTCATCTCGAACCTCGTGCACTGCTTCCTCTGAAGCCACATAACTCGTGCAAATAGGGACAAACATGTGGACAATGCATCTCTGCCTCAGGTGGGTAAACACTCCTCATTCGATTGCTGGATAGCCTGATTAAACCATTACCGTATAAACAACATCCTGAATGTAGGCCATGGAGTCGCAACAGGAACTCACACAATACCAGCCCACCAAATGCAATGATCTGACTCAGGCAAAACACTAATTACCATAATTCTCAGCTCTGAGGCAACATGTAGACGCTCATAAACAAACAACCTGGCAAACTGTACCACACAATTTTCTGAACTCACAATACTCATCCAAACCCACAGTTCACTGGCAAATCGCGCGTCGATTGATCCTCAATAGGATCCACAACCATACTGACACGGAAAGCACGTCAAGGAGGCATCCTAATGAATAAAACATCGTTCACAACAAGTGGAACGTAATCATTGAACCTTAAATATTTGAAAGCATACAACACTCAGAATATTGATGAGTATCCGCCGGCCGGTCGGGTCACCATTCTAGACATGCTGTACATTCTCAAATATCCTTAGTAAACACGACTACAGAAGTCTACAGAACCTATAACCTAATGCTCTGATACCAAGCTGAAAGGACCCAACCCCAATTTAGCTCCCTAAACCGGAATCAAACCCTTTCGAAAACACGAACCAACAAAAACCGTAGAAATTTTGGCAGAGTTTCGTTACTAACGTAGAATTACCATTACCTGCACGCGGAAAATACACTTCATCCTATGCCACAAAAATCAAACCGTGGGCACCAATCCCATCCGGATTTCTCAATATATCAACAGTAATGTAAAATAATAAATATATCTGTACTTTACTGAAATCCGGAGAAAAATCGTATAATATATACAACAGAATACTCAGAGCGACCTCTAATGTATAATCATATAAGTATACCACAGTAGGTAGAACAATAAACCTACTGGAAGAAACAAGGTAGCTCGAGCACTATGCCTCCGACCACGACGTGCGACACCAGAGTCCGAACTGCAAACTAGGCACGGAAACCGAAAAGCCCAGGGGAAAGACATGAAATTCGTTAGAGTGAGTGGACGGAAATAAATGTCTTTCACCAGTTGATATATATGTGTTAAAATAACATGTGCGAGTCCAGATAAATAAAAATAATAAAGTACACGAGGTAAAACTCATACTCCTCCAGCGTACTGAGCATGCAAGTAAAAATCCCACGGGGTCACTCATGGACACATCCGTGCTAGTACAGTCAGAATCACGGAGTCCCAGACTTCCACGCAATTCTAGCCAGAAAGGCCTGAGGTCAGAGGTCTGCCTCCCCCCGGTAAAGGCCTCGGGTCAGGAGTCACAGCCTCCCCCGGTACACATCCTCGGGCATCAGCCGGGATGCGAGTGTATCGATACAACAACATATATAACGACTGTACTCTGTGTAAACCAAATCATAAATAGTTCGATGCAAATGCATGAAACAACATATAAGTGTATATACGTAATGTATAATGATATAAGCATAATCGTCTAACACATGCTAGTATAAATCGTAATCTCGTATGCATCCTCAAGTTCGAAAATCGTATAAAAAGATTCGCAATCATTCCGTGAAAAGAAATTGTCCACTCACAGACTAGCGTAACGCAGTTCGCGTTAACCCGTAATCCGGCGGAAAGTTCCTCGCCAAACGAACGATCACGAACCCCTGAATAATCACAAAATCCATTTCTCAAAATCATAACTCGACCATTCAAATCAAATCACGAGAAACCACCGTTCTTGGAATCACGTAATTCAATGTCGACGAATCGTCGAAAATCCGAAAATCACACCTCAATACCTTGCTGTAATTTCGGACACTCAAATTGAGAAACAAACCTCCCCACTGCGATCGGGGCGTGATTTCGAGTGAAATGACTTGCAACTTGTCAAAACCCCAAAAAGTCAAAGTTGACCGTTGACCGTCGTTGACCGCCGCCGCCGGCGGCGCCACTACCAACCGTGAAATTTTCTCGGCGGAGCAACCCCTATTCCATGCAAAATTACTGAAAGGACCTAACCCCGATTTAGCTCCCTAAACCGGAATCAAACCCTTTCGAAAACACAAACCAACAAAAACCGTAGAAATTTTGGCAGAGTTTCGTTACTAACATGGAATTACCATTACCTGCACGGGGAAAATACACTTCATCATATGCCACAAAAATCAAACCGTGGGCACCAATCCCATCCGGATTTCTCAACATATCAACAATAATGTAAAATAATAAATATATCTGTACTTTACTGAAATCCGAAGTAAAATCGTATAATATATACAACAGAATACTCAGAGCGACCTCTAATGTATAATCATATACGTATACCACACTAGGTAGAACAATAAACCTACTGGAAGAAACAAGGTAGCTCGAGCACTATGCCTCCGACCACGACGTGCGACACCAGAGTCCGAACTGCAAACTAGGCACGGAAACCGAATAGCCCAGGGGAAAGACATGAAAACTGTTAGAGTGAGTGGACGAAAATAAATGTCTTTCACCACATAATATATATGTTATAAAAACATATGCGAGTCGAATGAATAAATAGAATAAAATACGCGAGGTAAACTCATACTTCTCCAGCGTACAGAGCATGCAAGTAAAAATCTCACGGGGCCACTCATGGACACGTCCGTGCTAGTACAGTCCGAATCACGGGATCCCAGACCCACACGTGATTCGAGCCAGAAAGGCCTCAGGTCAAGGTATCTGTTTCCACCCGGAACTACCTCGGCAAAAGAAACAGACATCTGTACCTAACCGGAAATACATCGGCACAAGGTACAGAAACCAGTACCCACCCGGAACTACATTGGCATAAGGTACGGTACCCCCCTGGTAGGCACCCTCGGTGATCAGCCGGGATGCGTGTGTATCGATACAACAACATGAACTACGACTGTACTTTGTGGAAACCAAATCACAATTATTCCGATGCAAATGCAATAAACAGCATATAAATGCATATACGTAACATATTCGCAAAACACATGCTCATAATAATCATAATCTCGTAAACATGCTCAAATTAATAAATTGTGTATAAAGACTCGCAATCAATCCGTGAAAAGAAATTGTCCACTCACAGACTAGCGTAAAACAGTTTGCGTTAACCTGTGATCCAGCGGAAAGTCCCTCGCCAAAAGAACGATCACGAACCCCTGAATAATCACCAAAATCCATTACTCAAAGTCATAACTCGACAATTCAAATCAAATCACGAGAACCCACCGTTCTCGGAAACACGTAATTCAATGTCGACGAATCGTCGAAAATCCGATATTTACACCTCAATACCTCGCTGTAATTTCGGACGCTCAAATCGAGAAACGAACCTCCCCACTGCGATCGAGGCGCGATTTCGAGTGAAATGACATGCAACTTGTCGAAAATCCCAAAAAGTCAAACTGTTGACTGTTGACCGTTGACCGCCACCGTTGACTGCCACCGCCGGCGGCGCCGCCACCAATCGTGAAATTTCTCAGCGAAGTAACATCTATTCCATGCAAAATCACCCACTGAGCAACTTCCATAACTGCACCGAAGGCCAATTCTTACTCTAACTCATCCAATTTCATGAAAAACCGAAAGTCCACACAATTTTCAAATCAAGAATTCTCCATACACAATCAAAATTGGAACACTAAACTTACAGGGTAGCTTCATGGTGATGAGGGCTACAAAACCCAGTCCAAATCGCAGCTCAATTCGGCCGGAAAAGTTGAACCCGAAATCACCCAAAAACCTCCATTTTTGGGCCGGAAAATCTCATCTCCACCGCCACCCTCGCCGTGAGGGGTGGCCGGAAATAGACTCGGGAGGCCGAGGCACACCGTTTGGGACAACAAACGGCGAGCTCGGAGGTGGCCGGAACGCCCCTCGCAGCCGGCGAGCAGCGGTGCACGTCGCACCACCCCCTCACCACCGAGTTGACTCGGTCAACTCATTTAATTGCTGTTTTGACTTTCCCAATATGGCAACCCACTATTTATAGCTTTCCCAAAATAGAAACTTCCATAATTACGTATTTCGACAAACTTAAAACATCCGTAACTCTCGCGTCGTAATTCCAATTTCGATAATTCTCGCGATAACAAACTCGACTCGACGTATTCTTCAATTATCACCCGAAGTCAAACACATCGACCAAACCGATAAAAACTCAACGGTTCAAACCAACACATGTTTAACCGACTAAACAATCAACAGTCGGAAATATTCATAATTTAATCTTCGTAACTCAGAATAATGCTCCGGAAGTTCCCACAAGCTCGAAATTAAATTCTCAACAACTTCCGTGCAGAAGCCAAACCCAAATTCTCGTCCGGTAATTTAGTCGCTAAGAGCATCACCATTTAAATCCGATTACATCGATTACGTCGAAACTTCAAATATTCATCATTTATTCCTCGTTCGTCCAAATAACGATCCGGAACCGCCCACGAACTCGAAATCACACGTACAACGACTCTCGAGAAGAGATTCAGCTCCAATTCTCAACCAATGATTTAGTCGTTAAAAAATATGGCGATTCGAACAACTGTCGGCAATCTGCGACTACGCGCAAGCTCGTAGATCAAGCTGATTTCTCATACTGATTCTGTTCTGGGTCGTCACAATTACCCACTGAGCAACTTCCATAACTGCACCGAAGTCCAATTCTCACTCTAACTAGGTCAATTTCAAGCAAAACCGAATTGATACACAAATTTCAAATCCAAAATTCTCCAAGCACAAATCGAATTAGAACTCCATACTTACATGGTTAGAATCATGGAGAGGAGAGCTACAAAACCCAGTCCTTTTTGCAGCTCGAATCGGCCGGAATCAAAAACCACAATTAACCCCAAATTTCTCAAACTTTGGTCCAAGGTTTCTCTCTCCACCGTGAGCCATGTCGGAAAAAGAGGCCGGGGATGAGTTCGGGACCTCGTGACGAAGAGAACGAGACCAGCCCCGCCCCCCGGGGTGGCCGGACGGAGCACGCAGCCATGGAGCACCGTGGCGGTGTCGCACCACTTCGGTCAAACTGGGTTGACCCAGTCAACCAATTTAATTCTCAGCTTTGACTTTCCAAAACAGGCAAGTTCACTATTTATAGCTTTCCCAAAATGGAAACTTCATAATTATCTTTTCGACAAACTTCAAACACACGTACCTTCTTCATCGTAATTCTGATTCCAATCATTCTCACAGCAACAAACTCGACTCGACGTATTCTTCAATTATCACCCGAAGTCAAACACATCGACCAATCAGATAAAAAGTCAACGTTTCAGCCCAAACATATACTTAAACCGACTAAATAATCAACAATCGGAAATATTCACAACATAATCCTCGTAACTCGGAATAATGCTCCGAAAGTTCCCACGAGCTCAAAATTAAATTCTCAACAACTTCCATGAAGAAGCCAAAACCAAATTCTCGTCCGGTAATTTAGTCGCTAAGAGCACCACCATTTAAATCCGATTATGTCGAAACTTCAAATATTCATAACTTATTCCTCGGTTGTCCAAATAACGATCCGGAACCGCCCACGAACTCGAAATCACACGTACAACGACTCTCGAGAAGAGACTCAGCTCCAATTCTCGGCCAATAATTTAGTCATTATCAAACCTGGCGATTCAAACAACCGTTGGAAATCTGTGATTACGCAGTAACACATGTAGTAAGCTGATCACACTGCTAATTCTGGTCCGAGTCGTCACAGTTAGAGCTTCAATCAGAGTTGAGCATTTGTGGCATTATCAAGACGTACTTATCAGACTATGATCAAGAAGTCTATTAGTACACTTCATATCTCATTGGTGGGAAGACACGTAAGGATAAACAAAAATGAACAGTCGTTCTGAGCCTTATAATAACCATGGTGGAAGAGAAGGACATGGCAATGTTCTTGGTAGAGAATATAGTCAAAACTTGACTTGGACTCCCCATGACAATAACTTTTACTCAAATATGCATCATTCCAATTCCGATTCTAGGAATGATGGGAATTTTTCACATTCTGCTTCTACTATTGTGCTTATCATCTTGCTATAGATGCGGTTATACCAAGCACATGCACACACAAAAAAATGTTGTGCACCGAAGGATCATTAACCTACCTAAAGAAGTGCAACAAAATATCGGGCACATGAGACTTCATTTCACTGAAGTTTATGAGATGAAAGATTGCTCTGTAGCAAATGTTATTATAGCAGACAATACAAAAGCAAGTCTGGTGACTTCGATTTTTGAGTAGTCTATTTATTAGGCTCATGTCTTTCCTATGTAATCAAGTTTCATTTTATTTTTGACTTGGTTTTAGTCATGTTTTGAGACTTTGTTTTAGTCGATTTTGGAATAAGAACATCCATGATGTAAATGTTATTTGTTGGCAGTATAATGAATATTTCTCTATTTTTTCGGTATATGAAAGTGTTGAAAATGTTATATTTCATACATTTCTTATGTATGGTTCGATATTTACACATATGGCAAAAAGCAAGCCAAGATACCATTTTGACAAAAAAAAAAAAAAAACGTCGAAAAAAATTGAAGTAGTGCACAGAGCAGCTTCGACCCGTTGAAAAATTGAACTGAACAATTTTCGACCGGTCGATGCCTCGCTTCTGTCCGAAAGTGCCTCGAATTCGACCCGTCAAAAAATTTGAACTGAATAATTTTCGATTAGACGACGCCACGCTTCTGTTCGACATTGGTCCAAATTCGACCCGTCGAAAAATTTAATTGAATAATTTTTGACCTGTCGATGCCACGACTCTGTCCCATATTAGTTCATTTTCGACCCGTCAAAAATTTTCTCGACCGGTCGAAATTCTGGTATCGGAAAATCACCAGTCATTTTGGGTTTTCTCGACCGGTCGAGGCCATTCTTCGACCCATCGAAGATCCAATCTGAATGTGATGTTTTTAGATGAGTTTTTCATCTATTTCATTGGCTTATAATGTTGTTTATAAATCGATTTTATTGTTGGTCTAAATCGACCAACCTGGATTTCAGCACCAGAAGTGGTGTTACATCCGTCTATGTCATACTATTGAAACTTCAAATACAATGGTCTTCTTGATCGATATGATGTTGTTATACATCGTTTGTATTTAGGTATTATAATACTGTGACAACCCGAACCGGAAATGGTATGTTTATCGGCTTGATTTGCGAGTTTCACGAATAGTCATGATTTTGTCGTAATTGATCAATATGGCGGGATTGTTAACGACTAAATTATCAGGCAAGAATTTGATTTGAGATCCTTCACGAAAGTTGTAGAGAATTTAATTTCGAGTTCATGGGAATTTCAGGAGGATTATTTTGAGTTACGAGGAATAAGTTATGAATATTTTCGGCCGTTGAATTTAGTCGTATTTATCTGTTTGGTTTCGATCCGTTTTCGACCGTTGATCGTTTTTATCAGATAAGCTTGTGTTGAATTGAGCCATTTACTTTTTATCGGATTTGTTGAAGTTGGTTGACTTCAGGTGGAAATTGAAGAATTTGTCGAGATAAGTTCGTAGACACGAGAATCGTTAGAAACGGAGTTACGATGCAAAAGTTACGTTCGATCCAAATTTGTCGTAAAATAAATATGGAAGTTACCAAATATTGAAAGTATAAGTAGTGGGTTTCCTTTGTGGGTAAGTCAGACTTGGACTCTGGGAGTTGACCGACTCAACTCGGGTGTGTTGACTCACCCATGTTCACCATTTCTGGCCTAATTTTGTTTGCCTTCGATGTGCCTTATTCCAGCATCTTTTGGCCAAGGTTCTTTAATAAAAGTTGTTGGTCTTGAGCTCCTCTTCCTTTTGATAGGTTATTCACTCAATTTGGTTGCCGGATGAAGAAGTTATGGCTTGTCAAAGTTCGAGAATTTTGGTGGGTTTTCCGGGGAAATCGCTGGCGACGGAGGCAGCGGTGGCGGCCGAGATGGAGGTCGACTTGACAGGGGTTTTATATCCCTTGGGGAGAGGAAGCTTTTAGAAGTGGTCTTGCACCTTGCCGTGGCCAGAGGAGGGAGATCGAAGGTGGAGAATTCCGGCGAGGGTTTTTGATTTCAAGGTGAGATTTGGACCTTTTCCGGTCAAAATTGGGCTTAACTTTGAACTAGAAAGTTGTTGGAAATGTCGAGATCTTCAAATCCATGTGTAGGTCAAATTTTTCTGGGCCGATGACATTTTTTGGCGGCGGCGGCAGCGGAATCGTGCACCGATCGCAGTGGTGAGGTTTATATTTTGAATTGAGCATCGGAAATTATAACAAAGTTTTATAGTGTGTTTATTGAATTTTTGACTATTTCGTCGATATTCGGGTTATATATTTTAGGGAATGGTTGGTTCTTGAGATGTGGTTCAGGATTTTGAAATGTGATTTTGAACAGTGGTATTTGTGATTATTCAGGAGATTGTGATCATTTGTTTGGCGAGGGATTTTCCGCCAGATCGCAGGATTAACGCATTTTGCGATATGCTAGTCTGTGAGTGGACATTTATTTTCACTGATTAGTTGTGAGTCCTTATTACACGTTTTTCGAGCATGAGCATGCATATGAGATTATGATTTATACGAACATGTGTTTTACGATTATGCATTTGCGAATACGCATCGACGAATATGCTTATACAATTATGTATTACATATATGCATTTACATTATGCTTTATACACTTGCATAGAACTATTTATGATTTGGTTTACACAGAGTACAGTCACAGTATATATTGTTGTATCGATACACTTGCATCCCGGCTAATCCCCGAGGATGTTTACAGGGGAGGCTGTGACCCCTGACCCGAGGCCTTTACCGGGGGGTAGACCTCTGACCTGAGGCCTTTCTGGCTTGAATCACGTGTGGGTCTGGGATCCCGTGATTCTGACTGTACTAGCGCGGATGTGTCCATAAGTGACCCCGCGGGATTTTACGATGCATGCTCTGTACGCGTGAGGAGTTAGAGTCTCCCTCGTGTACCATATCATTTTCATTCATTTAGACTCGCATATGTTTTTTAACATATATTATTCGGCGAAAGACATTTATTTTCGTCCACTCACTCTAACAGTTTATATGTCTTTCCCTGGGCTCTTCGTTTTCTATGCCCAAATTGCAGTTTGGTTTCAGGTGTCGCACGTCGCAGTTGGAGGCTTAGTATTCGAGCTATATTTCTTTTATAGTAGATTCTTAGTTTGGCCTACTATTTGTATATATGTACATACTAGAGGTCACTCTGAATACTCTGATGTTATATTTTCCTATGATTTTCCTGGATTTCTGTAAAGTTACAGTTTTGTTTATTACTTTACATTATGATATGTATTTGAGAAATCCGGATGGGATTGGTGCCCACGGTTTGGGTTTTGTGGCATATGATGAAGTGTGTTTTCGGGTGCAGGTTAATGGCAATTCCGCGATATAGTGAAAATCTACCGAAATTTCTATGGTTTTTTGAAAGTTCGTGTTTTCAGAAAGGGTTTGATTCCAGTTTAGGAAACTAAATCGGGGTTGGGTCCTTTCAAATACCATATCAGCACTCAACAAGGTATAAATCCTTTTGAAAACTTTAAGTATTCACTTAAAGTGTTCGCCATGTCTTAGATTCAAAGACTGTTTTATCGACATTGTTTGGTTGATATATGATGGCGAGATTGAGTGTTACCATTCGAACCTTACTCAAATTTGAAAACTTTCGTGCCAACGTTCTTCACTTAACATTGTGAGAATGAAAGAGAGTTATGTGTCTAAATCTCCGTAGACTGCTGCCAACTACGCAATCTGGAGAAGTTTATGAGGCATTATAGTTGTTTATATCTTACTACGGTTTGGATCATTGAATCCAATGAAGTCACTTATATTACTATGCATGACTTAGCCTCATATAAGCTTTTGCACTTTGATGATCAACCTATTGAGAAATTCTCTTGGTCATCTGTTCTTAAGAGAAAAGAAGCATGTGGGAATATTTAAAACCATCGGTTTAGATGGAGGAACTGAGATTACTCCACTCGGTTCAGACTCGGTCTCTAAGACGAGTGCAGCACCATCCCGGCAAAATACTGCTGAGGTGTTGTGCGTTATCCCACAAGATTCATATGTTATGATCTTTGATGCACATTGCTCGTTTTGCAAAGCTTGATTATGTTTGTAATGTTGTAATACTGTTTACACGCATGACAATATTTGGTTAATGACACATCTTTCTTTCTCTATAGATTCCAAGAATCTATTTGTGGATCAATCAAACCAATATGCGGACTATTTATCTATGGTTTTGATTGCTGCATTGACGCATCGGTCACACGTCTTTGAAATCCATATGCTACACTGCATTTCAAAACTCCTAGCATATATTATTCAGCTTCGGAATCACCATCCGGACGTTTCATCTAGTCATTCAGATTAGTTTAATATATGAGAGTTTACATCGACATATCTTGTTGATTATTGCATATTGATTGGATTGTTGTTGAATATCCCAGTTCCCTATGTTCTTTCCTAAAGAACAGGTTAAGCAGAGGCACAAATCAAGCGGTTTAAGCTTGTGGCCAGAACTATGGTAATGCATGTTAATTTACTGGTATATGCTTGGGGATATGCAATGTTATATGCAACTATACTCATTTGCTTGATACCCATAAAACTGCCAACTATTTTGTGTGTACCAGTTAGTAACTGGATATGAGCCTGATATCTCACATCTACACATCTCTGGTTGCATGATGCATGTGCCTAATACGCTTCTACTGCGTATGATAATGGGTCATCAACATTGTTTGAGCATCTATGTTGTTTCACCAACGTTTGTCTGCTATTATAAACCTTTGACATGAGATCTCTTTACTGCTAGTTTTGCAAATAGTCACTGTGATGAGACATAATTCCCGCCGTTAGGGAGAGATATGAATGGTTTCATTCTGGATTAACGTCGAAAATTGACGTGGTATATCCCCACTATGTCTCATCATGATCCCTACACATTTCAATTTGAGATTGAAACATAATGTATTCTTGATCTTCAGAAAGTAGTAGATTTACTGTCTGGCTTCTTTACTGATATCATGAGAGTGACGAGATTGTTTATACATGCTGCAAATCCTACAAGGTTGAAAGTCCCTGATATTGGGCAAGTTAAACGCAACACTCGAGCAAAGTAGTGTTTTCTCCTACCCATAGTGGGGATGTAGCATCGATCAAAATCCACAGATGATTTGTGACGACCCGAACCAGAATCAGCAGTATGATCAGCTTGATCGATGAGCTTGCACGTAGTCGCAGAGTTGCGACAGTTGTTTTAATCGCCGAAACTTGTTAACGACTTAATCATTGGCTGAGAATTGGAGCTGAGTCTCTTCTCAAGAGTCGTTATAAGTGTGATTTCGAGTTTGTGGACTGTTCCGGATCGTTATTTGGACGACCGAGGAATTAATTGTGAATATTTGAAGTTTCGACGGAAACGGATTTAAATGGCAGGTTTGTTAGCGACTAAATTACCGGACGAGAATTTGGGTTCGGCTTCTTCACGGAAGTTGTTCAGAATTTAATTTCGAGTTTGTGGGAACTTCCGGAGCATGATTTTGAGTTACCAAGATTTAGTTGTGATTATTTCCGTTTGTGGATTGTTTAGTCGAATTAAATGTGTGTTTGGTTGAACAGTTGAATTTTTATCCGTTTGGCCGATGTGTTTGACTTTGGGTGATTATTGAAGAGTACGTCGAGACGAATTTGTGGCCGCGAGAATTGTGGGAATCAGAGTTACGACGCGAGAGTTACGTGTATTCAAAGTTTGTCGAAATGGATAATTACAAGTTTCCTTTTTGGGAATGATATAAATAGTAACTTGCTAATAAGGGAAAGTCAAAGGGGAGCATTGATGAGTTGACTCGGTCAACTTGGTTTGACCGAGCTGTGGAGGTGGAGGTCGACGCCGTACGGCTCGCCGGCGGCGAGGTGGAATCCGGCCACCTCACGGCTTGGTTCTTGTCCCATCCTCTTCGTCTTGATGTCCCGAGTCCATTCCTAGCCACCATGTGCGGCGAGGCTCGCCGGAAGTGGAAGAAAAATCTGGCCAAAGTTGATGAATTTTGGGTGAATTCGGGTTCCACGTTTTAGACCGATTTGAGCTGAAATTTTGGGTGGGCTTTGATGCTCTCATCCCCTTGATGCTACCATGTAAGTTTGGTGATCTAATTTTGCTTGTGTATGGAGAATTTTGGGATTGAAATTTGTGTGAGCATTCGGTTTTTCATGAAATTGACCTAGTTAGAGTGAGAATTGGCCTTTGTTGCAGTTGACAAAGTTGCTCAGTGGATGATTTTGAGTGGAATGGGGGTTGTTTCGCCGAGGAATTTCACGGTCGGGTGGCGGCGCCGCCGTGGGCGGTGGTCAACGGCGGTCAACGGCGGTCAACTTTAACTTTTTTGGGTTTTCGACAAGTTGCATGTCATTTCACTCGAAATCGCGCCCCGATCGCAGTGGGGAGGTTCGTTTCTCGATTTGAGCGTCCGAACTTACAGCGAGGTATTGAGGTGTGATTTCCGGATTTCCGACAGTTTGTCGTGATTAGATTATGTGTTTCCGAGAACGGTGGTTTCTCGTGATTTGATTTGAATTGTCGAGTTATGACTTTGAGTAATGGACATTGTGAATATTCAGGGGTTCCTGATCGTTCTTTTTGGCGAGGGACTTTCCGCCGGATCACGGGTTAACGCATATCGCGTTACGCTAGTCTGTGAGTGGACAATTTCTTTTCACGGAATCCTTGCGAGTCTTTTATATGATTTATGAACTTGAGCATGCGTATTGAGATTACGGATTACATGAGCATGTGTTTTTACGATTATACAATTATACTTATACGGATATACGTATACAAGTATGCATACACTTTTATGCTGTTTGTTGCATTCGCATCGAACTGTTCATGATTTGGTTTACACAGAGTACAGTTTATATATGATGTTGTATCGATACACTCGCATCCCGGCTGATCCCCGAGGCTGTGTACCGGGGGAGGCTGTGACTCCTGACCCGAGGCCTTTACCGGGGGGAGGCAGACATCTGACCTGAGGCCTTTCTGGCTAGAGTCACGTGTGGGTCTGGGATCCCGTGATTCGGACTGTACTAGCACGGGTGTGTCCATGAGTGACCCCGTGGGATTTATACTTGCATGCTCAGTACGCTGGAAGATTATGGTTTTACCTCGCGTACTATATTATGTTTATTTACCTGGACTCGCATATGTTATTTTAAACATATATATCAACTGGTGAAAGACATTTATTTTCGTCCACTCACTCTAACGTGTTTCATGTCTTTCCCCTGGGCTTTTCGGTTTCCGTGCCCAGTTTGCAGTTCAGGCTCTGGTGTCGCACGTCGTGGTCGGAGGCATAGTGCTCGAGCTACCTTGTTTCTTCCAGTAGGTTTATTGTTCTACCTACTGTGGTATACTGATATGTTTATACTTTAGAGGTCGCTCTGAGAATTCTATTGATTATGTTATACGATTTAACTCCGGATTTCAGTAAAGTATAGATATATTTATTGTTTTACTTTACTGTTGATATATTGAGAAATCCGGATGGGATTGGTGCCCACGGTTTGCTTTTTGTGGCATAGGATGAAGTGTATTTTCCGCGTGCAGGTAATGGTAATTCCACGTTAGTAACGAAACTCTGCCGAAATTTTGAAAAGTTTTTTGTTAGTTCGTGTTTTCGAAGGGGTTCGATTCCGGTTTAGGGAGCTAAATCGGGGTTGGATCCTTTCAACTTGGTATCAGAGCATTAGGTTATAGGTTCTGTAGACTTCTGTAGTCGTGTTTACTAAGGATATTTGAGAATGTACAGCATGTCTGGAATGGTGACCCGACCGGCCGGCGGATACTCATCAATATTCCGGGTGTTGTATACTTTCAAATATTTGAAGTTCCATGATTACGTTCCACTTGTTGTGAACGATGTTTTATTCATTAGGATGCCTCCCTGACTTGTTTTCCGTGTCGTTTCGGTTGTGGATCCTGTTGAGGATCAATCGACGCGCGATTTGCCAGTGAACTGCGGGTTTGGATGAGTATTCTGAGTTCAGAGAATTGTGTGGCACGGTTTGCTTGGTTGTGTGTGTATGAGCGTTTAAATGTTGCCTCAGAGATGAGATTTGTGGCAGTTGATGTTTGCCTGAGTCATATTGTTGTATTTGGTGGGCTGATATTGTGTGAGTTCCGGTTGCGACTCCATGGCCTACATTCAGAGTGTTGTTTATACGGTAATGGTTTTATCAGGCTATCCAGCAATTGACTGAGGAGTGTTTATCCACCTGAGGCAGAGATGCATTGTTCACATGTTGTTCCTGTTTGCACGGGTATGTGGCTTCAAAGGGAGCTATGCACAAGGTTCGAGATGAGTTTGAATCTGAGCATCAGAGAGAGTTTGATTGATGTGCCTCGAGATAGCCGTGAGGAGCTTAGTGTGCTGCACTCAGTGACGAGGCTATTGTGAGGGAAAGATGTGCGCGGTTTTAGATCTGATGATTTGAGGCAAGTGGACTTAGTCGAGATTTTGATGAGGTTGAGTTCCGACACTTCGGGATCAGTGACTTCATCAGGCTGTGGCCTTATCGATTATGTTGTGGGTCATCAGATCAAGCAGAGGATCCGTTTGATGATGGCGGAGATCACAGAATAGTGGACTTGTTTCTGTGGCATGAGTTTGGGTGATTGTTGGTGATCCAATCACGCAGCAGGTGTTGCGGTGATTTGTGTTCGTGGAGCATTTTCAGTTGCTGTTTCGGTGGCCAGGAGGGTCACGTTGCGAGGAACTGCCCTCAGCCAGCTGAGTGAGCAGTTCGACAGCTCAGAGTTCACGAGGAGATCCTCATGTTGTTCCTGCAGTCTGATCAATATACCCTTTTGACGAGTTATTCAGCAAGTCATACTTGACGTGGGCGGCTAGTTGGGCATGTTGGAGTTCGTGCCATGACCTTGTTTGAGGACAGACTTTTCTCCGAGGTTACTGTTGCTTGATATCCATGGCTATTGTACCTGTATCTCCACTTCCGAGGTTTTGGAGAGTGTTGTATCCATCCGGAGGTTGCGAGGTCTTTGTTGGAGGTTATGGGTTAGCCGCTGAGTTGTTATAGCTTGATATCGTGGTTTTGGTGTGACTATGAGTATGGATTTTTGATGACGCATTTGGCTATGTGCGAGTGCCTCGAGAAGGAGGTTGTGTTTCGACGACCAGGTTTCCCCGAGATACTGTTTCGCGGTGATGGTCAAGCAGATGGTGGAGACGAGTTATGTTGTTTGCTTAGCTCATGTTATGGATACTTCGGTTGCTGTGCCCGACATTGGCGACATTGAGGTGGTTCCTGAGTTTCCAGGTGTGTTCCGGAGGAGTTACCAGGTGTTCCTCCAGTTCGGGAGACCGACTACACCATTGAGCTTGTACCAGGCGCTGGACTCATTTTACCGACATCTTGTCGTTCGGAGCCAGCGGAGTTGATAGAGCTATAGTTTCGACTCCAGGCGTTGCTGGAGGAGGTTTCAGGAGATTTCATGCGACCCTGCGTATTTGCGTGGTGTACTCTTGCATTGTTGTGCGGATGTTGGATGGTTTGATGAGGTGGTGCATTGAATACTGAAGCTTGATTTGCTTCAGAAGAGAGTGAGAATCCTCCGCTTCGGATAAACGATTGGTTTGATCAACTCATGAGAGCTCCAGTCTTTTCGAAGATTGATTTCGGGTTGGATACCATCAGTTGAGGATCGAGGAGTCAGATATAGCTATGTTAGCTTTCAAATCATGGTGCAGGCATTACGAGTTCTCTGTCAAGCCATTGGTTAACCAGTGCCCCGTAGATCATGTGGACTTGATGGACCAGGTGTTCAGACGGTTTCTGGACGAGTTTGCGGTCATGTTCGTCGGCAATATCCTGATTCACTCCAGGAGTGTGGACCAGTACCTGACGCAATTATGAGCGGTTTTGCGGACTTCGCGAGATGATCAACTATTTGCGAAGTTTAGTCAGTGTGAGTTATGGTTGATTTGCGTGAAGATTTTGGGTCACGTGATGTTGTCCGAGGGAGTTGGCGTGGATCCTGACCAGTTGAAGCCGTGTTGATTTGGGGATTTCCCTACCATTGTACCAGAGATCGGGAGTCTCTTGGGTTCGGCAGGCTATTATCGACGGCTTGTACAGGATTTTCCCGGATTGCCACTTCACTTTCCGGATTGACGAAGAAGGCATCAAGTTGGAGTGGTTCGATGCACGCGAGGAAAGTTACTTACTCCTGCAGGATGGTTGACCATTGCTTCGGTTTTGATCTTACCTGACGACCGCGACGAGTTCGTGGGTTATGGCGATGCATCGAGGTTTGGATTTGGTTATGCTTTGATGTTGTGTAGCAGAGCGGTGGCTCATGGTTTCAGGCAGTGGAAACCTTATGTGGCTACGTATCCTATGTATGATTTGGGTGTAGCTATCTTTGTGTTAGCATCAGAGAGTTTGAGTCACTATTGCTATGGTGTGCAGCGCAGTGTAGGGCGTACACTGATCACTTGAGTTTCATCCACTTGCATTTTCGGCCAGAATTGGGCTTGAGGCAGTGTAGATGGATGGGGTCGACTAACGACTATGGCTGCACCTTTGAGTTTGTTCGAGAAGGCTAGAGATTGTACTTTGATCATCCGTCTGGGATGTTGTTGCTGATGCATTCAATCGAGAGTCAGGAGCTTCAGTGTTGCATATGTGTGTGTGGCTCGAGTTTCCATGTTAGATGAGTTATGCACTACGGAAGCTGAGTTCGAGTGAGATGATGTTGAACCTCATTGTTTCGCGCACATTTGGCGCTAGTGATGCGGAGATTTATCAGATGCTTTGAGTTTACTACTCGTGACGCAACATGAAGAGCAATATAGCAACTTGTGTGTGCAGATGTTACATTTGTCGACTGGCGATGGCTAGGAGACAGAGACTTGCCAGAGAGTTACAGCCATTAGAGATTTCCAGTTAGACGTGGCGTTTGTCGCTGTGATCTTGTGTGTGCCAGTACGTACTTTGGTTTGTGGTACCAGTTATCAGGCCATTGTGGACCATTTGACGAACTCAGTACAGATCCTTGTACTTTCGGAGACGATTTCAGTGGCTGGCTGGCATAGTTGTGTTTGATGGAGATTGTCCATTTCGTGGTATACCTGTGTTCCAGTTCGCTGACCGAGATAATCAGCTACAGCTGAGTGTTGGCAAGCTTTGCAGCGAGTATTGTGGACCAGACTACAAGTTAGTACCGGTTCTTATCCTCAGATTGGCGAGCGATCTTCGAGGACTATTCAGGCCTTGGAGAGCATGTTGTGGACTTCGATATTGCAGTTCCGGAGGGTTTGAGACCAGCAGTTTCACTTGTTCGAGATTGCATGCAGTACCAGTTTGTTGATCACTATGATTTTGACGTTGTTGGATGTCGATTTGAGGACGATGTTGTACTCCACTGTGCTGGAGCGAATTTGGTTGAGTTTGATTGGCATTTGATTCTAATTTTGTGGAATGTGTTACCACAGACTTTCGGATTAGCAGAAACAGGTTATTAATTGCTCGAATCCGATGTTTGAACTATGTTGATATGAGGGTGTGAGCTATGTTGATGTAAGCAGGTTGAATTGTGATTTGCCACGTTGTTTGATTCAAATGTGGTCATATGCGAGGTTATGTTGTGCCGTATAGTTCGGCGTCGCCTATATTGTTGGTTTTGTGTGTGTTGTGTTGTGTTCCGTGTTGTGGAACTACGTTTCAGATTTATTACGTGTTGTGTACCCTATCCGTTCCTTATGCAGGAACACTTGGCTATTGTGTGGAGCCAGTTCAGATTTGAGATTTGGGGGTACAGGGATTTCAACACAGAGCTGTTTCCTGATGAGGAGTTTGTTTTTAGAATTGTCCAGTTGACGTAGCCACTGATGAGTCGTTCAGTTGAGGTTGCCGTTGGTGAGTTGAGCAATATGCAGAGGCAGTGCTCCTATGTTTAGCTGACAGACTCAGAAATTTCGAGGTCGAAATTTTTTTTAAGGGGGGTGGATTTGTGACAACCCGGACCAGAATCAGCAGTATGATCATCTTGATCGATGAGCTTGCACGTAGTCGCAGAGTTGCGACAGTTGTTTTAATCGCCGAAACTTGTTAACGACTTAATCATTGGCCGAGAATTGGAGCTGAATCTCTTCTCGAGAGTCGTTATACGTGTGATTTCGAGTTCGTGGGCGGTTCCGGATCGTTATTTGGATGACCGAGGAATTAATTATGAATATTTGAAGTTTCGACGGAAACAGATTTAAATGGCAGGTTTGTTAGCGACTAAATTACCGGACGAGAATTTGGGTTCGGCTTCTTCACGGAAGTTGTTCAGAATTTAATTTCGAGTTTGTGGGAACTTTGGGAGCATGATTTTGAGTTACGAAGATTTAGTTGTGATTATTTCCGTTTGTGGATTGTTTAGTCGAATTAAATGTGTGTTTGGTTGAACAGTTGACTTTTTATCCGTTTGGCCGATGTGTTTGACTTTGGGTGATTATTGAAGAGTACGTCGAGAGGAGTTTGTGGCCGCGAGAATTGTCGGAATCGGAGTTACGACGCGAGAGTTACGTGTATTCAAAGTTTGTCGAAATGGATAATTACAAGCTTCCTTTTTGGGAATGATATAAATAGTAACTTGCTAATAAGAGAAAGTCAAAGGGGAGCATTGATGAGTTGACTCGGTCAACTTGGTTTGACCGAGCTGTGGAGGTGGAGGCCGACGCCGTACGGCTCACTGGCGGCGAGGTGGAATCCGGCCACCTCACGGCTTGGTTCTTGTCCCATCCTCTTCGTCTTGATGTCCCGAGTCCATTCTTAGCCACCATGTGCGGCGAGGCTCGCCGGAAGTGGAAGAAAAATCCGGCCAAAGTTGATGAATTTTAGGTGAATTCGGGTTCCACGTTTTAGACCGATTTGAGCTGAAATTTTGGGTGGGCTTTGATGCTCTCATCCCCTTGATGCTACCATGTAAGTTTGGTGATCTAACTTTTCTTGTGTATGGAGAATTTTGGGATTGAAATTTGTGTGAGCATTCGGTTTTTCATAAAATTGACCTAGTTAGAGTGAGAATTGGCCTTTGTTGCAGTTGACAAAGTTGCTCAGTGGATGATTTTGAGTGGAATGGGGGTTGCTTCGCTGAGGAATTTCACGGTCGGGTGGCGGCGCCGCCGTGGGCGGCGGTCAACGGCGGTCAACTTTGACTTTTTTGGGTTTTCGACAAGTTGCATGTCATTTCACTCGAAATCGTGCCCCGATCGCAGTGGGGAGGTTCGTTTCTCGATTTGAGCGTCCGAACTTACAGCGAGGTATTGAGGTGTGATTTCCGGATTTCCGACAGTTTGTCGTGATCAGATTATGTGTTTCCGAGAACGGTGGTTTCTCGTGATTTGATTTGAATTATCGAGTTATGACTTTGAGTAATGGACATTGTGAATATTCAGGGGTTCGTGATCGTTCTTTTTGGCGAGAGACTTTCCGCCGGATCACGGGTTAACGCATATCGCGTTACGCTAGTCTGTGAGTGGACAATTTCTTTTCACGGAATCCTTGCGAGTCTTTTATATGATTTATGAACTTAAGCATGCGTATTGAGATTACGGATTACATGAGCATGTGTTTTTACGATTATACAATTATACTTATACGGATATACGTATACGAGTATGCATACACTTTTATGCTGTTTATTGCATTCGCATCGAACTGTTCATGATTTGGTTTACACAGAGTACAGTTTATATATGATGTTGTATCGATACACTCGCATCCCGGCTGATCCCCGAGGATGTGTACCGGAGGAGGCTGTGACTCCTGACCCGAGGCCTTTACCGGGGGGAGGCAGACATCTGACTTGAGGCCTTTCTGGCTAGAGTCACGTGTGTGTCTGGGATCCCGTGATTCGTACTGTACTAGCACGGGTGTGTCCATGAGTGACCCCGTGGGATTTATACTTGCATGCTCAGTACGCTGGAGGATTATGGTTTTACCTCGCGTACTATATTATGTTTATTTACCTGGACTCGCATATGTTATTTTAAACATATATATCAACTGGTGAAAGACATTTATTTTCGTCCACTCACTCTAACGTGTTTCATGTCTTTCCCCTGGGCTTTTCGGTTTCCGTGCCCAGTTTGCAGTTCAGGCTCTGGTGTCGCACGTCGTGGTCGGAGGCATAGTGCTCGAGCTACCTTGTTTCTTCCAGTAGGTTTATTGTTCTACCTACTGTGGTATACTGATATGTTTATACTTTAGAGGTCGCTCTGAGAATTCTATTGATTATGTTATACGATTTTACTCCGGATTTCAGTAAAGTATAGATATATTTATTGTTTTACTTTACTGTTGATATATTGAGAAATCCGGATGGGATTGGTGCCCACGGTTTGCTTTTTGTGGCATAGGATGAAGTGTATTTTCCACGTGCAGGTAATGGTAATTCCACGTTAGTAACGAAACTCTGCCGAAATTTTGAAAAGTTTTTTGTTGGTTCGTGTTTTCAAAGGGGTTCGATTCCGGTTTAGGGAGCTAAATCGGGGTTGGGTCCTTTCAGAGTTGCCAGTGAAAAGACAAACCATCAAGGCACAACTATTCATCATCAACACATGAGATTGTTTCTGACTACAATTGTGTCTAAAATTCGACATTGACATACACTGGGGGACGCCTTAGAGTCAATGACGATGTCAGTAAACAAAGAAATCTTACTAAATGAAACAAATGCTAGCGTTATTATGAATAGTTCTTCCATGTTCTTTGATGATGTGTTTACTTATTCCATCGCTCAGCAATTGACGACGATGAAGTGGAACATTGCTTTGTTGCAGATTGTCAACAGTTAATGTAGAGCAAATTGATCGATATGGAACGTTGCAATTTAGGCTGAACTAGACCCTTACAAATGGCAAGCTTTCGGTATGGTAATAATATAACCATCGAATGATATGTCGGTTAGACACAAATGAGTCTTGTTTGGGAGCACAATGAGAAGAACCTGTGGTGCAAGGATTCTCTCAATGCCCTAGTATTGATTATGAAGAGATGTATTCTCTAGTCATGGACATCATTACTTTTCGATACCTTATCAGTTAGGTATTGTCCAAAATACTGAGTATGCAGCTTATAGATGTAGTTATTGTATATCTTATTGGGGATCTTAATTCAGAGATATACACAACAGTGCCAAATGGCATAGCTCTACCCAAATCAAGTAACTCTGAACCATGGAGTTCTCTTGTGATTAGATTGAGACGCTCACTATAAGGATTAGAATAATCCGGTTAGATGTGATATACACGTCTTAGTGACTACTTGATTGGGAATGGATATAAGAATGAAAAATTATGCACGTGCGTGTTCAGTATATGAACAAATTGTTTGAGATGATAGACCTTGGTAGGACTCGATTAAGTCTTGGTTTAGAGACGGTACATTGAGTTGGTTGAATTCTTATTCACCAGTTTGCTTATATCTAATCAGGCTATGAACAAAGCAGACCCTATTAATACACCAATGATTGTTTGCAATCTAAAATTTGAAAGGATCAAATTCATCTGAAAAGATGATGATGAGGAACTTTTGGAGCTGAGATTCTATATCTTAGTACGATTAGAGGTTGATTGAATTTAGCTCAGTATACATATCCAGACATGCATGCCTTCTCAGTATGCACCAACGCAAAGTCATTGGAATGGAGTAAAACAAATCTTCATGGACTTGAAATGATCCATTGAATTGTGCCTATTCTTCCCTTACAAAGAATACATAGAGAAGCATGAAATTCTCGGAAAAGAGAAAATTGAAACTCATTCTGGGGTTTCGACCCGTCGAGGAGTTTCCTCGACCCGTCGAAAATGCACCCCGGATCGGCCAGAATGACTTCATCAACCCGTCGAGGGATTCTCACGACCCGTTGAAAATCCGTCCTGTTTCGGACAAGTTTTCATGTTATCCCCTATTCCAAAACACCGGTTGATGTGTTGGTTGGACTTGGTGATATTGGGTACCTCTCTGACCCATATATAGGATGTTCCCATACATGTCATTCATCATGGGAAACATGGCAGTTCCTTGGAGAACAACAAAGTAAACCCTTGTTGCTATTGCCTCGAATTATTCAAAAGATTAAAGCTTTCTATAAAGCTGTTGATGGGTGTATCTGGTATAAGACAATAATACACCACATTCGAGGGTCTAGTGGATTATTATCTACTATGACAACACTAACTTGCATCTTTGAGGATAATGCATTTTGCATTGAGTCAATGAAGTAGAATTCCATTAAGGGGCATACTTAGTTCTTTTCACCAAAGTATTCCTACAATCAGCAATAGCAGCAGCTATTGATTATCCATGTGAACCGGTTTGGTTCTGTTGATAATGTTGCGGACTTGTTTACAAGTCACTTCCTAAATCTACTTTTGTGAAACATGTGAGAGACATTAGTATGCGAAGATTATCTGAACTCCTAGACTAAGTTTATAGTTAGAGGGAGTCTACATCACATGTAGCAGCTTTAGTAGTTGGTGCGCTATACTCTTTTTCCCTTAGACCAGGCTTTTGTTTTACCCATGAGGTTTTTGTTTGCTTGGCGAAGTTTTTAATGATACAACAAGTCATGCATCATTCTTATGGCCATCGACATAAGGGGGAGTGTTTAAGGAGATTTATTCTCCATTAATCCCGATGTGTGTCTTGTCCTAGTTAGATACGGATATTGATTAAATAGATACAGTGAATCTCTGTATATCGGGATAGTTATTGTAACAGATTGTATCAGCCTATATTTAAGGCATTCTATCAATGAGAAGAATAAGTACTTTCTGTATATTCTACTTTCTCCTGTAACAGTTTCTTCATATCTTGGTATTAGTTTCATTACATTCCAATATGATTTAAAAAATTTCCTCCCTTTGTTATGCAAATTTGGTTGTCATTGTAGCATGGATTCACTGGTTGTTAGCGAAGCGACAAGGCGTAAGATGCAGATAAATGAAATTGTTGGGACTCGGTCTATCGTTGGAAATCTTGAAGCAGTTATGAGGTGAACCTTTAGAAGAAGCGTGAGCAATTGACAGTTGTATCTTACTTTTGACAAAACTTGCTGTCAAAACAATTCATCCAAAAGTTAAATTTGTTTGCGGTTCAATGATTAAATGGTCCGTAATCTTTTTATTCTGAAATCATTTGCATAATAGATTTGTTCCTTCTATTGTTGATGGAATAATGCGTTTGTTGTATTCTGGTTTGGTAATTGCAGACGATTTGGTTTGGTAGAGATTTGTTCCTTCTATTGTTGATGGAATAATGCGTGACTGCTGTTTCCAATTGATTATCCAAGAGATACGACCTTGGAGTTGGACAGTGGTGCCAGCAGTGGCTTTGTTCTAGGGTAGACTAGAATTCATTGGGACATGACCAAAAGGGAAATAATGTAAACAATTGTACTACTATCCGTAACGCATAAAAAATTTATAACATTCACCAAATTCATGCCATAATTTAGGTAGAGCAAAGCCACTAACCAAGGCATATACATTTGAACTTGGTGTGCATTTAACCAAGGCATATCTGGTAATAATGTACAATCATACATTTGAACTGGGTTTGCTTTCATTTATCCTTTGGATATGGTGTTACAGATTTGGATTTGACTATCGTAGTTAACATCCCAACCAATATTCGGTTACTTCAGGAAAGCTAATTTTAAGTTTTCAAGCATGTCGATACATGTCTTCAACAAGGACTTTGCTTCACCATTTTTCTCCACTTCGTACAGATGCAGAAGCATACCCTCAAACTGTATATTAGTATACTGTATTGACCGAAGTTCTGCGTAGAGCTTGATGATCACTAGAAGGCAGTCTGAAGCAGCTACATGAACCTATAATTGACAAAAAATGGAATACAAATCAGCAATTAACTAGACACGTGTACTCAAATATAAAGTTGCTAGAAAGTTATTAATACTTGGGCTATCAATTTCTCCTAAAATGATATCGTTGGCAAGCAACTGAAGGACTAAAAGAGAGAAACAAAATCACAGGGACAAATCAGACTCAAGTACAAGTGCAAGCGGAAAGACAAATAAAACTGTAGTTGGAAAAAAAGGAACATTCGGTTGTAACAAAAAAAAAAAGGAACATTCGTTTGTAACAAAAAAAAAAGAAACATTAGATATCCCTGTTTGGAATGGTTTGGGAACGTTCACTGTTTTTCCATATATCTGAAAAATCAGTTAAACTTAGAAATACACAAACGATGATGATTTCCCAGCACATAAGCGAGCACACCCAACATAAGACATTGGTATGATTTTTCTGTCTTTCAATTTGAAGTTCTACTATCTCAAATTCTCTCAACTCTTCGCTCTGTAAAGTATTGTCTAATCTGATACAGCGGTAGGAAGGGCATCATATATAACTATTTACTAGACAATCAGGATCCATTAGTCTGATTTTCTGATATTTTTCTTGTAGCAAAAGCAAAAAGGACGTGATGGGATAAGGTTACAAACCTGTCCAACTTTAATTGTGCTTATACATTCAACAACTTGAGGGGCCACTGAGTGAAACAACTGAACAGAAGCACTACAAATATTAATATTAAACAATTCAAACATGTTGCACAAAAATATATAATCATAAATAGTCTCGCATACCTCCTGGACTAATGAAAGTACTTTGGCATGAGCAGAAGTTTCTTCAGAGTGACCCAGACCTTTGTGGAGACTTGAACACAGTTCCTTTATAAGCAAAAGGACAGATATTTTGACTGCCACAAATATTTAAAATACCAGCCGAATTACTAAAGATTGTTTAATGTATATAATAAATATTAAAAACTAAAAAAATATATAAAAAAAAAATTGTTGCAAGCCCACTAGGGGTTACCGGTCCATGGAAATCCAGGTGAAAGTGCAGAAGTCGTCACATGCATCAAGTTCTTCTGTTGCTCCAGAATATCTTTTATATTAGCCACATGAATACTAGCAGTCATGCAGTCCAAGATTTTTTCAAGTGGAACAGGAGCCTGCTCAGTCTGATCCTCTTCTGCAAAGAAAGAGATCCTCATAAATCTTTCTACAGGAGCAGTATATAACCAAAGACAATCCTCTTCTGCAAAGAAACGGATTAGATGTTCTCTTTCTCCATTGTTCTTAAATGCTAAAGGGCTAGATGGTTTCCATAAAACCCAGACTAGACTCTTAAACATACCTTTGTTGACATCTATTTTTTTCCTAGAGAACCTCTACGAGAATGTAGACAACCGGGAATTAAAAGCTATCAATAGGATACTCATAGCCATTGCTCAACGTACATAATGTACATTATTTTTCCATTATTTTTAAATAAGACAAAAACTGCTTTTATCACCTACCATTTTTAGCACAATTGCCAGCCAAAGTTGATTTCCCAGAGTTGTTGAGAGTGGAATAACTCATATCGTTTAACAATTGAAAGACCTCATTAAAGAAATCTTGATTACCAAAGGCTTTCATGACCTGAAACAGAAACAGAATCAAAGAAGGAAATCTATGTCAATAGACATGCGCAAATGCAGAACCTGCCTTAAATATGTCTGATAGCAGATCCAGATCAAGCTCCAGAAGGGGCCATTAAAATTAAAATACAGGATGAAAACATATGCATAAATAAAAGTTGAGATAGAAGGATAGAATTCATTTAAATTTAAGAAAAGCCTCATTCATTATATACTGAAATCCTCCAAATATCCTGCCAAGGTGAAATCATCCTAGACAGAAGAGAAGCATCCCTGCCAAAACAAGGTAATGGTACTAACAGTTTCCACTTAATAATTTAGAGCAAACCACTTTGATCCATACGTAAAACCACTAATAAGTTTTCATCTTGAAGTCCACAACCATTACATTGATCATTAAGTTCTGAAAAAAAAAAATGTGGGATACATAGTTTACTTTCTAATTTTTTATATCAACCTAATCTCTTAAGCTTCTTTGTGGATAATTCTGTTTTTTAGTTTGCTTTATTCATGCACCACTTATACTCCAATATTAGTTTCATACCATCTTGGGATTTTTCCCAATTATTTCACAACCATTGAAGAATATGCAAAAATCGCAAGAACAAAAAATTGCAAAAATTTGCATAAGAATTAAAACCAAGGGCAACAAAAACATGTTAACAGCGGTCCACAATGTATTTTACCTTTTCAAGACATGAGAGAGCTGCTTCACGATATTTCTTTGCTTTTTTTGTGCATGCTGATGATACTACCCTCAAAACCTCATTTAGAGTGTCAGGATTATCAGCTGAAATTGCTTTATGGCAAGACACAGAAAGTGCAGCAATTGAATATAGTAGAGCATCCTTTCCCTGGTTATATCCAGTGGCAAAAGTAACGTTTACTTGAAATACACAAAGACACTACTTCTGCAATAAATAGAAAAGAACACACATACACACACAGTGCTTATTTGAATAAACCAATCTGTTCTCTACCTCCCATAACCGACCAGGAATCTCTTTCATTAGCGATTGGAGCAGAACATTATAGTGAGAAGCCAGGGATTCACCCAAAACTTCACTGAGTTTTGTAATTGCCTGGGCCGACTGCAAGTTGAATAGTAGAGACCAAATAATTATATCAACTTTGAATTGTAAGGCTACCTAAGTTGGCAAATAAAGAAAGTGATGACAGGGTAAAAACAAAGCAATAAAAGCTACCTTCTTTTTACTTGACCATGAAGATGTTGCAATGCTCTCACAAATAAGAGAAACAATTTCTGTCAGGTAAAGTTGGAGGGTTACACGCTCACTACTTGTATGTTCCTCCCACAACTCTTCAAACAGGCCAGAAACATACTTGTCATCATCAAACCTACATAAGAACATGTCAAATTATAAGTCCAACTAGTATTATATGATCAACTTCTAATATGTGATTGCAGATACAACCAGTTGGGGAATTCAAGTCGGATAGAGAAATAAATAAAGCGAATGCGATGGTGGGATCAACTTCTAATATGTGATTGCAGATACAACCAGTTGGGGAATTCAAGTAGGATAGAGAAATAAATAAAGCGAATGCGATGGTGGGGTAGCCCTGCAAGTTGATACGGTTCTGTTACAATCCAAGTTTATAATCCTTAAATTTATTTTCTATGCACGAAAGTAAGCACTTTCAATTGTCTGCAAGTACATATTCTAAAATGAAATTCTCAAGTACAGTATGTCTGCCCAGATAACTCAGCACTGTGCTCATGTCATACATTAATATTTAGGATGACAAAACTTCAACTGAAATAACAAAAGGTATTTTTAAGTAATAAATGGAGCCTGGTGTGTTAATCAGACCTTGAGATAAAGATCACTGGGAGTATAGCAGCAAGATATCCATTTAAAATGTCTGAGGCCATGGACGAATAGCTTTTCAACAAAGTGGCACATGCAATTTGAGCATTGCGATCACCAATATGTAATGTTGCAGTGTCGTCAATCAACTTCTCAGCCTGAGACGAGACTGTATATTTCAAAAGCACTGCACATGCATCAGCAAAGGCACGTTTCGATGCGGCACTTTTTTCGTCCTTTACAACTGGAAACAACAACCTCAGTAGCTTGCTTGTGTATGGTTTGATTTCACCACCAACTTCTTGAACCAGCAAGGTTATAAAGCTCGCAACACCAACCCTGTCACATATTCCCCATGTTGTTAATTAAAAAGCTCTCAACTACCATTTCTTTTGAACTAGAAATACAATATCTGAAAGACAATATGAATACATATTCTAACTAGATATACAAATTCAGCTTGAACAATTCTGGCTACAGAACTAAATGATAAATGGCCATGTCGTACTTATGACTACTGTATAATATACACAAATGTAGGCGATAAATGAAACAAAACGTACTTTTATTAAAATATTTCATTTAAAGAGGAAGTTTTACTTTTACAACTTTCAAAAACTACTAGCAGTTCCATTTGTATATGAAACAGACCTGGGCGTTTGAGAAAAGAGCACCACTGGTTTAAAAGTAGAGATGACTCATAAAAGAATTAGAATATAAATGATTTCCCGTCAAAAAATCAAGTCCCTCTTAGACTCGAATATAATGCAACAGTAAAAGCATGCTGTTCAATGATGAATTTATGGAAACATCACATTTGTTTAGAATTTAGGAAACTTGGTGCGCAGATGCGAACCATCGTAGAAAGTGCTATACTTTCAAGTTTCAACTCCATCTATTGCCAGTTTTTCATGAAGGTTTAGTTTTCATTTATCTTTGGCTCTTAATATTTGATGAGGTAACATGAAAAACTAACTAGGGTTCAGACAGAAAATCATGTTGAGAGCCGGACATGATAATATTTCATCATCCAGCTCGAGCATAAATTGCTACATTAAATGGAAATATTCAATACCTTGTGTTAAGACCCACCCCAGATCGAACCAGTTGACCAAGACGAGGAACCAATTGATCTAATGATCCTGCATCCACAACTTTTATACAGAGATCAAGAGTTTCCCACATGGGAGAGCCTTTTGCAATTGAAATTCTCAAACTTTCTAGCCTTTCTGTCTGTATACCAGCATTTGCTGCATGCAACTGGAAGGGGTGAAGACAAACGAATAAAGTTATAAGAAAAACTTCAAGGAGAAAACTTTGGAACACAAGTTTTACATCAAATCTAACTCAACCTCAACATAATTAAGACCTTGGTCCTCAAGGCTTGATAAACTTTCTAACATGCAACAAACTAGATCAGATAAATGTGGACGAATTGCAATGCCAGCACCCTGTGAACAAATCAAAAGACAGAGAATAAGTGGATAATAACAATTAAACTTTGATTCAACAATAGAAAGATCGACCATTTATGGGATGAATTAATATATAGAAAGGGGTTGGATTCAAAGTAGAGACGCTAAAGAACTATTTTTGTATAGTATACGAAGGGAATGAAGTGGGTTTTAGTAAAGGGATTGAACTTCTACTTCAATGAATTAATTTTTAGCCTCAACAGAGGAAGAATAAAATGTATTAATCCCTCCTTAAGGAGCCAACACAATTCAAGTTTAACAAGCTTCTAGGTCAATTTTGCTTAGGATGACTGAGAGTTTGTTGCAAAATAAGCCACAAGCATATTGTAGGAAGCTAGAATTAGGATTTAAAAGAGATTTACTCTTCCCTTGAACTTGGATGTTTCTCATATCATGAAATACCTGATAGATACTGTTACCTAATGAGCTGTAAAGTGATATATTTTTGTGGGGTCCCTAGTAGACAATTCCATACACGAGGAGGTGAGCTAATCAGAAACTCAATAAAGTTCGACCACAACAAAAATTAACAGTGGAATATGAAAAGTCGTTCTGCTTCCTAAACCATAGTCAGTAGAAACAAAACTAAAATGTGGAAAAGCATCAATGCCATTCGTACAGAACATAACCATTTCATCGGAAGTACTGATAAAGCAATGATAAAAGTTGAATAGATTTCTTCAATAAAAAATAAAAAAAAATACTAACCTTTGCAAGCTTCATAACGACTTCTATTGATGCCTTCCGTATACTGTCAACTTTACTTAGTATTCCTTCTGTAAGCAAAAGAGGCAGAACAAGATCCATTGCTTGGCTTGCATCTAGCACATCAGTTAGGGTCACATCAGAAAGCCTCACTGTTAATGAAGTAATAGCACGACACAATTTATCGCCAGAGTTTCGAACAGTCTCTTTTATATCGTCCATGGCACGGAATGCTGCTGACCATAATTTCCTCAAATGCTTCCCAACCTTTTTAATCAGAACAAATTCAAAGATGTAGAGCCAATCAAAACCATATTACAAAGAATCTGTAATCAGTTTAGAAATAAAGAACAAAACCAAAGATGCTCCGAAAAATAAATACTAGAGAATGAGAGAGACAGCCACAAAAGCGGGACTGTTGATGTCAGTGAGCAATGAGCAAAGTTCACAGATTATGTTAGTGTCCAAGTGTCTATAAACATACTCTGTTTTTCATGTAGTAGGTCCAGTGTTCAAAGTTTAATTCCTTTTGCTTTTTGAGAAGAAAGTATAAAAAGAAATGGAGCAATAACCAATATAAATTCATAAACTAGGCCATACCAATATTAAGACTTCTATCAGATATGATTTTCTCAGCAGGTGAGAGCTACCAGAAGAAAAATCTGTAAAGCTGGCCTAGCACAACTTCACGTAAGATAAAAAAATCTCTGATTTATCATAATCTCAAACATGTAATTCATGTACCTTAGTAATCTTATTAATGTTTCTTTTATAAATGAAACAGCTTTTAATTGAAAAACAGAAGCATACAAGGAAACAGACGAGGTCCGCTGAGAACTATTTAGGACGGCTAGGAGGGAAACTTATCAATGTGAAACCAAAAAAATAACAACTACTTTTGCTAACTTGAATAAACACTTGTATACATTTCTATCACCTGATCAAACTTCCGCCCCTGGATGATATCTGAAAGTGCAAGACATGATGCTTCTCGTGTGCGCCAAAGCCTAGATCCGCATTGTATTAACAAGTCATCAATAATGAGGTCCAAGTGTTCATCAATAGTTTTCTTTGAGTCCTCCACCAGTGACTTCCATATGTGTGACATAGCATCCTAGATACATCATATGTATATCATAAGAAACATAAATAGAAAGTTAATACAAATACGGGTACTTTAAAGCTGCAACTCGTAATAGAAGGAAAACATGAAGGAAGACATAACACTACCCGAAGAACACAGAAATTATACTCATCAAAAATCATTTGATACTGAGACAGATACCAGATATGAAATAGATTTATAGAAATGCAAATTTTAAGAAACCATGGTAACAAACTTGATGAAGAATAGACTTATCTCCTACCTGCACATTTTTGTCAGGATCATATTGATAACGAACAAGCCTTGGGATTAAGGACCGCATATGTGGCTTCAAAGCATCTCCTGCTTGCTTTGCTATTTTTGAAAAACCAAAGGCAGCACCTCTCTTTGAATTCAGTGAAGTTTGATAATTAGCCAGATCCATAAACTTATAAATAAGATCTGGTTGTCCCATCTCATTTGCTACGTTGCAGAGCTCCTTGTATGTGCTGAGTTTTCCTCCACTAAGACCCTCACCAATAACTCCCTCTTGAAAAACTTCAGAGTCTTCAACAAGCTATGTAACAAAAAATATAAAATCCTAAGCAAACGGAGTAATGCAGAGTAAGTGAGTAAGTGAGTGAATGAGACTGAAACTAACCTTTATAGCTCTCTTCTTTCTCCCGGATCCAGTCAGTGTATTAACTAGTGCATTTACCAAGTTTGCTTTCATTAATTCATCACCAATTTCATACACAACGCTCATTCCTTGGGAGGCCAGCTCCTGCGTGAGTTCATTCTGCTCACCAAGAAGGTGTGAAAAAGCCTCCTGCAAGCACGCAAAGGTTTGTAATCTTACAAAGTTATAACTTCCATGATATAACTTACATGATATCACAACCATAATCTTACGAAGTTATAACTCGGGTAACCTAGAGAAGTACATCCATAAAAAGGCAAAAACCATAAGAGCATTGATTTTTCATGTAAACAGCATTGGTTTGTGAAGTTTGAATTATTAGCCATATATATGCTTTGTGAAGCAAAAACACTAAACAACATTGATTTGTGTTCTAGTACAAAGATGTTTGAAGTGCATGCAACACTAAATTTAATGAGTTCCTCCAAGATGTAACTCTACTATATTTTCAATCATATTCTCATTTATCAAGAATAATTCATCTGTCCTCGGGTACTTTATTAGATCTAGTTATTGAGATTATTGTTATGAACTTCAGAACTTCAGTCTTCAGTTTGACTTTTATTGCCTTTCGTGTATAGCTCACTTGTGCTATTAGAAGTTTAGAACAAGAAAGAATAAATATGAAAGTGGTCTTGTTGATTCATAAACTCAACTTTTGACCATGGACCATTGCATCCAGGAACAAAACACTCTGGTGGAGAACATAAAACAATCATATGTGGATGCTTTTCTACTTTTTATATATATATGTATATCATATTTAAAACTACACATGTGAAACATGGTTACAGATACAGAAAACAGTGAGAAGGATAAATAATGAGATTTTTCCAAAGTAAGACCTGAATTTCTGGTAGCATTTTCTGGATAGATGGTTGATGGCCACAATACATTGTAATTGACAACAGCCATACAGTTCCAGCACATCGATCTTCTTTTCTCGTACTGTATAGAAGTTCGTCAAAAAGCTTTTTAGTAATTGCTTCTCGAACCATAGTATCACGATCTTCATTAGGTTCATTCATCTCTATATGGCTATGTTTTGATAAAGATAAACTTGCATCTTCCATAAGAAACTTAGAAGCCATGGAGAGAGAATAATTAGTTTTGAGAATCAAATCGACAGTCACTGGAACACCTCCCCACATAAATGATAGTGCCTCACCAGCGGCAAAGAGGATATCCTCCACCTGTATTAATCAACAGTTACAGACATTCAAGATTTTTCATATGTGTGCGCATATTTTCTATGTGTATCTCCCTTATGGAGTATGAATATCACTGGCAAACTTAACTTTGCCAGAATGTACATGTGAAAGTTGACCTTGACAGTACATAACCACAAATTTGTAATATTTCGAAAACTTCTCAACCACAAACAACCTTAACATGCTTTAAAGGTTTGTTTAAACGGACTCTCAATTATGATCTTGTCAACTAAGTAGGTTTAGGGAAAAAGGAGCTGTATTATTTTCTCACTGATAAAGGCATTTTAGTTAGTAGGAAAATTGGTGTACAAAGATTGTATGAATTACATTTGTACAAACCTTAGATCGGCAAAGACTGAAGATCAAATTCAGGGCAATATTGAGACGCGTGAATGATGTTTCCTTTACACACATGTGGCCAACAGATATAATAATTTTCTGAATTGCTTTAGTATCATCACCCTTAAGTAGCTTCATCAATCTTTCTTGTAACAGAACCAGAATATCAACTGCAGTTCAATCAATGGTAATGAGAATCTCAACTAATAGTAAAAAAATACACAGTACTTGGTACGAGAAAAACAACTTACCCGACCCAGACTCAATAGTAAGAGAAGGCAATGCAACAATCAGTCCAATATGACCCAGCGCTTGGACCGCTATTGATGCCAGCGTTGCAGTCTCAGAATTAATGACATTGACAAGTAAATTTAGTGTAGTTTGAAATAATGCCTCCGGAATCTGCAAAGACATAATTGGACATACATAACAATGCGAACAAAACAAGGTCAAATACCAAATCGAAGAGTTTAAGTTGGATGGAAAAGAAAGAAGAAAGAAAATACACAGTAATGTAACACCCAAGACTTCTCTTTTTGGTGAATAGTCAACAAAATACGAAAGAAAAGAAATTTAGAGTACCATTGCTTACAATCTAGCTACCAAGGTAATTGTTATTCTGCACATAACCATAAATGATGCAGGGAAATCTACTTGCATTTCCGTATCTATGTGGACTTGGCTGTCTGCTACTTGATTTAGGATTCTAGCTGGTTAACTCCTCCTTTAGTTTCTGGCTCTGTGTTTTATTGACATCCACACACCTTAAATGTCCTCCGAGCTTACTGATATAGCACATGGAGGTTATAAGCAATTTACAGGTTTATGATTTTAGAAGAAAGGTAAAGGCCGAATGGCTAGGATTCTGATGCAGCTGAAATTATCGTATAAGGAGGAGTGGTTTAGATTTTGCACATGAATTAATGAAAGATTCTCATTTGGCAAGAATGTTTGCTAGAATCAATTATTGTTTGACCAGATCACGATGTACTGAGATTATATGTAAAGGAGCAAATCAGTTCATTCCTTGTATTTTCTGGTCTATACGACAAGACGGTTGTTTAATTCTTTGTATTGAGAAGTCATAAACAGTGCCTTTTTCTGAATCTCGCTCATGGTGATGAAGGTGAACATACATGATTAAGAAAGATGATTGCTTGATTCTATCATTTCTATATATTGGATACTTGCTTTGGTTCATCTGCATTTGACAATTTAATTGGTGTTGTGGTTATGTTCTGCACTTTTTCTGGGTTGTTGCTGCTACAGTAGATTAAGTTTCATCCAACCAACCCAAGTCTTTATCACCAAGCATAGCTCACCATAATACTTGAGCTCACTCCCAAAAAGACTGGGTAGTGTGGGGTTTTTCCAGCCCATGAGTTTACCCAAGTCAATATGGATTATTGTCTTGGATGATTATAGGTTCCAATAAGGATGTCTCTGATCCTTATTGATGTAGGTTTCGCAATCCTTACCGATTACAGAAAGGAGAAGGCTAGCATTAGTAGGAAAACCTGTTCCTATGTAGTGTTGGAGTCCCTTATATCTATAGTTCTGCTCTAGCTTATGTATCACAGAGACAGAGAGCAAGTGTATTCCCTTCTTGGGTTAGAGAGTGAGTTGTGGGATTAGAAGAGAGGAGAGAGAGATAAGAAGAGTAGAGAAGGTCTTTGTTTTGTTGTTCTTTCTGTATACCTATTATAAAGATAGTGGAGCCTTTTCTGCCCGTGGATGTAGGCAAAGTTTGCTGAACCATGTTAAATTCTGTGTTCTTGTGTTCTTATCTCTGTGTGTTTCTCTTGGTTTGCTGTGCCTATTTATTAGTTATGACCAGAAATCACAACAGGTAGGTATTGAATTCAAGGAGGTGTACTAATAGCACAGGGTACCAAACGTACCCTAGGCTATTTGTACTATAAGATAGTAAAAATAAATATTAAAGCAGAAATTTCACAAAACAGCAAAATTAGTTTGTTTTTTAAATAACTTACAGCTGGTTTTCTCGATACACAATCTGCAGTTACATAACCTAATGCACATAATGCTCCATGGTGAACCTCAAACCTGTTAATATTAACATCAGTCAAAGAATGAGAAGTTATGTCATTGGTCATTGTAAATGAAAGCTATCTGTAAACTAGCAGACAAAATACAATTATGTTAATCGCAATCAGCTAAGCATTGTAGAGGGGATCGGTTATCAACCTTAACTTTGGGATTCCACTGACTGAAGCAATTATTTCGGAAATAAGAGCAGACGAAGCAGCTATAGGAAGAACGGAGGAAGCAATCCCAAGTAAGCGTGCTGCAGCTTCACGGGTATCTAAGTCAATATGACTCAATAATTGCTTTAGCCATGGAACTTTCTGGGCATAACGTAAAGCTACCAGCTGTAAATAACTAAGATTTGTCAGATACGCAAACACATGATGAGTTCAAGGAAACAGGGAACGAGATAAAAATGAAATCATGAGCCATGACCTCAGGCATACAAGATCCAATTGCAATCAATGCATTGGAAGCCTTGGCATGCAACTCTACAGACCCTTCATATGCCATTGCGTGTTCCAGAAGTAAACACATTGCTTCTACTGATGAGTGAAATTGAGCTGATGCTTTAATTGTGTCATTATGCTCCAATTCTGACTCAAAGCACTTCATCAAAAATTCAATAATAACTAGATATGTTCTTGAGGGAAACTGAAGCCTCTGCTCCCTAATCTCAGCTGATTCTGACAGGTGTGGCTCTTGTGAAAGAATATAATCTAACATGTCTCCAAGTTTTGGGTAATGTAGCTCTTGTATCTTACCCATACTTGGCACATCATCTTTCAGAGGAAAAAGACCTTCGTTTGCAATCTCCCTTCATAAAATTAAATATATACAAAAAATATAAATGAAAGCAATCAATAAGGTACCAGTAGTAATTATTAATGAAAAATTTAAAGTCATCTGTACACATATGCATGTACGTAAGTTGTATATCCTTTATTTTGAAGAAAAAAATATACATTCAAACCATTACAGGATGTGAAAAGGGTGGATAAGAGTCCAGTAGGGAAAAAACAGAACCACCTAAAAAGCAAAAAGCATAATCCTTATCTGATAAACCCAATAAAGCAAGAATGGACTGAACAACTTAACGCACTGAGGCCCTCCTTATATCCGTGGAATTGCAGAACTACATTGCTGAAGTTCACCTACTTAGAGAGAGCATCAAGTGTGCACCTCTGCCTTCGCATAATTTAAGAGAAGATATAAAGTGGAAGAAGGTAGAAATTATTAGTGCCACTATCATGGACTGGATGTTGGAGGTCTGTTCTTATTAGTGTCCTATCATATCGATCTTTTCTTCACGAGTCTGGGTGGTGTGGACTGAAAGGAACTGTATAATTTGGAATGATGGAGCTCCATTGCATATGGTGGCATGGGAAAAGAGAGCTTTTGGAGGAATTTCATTGATGCCACCCAGTAAACCGTATTAGATGCCCTCTTTAAACAGACTTTTTATTCTGAAGGTGTTTTGTGCATTTCATTATATATAAGTAGTATAGATAACAAGAAAAGCAAATCCTTCGAAAGAATTATACTTCTGGAGTTCAATGCAAACTATACATCACAATAGGGATAAAATGATTCAGTGAGGTCAGGGAGAGGGTAAAAATTTCTAATATAACAAAGATGGGTTACTGTACATTACACTGTTCATAAGGGGGTCTTTTGGTCTTTTCACATTTTTTTATGTTTTAGGTTTTTACTTTTTTACTTGCCTTTTTAACTGTTTTTACTTTTGTTTTAACTTTCATATACCTTTTTACCAGTTTTAAATTTTATTTTTACTTTTTAACAGTTTCCACTTTTTACATAGACTTTAACTTTTCGTTTATTTTTTTTACGATTTCATCTCTTACTTAAATTTCACTGTAAAAAAATTTCTACCTAAATCCTAGTCTCACTTAAGCATTATTCCCAACTCTTCTCTCATCTCATATTAGTAATACTGCGCCGGAGGCACGGGCTTCATTTTCTAGTAAAAATACAATTGTGGATCTTTAGAATCATTAAAGAGTACTAAAAGTTGGACATGTGGATAGGAAGTATAAAATGAAAAGCACCAGTTTTTGCTTAGTACAACTGAGATTAAAGCTTTCATTACCTTATATCCAATTTAACATCAGCAGCCCCAAGCATACAGATATACCGGCTTGGACAATGTTGCAACTCAAATAAAGAAGTTGCCCATCTTATAGCGCAGAATCTTACTTCACTTTGTTCCTAATGAGCAAAACTAAATCAGAAATCCATTACATGATGTAGCTATGTAACCACATGAGGATATAAATCATTTCAGAGAATAAGAAGAGATACCAACTGAACCACCATACACAAGTAAGATACTTTACCTCTTGAGAACTTTTTAGCAGAAGAGTCTCCAGATCCTTTAGCACTCTTGGGGGGGCTCCCTGTAAATTAGATAATTACGAGCATCATGCAGCAGTTGCTAAAGAGACTGAAAAACATAGTTAATAAAGCATGGATATGCAAAATCATATGAATCAAAATTTTGGTATCAGATCCATATAAGAAGCATAATTGACCATGACGATATGCATTAGAAGAGTCTAAAAACCTTAATAATAAGTAAGGTTAGTCAAAAACTATAACTCAAAAGACAATATGTGAAACACCAAGACTTTAGGTTAGGTTGTTTCAGTCTTTGCAGGTCTATTGTCTGATTGTAAGCACAATTGAATTCTTTTACATTATTTTGCATCTCATTGAGTGTACTGTTTGTTCTTTCTGTTTTTTAGTTAAATGATTTGCTTTTCAAAACAAATATGATGTTTAGAATAGTTTGTATTAGTAAAGGATTTCTAAATATAGTCCAGCGGATAAATTGCCCCCGAGATTCACTTCCTTTTCAATTATTGAATCTATTTTAATTGAAAAGCCAAAAGCTAAAATAATCAAGATTGAAAAATCATGTGAAACATAACTTCGACCAGAAAGAGAAAAACTAATATACCTTGTACGCAGTAGCAAGAGAGTTAGTTGCCTCTTGAATACTAAGGCGGCAATATTGGGTCTCAACCTTCAATGCATCAAAAAGACGCACAGCCATGTCAGCCGTATCTCTGAAAAGAGGAAAAGTCAAAATCAATTATTCTTTCCCAATAAGTTAGAAAGAAGAAACCAAAGGAACTGAACCTGAAAAGCTGAGGCATCCGGCTTGCAAGCAATCCAATAGCTTGATAAGCAAAAGTTTTGGAGTCCCTTTGAGTAGTATCTGGATAGATTTAGTACACCATAGCAGAGATTAATTCTACTATTAAATGTAATAGTTATGATTAAAAGAAATTAGCAAGAAGTCCATACTATAGGGAGTAACCTGATTCTGAACTTGAAGCAGTGTCAAGTGACTTCAAAATTCCACTCAGTATGACAGGGCCCATAAGTTTAAGTTGATCAATTATTGACTGCATGTTTATAAATAAAACTAAGTGAAAAACATGAAGAAATAAATGGTTAGAGACTTGCAACAAAAATTTTATTAAGAGGCTAGAAAAAATAAATCAAAGGACTGTACAATAACTTAACCCTAGAAGAGATATACATAAGAACAAAGCTCCAACCGTCCCAATTTAGTACCTGAATTAATTCCTGTAATAAGTACCTAAGCTGAAGTTTAAATCAGCCTTCCATACCGTGATCATGTTGCAATTAATATTCAGTCAATTACTTATGACAGAAAAAAAAATCATGTTTAATTATAAGAAAAAAGCTAACATGTTATTTAATTTCTTCTCCATTTCCCATATTCTCCAGTTTACAAGCAAAAGCTAACATGTTCAACCGCAGAGCCCTCACATCGAAGGGCACATATTAGTTCACTGCTAACATCCTGAACTATTATCACAATATGAAAAGCACTTCTAATGTTTGAAAGAATCTAGTAACCCATTCTTCAGCAGTATATGTTTTCAAAGCAACAACTATATATCCACCAAATCATGAGGTCCTTACATGTTTAAATACCCAGACAGTGAATTCCATTCCCAACTGCTTCAACCTTGATGTCGTATCACTTCCTATCAAGTTTGAAAATCATCATACCAAAATATGTATCAGAGCTTCCTATCACATGGCAGCACATAGATTAATTCAGATGAGATGAGAGATGAATCAGCTGATTTTACTTTGGGTGCAGTCTAGATTCATTATTAGCTAGTGAACTTCTTGTCCTGTGTTCTATTTTGTTTTTCCTTTACTTTAACTATTCGCTTAATTAAAAAATAAAACAGGTGGTTGTAGTAAAGCAAACTGCATCTGCTTTTGAGCAGAAAACATCCCAACCATTGCATCTGATCTTCATTAGGGATTTCTGGATATCCTACAAATTTTAGATTCTTAATACATGATTTCTAATGTAATGGCATTGTTGTAAACTCCATATCAAATGTGGGCAGAATCATTCAGACAACCATGAAATTGCCATTCAACCTTCACAACTTCAAAGAACAATTTAATCTGACAAATGACTCATGAAACTTTCCACCACACTGAGGCAGTAGTCAATCCCTTTTGATTACAATTAGGAGTTACGAGTTTCAACCAAAAAATTTAGAATTCATTTTGTTTTACCCAGAAAAAACAATTTACGTACCATATATGCAACCAAAAATGCACTGCAAAGTTGCAGGGAAACTGTTTGCTGCTGTAATAGATCGGCAGAAAATAGACATCAGTTTTCCTTTTAAAGCAGGACTTGCCGGAGTGACTCTAGACTCGAGACCAACATTCTGAGAGGTAGCAGTTCCTGCATTAAATGGTATATGACTGTATCAGACATAAACGTACATACACTAAAACTAATATGGAGTTAAGAGCAAGTATTGTTTGACAATGATTTTTTATCTTGCAGTGAATTAGTTAGAAAGGAACATATAATTATTATTTTTTCTATTTGAAAGAAACATAAATTTATCGAACAAAGTTGGAGATCCTGAGTACCGAAAAGAGCAAGTCCTTAGTACACTAAGCATAATACAGCAGCTTTCTAGTCTAGCAATACGCTGATATGGAGTAACTTCTGAACTCCCCAGAGTGGCTGACGCCCATAGAGCAGAACATAATCAAACTCGATCAGCTTTTCCACCCACAGACAAGGTAAGTGTGCAAAAATCCTCAAATTAAGCCATTGACAAACAACCCAAAAATAGCAAAGAATCTGCAACTGTACAAGATTTTAACTTTCTTACCCCTGCTCACACTCAAACGAATGTGTAACAGGCTCATAGCAGCCTTTTCAAACGACCAAATTCACCAAATTTTTAAACACCTCCGGCATAGTTATACTCAACATGTACAGTGGAAAGAAACACGGTCACCAAAATAGTTACTTTTGCATGAAATACCAGCCAGCTGGTTCAACATTTGAAAATTTCAGAATTACAACGAAAGTAGCTTCTATAAGATCTTCAAGGAAAACAAACATCACACTCTAGCATTCAACATCTAACATCCTCCCTTGTAAGGACACAGTCAGCCCCTACGAAACAAGCTAACCCAATTGTCTCCATATCATTATGTTTCCTTCTTGAACGCAGATTCCACCTATAAGAACAAACCTATTCCTCAGCAAACTTTGCTATCATTTCATTGCGCTTGCTAGAGCATCTAAATAATCTTGGAAATTTGAGCTCTCAAAACTTTGATTTCCCACCAATTTGAGCATCATTACCCACAGCTTGTTTAAAATTCCAAGAAAATGAAAAAAATGTCTTCTCAACGGGTTTTGTCTTGAACACCTTAACCGTGTTGAGCATCCCAATCGTTAACATGCAGTCTGTAATTACTCTCTATCACCTAATGCTACAAGCCTCCTTACTTTCCACTAATATCCCCACCTATAAATTTCCAAGCCACCCTGCTCTCAGCCCTCCTGCGAGAAGTTTCTGATTGATGTTCCAACCTCCTTGTCAAACCCTATTAGAAATACAACAGAAAGAAAGAGCTGTCCGAAATAATCGTTAGTCCCTGAAAAGAGTGATGCCCCAGGAGATACCCAAAATTGAACACTATCTATATAACTGATTTTCAGCACAACTTTCACAAAGATCCTAATTTTATCATACATCCAACCACCCAAAATACAGCAAGCACTATACCTCTCCCAAAATCCAAGAACCCTTTCCTGCCTCCAGAGAAACGAGAAGATGTTGGGCCAGAAGCCATACTTCATTCATTCCTTCATGGATGAAGCTCTTCACCACACTACTCAATGATTGATTGGCTATTGGCAGCTGAAACCACTCTATCTTTGTCTTTTCATATAGTACAAAAAAAACGTACATCCCAGGTCACAAAAAAACTGCTAATTGGCTAGTAATCTGGGGTAAACTATAACTCCATTGCAATAAACATTAAAACAGAAACAAAAACATAACCAGGAAAGTGCTAAATTCAGCAGCTTTTCTTATGATAAGGAAAGGCCTACAATGAACTATATCTCAATTCTAAAGAAAGTCAAACTATAATCATTTGTAGAGATAAAAGTCCCCATATTATACTAGTGTTATAATGTAATAGTTAATATTATAACTATTGATATAATAGTTAATATCAGGCAGAACTTGGGACTATAATTCTAAGAAAGTTATACAAGGACACTAAATCACTGAAGACAAAACAAAGAACTTTAAAACCACATACCATTAAATAATAAAAACAGTCTGTTTATGAGCATTGAATCATCTAGATTAGCTCCAGCAGCCTTCTTCTTTAGAAGCTCCTCTCCTCTCTTAACAACAGGCTCTTGACTAGATTTAAGCAATCACAAACAAATACAAAACCCAAAAATTAAGGACCCATAAAAACAGGAACTAAATTTAATTAACAGTTATAATGGAAATTTAGGGTATACCAATCTGTGGAGGCAGTCAAATACAAAGGATAAACGAGCTCAGGGACCAGCTCCATGGCCTCAATAACATACAAGATTCCTAACTGCTTGCAGATAACCAAAGTCATTGCCCCATATACATTCTATTCTAATAACGAGAGTGATATGAGAAATAAGAATATACACCATGAATAAACTTATTACTACAAGACCACAGCATAATACACTTTTTCTTCCTACTCCCTCCTCCCAGTTATTAGATGTAGCATTCTAAAAACTTACTATAATGTCCAGATACTAATGATTTGCATCACATGATGAGGGTTTCAGCTTCACTAAACCTACCTTTCTTGTTAAAAGTATATCACTTTTTAATGGCTGTCCCCCTGTTACAGTGTTGGTTTGAGCAACTGAAAGTCCTGGTGGGCACTCTCTGTTATAGAAAAAAACAGGTACAAGTTTTAGTGTGATATAAATTACAAACAAATGTTTGATGAGAATAACAGGTTAACCATTAAGCCAATTTCCGGCTGGACCTTTACCTTTGAGATGAGTGCTGATATAAGATGGTATGAAGGCAAAACTCAACAAAAAGGTTCCTGTCCTGAAAATTGTTTAGTAAACCATACTTTGCGGCAACTTCTCCGTCGACTTGGGTAGCATGACATTCACCAATGACCTGAAATACAAGTGAGAAGGTTCATTCATGTCCAGAAGAATAGTGGTAGCAGAAAGTGTGAGATACGTGCCTTTATAACAAGTCTGAGTATAATTTCCTGGTGCTTCTGAGGAAGCTTGGAAAGGCCCAACAGAAGCATGGGTGACAAATTTTGTTTGTCCTGTAACAGAAACCATTTCATCACAACTGAATTCGAAAAACAAACAAACAAATAAACAAGTCCTCCTCCAGATTAGGAATATTAACCTTTGTATGAGCACGATCCATTGCCATCTCGAGATAGAGAATGCAAAAGTTTCTGACCATTGGAGCAGAAGTAGCTTCGGAATAGAGAGTCCATAACTCTGGCAAAGGTAGCCCAATCTCAGGTTGATGCTTGACTCGCTTGTTCACGTGACTTAGTATCTCAAGAACCTGTGGTTTCAAATTTCAATTGCAATTTCAATTTCGGAATTACAGAGTGTAAACCCTAAACCGAGTTGGAGAGAGAGAGAGAGAGAGGGAGAGAAGAGGACGGACCTTGTTGCGGATGGCGGAAGAGTTGGAAGAAAGGGAGGAGATAGTGTAAGGGAGTAGCTTGGAGAGTAGAGGTTGGAGATTGGAGTCGTCGCAGAGAGCCAGCCGGGTCAGCAACCGGTCCAGAATCTCTTCCTTTTCTTCATCCGATTTTGCACTAGTTTTTGTTTCCGCCATTTCTTTTCCTTTCCTTGTCAGAGCTGAGACTTGAGGGCTCGTTTTATACTCTCTCCACCGACTCAGCTGTTAAGTTGGGCCGGGGCAACCCGAGCGAGTATAAATATCCCTCAAATGACAGATATTGAACCTGCCTCGCCTAATCGAATCACCGAAAACCCTAGCTCCCCTCTTTTCTTGTTTGTTTTCTTTGATATATATATATATATCGATTTACTTTTTCATTTTGTTTCTTTGGCTTCTCAATTGCAGACTGGAGAAGCTGTTAACCCAAAAGCTTGCCTTTGGCCGATGGCCAGCTCACAATCACCATCCTCGACCTTGTTCAACAAGCCTTCAATTTCATACTAAGTACACCATACGAGATTTTTGGTCGAGGAGATGGTTCACATTGATGTTCTTTGTCCATCTGGTACAATAATTCGATTACATAGTCATTGACTTGTATTATGCCATTTGTTCTCTTGTGAGAGTTAGACTGTAACAACCCAAACCAAAAATTACGTACAAATCGGCACGAATTAGGATTGTCGCTAATTAATTGTATCATGTGGTTTGTTAACGATTTTTTTACCGAGCGAGAGTTAGACTTTATTTTCTTCATGAAAGTCGTAGAGTATTTTATTTTGAGGTTGTAAGAATTTTTAGGGAATTTTTCGGATAACCGAGTTATTTTTTATGCTTTTTGGAAGTCCACGTGGAGAAAATATTTAAAAGTAGTTATTTTATGTCGGTTTAATCTGAACCGTTGGATCTTGATCAGATCAAACCTCAATCATTGATTTGATCAGATGCTTGGGGGTTTAAATACGGTATTTACAGTGTAAATATGAAGAAAAATCAGAAAATACAAAAATACCAGAAAATTCGGTTAACCTGTCAACCCGTTTCGCGACTCGACCCAATTCGAGTTCAAATCCGGGGGAAAACGCCGTCGTTGTCGGCGTTCTTGGTATGGTTTTGAAGCCCTCTCTTCCCTCTTTCGAGTTGGAAAAGTTGTTGGCCTCGTTGTGATCTTTCCGAGGAATGGTCGAACGCTTCTTTTGGAGTCGTTTGCACCGGATGGGCGTGTGGCTCACGCGTCGCCGTCCACTGCAGAGCTCCGGCGAGGCGAAAATTCAAAATTGACCAAGGGGTTTCCGGGATAGTTTCTGAGTTGATTTTCGCACGTTTTATCGAATTTTAGTATTAAATGAATCTATTATTTATTCAGGAGACCGTGATCGAGATTTTGGCGAGGGAACTTCCGCCGAACCACAGAGCTAGCTGTGTACTATGAGTGGACACTTTATTTTTACTGTCGATTTGCGAGTCTATGATTATGCATTTTACGAGTATGCATTTATGATTATGCATTTTATGATTATACATTTTACGAGTATGCATTTGCATGAAGGCACATATGATTTCTTTTACACAGAGCATAGTCACAGTTGATGCATCGATACACTAGCTTCTCGGTTGATCCCCAAGACGCTCCAGGAAGGATAGGACAAACACCTGAACCGTGATTTACATAGTACCCATGAGGTTTAGGACAAACAACTCACCTGGGCATTCTTGTAATTTTGAGGAAAATGTACTCAAGTTACTGCCTCCACACATTACACGGTACCCAGGAGGGTTAAGACAAACACCTAACATGGCCTTGTTTATTTTTAAACTCGCATCTTTTTTATGTACATTGATAGTGAAAGACATATCATTTATAGTTTTCAGTTTAAAGTGGAGTATTATTTTTGTCCACTCACTCTAACAATTTTATTATTTTATGTGTCTTTCCCTAGGCTTTTCTATTTCCTCCCCCCCAGTTTGTAGTTTGTATCTTGAGATTACACGTCAACGACGAAGGCATAGAGTTCGTGTCATTCTAATCATCTAGTAGGTTCCTAGCTTAACCTGTTAGTCCTATGTATTATGTAAATTAGAAATCGCTCTGAATACTGTATAGAGTTTACTTCCATTGTGTTGAATTTTCCATTTAGTCTTCGGATATCTTATCACATTCTGTAAACAGTTTATATTTCTAGTGGATTCAATGTTTGACTGATTTGAGAAATCCAGTTGGAATTTGGTGCCCACGGTTTATTTTTGTGGACATTTTAGAAGTGTGTTTTCGTTGCAGGTTTTTGGGGTTTCTTGATTTTAGAAGAAACTCCGACAAAATTTTTGTAGATTTGGTTGTCGTTATTTCTGTTTAGGCAACTAAATCGGGATTAGGTTCCCTTCAATTAATATCAGAGCATTATGTTGCAGGTTCTGTAGACTTCCGCAGTTGTGTTACTAAGGACATTTAGGAATACACAACACTTTTGTATCGATGGTCCGACCAGCCGGCGGATCCCCATCAATGCTCACGGCGTTGTGTGTTTTTAAATGTTTATGGTTCCATGATTGTATCCTTCGTGTTTTGTTGACTAATGTGTTTTCTCATCCATAGGAGATGCCTCCTAGACGTGGAGCCCTGATATACGCATTTTATGCTCGATTCTTAACTCATTTTCCTTTACGTTTAGCTATGTTATATCTTAGTTTTTATGTTTTTTTTTATTTAGTTTGTTATTTTTAGGTTATTTACGGTGGAGATGAATATCGGCGCACTTCGGAGGAATTTTTGCGATTTTTGCAATTTTTGCGATTTCGGAACATCATAAATGGGTCGGCCCATAAAGCATTTTTTCGGGCCCATTTGTCAAAGTTTGTTTCGGCCCAAAACCAAGCCCAAGCCCATTAATTTCGGCAAGCTTGCCTCTTGGTGAAGAGGAAAAGTCAAGTTTGGCAAGCTTTGTGACTAGGCTTGGTGACTAAGCTTGTGATCATCACAAAGGGTGATTAGGCTTGGTGACTAAGCTTGTGATCATCCCAAATGGTGACTAAGGGTGTGACTAGCCTAGGTGACTCTTGCTTGTGATGATCACAAAGGGTGACTAAGGGTGTGACTTGCCATGGTGACTAAGGGTGCATTTAATGAAGAGGCAAGGTGTAAGAGAGAGGTAGGCAATTCCTTTGCCTATATATAAGAGGGAGGCCGGCCTTACCAAGATGATCACTCATTTTTGCTTGCCAAACCTCTACACAAATACCTCTCCTCCATAAACACTTCAAGGATCCTCTCCAAGCCGAAGCAATCCATCCTCCGAAGCCATCAGATCATTCACAATACGCTAAGTCCCTTGTGAATGAGAACCATCCTCCAAAGAAGTCATCAAGCACTCAAGACAAAAAGTGTAACCATGATCTTCAATTTTATGTCTTTTGCTTTGTATTGGATCATTTTGATGTATTTAATGAAGAACAAGTTTGGATTTAAGTTATGTGTTTTTAAGCCTTTTCGTAAATTGCATGTGTTTATGATTTCAAGCCTTTTATATATGTTTGATACAATCTTAAAGCTTCGAAACCATGTGTTAGATGATACGCTAAGTCCCTCTCTTTTGCATGTTTTGATGATCGTACTTTGTTTATGGTGTTTAGACGCTAAGTTGCATTCCTACTCAATGATCAAGCATTTATACTTAGTTGGAAGTCATAAATTTCGTAGCTTACTTAGAGTTTTGAGGCATGAAAAAGGGTAAGGTCAATAAGATGAGATGATCACTTGTAATTAGTAATTTAGCTTCTTATTTTTCGTAAGCATAATTAGAATTTAAGGTTTCTTGATTGTTAAACTTGTCTATGAGTAAAACATGTTAGAAGTCTAGGAGTTCTTGTTGTGTTTGCATGTTTTGTACCTTAATTTCGTAGGACATTAATCAACCAATTTCCAATCCCCCCAAACCTTTAGATTTCTGTTTAAAAACGAAACCATGCATGCGCCCTTTAATTCCCCGGATAGCGCGATCCCTACTCACCAATGCTACATCCACAAAAGAAGGGTTTTAAATTGATTATGTGTGGATAATGTTTTTAGTGTCTACTTTGTGTTAACATTTAAGGCATGTTTTGCTCGTATCAAGCCCACGTTAATAGGGTTGAAGATCGTGATGAGGATCAGCGAACGCATGACTTACTTATGCAAGTTTTATAGTTAGATGAGCGTTTTGATCCTATAGTAAGGGCAAGAATAGTTGGAGCAACCACTTTTTCTGGCTCCATAGATCCTGAAACATGTGAGGCTTGGATAGTTCAGTTGGAGTGAGTATATGAACGACTTCACTTCACTCCAGAGCAGAGGACTGTAGCAACTGTTGGTTTACTTGAGTCACATGCTTACTTTTGGTGGGCTAGTACTGAGAGGGTTCCTGTTGACACCTCATGGCCTACATTCAGAGAATTGTTCATGCGTCAATATTTCAACCAGGCTACCCAGTAGCGGAAATATGAAGAGTTTACCAACCTGAGGCAAGGCAGAATGTCAGTGCTTGAATATCGAGATAAATTTACTCGTTTGTCTCGATTTGCACATGATATGGTGGCGAGTGAGGAATCCAAATGCAAGAGGTTTAAGTTGGGTCTGTATCTGAACATCAAGGGGAGACTAAAAACTATGTCTTGGGATAATTTTGATGAGTTTGTTAGTGCAGCAATCAGAGGTGAGGATGTGGAAAGGGAGAGACAGCTGCAACTTCAGTCTCGCCGTTTCGAGGAAGATGGACCCAGCCAGGGTCCTTCGAAAAGATTGAGTTCTGGTACATCGGACTCAGCCTCTTCTTCTGGCACTGGACCTTATAGATTTCCTACTAGCATATTTGGTTGAAGTAGGAGCCAGAGATGGAGGAGGGATCGACCTCAGAGGAAACAATCAAGTGGGAGTTCTAGTGGATCGAGTTATTCTCAATGCTCATATAACACACTAGCTGCACCGAGAGATTTTTCATTGTGTAACATTTGTAACAAGCGGCATTTTGGTTCATGTCAACGGGGCACTACCATTTGTTAGCAGTAGCCAATAGGGTCGCTTTGCTAGGGAGTGCCCACAGTTAGCCACTTTTGGTGGTTCTACTGCCCAGAGTTCAGGTGGAGATCAGGATACTACTTCTGGAGTTCGACTAGCGCAGCCCACAGGGCAAGCAAATCAGCAGGATCACAATCAACATAGACGACCAGCTGGGCAGGTCCGAGTGCATACCATAACCCTACGAGAGAGCATAGCTTCCCCAGAGGTTATTATCAGTACGTTATATGCTTTTGGTTATCCAGTCCTTACTTTACTAGACCAGGGGGCTATGCATTCTTTTATGTCATATAGATTGGCATCTTTGGTCACTATACCTGCCTTTCAACTTCCGGGTATGTGGCAAGTGTTATAACCATCCGGTGAGGTTGTGTATATCGGATGGATGTATAGGGACTGTGAGATTTTTGTAAGAGCTTATGGGTTAGCTGTGGATTTGACGTTGTTAGACATTGTAGATTTTGATGTAATTCTGGGAATGGACTTCTTAGAGGCTCATTAGGTAGTCTTTAATTGTCATAAAAAGGAGGTAATCTTTAAAAGTCCAAGAATGTCAGAAATCTTATTTTGCGGTGAAAGGAATACTTCTCCACCTTGTATGATTTCAGAAATGAAAGCGGAAAAGATGTTAAGGAAGGGTTGTGTGGCATATTTGACTCATGTAGTCAACACGGAGGTGTGCTTGCCTAATATCAGGGACATTTCTGTAGTTTTTGAGTATCCAGATATATTTCCTAAGGATTTACCTGGTCTTCCTCCAGTGAGGGAGATTGATTTTACCATTGAGTTACTTCCATGTATTGGTCATATTTCTTAGGCACCATATCGAATGGTCTCAGCAGAGTTAAAGGAGTTGCAGGTTCAACTATAGGAGTTGATCGATAAGGGTTTTATTCGACCCAGTATTTCACCCTGGAGTGCTCTCATTTTGTTCGTGAGGAAGAAGGATAGTTCAAAGAGCTTATGCATTGATTATCGAAAATTGAATAAACTCACGGTAAAGAATAAGTATCATTTACCACAGATTAATGATTTATTCGATCAACTAAAAAAAGCTACAGTTTTCTCGAAGATTGATCTCAAGTCGGGATACCATCAACTTTGGATTCGAGAATCAAATGTTTCTAAGACGACCTTTCGATCACGCTATGGGATTATGAGTTTCTTGTTATGCCTTTTGGCTTGACAAATGCCTCGACTGATTTTATGGACCTCATGAATCGAGTTTTCAGGCGATACTTGGATATGTATTTATCGATGACATCTTAATATATTCCAAGGATGATAAGCAACACCAGAAGCATTTACGTGCTGTTTTGCAAACTTTGTGAGATTCTCAGTTGTATGCAAAGTTTAACAAGTGTGAATTTTGGCTGGATAATGTGAAATTTCTGGGTCATGTGATTTCAGCTGAGGGAGTTAGTGTTGATCCAGATAAAATTGAAGTGGTGTTGTACCTACCCATTGATATACGCATTTTATACTAGATCCTTAACGCATTTCTGATTGGGATACTCAGTTCACATCAGAATTTTGGCGAGCTTTCCAAAAGGCGTTGAGGACCAGATTACATTTTAGTGCAACATTCCACCTTCAAACTGATGGCCAATCAGACAACCATACAAACTTTGGAGGATATGTTGTGATCCTGTGTTCTGCAGTTCAAAGGAAGTTGGGATTTACAACTTCTTCTGATTGAATTTGCTTACAACAACAGTTATCATGCCAGCATCGAGATGACTCCATATGAAGCTTTATATGGAAAATAATGTCGAACTCCATTGTGTTGGAGTGAAGTAGGGGAAATGTGGCCTATTGGACCTGACATAGTGAAAGACACCGCAGATGACATTCAAATTATTTGAGACAAGTTGAAAGTTGCATAAGACCGACAAAAGAGTTATGTTGATGTAAGGAGAAAAGATCTCAAGTTTGAGGTTGGTGATTGGGCATTTTTGAAATTATCTCCTTGGAAATGTGTTGATATACACATTTTATACTCGATTCTTAACGCATTTCCCTTTACGTTTAGCTATGTTATAATCTTAGTATTTGTGTTTTTAACTTGGTTTATCATATTTAGGTCACTAACCGTGAAAAGTGCACTTCAGAGGATTTTTGCGTTTCTAGACAACGGAGATGGGCTGGCCCATTAAGCAATTCATTGGGCCCATTTATTAAAGTCCAAGTCAGCCAAGAAGGAAGCTCTAAATCAATTATTTTGTCCAAAATGATCAAGCAAACAACTTGGTGATGTAAGTTGCTGAAATATCTTTTGTGACTAAGGACTAGCTTGGTGACTAAGGTTGTGCAACTAGGTGGAAGGATAAGAGGAAGAGGTTTCATTCCTTTGAAGGAAGAGGCAAATGCCATCTCTTTTGCCTATATAAGGGGAGTTCAGCCATGAACATCATGATCACACATTCTAATAGCCAAAGCTCTGCCTAAATCACCTCATTGCATACCAAAGTCGAAGAACTCCTCCCAACTCTGAAATACCACCAAGCACTACCTCCAAAATAATCTTCCTACATCCACAAGTGTTCTTGGCTCAATTTGGCCTTGGATATTTGTGTCCTTCATCCATCAAAGAAGCTGTTACATCAAGATTTGCAATGCGATTTCATGGAGTCAAAAATGTAATAAGACCCCTTTGTATTTGTTTTCAGTTTTTTGTAGTTTTCTGTACTTTTGTATGACAAGACTAAGTTTTGATATAAGGCTATTTATTTCTCGTTTTTACAAAGTTTCTTCCATGTGTTTATAGTTTTGATTCGAATGCATGTGCTAGCTTATGTTGTTCTTAATACTTGAAATTGTTTTTAGTAGATACTCGATTTGGTTCTTCTTTGAGCATGTTTCACGAACTAATAACAAAGATAAAATTGGACTAGATAGTTAGCTCGATTTGGTTGCTGTCTTGTTCAATATAAGCATGTGTATGTGTTTTGATTGAAGCTATATATTTCGTAGACACTTAGGATTAATCAGATAAATATGCTAGGTTGTTAGCATGTGATGATCACTTGTATATATGTTAGTCTTAGATTTTATCTTCGGTTTAGAAAGCACGTTTAGGATTCTATGTTCTTGTTTGTTTAGCTTGCCTATGAGTTGAAGCATGATAGAACTTAGGGTTTCTCTATGTGTTTCTGCCATGTTTTGTCTTTATATTTCGTAGATTAATAACCAAACTTTCAAACCCCCCCCCCTCATACCTTTTAATTTATGTTTACAAACGTTGTCATCATGCATAGTACCCTCAATCGCCGGTTAAGAACGATCCCTACTTATCAATGCTACATCTACTGATATACGCATTTTATGCTCGTTTCTTAACGCATTTCCCTTTTCGTTTAGCTATGTTATAATCTTAGTTTTTATGTTTTTCTTAATTAATATGTTATTTTGAAGATATTTACGGTGGAGATTAATAACGACGCAATTCGGAGGAATTTCGGCGATTTTGCGATTTTTGCGATTTTGGACCTCCGAAAATGGGCCGGCCCAAAAAGCAAATTGTGGGCCGAATTCTCAACTTTTATTTCGGCCCATTATAAGGCCCAAACACATTCAATTCGGCAAGGATGCCCTTTGGGGAAGTTGAAAAGTCAAGCTTATCAAGCTAATCATCACAAATGGTGACTCTTGCTTAGGGTTAATAAATGATCATCACAAAAGATGACTTGCCATGGTGACTCTTGCTTTGGGCTTGTAAATGATGATCACACATGGTGACTTGCATGGTGACTTGCCATATTGATCATTGCTTGCATTTAATGGAAGGAGGCAAGGTGGAAGAGAGAAGGCAAACATCCTTGCCTATAAATACCAAGGGAGGCTGAACCATTCAAGACATCTCTCATTTTACAAGCCAAAGCTCTACACAAATACTCTTCCACCATAAACACTCCAAAGTTCATTACAAAGCCGAAGCACATCCTTTACCATTCCAAGCCGAAGCAAGCAAGGTTACTCCTTCCAAGCCGAAGCTATCAAGCCTCCTCCATCCAACACAATACGCTAAGTCCCTTGTGAAGGAAGTCCATCTCCACCGTAGTTCATCAAGCACTCAAGACAAAAAGTGTAACCATGATCTTCACTCTCATTTCTTTAGCTTTGTATTTGAATCTTTTGATGTATTGGAATAACAAGTTTAGAAAGTTTAGATTTGTGTATCAAATGAATAACAAGTTTAGATTTGTGTTTCATGTGCCTAAACCGATTTGTAATATGCATGTGTTTGTGATTTATAGCTTTTTATGCATGTTTGATACAATCTTAAAGCTTCGAATGCATGTATTAGAAAATACGCTAAGTCCCTCTCTTTTGCATGTTTCGATGATCGTAAGTTGTTTAGGATGTTTATACGCTAAGTTGCATTCCTACACAATTATCACGCATGTGTATTTAGTTAGAAGTTATGAATTTCGCAAGTTACAAAAAGGTTTGATGCATGAAAAGGGTAGGTTAATAAGATGAGTTGATCACATGTAATTAGTAGTGTAACTTCTTATTTTTAGCAAGCATAATTAGACTTTAAGTTTCTTGATTGTTGAAACTTGTCTATGAGTAAAACATGTTAGATGCCTAAGAGTTTAGTTGTGTTTGCATGTTGTGTACTTTAATTTCGTAGATTAAAACAACCAATTTCCAATCCCCCCAAACATTTACATTTCCGCTTATTAACGAAACCATGCATGCGCCCTTAATTCTCCGGATAAAGAACGATCCCTACTCGCCGATATTATAAATGACAAAAGAAGGGTTTAAATTGCAATGCGCGTAATCTGTGTTTTTAAGTTAACGTGAATGCATGTTTTGCGCGTATCAATTTTTGGCGCCGTTGCCGGGGAGTTAGAATGTTTTTGTATGATTTCGTTGTACATTTGTGATTAAAAGCATGTCTAAATTTTCGAAGTACATACTTGTTCATTCTTGTTTATACTTAAAGAAATTTACATACATGTTTACAATGCATACTTTTACTTAGACGAATTTATTTATACTTAGTTTTTACACTTGCATAATTTATTTTCATGTTAAAGGATAGTCTTTGATTTAATTTGAGTACTAGCACTTAGTTATTAAATAAATCTCTATGGAATAGGTGGTGCCTCTTTTGTTTGTCTATCTCCTTAACCCTTCGTGATGTGTGGATTTCATCACCACACGCCATAACCTAAGTGAAGTTATGGGCACGAGGTTGTGGGCGGAGTTTACAAACACTTGAGATTGTATACTATCTTGTGAATTCGAGTAAGAGTTGGTTATGATGTCTAGAAGGGTTATGAATGGTGACGGGTTTTGAACTAAGAAAACAGAACACCATTGGAGTATATACTCTTACGAGTAAGCCTCGGGGTGTTTCTAAGAACAACAATGGAGTATATACTCTTACGAGTTAGCCTCAGGTTGTTCCCAGAAATTAGTTCTCACCTCTCGCGTTACATCTATCCCAACTGGTCATTTCCAACAATTACGATGATTAACGATAGTTGGTATACATTTTCGCGCGGGCCGCACGGACAAGAGATTTATTCAATAACTAAGTCGTGTATTCCTTTTAAATCATAGGCGCAATCAAAACGTAGACGTACTTAAATCGATTTACATTGTGCACGAGTATTGGTTATAAGGTTTCGTTCTTTGGAATAGGTGGTGCCTCTTTTTCTGGTTTATCTCCTTAACCCCTCGTGATGTGTGGATTTTATCACCACACGCTATAACCTAAGTGAAGTTATGGGCACGAGGTTGTGGGCGGAGTTTACTAAGAACTTGAGATTATATACTATCTCACAAATTTGGCTGATTGTTGGATATGGTGAATGGGTTTATGATTGGTGCCGGGTTTCGGATCTAAGCAATAGAACACCATTGGAGTATATACCGTAACTGGTTAGCCTCGGGGTGTCTCTAGGAACAACATTGGAGTATATACTCTTACGAGTAAGCCTCGGGTTGTTCTAAATATTAGTCCTTACCTCTCGCGTTATCTCTATTCCTACTAACCATTTCTAAACGTAACTAAGCTGAATTGTAGTCGGTATATATTTTCGCGCGGGCCGCACGTCCAAGAAGTTTACCGAATGATCATTTCGCGTACTCTCTGTAAATCATAAGTACATACGAATACGGATAAATATACGAACCCAATAAATACGACATAATCCTTTAAATAGATGGTATATCGGATTAAGCATGCTTAGACCTCTCGGAATCAGACTTCATCTTCGGATGAACGAGACCCATTGCACAGTTGAGAGCCTCTGCACCACGTACCATCGGGACCAAAGGAAATAAATAAAACTTAGTCAAATTTTTGTGTTTATTTGTGCATTAAAAACTGTAAAGGACTAACAACCGTTACTTAGCTTGCATAACCTCTCTAAGGTTTTATGATACTCGGATTTCACTACCGAGTACCCTAACCTAAGTGAAGTTAGGGGCATAAGATCGAAGAAGAGGTCATTCTTTTCATTCATATTTTAAACACGTAACTCGTTTGTTTTCTGCAGGTTCTAACGTTTTCTCTTATGCATTCACTCCATCTTTCACGTAGGATTATTGTTTAATGCATTTTATTGCAAGAAAATGTGTGGTGCATAAATTCAATGTGAATTATGGTTTGCTTGTATTTCAACCTTGTTTATATATGTTCTAACTAAATTTTTAGGTTTAGCATTATATAGTGTTAATTTGCAGAAAACATGTGTCTTAGTTTATTCATGTGCATAGCCCCTAAAATTGATTAAATCAATTGCATTACTTAGTAAAATACATATAGTGTCTTAACTATTATAAATTTTGTATAAATTTTGTGTGTATTAGTAGTTTTTAAGTATTTGTGTGTATTTATAGTATGCTTTGATAGTTTTACTATTTTATTTGTTATCACCTTGTTTTCTAAATATGCATTACAATTTTGGTTAGTATTCCTATATACATCTAAAAATTATTTGTTGATACTAACACTTGGTCTTTGGTGGATGTCAGGCTAATGAATGTCCGATCAGAATCCAGGACCATCTAGAACCACGTTTGAGGAACTCACAGAAAGACTAGCGAGACTTAGAGCTGACATCCTGGATCATCCCATCCTCGAAGAAGTTTCCGAGTCTTCATATTCATCATTCGAACATACTTTAGCCTCATCAACCGACCACAACTCAGAAGCAGAAGCACAAGAAGTCAACATGGCCAATGCAGGACAATCTCTTCGCCAGCGCACCTGCTCAACGGAATGGAGCAGCGGGCCTTCGAGCATTGCTTTTCCACAACCGGAGGAAAACATGAAGGATATCGAGCTAAAGAGTGGCTTCCTCCACCGACTACCCATTTTCCACGGACTTTCCAATGAAGATCCAAACAAGCATCTCAAACAATTCCAATTTGTTTGTAACAGCATGAAGCCATCCGATGCGGATACGGAGCTCTTCAAGCTGAAGGCATTTCCATTCACCCTAGTTGACAGGGCCGAGTCTTGGCTAATGGAACTACCGCCGAACCATATTACCTCATGGAAGCAACTTGCGGATATGTTCCTAGCGAAGTACTTCCCGGCCTCAAAGATCACCGTCTTGAGAAAGCAAATCACTGGCATCACACAGAAACCGGACGAGACCTTCGGCCAATACTACGACCGATTCAAAGTTTTGTGTGCCACTTGCCCATCGCATGGATTCTCCGAGACCAATCTGATGAATTACTTTTACGATGGTCTCAAGCCGATCGATAGGGAATTGCTGGATGCAGCAGCCACCGGTGCATTCATGGACTTAACCGAAACCGAAGCTAGAGCTCTTCTAGAGAATCGGGCGAATAATGATGCACAATACGGAATGTCCAACAGACGAGCAGTCGGTGAGGCGAGTTCAACAACCGACGCGGACGAGAAGTACGACAAACTAGCTCATATGCTAGAGAAGGTGTTAGAACTCGAGACGACAAGAGCGAAGGCAACTCAACGGCCTGTTTGCGGCATATGTCAAACACACGGTCACCACAATGACCAATGCCCTCAAGCGCAGGAGCAGGCAAGCGAGCCGGAGCACGCTAACGCCATCGGCGGATATCAGGGAGGACAAAGGTATAACAACTACAACAACTATGTCAACCGTGATCATCCAGGTTTTAGATGGAGCAGCAACGAGGGAACTTTGAACCCTCCAGCATCTCAACCTCAACAAAGCTACCAACGCCCTCCATTTCAACCACGACCACCGATGCAGCATGGTTCGTCATCACAACCCTTCACCAATCCGGATTACGACAAGATGTTGTCGCAACTTTCGGCCTCAACTCAAGTTCTCCTCGACGGACAATCGAAGACAAAGGAGACACTTGACTCACATGGCCGCGACATCACCGAAGTGAAGAAGCAGCTTGGCCAGCTTGTTGATTTCATGGGCCAAATCAAGGAAACCGGTCGGCTTCCACCTCAAACCACTCCTAATCAAAGAAACGTGAATGCTATAGTCACAAGGAGTGGGAAGATACTTGAGGAACCAAAGACCAAGCGATCTCATCTTGATGAAGTCACCATCGAGGACATCACCAACGAAGAAGAAGATGAGATCGATCCGGCAATTCAAGAGGCCGAGAAAAAGAAGGTGACGCCTACTGTCACCAAGGCACAATCACCTCCACAACCTACCCCAATCAAAGGTAAAAGCCCTATTCCTTCAAATACGGTGATTACTAATTCTCCGTTTGTTGTTGCACCTTTCCCAAGCAGATTAGCAAAATCAAAGAAGAAGGATGCCCAATATGAAGATATCCTGGACATCTTCCGAAAGGTGCAAGTGAATTTGCCCTTGATCGAGTGCATAAAGCAAGTGCCTATATACGCCAAGTTTCTGAAAGAATTATGCACTCAAAGGAGGCAAACTCGAGAGAAGGAGGTTGTGAAGGTGAACGCAACCGTTTCGGCGGTTTTGCAGCGTCGGCTACCCCCAAAACTGAAGGACCCAGGGAGCTTTGCAGTTCCTTGCGTAATCGGTGACACCCACTTCGAAGACGTAATGCTTGATCTAGGAGCTTCCATCAACGTCATGCCTTACTATCTTTTCGAATCGATGGAGCTTGGAGATCTCAAGCAAGATGGTGTTGTCATCCAATTAGCCGATCGCACACACAAGTATCCGAGGGGATACGTAGAAGACGTTCTCGTGCAAGTCAACAACTTGATATTCCCTGCCGATTTCTATATAGTTGACATGGAAGAGAGTCCACTGAACACCACGCCGCTACTGCTTGGGCGACCTTTCATGCGGACTGCGAGAACGAAGATTGATGTGTTTCAAGGCACTTTCTCCATGGAGAATTATGGAGAAAGAATCGAGTTCAACATCCTGGACGGGATGAAGTTTCCAATGTCGAGCGTAGCTGCCATTTCGACATACGATCCCGTGGATACCTTAGCACAAGGCTACCTCGACACCATCAATGAGGATGAACTCGACATGGCCATTCAACTTGGGCATGACGGCCTTCTCGAGGCCTTACTAGAGCATGAACCTCGTATTCAAGACATGGCCATGGCCCTAAATGCGGCACCACGAAAAGTAAGCTTTTCTCCTCCTTTACCAATTACTTTTGGTACTAATAAAATGGTTCCTTCCATCGTAGAAGCTCCAGTTTTAGAACTCAAGCTACTACCGGACCATCTGAAGTATGCGTACTTGGGCGAGAATGACACTTTACCCGTCATTATTTCGTCCGCGCTAGAAGAGGAGCAGGAGGAGAAGCTCGTGAGTGTGCTCAAGAGGTACAAACCCGCAATAGGCTGGACACTCGCGGACATCAAGGGAATAAATCCAGCAACCTGTGTGCATAGGATTTTCCTTGAAGAAGGCACCAAACCTACGCGGGAAGCGCAACGTCGGCTCCACCCTCCGATGATGGAGGTGGTAAAAAAGGAGGTAATTAAACTCATGGACTGTGGAGTTATTTACCCTATTTCTGATAGCCGTTGGGTTTCCCCAGTGCAGGTTGTACCTAAGAAATCGGGAATCACCGTCGTCGAGAATCTGGAAAATGAACTTGTGCCACAACTGACGATCACTGGACACCGAGTGTGCATTGATTACCGGAAGCTAAACGCTGCAACCCGCAAGGATCATTTTCCCTTACCATTCATCGACCAAATGCTGGAAAGATTAGCCGGCCATGCATTTTATTGTTTTCTCGACGGATATTCCGGCTACAACCAAATTAGCATTGCGGAGGAAGATCAAGAAAAGACAACGTTCACGTGCCCGTTCGGAACGTTTGCCTATCGCCGCATGCCATTTGGACTATGTAATGCACCAGGTACATTTCAACGTTGCATGCTCTTAATTTTCTCCGAATACATTGAAAAAATTATTGAAGTATTCATGGACGACTTTAGTGTATTTGGGAATGATTTCGATGCATGCTTAAACAATTTAGAAACTATTTTACAAAGATGCGTTGAAACGAATTTGGTGCTTAATTGGGAGAAGTGCCATTTCATGGTTACGCAAGGGATAGTGTTAGGTCATATTATTTCGGAAAAAGGGTTAGAAGTTGATAAATCTAAAGTAGATCTTGTGCGTCACTTACCCTCTCCAACTTCGGTTAGAGAGATTCGTTCATTTCTTGGACACGCAGGATTTTATCGTAGGTTTATCAAGGACTTTTCCCACATCTCGCGCCCGTTGTGTAAACTGCTGCAAAAGGAGACCCCGTTCGTCTTTGATGAAGAATGCAACGCTGCCTTCAACAAGTTGAAGGAGCTTCTCACGAGCGCTCCTATTTTGTGCAGCCCTGATTGGACTCTGCCATTTGAACTCATGTGCGACGCCTCGGATTATGCCGTAGGAGCCGTCTTGGGTCAGCGGAAGGACAAGAAGCCTTGCGTAATCTATTACGCCTCTCGGACGCTTGATGAAGCGCAAAGAAATTATACTACCACCGAGAAGGAGTTTCTTGCCGTGGTTTTTGCTTTAGATAAATTTCGATCTTATTTACTTCAAACTAAAGTAACTGTGTTTACCGATCATGCAGCTTTGAAGTATCTAATGCTCAAGAAGGACGCAAAACCACGACTTATCAGATGGATACTTCTACTCCAAGAATTCAACATCGAAATCAAGGATAAGAAGGGAGTAGAAAACGTCGTCGCTGACCACCTATCACGTTTGATAGGTGACCATGAGCCTGTCGAGATTGAAGAAACTTTTCCGGATGAAAAACTCTTCGGAATTGAGGTAACTACTTCGGAAACTCCTTGGTATGCAGATATCGTAAATTACTTAGTTACCGGTGAGTTTCCGTCTACCATGCATAAATTTCAACGTGACAAACTTAAGCATAATGCTAGAACCTTTATCTGGGATGAGCCTTATTTATGGAAACAAAGCTCCGATTTAGTAATTAGGAGATGTATCCCGGATAGTGAGTTTAAGCCCATTCTAGACTTTTGTCACAATGAAGCATGTGGGGGACACTTTGGTTCTAGGAGGACAGCCCTTAAGATTTTAGATTGCGGTTTCTTTTGGCCTAGTTTATTTCGCAATGCTCATGCATATTGCGCTGCATGTGATAAGTGCCAGAGATTCGGTAATTTAGGCCCTAGAGATCAAATGCCACAACACTACATATTTAATGTTGAAATTTTTGATGTGTGGGGTATTGATTTTATGGGACCATTTCCTCCTTCCAATGGTTTCACTTACATCTTACTCGCAGTAGATTATGTTTCTAAATGGGTGGAGGCAAAGGCCACCCGTACTAATGATTCGCGAGTTGTTGCAGATTTCCTACGAACTAACATTTTCAGTAGATTTGGAATGCCACGCGTTCTAATCAGCGATGGAGGAAGTCACTTTTGCAACCGCACGGTGGAAGCACTAATGAGGAAGTATGGCGTAAAACACAAGGTTTCCACACCATACCACCCTCAAACCAATGGAATGGCTGAAGTTTCCAACCGTGAGATCAAGAAGATTTTGGAGCGAACCGTCCGCCCCAACCGGAAAGATTGGAGTCAATGCTTAGACGATGCATTGTGGGCTTATAGGACTGCCTACAAGACCCCCATTGGTATGTCACCTTTCCGATTAATTTATGGGAAGGCATGCCATCTTCCGGTTGAATTGGAGCACAAGGCATGGTGGGCTGTGAAGAAATTCAACATCGATCGAGATGCCGCAGGCTTGCATCGGAAGCTACAACTATGTGAACTAGAAGAAATCAAAAATGATGCTTTCGACAATGCGTGGATTTACAAAGAGAAGACGAAAAAGATCCACGATCAGATGATTCGCGGGAAGAGTTTTGAACCTGGGCAGAAAGTATTACTTTTCAATTCAAGACTTAAGCTCTTTCCGGGAAAGCTTCGCTCTCGATGGATGGGGCCATTCGTAGTTTCTCAAGTTCTACCTCATGGAGCAGTTCTCATTCGATCTATCGACAAAGGTAGTGAGTTCAAAGTAAATGGCCATCGCTTGAAGCCATATTTTTAGGCATTTGCGGAGCACACCGTGGAGGAGATGCAACTCCAAGAACCGGCCATTTCAAAAACAAAATGATGCATCACGTCCAAAGCTAACGACGTAAAACAAGCGCTTGTTGGGAGGCAACCCAATAGGGAGACAACAGATTTGTTTTCTTCTCCCCTTTTACTTAATTTAATGGCTTTTGCATTTTAAATTAGAATTTTCGTAGATCCTATACTCCATATTTAATTCTATACTTTTACTTTAGTACATTGAGGGCAATGTAGAGCTTAAGTGTGAGGGAAGGGTTTACAATTTAATTGTGTCTAAATTAGTGTTTTTCAGAGTCTTTAGGACGCCCTTAACTAGTCGATGATGAAATTAGATCAACACGAACACATATGGCGTATGAATCACATGCATCGAATTCTTGTGCTAATTGAGATATTCTATATGTTTTTAACATGTAGTAGATATGAATTGCAAAACATGGTACAGAAATCGCATGCTTGAATAAGTTTTTAATCATATGAACCCTATGTGAGCTTTTGAGCTATCTGTTCTTTATTCGAGTGAATGTACATCCATTTCGTAGCTACTAGCTTATATATGCCTCATTTGATTGCTTGCCATAGATTTTAATGAATTAGAGAATGCTAGAACTTACTCATGTCAATTTGCAAAGCTTTTAAGTTGATACATACTTTGATTTCGGAAATGATTAAAGGCATTTAGGATTTTCCACCACATTGCCATATATCCATGTATCCCATTTGTACGCACAAGTTGCGACACCCCTAGATAAACCAATTGAGCCCACGTTAAGCTTTTCTTTCATCACCATATATACCTAAACACTTACCCTAGTATAGAATATCCTTACCCTTGTTCCGGAAACTTGGTGAGAATTTTTCGAAACTAGCACATAAGATTATGGTTTGGTAGGAAAGATTGAAAGAGTTAATGTGAGTAAGGGGAAAGACTTGTCCAAATAGCTAAAAAAGTTGTGATTGCCAAAAAGAAAAGAAAAAATTATATTTGAGAGAATGAAAAGAAAAAAAAAAATTAGTATCTCTCATGGCAATATGTTGTGTTCTAAGAATAACCATTTGGATTAACGTCCCCCTTATTTACGGATTTGGAGTTTACGATAAATTGAAGGCCCAAAAATAGAACAAATATGGCCTTTGTCCTGTCCGAAAAGCTCAAAGGGTAGTTTAAATTGAAGTATACATGGTAACATTCGAGTGGAGATGGAGGACGAATTTGGTGCTAGACTAAGTCGTTGGAACGTTTTTATCACCACATATCTAAATTTCGAATGCCTTAGCCTTAACCCCATTACAACCTCACTAAAAGTCCTTTATGATCCTTAAAATGAGTAGCTTTCAATTAGTAGAGTAAGTTGCATGAGTAAGCTTATGGTTTTGGTTCATTTGTGCAAGTAATTAAACTTTATTCATGTGGTTTTCATTTCAATTCATATACACTTTAAGTGAACCATTTTCATGAGTGAAAAATATGATGAGTGCATCCTTGTGAGTTGATTAAACCTTTATTCAAAGCATGCACAGCTATAACATAACCATTGTTTTCTCTATGTCTTACTTGTTCATTACATAAATTATATCGCAATTATCTCTTGAATTCGTTGAGCATACACGTTGAAATTCATGTGAGCCATCGCCATATACTTATGCAAATTCTGAGACAAATTTTAGCTAAGGGCTTAGTTGTTCTTTCTTTTGTTTTAAATTCTTAGAGAGTCTTAGTTTAACTTAGTGTTTGCTAAGGGACTAGCAAAGTCTAAGTGTGGGGGAATTTGATATACGCATTTTATGCTCGTTTCTTAACGCATTTCCCTTTTCGTTTAGCTATGTTATAATCTTAGTTTTTATGTTTTTCTTAATTAATATGTTATTTTGAAGATATTTACGGTGGAGATTAATAACGACGCAATTCGGAGGAATTTCGGCGATTTTGCGATTTTTGCGATTTTGGACCTCCGAAAATGGGCCGGCCCAAAAAGCAAATTGTGGGCCGAATTCTCAACTTTTATTTCGGCCCATTATAAGGCCCAAACACATTCAATTCGGCAAGGATGCCCTTTGGGGAAGTTGAAAAGTCAAGCTTATCAAGCTAATCATCACAAATGGTGACTCTTGCTTAGGGTTAATAAATGATCATCACAAAAGATGACTTGCCATGGTGACTCTTGCTTTGGGCTTGTAAATGATGATCACACATGGTGACTTGCATGGTGACTTGCCATATTGATCATTGCTTGCATTTAATGGAAGGAGGCAAGGTGGAAGAGAGAAGGCAAACATCCTTGCCTATAAATACCAAGGGAGGCTGAACCATTCAAGACATCTCTCATTTTACAAGCCAAAGCTCTACACAAATACTCTTCCACCATAAACACTCCAAAGTTCATTACAAAGCCGAAGCACATCCTTTACCATTCCAAGCCGAAGCAAGCAAGGTTACTCCTTCCAAGCCGAAGCTATCAAGCCTCCTCCATCCAACACAATACGCTAAGTCCCTTGTGAAGGAAGTCCATCTCCACCGTAGTTCATCAAGCACTCAAGACAAAAAGTGTAACCATGATCTTCACTCTCATTTCTTTAGCTTTGTATTTGAATCTTTTGATGTATTGGAATAACAAGTTTAGAAAGTTTAGATTTGTGTATCAAATGAATAACAAGTTTAGATTTGTGTTTCATGTGCCTAAACCGATTTGTAATATGCATGTGTTTGTGATTTATAGCTTTTTATGCATGTTTGATACAATCTTAAAGCTTCGAATGCATGTATTAGAAAATACGCTAAGTCCCTCTCTTTTGCATGTTTCGATGATCGTAAGTTGTTTAGGATGTTTATACGCTAAGTTGCATTCCTACACAATTATCACGCATGTGTATTTAGTTAGAAGTTATGAATTTCGCAAGTTACAAAAAGGTTTGATGCATGAAAAGGGTAGGTTAATAAGATGAGTTGATCACATGTAATTAGTAGTGTAACTTCTTATTTTTAGCAAGCATAATTAGACTTTAAGTTTCTTGATTGTTGAAACTTGTCTATGAGTAAAACATGTTAGATGCCTAAGAGTTTAGTTGTGTTTGCATGTTGTGTACTTTAATTTCGTAGATTAAAACAACCAATTTCCAATCCCCCCAAACATTTACATTTCCGCTTATTAACGAAACCATGCATGCGCCCTTAATTCCCCGGATAAAGAACGATCCCTACTCGCCGATATTATAAATGACAAAAGAAGGGTTTAAATTGCAATGCGCGTAATCTGTGTTTTTAAGTTAACGTGAATGCATGTTTTGCGCGTATCATCTACAAAGAAGGATTGTAAATTGCATACATGTGAACTATGTGTTGAGTGTCTACTTTGTGTTAATATTTTATGCATGTTTTACGCATATCAGGTGTTGTGTATTTCGAGAAACGGGAAAACTCTACCCATGTTATATTGGTCCATATGAGGTTATTGGATGAGTGAGTGTCGTGGCGTATACGTTGGCACTACCTTCTAAGATGGCAAGAGTACATGATGTGTTCTATGTGTCGTTGTTGCAGAAATACATTTCTAATCCATCTCATGTTCTGACACCTTATCAGCTCTCTATATGGGATGATTTGACTTATGTGGAAGAGTCAGTCCAGATTCGTGATTGGAGAGTCCATGAACTGTCACAAGACCATTCCACTTGTGAAGGTCTTGTGGAGGAACCATGCAGTTGAGGAGGCCACTTAGGAACCAGAGGAGCAGATGCGAGAGCAGTACCCCTATCTCTTTGATTAGCAGGTATGTAAATTTTGACGATGAAATTTTTATTAGGGGGGTATATTGTAACAACCTGAACCAAAAATTATGCACAAATCAGTACGAATTAGGATTATCGCTAATTAATCGTATCAAGTGGTTTGTTAAAGACTTTTTCACCGATCGAGAAATAGACTTTATTTTCTTCATGAAAGTTGTAGAGTATTTTGTTTGAAATTTTAGGTGAATTTTTTGGTTAAGTGAGATATTTTTTATGATTTTTTGAAAGGACCCAACCCCGATTTAGCTTCCTAAATCGGAATCAAACCCCTTCGAAAACACGAACCAACAAAAACTTTTCGAAATTTGGGCAGAGTTTCGTTACTAGCGTGGAATTACCATTACCTGCACGCGTAAAATACACTCCATCCTATGCCACAAAAAGCAAACCGTGGGCACCAATCCCATCCGGATTTCTCAATATCTCAACAGTAAAGTAAACAATACAAAATATAGTACTTTACTGAAATCCGGGTTTAAAACCGTATAACAAATACAACAGGAAACTCAGAGCGACTTCTAATACATAACCATATATGTACCCCACAGTAGGTAGAACAATAAACCTACTGGAAGAAACAAAGTAGCTCGAGCACTATGCCTCCGACCACGACGTGCGACACCAGAGCCTGAACTGCAAACTGGGCACGGAAACCGAAAAGCCCAGGGGAAAGACAATAAACACGTTAGAGTGAGTGGACGAAAATAAATGTCTTTCACCAGATAATAAATATGTTATAAAAGCATATGCGAGTCCAGGTAAATATAAACAACATAGTACACGAGGTAAAACTCATACTCCTCCAGTGTACTGAGCATGCAAGTAAAATCCCACGGGGTCACTCATGGACTCCTCCGTGCTAGTACAGTCCGAATCACGAGGTCCTTAGTCCCCGTGATTCTAAGCCAGAAATGGCCTCGGTTCCGGGGAAACGCCCCTCACCGGTCAGGTCGGGATAACGACGTCCCTCCTGGCGGCCTACCATCGGGGATCAGCCGAGAGGCAAAGTGTATCGATACAACAACGTAACCAAGACTGTACTCTGTGAAAACCAAATCATAACAATTCGATGCAAATACATGAAACAATATAAAAGTGTATGCATATTCGTATACGTATATTCGTATAAACATATTCGTATAATCGTAAACACATGCTTATATAATCATAATCTCGTATGAAATCTCATGCTCGTAAAACCATAATCACGCTGCATGCTCAAGTTCATAAATCACATAAAAGACTCGCAAGATTTCCGTGAAAAGAAATTGTCCACTCACAGACTGGCGTAACGCGTATCGCGTTAACCCGTGATCCGGCAGAATGTCCCTCGCCAAACAAACGATCACGAACCCCTGAATATTCACAATGTCCAATATTCAAAGTCACAATCCGACAATTCGAATCAAACCACGAGAAACCACCGTTCTCGGAAATACACAATTCGAATACGACGAATCGACGAAAATCCATATATACCACCTCAATACCTCATTTTACGTTCGGATGCTCAACTCGAAAAACGAACCTCCCCACTGCGATCAGGGCGCGATTTCGAGTCAAATGACATGCGACTTGCCGAAAGTCAAAAAGTCAACTCTGACCGTTGACCGCCGCCGTTGACCGCCGTCCACGGCGGCGCCACTGTTGACCGGAGAGTTTCACGGCGGAGCCACCCCTATTCCACTCCAAATCGTCCACTGAGCAACTTTGTCAACTGCACCGAAGTCCAATTCTCACTCTAACACATCCAATTTCATGTAAAACCGAATTGGTTCATAAATTTCAATCCCAAAATTCTCAATCCACAAATCGAATTAGAACACTATGTTTATATGGTTAGAATCACATGAAAGAGGGCTACAAAACCCAGTACCTCTTGAAGTTCAATTCGGTCCGAATCCATAAACCCGAATAACAAAGTTTTCCTCCATTTTCTCGCCGGAAATTCTTCCTCCACCGTCCACCTCGCCGTGAACGGTGGCCGGCACGAGGTCGAGGACTCCAAGACGAATTGAACAAGACCGGTGCCGCACCGTGGGATGGCCGGAAACCTCCATGCCGTCGTGGAGCACGAGCAAGCCGTCGGCCTCCTCCTCCTCCCACCGAGTTGACTCAGTCAACTCGGTCAAACCAATTAATGAGGTAGTTGACCTTCCAAAACAGGTAAGTGCACTATTTATACTTCCCAAAAAGGAAACTTCATGTTTATCCATTTCGGCAAACTTCAAACGCGCGTAACTTTCTCGTCGTATATCCGATTCCGATAATTCTCGCGGCCACAAACTCGTCTCGACATACTCTTCAATAATCACCCAAAGTCAAACACATCGGTCAATCGGATAAAAAGTCAACCCTTCAAAGCAACACACATTAAATCGACTAAATAGTCAACAAACGGAAATAATCACAACTAAATCATCGTAGCTCAAAATCATGCTCCGGAAGTTCCCACAAACTCGAAATTAAATTCCGAACAACTTCCGTGAAGAAGCCGAACCCAAATTCTCGTCCGGTAATTTAGTCGTTAAGTAGCCCACCATTTAAATCTGAACTTCAAATATTCATAACTAATTCCTCGGTCGTCCAAATAACGATCCGGAACCGCCCACGAACTCGTAATCACACATACAACGACTCTCGAGAAGAGACCCAGCTCCAATTCTCGGCCAATAATTAAGTCGTTAATAAACTCGACGATTCCAATAACCGTCGGACAACTGCGACTATGCCGTAACTCATCGATCAAGCTGAACATACTGCTAAATCTGGTCCGGGTCGTCACAAATCCACCCCCCTTAGAAAAATTTCGACCTCGAAATTTCCAAGTCTGCCAACTCAAAGGTAGGAGCACTGCCTCTGTATACTGCTCAACTGCCCAGTGGCTACATCAACTGAATAACTCTAGCAACTGACTCCACAATAAGAGATAGCTCTGTGCTGAAATCTCTGTACCTACAAATCACAAATCTGAACTGGCTCCACATAAGCGCCAAGTGTTCCTACATAAGGAACAAACAGGGTACACAACACATAGCAAACCTGAAACATAGTTCCGCCACGCGGAACACAACACACAAAGCCAACACTATAGGCGATGCCGAACCATACGGCATAACACAAACTCGCATATGGCCACATATGGATCAAAATATCAAGGCAAATCACAACACGACCTGCTCATACTAACGAAACTCAAGCATCGAACTCAAACAATTATCGACCCATTTCCGCTAATCTGACAGTCTGTGGTAACACACTCCACAAAATCGGAAACAAACATCAACTCAAATTCAAACCAAACTCACTCCAACACAATGAAGTACATCATCGTTCCTCAAAACGACGTCAAACAATATCAAAATCGCAGTGGACAACAACCTGGTATTGCAAGCAACCTCGAACAGCTGAAACTGCTGGTCCCGAATCCTCCGGAACTGCAATACCGTGGTCTGAATAGTCCTCAAAGATCACCATCCAATCTGAGGATAAGAACCGGTACTAACTCGTAATCTGGTTCCCAATGCTCGCTGCAAAGCTCACCAACACTTAGTCGTAGCTGATCACCTCGATCGGCGAACTGGGACACAGGTACACCACGTAGATGGACAACCTCCGTCAAACACAGCTATGCCAGCCAACCACTGGAATCATCTCCGAAAGTACAAGGAACTGTATTGAGTTCGTCAAATGATCCACAAAGGCCCGACAACTGGTATCACAACCAAAGTGTACACATACACACACAATCACAGCAGCAACCGTCACGTCTAATCGGAAATCTCAAATGACTAAAACATCTCGGCAAGTCTCTGCCTCCTAGCCATCGCCAGTCGACGAATGTGGCATCAACACTCACAAGCTGTGCTCGCACAAGCTGCTATATCGTTCTTCATGTGGTGTCACGAGTAATAACTCGAAATATCAGACACATCTCCGCATGACTAGCACCAACCGCGCGCAAAACAATGAGCTTCAACATCATCTCACTCGAACTCAGCTCTCGTTGTCCGTAACTCGGCTAATACGGAAACCCGAGCCACACATACACGCATGCAATACCGAAGCTCCTAACTCTCGACTGAATGCATCAACAGCAACATCATCCCAAACGGATGGTCAAAGTGCAACCACTAGCCTTCCTCGAACAAACTCTAATGTGCAGCCATAGTCGTCAGTCGACTCCATCCATCAACACTGCCTCAAGCCCAAATCTGGCCGAAAATGCAAGTGGATGAAACTCAATGGTCGGTGTACATCCTACACCACGCTGCACGCCGTAGCTATAAAATCTCGAACTCTCCGATGCTAACAATAGGACAGCTACACCCAAATCAAACAAAGGATACGTAACCACACAAGGTTTCCACTGTCCATAACCATGAGCCACCGCTCTGCTACACAGTATCAAAGCATAACCCAACCAAATCTCGATGCATCGCCATAACCCACGAACTCGTCACGATCGTCAGGTAAGGTCAAAGCTGCAGTAATGGTCACCAACCTGCAGGAGTAAGCAACTCTCCTCGCGTGCATCGAACCACATGAACCTGACGCCTTCTTCGTCAATCCGGAAAGTAGAGTGGCAATCCAGGAAAATCCTGCACAAGCCGTCGGTAATAGCCTGCCAAACACAAGAGACTCCCGATCTCTGGTGCAATGGTAGGGCAAACTCCGAATCATCACGGCTTCGAACCGGTCAGGATCCACGCTGACTCCCTCGGCTAGCATCACATAGCCCAACATCTTCACGCTAATCGACCAAAACTCACACTGGCTGAACTTACAACAGCTAATCGTCTCGTGAAGTCCACAAAACCGCTCGCAACTGCTCCAGGTACTGGTCCACACTCTCGGAGTACATCAGGACATTGCCAACGAACATGACCGCAACTCGTCCAGAAACCGTCTGAACACATGGTCCATCACGTCCACACGATCTACGGGGCATTGGTCAACCAAATAGCGTGACCAAAAACTCCTGATGCCCGCACTGAGATCCGTAAGCCAACAAAGCCACATCTGACTCACCGAACCACAACTGATGGTATCCGGTCCCGAAATCAATCTCCGACAAGACTGGAGCTCTCACGAGCTGAACAACCCAATCGTCAATCCGAAACGGAGGATACTCACTCTCCTCTGAAACGAATCAGGCTTCCGATAGTCAATGCGCCACCACAACGAACCCTCTAACGTCTGCACAAACAATGCAAGAGCACACCACGCAAATACGCGGAGTCGCATGAAATCTACTGAAACCTCCTCCAGCAACTCCTGGAGTCGAAACTGTAGCTCCATCAGCTCCGCTGGCTCCAAACGACAAGACGTCGGTAAAATGAGTCCAGCGCCTGGTACAAGCTCAATGGTGTAGTCAGTCTCTCGAACTGGAGGAACACCTGATAACTCCTCCAGAACACATCTGGAACTCGGGAACCACCTCAATGACGCCAATGTCAGGTACAGCAACCGTAGTATCCACAACATGAGCTAAGCAAACAACACAACTCGTCTCCACCATCCGCTCGACCATCACCACGAAACAGCATTTCGGGGAAATCTGGTCGTCGAAACACAACCTCCTTCTCGAGGTACTCGAACACAGCCAATTGCGTCGTCAGTAAGTCCATGCTCACAAACACACCAAAACCACAATATCCAGCTATAACAGATCCGCGGCTAAGTCATAACCTCCAACAAGGATCTCGTGACCTCCGGATGGATGCAACACTCTCCAAAACCTCGGAAGTGGAGATACAGGTACAATAGCCATGGATATCAAACAACAGCAACCTCGGAGAAAAGTCTGTCCTCAAACAAGGTCATGGCACGAACACAAACTCCAACATGCCCAACTAGCCGCACACATCAACCACAACTTGCTGAATAACTCATCAAAAGGATATATTGATCAGACTGCAAGAACAACATCATGATTCCTTCGCGAATTCTGAGCTGTCGAACCTCAAACACAGTTGGCTGAGGGCGTTCCCTCGCAACGTGACCCTCCTGGCCACCGAAACAGCAACTAAAAGTGCTCCTCGAACACAAATCACCGCAACACCCGCTGCGTGAAAGGATCGCCAACAATCGCCCAAACACATGCCACAGGAGCAAATCCGCTACACTGTGATCTCCGCCATCGTCAAACGGATCAGCAGAGGATCCTCAACATAATCGAAAAGGCCACAGCCTGATGACGTCACTGATCCCGAAGTGTCGGAACTCAACCTCATCAAAATCTCACTGCTGAATCCACTTTCCTCAAACCGTCACATCGAAAACCGTACACATCTTTCCCTCACAATAACCTCGCCACTGAGTGCAGCACACTAAGCTCCTCACGGATATCTCGAGGCACATCAATCAGACTCTCTCTCTGATACTCAGGTTCAAACTCATCTCGAACCTCATGCATAGCTCCCTCTGAAGCCACATAACTCGTGCAGACAGGAACTAACATGTGAACAATACATCTCTGCCTCAGGTGGGTAAACACTCCACAATACGCTTACTGGGTAGCCTGATCAAACATTACAGTATACACAACACTCTGAATGTAGGCCGTGGAGTCACAACCGAAACTCACACAATATCAGCCCACAAATTACAACAAACTGAATCAGGCACACATCCCTGCCATAAATCTCAGCTCTGAGGCAACATATAGATGCTCATATACACATCCCCAGGCAAACCGTGCCACACAAATCTCTGAACTCTAAATACTCATACAAATCCACTGTTCTCAGGCAAATCACGCGTCGATTGATCCACAATAGGATCCACAACCGAAACGACACGGAAAGCACGTCAGGAGGCATCCTAATGAATACAATATCGTTCACAACAAGTGGAACATAATCATGGAACTTCAAATATTTGAAAGCATACAACACCCGGAATTTGATGATTATCCGCCGGCCGGTCGGGTCACCATTCCAGACATGCTGTACATTCTCAAATACCCTTAGTAAACACGACTACAGAAGTCTACAGAACCTACAACCTAAAGCTCTGATACCAAGTTGAAAGGACCCAACCCCGATTTAGCTTCCTAAATCGGAATCAAACCCCTTCGAAAACACGAACCAACAAAAACTTTTCGAAATTTGGGCAGAGTTTCGTTACTAGCGTGGAATTACCATTACCTGCACGCGTAAAATACACTCCATTACTGTAGGGGAGGTCCTGCGGAAAAATAGCTCGACGCCAGGGTCCAATGATGCACGCCCCTCTTGCGAAAAGATCTCATGACCCGGTAACCAAATATGAACTGGTACCATAGGCACTTTGACGGCGAAAGAGGCGAAAGATCCTATGCCACAAAAAGCAAACCGTGGGCACCAATCCCATCCGGATTTCTCAATATCTCAACAGTAAAGTAAACAATACAAAATATAGTACTTTACTGAAATCCGGGTTTAAAACCGTATAACAAATACAACAGGAAACTCAGAGCGACTTCTAATACATAACCATATATGTACCCCACAGTAGGTAGAACAATAAACCTACTGGAAGAAACAAAGTAGCTCGAGCACTATGCCTCCGACCACGACGTGCGACACCAGAGCCTGAACTGCAAACTGGGCACGGAAACCGAAAAGCCCAGGGGAAAGACAATAAACACGTTAGAGTGAGTGGACGAAAATAAATGTCTTTCACCAGATAATAAATATGTTATAAAAGCATATGCGAGTCCAGGTAAATATAAACAACATAGTACACGAGGTAAAACTCATACTCCTCCAGTGTACTGAGCATGCAAGTAAAATCCCACGGGGTCACTCATGGACTCCTCCGTGCTAGTACAGTCCGAATCACGAGGTCCTTAGTCCCCGTGATTCTAAGCCAGAAATGGCCTCGGTTCCGGGGAAACGCCCCTCACCGGTCAGGTCGGGATAACGACGTCCCTCCTGGCGGCCTACCATCGGGGATCAGCCGAGAGGCAAAGTGTATCGATACAACAACGTAACCAAGACTGTACTCTGTGAAAACCAAATCATAACAATTCGATGCAAATACATGAAACAATATAAAAGTGTATGCATATTCGTATACGTATATTCGTATAAACATATTCGTATAATCGTAAACACATGCTTATATAATCATAATCTCGTATGAAATCTCATGCTCGTAAAACCATAATCACGCTGTATGCTCAAGTTCATAAATCACATAAAAGACTCGCAAGATTTCCGTGAAAAGAAATTGTCCACTCACAGACTGGCGTAACGCGTATCGCGTTAACCCGTGATCCGGCGGAATGTCCCTCGCCAAACAAACGATCACGAACCCCTGAATATTCACAATGTCCAATATTCAAAGTCACAATCCGACAATTCGAATCAAACCACGAGAAACCACCGTTCTCGGAAATACACAATTCGAATACGACGAATCGACGAAAATCCATATATACCACCTCAATACCTCATTTTACGTTCGGATGCTCAACTCGAAAAACGAACCTCCCCACTGCGATCAGGGCGCGATTTCGAGTCAAATGACATGCGACTTGCCGAAAGTCAAAAAGTCAACTCTGACCGTTGACCGCCGCCGTTGACCGCCGTCCACGGCGGCGCCACTGTTGACCGGAGAGTTTCACGGCGGAGCCACCCCTATTCCACTCCAAATCGTCCACTGAGCAACTTTGTCAACTGCACCGAAGTCCAATTCTCACTCTAACACATCCAATTTCATGTAAAACCGAATTGGTTCATAAATTTCAATCCCAAAATTCTCAATCCACAAATCGAATTAGAACACTATGTTTATATGGTTAGAATCACATGAAAGAGGGCTACAAAACCCAGTACCTCTTGAAGTTCAATTCGGTCCGAATCCATAAACCCGAATAACAAAGTTTTCCTCCATTTTCTCGCCGGAAATTCTTCCTCCACCGTCCACCTCGCCGTGAACGGTGGCCGGCACGAGGTCGAGGACTCCAAGACGAATTGAACAAGACCGGTGCCGCACCGTGGGATGGCCGGAAACCTCCATGCCGTCGTGGAGCACGAGCAAGCCGTCGGCCTCCTCCTCCTCCCACCGAGTTGACTCAGTCAACTCGGTCAAACCAATTAATGAGGTAGTTGACCTTCCAAAACAGGTAAGTGCACTATTTATACTTCCCAAAAAGGAAACTTCATGTTTATCCATTTCGGCAAACTTCAAACGCGCGTAACTTTCTCGTCGTATATCCGATTCCGATAATTCTCGCGGCCACAAACTCGTCTCGACATACTCTTCAATAATCACCCAAAGTCAAACACATCGGTCAATCGGATAAAAAGTCAACCCTTCAAAGCAACACACATTAAATCGACTAAATAGTCAACAAACGGAAATAATCACAACTAAATCATCGTAGCTCAAAATCATGCTCCGGAAGTTCCCACAAACTCGAAATTAAATTCCGAACAACTTCCGTGAAGAAGCCGAACCCAAATTCTCGTCCGGTAATTTAGTCGTTAAGTAGCCCACCATTTAAATCTGAACTTCAAATATTCATAACTAATTCCTCGGTCGTCCAAATAACGATCCGGAACCGCCCACGAACTCGTAATCACACATACAACGACTCTCGAGAAGAGACCCAGCTCCAATTCTCGGCCAATAATTAAGTCGTTAATAAACTCGACGATTCCAATAACCGTCGGACAACTGCGACTATGCCGTAACTCATCGATCAAGCTGAACATACTGCTAAATCTGGTCCGGGTCGTCACATTTTTTGAAGTCTGCATGGAGAAAATATTTAAAATTTTATTTTTGGTCGGTTTAATCTGAATCGTTGGATTTTGATCAGATCAGATCTCAGTCGTTGATCTGATTAGGTGCTTGGGGGGTATAAATACGGTATTTGCAGTGTAAATATGAAGAAAAATCAGAAAATATAGAAATACCAGAAAATCCGGTTAACCCGTCAACCCATTTTGCGACCCGACCTGATTCGAGTTCAAACCCGCCGGAAAACACCACCGTTTCCGGCGTCCTTGGTATGGTTTTTAAGCCCTCTCTTCCCTCTTTCGATTCATCTATGTATTGTTGATTTTTTGGTTGATTTTGGGTACGAATCGAGGAGAGTTTTGGGTTTAATCGCCGGTGGTGTTCTGGCCACTTTTCGATGACGATGAGAGAACAAATCAATAGGACCAAGGGGCGTCGAAAGCGGCCTAAATCCTTATCCGGCAATTGACGGGCCATGGACTTTCGGGCTGATTTCTGGCCAAACAGCGGTGAGTTGGGTTTTGGGCCAGTTGGGAAAGTGGTTGCCTCGTTGTGATGTTTTCAACGAGGGGTTGAACACTCCTTTTGGAGCAGTTTCCACTAGAGGCGCGTGAGGACCACACACGTTTTATCGAATTTCAGTATTAAATGAATCTGTTATTTATTCAGGAGATCGTGATCGAGATTTTGGCGAGGGGAATGATACGCGCAAAACATGCATTCATGTTAACTTAAAAACACAGATTACGCGCATTGCAATTTAAACCCTTCTTTTGTCATTTGTAATATTGGCGAGTAGGGATCGTTCTTTATCCGGGGAATTAAGGGCGCATGCATGAGTTTCGTTAATAAGCGGAAATATAAATGTTGGGGGGATTGGAAGTTGATTGTTTAATCTACGAAATTAAAGTACAAAAACATGCAAACACAACTAAAACTCTTAGGCATCTAACATGTTTTACTCATAGACAAGTTTCAACAATCAAGAAACTTAAAGTCTAATTATGCTTGCTAAAAACAAGAAGTTACACTACTAATTACATGTGATCATCTCATCTTATTAGCCTACCCTTTTCATGCATCAAACCTTTTTGTAAGTTACGAAATTCATAACTTCTAACTAAATACACATGCTTAATAATTGAGTAGGAATGCAACTTAGCGTATAAACATCCTAAACAACATACGATCATCGAAACATGCGAAAGAGAGGGACTTAGCGTATTTTCTAACACATGCTTACGAAGCTTTAAGATTGTATCGAACATGCATAAAAGGCTAGAAATCATAAACACATGCAACTTATGAATCGGTTTAAACACATAAAACACAAATCTAAACTTGTTCTTCATTTGATACATAAATGTATTCCAATACATCAAAAGGTTCAAATACAAAGCAAAAGAAATGAAAGTGAAGATCATGGTTACACTTTTTGTCTTGAATGCTTGATGATCTACGGTGGAGATGGATTTCCTTCACAAGGGACTTAGCGTATTGTGTTGGATGGAGGAGGATTGCTTCGGCTTGGATGGAGGAGATGTGCTTCGGCTTTGCTTGAGAAACCTTGAAGTGTTTATGGTGGAAGAGTATTTGTGTAGAGCTTTGGCTAGTAATTTAAGTGATGGTTTAATTATGTTCAGCCTCCTTGGTATTTATAGGCAAGGAATGCTTGCCTTCTCTCTTCCACCTTGCCTCCCTCCATTTAATGCAAGCAAGAGTCACCATGCAAGTCATCCCCTTAGTCACCAAGTGTGATCATCATTTGTGAACCCTAAGCAAGAGTCACCATGCAAGTCACCATTTATAAACCCTAAGCAAGAGTCACCATGGCAAGTCATCTTTTGTGATGATCACAAAGCTTAGTCACTAAAATGAGTCACAAAGCTTGATATTGTTGACTTTTCAACTTCACCAAAAGGCTTCCATGCCAAAATTAATGGGCTTGGGCTGGTTTTTGGGCCAAAACAAACTTTGAGAAATGGGCCCATAATTTGCTTTTTGGGCCGGCCCATTTTCGGAGGTCCAAAATCGCAAAAATCGCAAAATCGCCGAAATTCCTCCGAATTGCGTCGTTATTAATCTCCACCGTAAATATCTTCAAAATAACAAATTAAATAAGGAAAACATAAAAACTAAGATAATAACATAGCTAAACGTAAAGGGAAATGCGTTAAGAAACGAGCATAAAATGCGTATATCAAATTCCCCCACACTTAGACTTTGCTAGTCCCTTAGCAAACACTAAGTTAAACTAAGACTCCTTAAGAATTTAAAACAAAGGAAAGAACATAACTAAGCCCTTAGCTAAAATTTGTCTCAGAATTTGCATAAGTATATGGCGATGGCTCACATGAATTTCAACTTTGTATGCTCAACGAATTCAAGAGATAATTGCGATATAATTTATGTAATGAACAAGTAAGACATAGAGAAAACAGTGGTTATGTTTATAGCTGTGCATGCTTTGAATAAATGTTTAATCAACTCACAAGGATGCACTCATCATATTTTTCACTCATGACAAGGGTTCACTTAAAGTGTATATGAATTGAAATGAAAATCACATGAATGAAGTTTGATTGCTTGCACAAATGAACCAAAACCATAAGCTTACTCATGCAACTTACTCTACTAATTGAAAGCTACTCATTTTAAGGATCATAAAGGACTTTTAGTGAGGTTGTAATGGGGTTAAGGCTAAGGCATTCGAAATTTAGATATGTGGTGATAAAAACGTTCCAACGACTTAGTCTAGCACCAAATTCGTCCTCCATCTCCACTCGAATGTTAACATGTATACTTTAATCTAAAACTACCCTTTGAGCTTTTCGGATAGGACAAAGGCCATATTTGTTCTATTTTTGGGCCTTCAATTTGTCGTAATCTCCAAATCCGTAAATAAGGGGGACGTTAATCCAAATGGTTATTCTTAGAACACAACATATTGCCATTAGAGATAATAATTTTTTTCTTTTCATTCTCTCAAATATAATTTTTTTCTTTTCTTTTTGGCAATCACATACTTTTTTAGCTATTTGGACAAGTCTTTCCCCTTACTCACATTAACTCTTTCAATCTTTCCTACCAAACCATAATCTTATGTGCTAGTTTCGAAAAATTCTCACCAAGTTTCCGGAACAAAGGTAAGGATATTCTAAACTAGGATAAGTGTTTAGGTATATATGGTGATGAAAGAAAAGCTTAACGTGGGCTCAATTGGTTTATCTAGGGGTGTCGCAACTTGTGCGTACAAATGGGATACATGGATATATGGCAATGTGGTGGAAAATCCTAAATGCCTTTAATCATTTCCAAAATCAAAGTATGTATCAACTTAAAAGCTTTGCAAATTGACATGAGTAAGTTCTAGTATTCTCTAGTTCATTAAAATCTATGGCAAGCAGTCAAATGAGGCATATATAAAGCTATAAACTACGAAATGATATGGATTGATCAGATCACTCAAGGAATAAAGAACAGATAGCTCAAAAGCTCACATAGGGTTCATATGATTAAAAACTTATTCAAGCATGCGATTTCTGTACCATGTTTTGCAATTTATATCTACTACATGTTAAAAACATAAAGAATATCTCAATTAGCACAAGAATTCGATGCATGTGATTCATACGCCATATGTGTTCGTATCGATCAAATTTCATCATCGACTAGTTAAGGGCGTCCTAAAGACTCTGAAAAACACTAATTTAGACACAATTAAATTGTAAACCCTTCCCCCACACTTAAACTCTACATTGCCCTCAATGTACTAAAGTAGAAGTATAGAATAAAAATGGAGTATAGGATCTACGAAAATTTTAATCTAATACGCAAAAAGCCATTAAATTAATTAAAAGGGGAGAAGAAAACAAATCTGTTGTCTCCCTATTGGGTTGCCTCCCAATGATCGCTTGTTTTACGTCGTTAGCTTTGGACGTGATGCATCATTTTGTTTTTGAAATGGCCGGTTCTTGGAGTTGCATCTCCTCCACGGTGTGCTCCGCAAATGCCTCAAAATAGGGCTTCAAGCGATGGCCATTTACTTTGAACTCACTGCCTTTGTCGATAGATCGAATGAGAACTGCTCCATGAGGTAGAACTTGAGAAACTATGAATGGCCCCATCCATCGAGAGCGAAGCTTTCCCGGAAAGAGCTTAAGTCTTGAATTGAAAAGCAATACTTTCTGCCCAGGTTCAAAACTCTTCCCGCGAATCATCTGATCGTGGATCTTTTTCGTCTTCTCTTTGTAAATCCACGCATTGTCGAAAGCATCATTTCTGATTTCTTCTAGTTCACATAGTTGTAGCTTCCGATGCAAGCCTGCAGCATCTCGATCGATGTTGAATTTCTTCACGGCCCACCATGCCTTGTGCTCCAATTCAACCGGAAGATGGCACGCCTTCCCATAAATTAATCGGAAAGGTGACATACCAATGGGGGTCTTGTAGGCAGTCCTGTAAGCCCATAATGCATCGTCTAAGCATTGACTCCAATCTTTCCGGATTGGGCGGACGGTTCGCTCCAAAATCTTCTTGATCTCACGGTTGGAAACTTCAGCCATTCCATTAGTTTGAGGGTGGTATGGTGTGGAAACCTTGTGTTTTACGCCATACTTCCTCATCAGTGCTTCCACCGTGCGGTTGCAAAAGTGACTTCCTCCATCGCTGATTAGAACGCGTGGCATTCCAAATCTACTGAAAATGTTAGTTCGTAGGAAATCTGCAACAACTCGCGAATCATTAGTACGGGTGGCCTTTGCCTCCACCCATTTAGAAACATAATCTACTGCGAGTAAGATATAAGTACAACCATTGGAGGGAGGAAATGGTCCCATAAAATCAATACCCCACACATCAAAAATTTCAACATTAAATATGTAGTGTTGTGGCATTTGATCTCTAGGGCCTAAATTACCGAATCTCTGGCACTTATCACATGCAGCGCAATATGCATGAGCATCGCGAAATAAACTAGGCCAAAAGAAACCGCAATCTAAAATCTTAAGGGCTGTCCTCCTTGAACCAAAGTGTCCCCCACATGCTTCATTGTGACAAAAGTCTAGAATGGGCTTAAACTCACTATCCGGGATACATCTCCTAATTACTAAATCGGAGCATTGTTTCCATAAATAAGGCTCATCCCAGATAAAGGTTCTAGCATTATGCTTAAGTTTGTCACGTTGAAATTTATGCATGGTAGACGGAAACTCACCGGTAACTAAGTAATTTACGATATCTGCATACCATGGAGTTTCCGAAATAGTTACCTCAATTCCGAAGAGTTTTTCATCCGGAAAAGTTTCTTCAATCTCGACAGGCTCATGGTCACCTATCAAACGTGATAGGTGGTCAGCGACGACGTTTTCTACTCCCTTCTTGTCCTTGAATTCGATGTTGAATTCTTGGAGTAGAAGTATCCATCTGATAAGTCGTGGTTTTGCATCCTTCTTGAGCATTAGATACTTCAAAGCTGCATGATCGGTAAACACAGTTACTTTAGTTTGAAGTAAATAAGATCGAAATTTATCTAAAGCAAAAACCACGGCAAGAAACTCCTTCTCGGTGGTAGTATAATTTCTTTGCGCTTCATCAAGCGTCCGAGAGGCGTAATAGATTACGCAAGGCTTCTTGTCCTTCCGCTGACCCAAGACGGCTCCTACGGCATAATTCGAGGCGTCGCACATGAGTTCGAATGGCAGAGACCAATCAGGGCTGCATAAAATAGGAGCGCTCGTGAGAAGCTCCTTCAACTTGTTGAAGGCAGCGTTGCATTCCTCGTCAAATACGAACGGGGTCTCCTTTTGCAGCAGTTTACACAATGGGCGCGAGATGTGGGAAAAGTCTTTGATAAACCTACGATAAAATCCTGCGTGTCCAAGAAATGAACGAATCTCTCTAACCGAAGTTGGAGAGGGTAAGTGACGCACAAGATCTACTTTAGATTTATCAACTTCTAACCCTTTTTCCGAAATAATATGACCTAACACTATCCCTTGCGTAACCATGAAATGGCACTTCTCCCAATTAAGCACCAAGTTCGTTTCAACGCATCTTTGTAAAATTGTTTCTAAATTGTTTAAGCATGCATCAAAATCACTCCCAAATACACTAAAGTCGTCCATGAATACTTCAATAATTTTTTCAATGTACTCGGAGAAAATTGAGAGCATGCAACGTTGAAATGTACCTGGTGCATTACACAGTCCAAATGGCATTCGGCGGTATGCAAACGTTCCGAAAGGGCATGTGAACGTTGTCTTTTCTTGATCTTCCTCCGCAATGCTAATTTGGTTGTAGCCGGAGTATCCGTCGAGAAAACAATAAAATGCATGGCCGGCTAATCTTTCCAGCATTTGGTCGATGAATGGTAAGGGAAAATGATCCTTGCGGGTTGCAGCGTTTAGCTTCCGGTAATCAATGCACACTCGGTGTCCAGTGATCGTCCGTTGTGGCACAAGTTCATTTTCCAGATTCTCGACGACGGTAATTCCCGATTTCTTTGGTACTACCTGCACTGGGGAAACCCAACGGCTATCAGAAATAGGGTAAATAACTCCACAGTCCATGAGTTTAATTACCTCCTTTTTTACCACCTCCATCATCGGAGGGTGGAGCCGACGCTGTGCTTCCCGCGTATGCTTGGTGCCTTCTTCAAGGAAAATCCTATGCACACATGTTGCTGGATTTATTCCCTTGATGTCCGCAAGTGTCCAGCCTATTGCGGGTTTGTACCGTTTGAGCATACTCACGAGCTTCTCCTCCTGCTCCTCTTCTAGCGCGGACGAAATAATGACGGGTAAAGTGTCATTCTCGCCCAAGTACGCATACTTCAGATGGTCCGGTAGTAGCTTGAGTTCTAAAACTGGAGCTTCTATGATGGAAGGAACCATTTTATTAGTACCAAAAGTAATTGGTAAAGGAGGAGAAAAGCTTACTTTTCGTGGTGCGGCATTTAGGGCCATGGCCATGTCTTGAATTCCAGGTTCAAGCTCTAGTAAGGCCTCGAGAAGGCCGTCATGCCCAAGTTGAATGGCCATGTCGAGTTCATCCTCTTTGATGGTGTCGAGGTAGCCTTGTGCTAAGGTATCCACAGGATCGTATGTCGAAATGGCAGCTACGCTCGACATTGGAAAATTCATCCCGTCCAGGATGTTGAACTCGATTCTTTCTCCATCAATCTCCATGGAGAAAGTGCCTTGAAACACATCAATCTTCGTTCTCGCAGTCCGCATGAAAGGTCGCCCAAGCAGCAGTGGCGTGGTGTTCAGTGGACTGTCTTCCATGTCAACTATATAGAAATCGGCTGGGAATATCAAGTTGTTGACTTGCACGAGAACGTCTTCTACGTATCCCCTCGGATACTTGTGGGTGCGATCGGCTAATTGGATGACAACACCATCTTGCTTGAGATCTCCAAGCTCCATCGATTCGTAAAGATAGTAAGGCATGACGTTGATGGAGGCTCTGAGATCAAGCATCACGTCTTCGAAGTGCTTGTCACCGATTACGCAGGGAACTGCAAAACTCCCTGGGTCCTTCAGTTTTGGGGGTAGCCGACGCTGCAAAACCGCCGAAACGGTTGCGTTCACCTTCACAACCTCCTTCTCTCGAGTTTGCCTCCTCTGTGTGCATAACTCTTTGAGAAACTTCGCGTATATTGGCACTTGTTTTATGCACTCGATCAAGGGCAAATTCACTTGCACCTTTCGGAAGATGTCCAAAATATCTTCATATTGGGCATCCTTCTTCTTTGATTTATTTAATCTGCTAGGGAAAGGTGCAACAGCAAACGGAGAATTAGTAATAACCGTATTTGAAGGAATATGGTTTTTACCTTTGATTGGGGTAGGATGTGGAGGTGATTGTGCCTTGGTGACATTAGGCGTCACCTTCTTTTTCTCGGCCTCTTGAATTGCCGGATCGATCTCATCTTCTTCTTCGTTGGTGATGTCCTCAATGGTGACTTCATCAAGATGAGATCGCTTGGTCTTTGGTTCCTCAAGTATCTTCCCACTCCTTGTGACTATAGCATTCACGTTTCTTTGATTAGGAGTGGTTTGAGGTGGAAGCCGACCGGTTTCCTTGATTTGGCCCATGAAATCAACAAGCTGGCCAAGCTGCTTCTTCACTTCGGTGATGTCGCGGCCATGTGAGTCAAGTGTCTCCTTTGTCTTCGATTGTCCGTCGAGGAGAACTTGAGTGGAGGCCGAAAGTTGCGACAACATCTTGTCGTAATCCGGGTTGGTGAAGGATTGCGAAGACGAACCCTGCTGCATCGGTGGCCTTGGTTGAAATGGAGGGCGTTGGTAGTTTTGTTGAGGCGCTGGAGGGTTCAAAGTTCCCTCGTTGCTGCTCCATCTAAAACCTGGATGATCACGGTTGACATAGTTGTTATAATTGTTATACCGTTGTCCTCCCTGATATCCGCCGATGGCGTTAGCGTGCTCCGGCTCGCTTGCCTGCTCTGGCGCTTGAGGGCATTGGTCATTGTGGTGACCTTGTGTTTGACATATGCCACAAACAGGCCGTTGAGTTGCCTTCGCTCTTGTCGTCTCGAGTTCTAAAACCTTCTCTAGCATATGAGCTAGTTTGTCGTACTTTTCGTCCGCGTCGATTGTAGAACTCGCTTCACCGACTGCTCGTCTGTTGGACATTCCGTATTGTGCATCATTATTCGCCCGATTTTCTAGAAGAGCTCTAGCTTCGGTTTCGGTTAAGTCCATGAATGCACCGGTGGCTGCTGCATCCAGCAATTCCCTATCAATCGGCTTGAGACCATCGTAAAAGTAATTCATGAGATTGGTCTCGGAAAATCCATGCGATGGGCAAGTGGCACACAAAACTTTGAATCGGTCGTAGTATTGGCCGAAGGTCTCGTCCGGTTTCTGTGTGATGCCAGTGATTTGCTTTCTCAAGACGGTGATCTTTGAGGCCGGGAAGTACTTTGCTAGGAACATATCCGCAAGTTGCTTCCATGAGGTAATATGGTTCGGCGGTAGTTCCATTAGCCAAGACTCGGCCCTGTCGACTAGGGTGAATGGAAATGCCTTCAGCTTGAAGAGCTCCGTATCCGCATCGGATGGCTTCATGCTGTTACAAACAAATTGGAATTGTTTGAGATGCTTGTTTGGATCTTCATTGGAAAGTCCGTGAAAAATGGGTAGTCGGTGGAGGAAGCCACTCTTTAGCTCGCTATCCTTCATGTTTTCCTCCGGTTGTGGAAAAGCAATGCTCGAAGGCCCGCTGCTCCATTCGGTTGAGCAGGTGCGCTGGCGAAGAGATTGTCCTGCATTGGCCATGTTGACTTGTTGTGCTTCTGCTTCTGAATTGTGGTCGGTTGATGAGGCTAAAGTATGGTCGGTTGATGAATGTGAAGACTCGGAAACTTCCTCGATGATGGGATGATCCAGGATGTCAGTTTGAGCTCTAAGTCTCGCTATTCTCTCTGCGATCTCCTCAAACTTTGTTCTAGATGGTTCAGGATTCCGATCGGACATTCATTAGCCTGAGCATCCACCAAAGACCAAGTGTTAGTATCAACAAAGAATTTGAGATGAATATAGGAATACTAACCAAAATTGTAAGACATATTTAGAAAACAAAGCAATAACAAATAAAATAGTAAAACTATCAAAGCAAACATAAATACTCACAAATACTAAAAAACTACTAATAACACTCAAAATTTATAATACTTAAGACACTAAATGTAATTTACTAAGTAATGCAAATGATTTAATCAATTTAAGGGCTATGCAAAAGAATGTAATAGACTAAGACACATGTTTTCTGCAAATTGACACTATATAATGCTAAACCTAAGAATTTAGTTAGAATATATATAAACAAGGTTCCAATGCAAGCAAACAATAATTCACATTGAATTTATGCACAACACACTTTTTTTTCTTCAATAAAATGCATTTAAACAACAATCCTACGTGAAAGATGGAGTGAATGCATAAGAGAAAACGTTAGAACCTGCAGAAAACACACGAGTTACGTGCTTAAATATGAATGCAAAAGAATGACCTCTTCTTCGGTCTTATGTCCCTAACTTCACTTAGGTTAGGGTACTCGGTAGTGAAATCCGAGTATCATAAAGCCTTAGAGAGGTTATGCAAGCTAAGTAACGTTTGTTAGTCCTTTACAGTTTTTAATGCACAAACAAACACACAAATTTGACTAAGTTTTATTTATTTCCTTTGGCCCCGATGGTACGTGGTGCAGAGGCTCTCGACTGTGCAATGGGTCTCGTTCATCCGAAGATGAAGTCTGATTCCAGGAGGTCTAAGCATGCATAATCCGATATACCATCTATTTAAAGGATTATGTCGTATTTATTTAGTTCGTATTTAACCGTATTCATATGCACTTATGATTTACAGAGAGTACGCGAAATGATCATTCGGTAAATTTCTTGGATGTGCGGCCCGCGCGAAAATGTATACCGACCACAATTCAGCTTAGTTACGTTTAGAAATGGCAAGTAGGAATAGAGATAACGCGAGAGGTAAGGACTAATATTTAGAACAACCCGAGGCTTACTCGTAAGAGTATATACTCCAATGTTGTTCCTAGAGACACCCCGAGGCTAACCAGTTACGGTATATACTCCAATGGTGTTCTATTGCTTAGATCCGAAACCCGGCACCAATCATAAACCCATTCACCATATCCAACAATCAGCCAAATTTGTGAGATAGTATATAATCTCAAGTTCTTAGTAAACTCCGCCCACAACCTCGTGCCCATAACTTCACTTAGGTTATGGCGTGTGGTGATAAAATCCACACATCACGAGGGGTTAAGGAGATAAACCAGAAAAAGAGGCACCACCTATTCCAAAGAACGAAACCTTATAACCAATACTCGTGCACAATGTAAATCAATTTAAGTACGTCTACGTTTTGATTGCGCCTATGATTTAAAAGGAATACACGACTTAGTTATTGAATAAATCTCTTGTCCGTGCGGCCCGCGCGAAAATGTATACCAACTATCGTTAATCCTCGTAATTGTTGGAAATGACCAGTTGGGATAGATGTAACGCGAGAGGTGAGAACTAATTTCTGGGAACAACCTGAGGCTAACTCGTAAGAGTATATACTCCATTGTTGTTCTTAGAAACACCCCGAGGCTTACTCGTAAGAGTATATACTCCAATGGTGTTCTGTTTTCTTAGTTCAAAACCCGTCACCATTCATAACCCTTCTAGACATCATAACCAATTATTACTCGAATTCACAAGATAGTATACAATCTCAAGTGTTTGTAAACTCCGCCCACAACCTCGTGTCCATAACTTCACTTAGGTTATGGCGTGTGGTGATGAAATCCACACATCACAAAGGGTTAAGGAGATAGACAAACAAAAGAGGCACCACCTATTCCATAGAGATTTATTTAATAACTAAGTGCTAGTACTCAAATTAAATCAAAGACTATCCTTTAATATGAAAATAAATTATGCAAGTATAAAAACTAAGTATAAATAAATTCGTATAAGTAAAAGTATGCATTGTAAACATGTATATAAATTTCTATAAGTATAAACAAGTATGAACAAGTATAAACAAGTATGCATCTCGAAAATTTAGACATGCTTTTAATTACAAATGTACAACGAAATCATACAAAAACATTCTAATTCCCCGGCAACGGCGCCAAAAATTGATACGCGCAAAACATGCATTCATGTTAACTTAAAAACACAGATTACGCGCATTGCAATTTAAACCCTTCTTTTGTCATTTGTAATATTGGCGAGTAGGGATCATTCTTTATCCGGGGAATTAAGGGCGCATGCATGAGTTTCGTTAATAAGCGGAAATATAAATGTTGGGGGGATTGGAAGTTGATTGTTTAATCTACGAAATTAAAGTACAAAAACATGCAAACACAACTAAAACTCTTAGGCATCTAACATGTTTTACTCATAGACAAGTTTCAACAATCAAGAAACTTAAAGTCTAATTATGCTTGCTAAAAATAAGAAGTTACACTACTAATTACATGTGATCATCTCATCTTATTAGCCTACCCTTTTCATGCATCAAACCTTTTTGTAAGTTACGAAATTCATAACTTCTAACTAAATACACATGCTTAATAATTGAGTAGGAATGCAACTTAGCGTATAAACATCCTAAACAACATACGATCATCGAAACATGCGAAAGAGAGGGACTTAGCGTATTTTCTAACACATGCTTACGAAGCTTTAAGATTGTATCGAACATGCATAAAAGGCTAGAAATCATAAACACATGCAACTTATGAATCGGTTTAAACACATAAAACACAAATCTAAACTTGTTCTTCATTTGATACATAAATGTATTCCAATACATCAAAAGGTTCAAATACAAAGCAAAAGAAATGAAAGTGAAGATCATGGTTACACTTTTTGTCTTGAATGCTTGATGATCTACGGTGGAGATGGATTTCCTTCACAAGGGACTTAGCGTATTGTGTTGGATGGAGGAGGATTGCTTCGGCTTGGATGGAGGAGATGTGCTTCGGCTTTGCTTGAGAAACCTTGAAGTGTTTATGGTGGAAGAGTATTTGTGTAGAGCTTTGGCTAGTAATTTAAGTGATGGTTTAATTATGTTCAGCCTCCTTGGTATTTATAGGCAAGGAATGCTTGCCTTCTCTCTTCCACCTTGCCTCCCTCCATTTAATGCAAGCAAGAGTCACCATGCAAGTCATCCCCTTAGTCACCAAGTGTGATCATCATTTGTGAACCCTAAGCAAGAGTCACCATGCAAATCACCATTTATAAACCCTAAGCAAGAGCCACCATGGCAAGTCATCTTTTGTGATGATCACAAAGCTTAGTCACTAAAATGAGTCACAAAGCTTGATATTGTTGACTTTTCAACTTCACCAAAAGGCTTCCATGCCAAAATTAATGGGCTTGGGCTGGTTTTTGGGCCAAAACAAACTTTGAGAAATGGGCCCATAATTTGCTTTTTGGGCCGGCCCATTTTCGGAGGTCCAAAATCGCAAAAATCGCAAAATCGCCGAAATTCCTCCGAATTGCGTCGTTATTAATCTCCACCGTAAATATCTTCAAAATAACAAATTAAATAAGGAAAACATAAAAACTAAGATAATAACATAGCTAAACGTAAAGGGAAATGCGTTAAGAAACGAGCATAAAATGCGTATATCAGGGAATTTCGCCGGACCATAAAGCTAGCTGTATACTGTGAGTGGACACTTTATTTTCATTATCGATTTGCCAGTTTATGATTATGCTTTTTATGAGTATGTATTTATGATTATGCATTTTATGATTATACATTTTACGAGTATGAATTTATGATAATACATTCGCATGGAGGCACATATGATTTCTTTTACATAGAGTAGAGTCATAGTTGATGCAACAATGCACTGATTTCTCGGCTGATCCCCGAGATGCTCGGGGAGGGATATAACAAACACCTGACCCATGATTTACACAGTACCCAGAAGGGTTAGGACAAACACTTGACTTGGGCTTGTTGATTTTTAGACTCGCATCATTTTTATGTACATTGATAATGAAGGGCACATCATTTATAGTTTTCAGTTTAAAGTGAAATATTATTTTTGTCCACTCACTCTAACATTTTTATTATTTTATGTGTCTTTTCCTGAGTTTTTGGGTTTCCTCCGCCCAGTTTGTAGTTTGTATCATGAGATTACACGTCAGCGACAGAGGCATAAAGTTCGTGTCACTGTACTGATCTAGTAGGTTTCTATCTTAACTTGCATGTCCCGTGTATTATGTAAATTAGAAGTCGCTTTGAATACTGTATAGAGTTTACTTCCGTTGTGTTGAATTTTTCATTTAATCTTCGGATTTCTTATCACCTTCTATAACATAGTTTATATTTCTAGTGGATTCAATGTTTGATTGATTTGAGAAATCCGGTTAGAATTTGGTGCCCCCGGTTTATTTTTGTGGACATTTTAGAAGTGTGTTTTCGTTGCAGGTTTTTGGGTTTCTTGATTTTAGAATAAACTCTGGCAAATTTTTTATAGATTTGGTTGTCGTTAGGGCTTAATCCCGGTTTAGACAACTAAATCGGGATTGGGTCCTTTCATAGACATAGATGATCGCTTGATATATTCTAAGTTTCATTGTAGCCTATAAATATTTAGCCATTACTTTCGTAATTTATGTAAGCTTGTCATTTGTAATCAAGCTATGCTGAATGAAACCTAGAAATTCTATTTCCATTTCTCTGTGATTCTTAGTTTACAGTTGGCCATTCTAACCCGATAAATCACCACTCACTATTTTAATTCTAAGCTCCGTCCTATATTACTCAATTGGATTTCTCGTGAATAACTTGAAGCAACTAAGGCCCAGTTTGGCCCCGAGGTAGCTGATATACGCATTTTATGCCCGTTTCTTAACGCATTTCCCTTTTCGTTTAGCTATGTTATTATCTTAGTTTTTATGTTTTCCTTACTTAAATTGTTATTTTGAAGATATTTACGGTGGAGATTAATAACGGCGCAATTCGGAGGAATTTCGGCGATTTTGCGATTTTTGCGATTTCGGACCACGAAAAATGGGCCGGCCCAAAAAGCAAATTATGGGCCGATTTCTCAACTCTTGTTTCGGCCCATTAACAAGCCCAAACCCATGTAATTCGGCCTAGATGCCTTTTGGTGAAGAGGAAAAGTCTTGTTTTGAAAGGGCAAGTCAACATTATCAAGCTAATAATCACAAATGGTGACTACACATGGTGATTCATGCTTAGGGTTCCCAAATGGTGACTACACTAGGTGACTCTTGCTTTGCATTGAATGAAAAGATGACTTGCCATGGTGACAAGCTAGGTGATTCATGCTTAGGGTTCGGCAATGGTGACTAAGTGTGTGACTAAGTGTGTGACTTGCCTTAATGATCATTGCATGCATTAAATGGAGGAGGCAAGGTGGAAGAGAGAAGGCATGAATCCCTTGCCTATATAAGGGAGGAGGCCAGCCATAAAACAGATCCATCACTCATTTTACTAAGCAAAGCTCTACACAAATACTCCTCCACCATTAAACACTTAAGAGCTCACACACCAAGCCGAAGCATCATCTTCCTCCATTCAAGGCCGAAGCAAGCTAGGGTTCCTCCATCCTTCCAAGCCGAAGCAAACCATCCTCCATCCCTCACAATACGCTAAGTCCCTTGTGAAGGAAGTCCATCTCCACCGTAGTTCATCAAGCACTCAAGATAAAAAGTGTAACCATGATCTTCACTTTCATTTCTTTAGCTTTGTATGTGAATCTTTTGATGTATTGGAATAACAAGTTTAGAAAGTTTAGATTTGTGTATCAAATGAATAACAAGTTTAGATTTGTGTTTCATGTGCCTAAACCGATTTGTAATATGCATGTGTTTATGATTTATAGCTTTTTATGCATGTTTGATACAATCTTAAAGCTTCGAATGCATGTATTAGAAAATACGCTAAGTCCCTCTCTTTTGCATGTTTCGATGATCGTATGTTGTTTAGGATGTTTATACGCTAAGTTGCATTCCTACACAATTATCAAGCATGTGTACTTAGTTATAAGTTATGAATTTCGCAACTTACACAAAGGTTTGATGCATGAAAAGGGTAGGTTAATAAGATGAGTTGATCACATGTAATTAATAGTGTAACTTCTTATTTTTAGCAAGCATAATTAGACTTTAAGTTTCTTGATTGTTGAAACTTGTCTATGAGTAAAACATGTTAGATACCTAAGAGTTTTAGTTGTGTTTGCATGTTATGTACTTTAAATTCGTAGATTAAATAACCAACTTCCAATCCCCCCAAATATTTACATTTCCGCATAATAACGAAACCATGCATGCGCCCTTAATTCCCCGGATAAAGAACGATCCCTACTCGCCAATATTACAAATGACAAACGAAGGGTTTAAATTGCAATGCGCGTAATCGATGTTTTTAGGGTCGACTTTGTGTTATCGTGAATGCATGTTTTGCGCGTATCAGTAGCTGTGGCTTTTGGCGTGGTTTATAGAATTTAAGGTTATATTGTTGTTTCCCACTTTCCAAGTTAGATTATGGAAGCTGGTTTTACCCTGTTTTGAGAAGTTGGAACAACTACAATATATATTATGCCCCTTGCACCTATTTTGCTCCTCCCCATGCTCTTCAGTTTTGATTTCTCATCTCTCTTTGTACATGAGATTGCTTGATTTGAAAAAAGTGTGTATAGAATTGAAATTTTTTTATGGGCATTTTAAATTTTAATTAACCTCACAAATCACCTATCTTTAGATCGATGTGGTAGATTTCATAGTTTTTTGGGTTGTTATGTTATTTTGCAGATGGGGGAGGTAAACTGGAGAGGGAGGGAGGGGGAGAGAGAGAGAGAGAGAGAGAGAGAGAGAGAGAGAGAGAGAGAGAGAGAGAGAGAGAGAGAGAGAGAGAGAGAGAGGCACATAAAATTGGATAGGAACGTAAATTAACTATTGTTGTATAGTAGTTACAAATATAAGTACACATCAAAATTGGATAAGAACATAAAGCCATCATCATTGCTAAGTATTTTTTTTTCCGATACAAATAAAGGAAAAAAAACTACAAACAAAAACCTCATTGCTAAATCATTACATATATTCATTTTGATTTACTTTGAAACTGTAACACCCCATCCCGAGAATTTCCTTTTAAGGTTCAATTAAGGGTTAATCTAGAAATGTGGTTAGTTTTTACCGTCATCTAATATCGATGGATTTCCGATGAAAATTGTATTGAATAAGTTTTTCAGGAAATTCTATTAAGGAAAAATCATAGATTTCGCCAAGACAAGTTCGTAGCCATGTCAAGTGTTAAAATTGAAGTTCTTATTAAGAAATTATGGTGAAAGGACCCAACCCCGATTTAGCTCCCTAAACCGGAATCAACCCCTTTCGAAAACACGAACCAATAAAAACCAACAAAATTTCGGCAGAGTTTCGTTACTAACGTGGAATTACCATTACCTGCACGCGGAAAATACACTTCATCCTATGCCACAAAAATCAAACCGTGGGCACCAATCCCATTCGGATGTCTCAATATATCAACAGTAATGTAAAGTAGTAAATATATCTGTACTTTACTGAAATCCGGAGTAAAAATCGTATAATATATACAATAGAATACTCAGAGCGACCTCTAATGTATAATCATATAAGTATACCACAGTAGGTAGAACAATAAACCTACTGGAAGAAATAAGGTAGCTCGAGCACTATGCCTCTGACCACGACGTGCGACACCAGAATCCGAACTGCAAACTGGGCACGGAAACCGAAAAGCCCAGGGGAAAGACATGAAAACTGTTAGAGTGAGTGGACGAAAATAAATGTCTTTCACCAGTTGATATATATGTTTAAAATAACATATGCGAGTCCAGGTAAATAGAAATAACAAAGTACACGAGGTAAACTCATACTCCTCCAGCGTACTGAGCATGCAAGTAAAAATCCCACGGAGTCACTCGTGGACACATCCGTGCTAGTACAGTCAGAATCACGGAGTCCCAGACTTCCACGCAATTCTAGCCAGAAAGGCATCAGGTCAGAGGTCTGCCTCCCCCCGGTAAAGGCCTCGGGTCAGGAGTCACAGCCTCCCCCGGTACACATCCTCGGGAATCAGCCGGGATGCGAGTGTATCGATACAACAACATATAACGACTGTACTCTGTGTAAACCAAATCATAAACATTTCGATGCAAATGCAATAAACGACATATAAATGCATATACGTAATGTGTAATGATATAAGTATAATCGTCTAACACATGCTCGTATAAATCATAAACTCGTATGCATGCTCAAGTTCGAAAATCATATAAAAAGACTCGCAATCATTTCCGTGAAAAGAAATTGTCCACTCACAGACTAGCATAACGCAGTTCGCGTTAACCCTTGATCCGGCGGAAAGTCCCTCGCCAAACGAACGATCACGAACCCCTGAATAATCACAAAGTCCATTTCTCAAAATCATAACTCGACAATACAAGACAAATCACGAGAAACCACCGTTCTCGGAAACACGTAATTCAATGTCGACAAATCGTCGAAAATCCGATAATCACACCTCAATACCTCGCTGTACTTTCGGATGCTCAAATCGAGAAACGAACCTCCCCACTGCGATCGGGGCGCGATTTCGAGTGAAATGACATGCAACTTGTCGAAAACTCCAAAAAGTCAAAGTTGACCGTTGACCGCCGCTAGCGGCGGCGCCACCACCAACTTGAAATTTTCCCGGCGGAGCAGCCCCTATTCCATGCAAAATCATCCACTGAGCAACTTTGTCAACTGCAACGAAGGCCAATTCTCACTCTAACTAGTCCAATTTTGTGATAAACCGAATTGTTCCCAAAATTTCAAATCCAAAATTCTCCAAGCACAAATCGAATTAGAACTCCATACTTACATGGTAGCTTGTAGGTGAGGAGAGCTTCAAAGCCCACAACTTGATTCAGCTCAAATCGGCCGGAAATCAAACAACCTGAAACCTCCAAAAAATCCCAAACTTTGACCGGATTTTCCTTCTTTCCCGGCGACCCACGCCATGAACGGTGGCTGGCACCACCACGGGAAGGCCGAGGCGCACCGTTTGAGCCTAAGGCCGAGGCCGGAAGTGGCCGGACGGCAGCTCGCCGCCGGCGTCTTCCTCCACCGTCGCGCCACCCACATTCAGCTCGCGTTGACCGGTCAGCCCAAGTAAATGACCAAGTTGACTTTCCCTAAATGGAAACTCTAATATTTATACTCATTAAATACTTTCCCAATTTGGAAATCTCCAAAATACATTTTGCGACAAACTTTAAACACCCGTAACTTTTACGTCGTAATTCCGATTCCGATAATTCTCGCGGCAACAAACTCGACTCGACGTATTCTTCAATTATCACCTGAAGTCAAACACATCGACCAAACCGATAAAAAGTCAACTGTTCAACCCAAACACATTCTTAAACCGACTAAATAACCAACAATCGGAAATATTCACAACTTAATCTTCGTAACTCGGAATAATGCTCCGGAAGTTCCCACAAGCTCGAAATTAAATTCTCAACATCTTCCGTGAAGAATCCGAAACCAAATTCTCGTCCGGTAATTTAGTCGCTAAGAGCACCACCATTTAAATCTGATTATATCAAAACTTCAAATATTCATAATTTATTCCTCGGTCGTCCAAATAACGATCCGAAACCGCCCACGAACTCAAAATCACACGTACAATGATTTTCTAGAAGAGACTCAGCTCCAATTCTCGGTCAATGATTAAGTCGTTATCAAGCCTGGCGATTCAAACAACTGTCGTAAATCTGCGACTACGCGCAAGCTCGTAGATTAAGCTGATTCTCATACTGATTCTATTCTGGGTCGTCACATACGGTCAGCGAAAGTTTTGTACAATTTTACGAAATTAGTTAGTCTCAAATATAAATGAAACATTCCGAAAATAGAAAGTGCTTCTCTGGTCAGACATTTTCTCTTTCCTCTCTACGAGCTTCTCTCTCCTCTCTCAACCCTCCCTCCCATGACAAAAATTCTCAGTGACGCCACGCCATCCTCCAACCACAAAAACTGGCGGGGCCTATACCAATCTCTTTGTCTCACTCTCCTCTTCAACAACCCATGTAAGCACGATACCTATTTCGAGAAATTGAAGTCGTGGTGAAGCACAAATGGTTTGTTGACGGTCAAAAGCCCTAAGTTTTAGGGATGGTGATTTTTGGCTTAAATTGGTGGTCAAGGCCTACTGGGCTTTGAAGCTCTCATCACCACATAGCTAACGACACCAAGATAAAGTCATAATTCCATATGTGGAAGAAGGAACGACAGATTAAAGTTCTTGAGGAATTTTGGGAATCCGATTTCAAAGGTAAAATTGGACGAGTTCTAGGCTGTTTGGGTGTTGATGTAGTTGAGAAAGTTGTTGATTATGTGATTTTGAACACATTTCGAAAATTAAGAATATTCATTCGAGTTCACGGCGAGTGTCAGATTAAATTTGACATAATCGGATTTTCAGTTCACGGCGCGGTGGCTCAAATTCGAGTTGCGTGATGCGTATTTAACTTAATGAGAATTTAAGATGAAATTTGAGTTTTATTAAGAGGGCTATTTTACAATCTTCATTTTGATTTATTTGGGTGAGTTGATCTTCAACTCATGGTTTATATAGAAGATATGTGGTCTCGATTGTAAAATTACAAATTGAAATTTGTATAAATATGAGTAGTTTGGACCTTAGCATCCAATTGACTTTGGACCCAAGTTTTGTCCTTTTGTAGCTGAAAGAACACAACCCCGATTTAGTTCCCTAAACCGGAATCAAACCCATTCGAAAACACGAACCAACAAAAACCGTAAAATTTTGGCAAAGTTTCGTTACTAACGTGGAATTACCATTACCTGCACGCGGAAAATACACTTCATCCTATGCCACAAAAATCAAACCGTGGACACCAATCCCATCCGGATTTCTCAATATATCAACAGTAATGTAAAGTAGTAAATATATCTGTACTTTACTGAAATCCGGAGTAAAAATCGTATAATATATACAATAGAATACTCAGAGCGACCTCTAATGTATAATCATATAAGTATACCACAGTAGGTAGAACAATAAACCTACTGGAAGAAACAAGGTAGCTCGAGCACTATGCCTCCGACCACGACGTGCGACACCAGAGTCCGAACTGCAAACTGGGCACGGAATCCGAAAAGCCCAGGGGAAAGACATGAAAACCGTTAGAGTGAGTGGACGAAAATAAATGTCTTTCACCGAGTAATATATGTTATAAAAACATATGCGAGTCAACATATAAATAAATCAAGAAGTACACGAGGAGACGCTGACTCCAACTCGCGTACTAAGCATGCATGGAAAATCTCACGGGGTCGCTCATGGACACATCCGTGCTAGTACAGTCCGAACCACGGGATCCCAGACCCACATGTGATTCTAGCCAGAAAGGCCTCGGTTCCGGGGTACTGCCCCTCGCCGGTCAGGTCGGGGTACTGCCCCTCCTGGTAGGCTTCCATCGGGGATCAGCCGAGAGGCAAGTGTATCGATACAACAACGTAACTGAGACTGTACTCTGTGTAAATCAAATCATAAACAGTTCGATGCAAATGCATGAATCAATATATAAATGCATATACGTAAAGTATACTGGTATAGGCATAATCGTATAACACATGCTCATGTAAAAAATAATCTCGTATGCATGCTCAAGTTCGAGTGAAATGACATGCAACTTGTCGAAAACCCCAAAAAGTCAAACTTTGACCGTTGACCGGCGGCGGCGGCGGCGCCACCCGAACAGAAAATTTCCCGGCGGAGCAACCTCTATTCCACTCCAAATCACCCACTGAGCAACTTTCTCAACTGCATCAAAGGCCAATTCTCACTCTAACCAGTCCAATTCCATGTAAAACCGAATTGTCTCACAAATTTCAAATCAAGAATTCTCCATACACAATCAAAATTAGAACTTCATACTTATATGGTTAGAATCATGGTGAGTTAATCTTCAAAGTCCACTACTTGATTAAGCTCAATTTGGCCGGAATTGTAACCACCTTAAAACCCCAAAAATCTCCATTTTTGGCCGGATTTTTCTCTCTCCACCATCGCCCTCCCCGTGAACGGTGGCCGGCACGAGGACAAGGGAACCATGGCGAGTCGAACGAGCCCTAGGCCAAGCCCTAGGGTGGCCGGATGAAGAACCACCGCCGACGAGCCGTGGAGGACGTCGCCCTCATCCTCCTCCACGTGTTGACCAAGTCAACCCTCATTAATGACCTAGTTTTGACTTTCCTGAAATAGAAGCCCACATATATACTTTCCCAATTAGGAAACTTCCAAAATTCATTTTGCGACAAACTTTAAACACCCGTAACTTTCGTATCGTAATTCCGATTCCAATAATTCTCGCGGCAACAAACTCGACTCGACATATTCTTCAATTCAAACACATACTTATCCAATTAAATAATCACCGGTCGAAATATTCGTAACATAATCCTCGTAACTCGGAATAATGCTCCGGAAGTTCCCACGAATTCGAAATTAAATTCTCAACAACTTCCGTGAAGAATCCGAAATCAAATTCTCGTCCGGTAATTTAGTCGTTAAGAAAACCACCATTTTAACCTGATTATATCGAAACTTCAAATATTCATATTATATTCCTCGGTCGTCCAAATAATGATCCGGAACTACCCACGAACTCGAAATCATGCGTACAACGACTCTCAAGAAGAGACTCAGCTCAAATTCTCGACCAACAATTTAGTCGTGATCAAATCTGGCGATCCAATTATCTGTCGAAAATCTGCGATTACGCGCAAACTCGTAGATTAAGCTGATTTCACTGCTAATTCTGTTCCGGGTCGTCACAAATCCACCCCCTTAAAAAATTTCGACCTCGAAATTTCCAAGTCTGCCAACTAAAAGTAGAAGTACTGCCTTTGCAAACAGCTCAACTCACAAGTGGCAACCTCAACTAAACGACTCTTCAGTGGCTACGTCAACTGAACAACTCTGATAATAGACTCCACAATAGGAGATAGCTCCGTGCTGAAATCCCTGTACCCTCAAATCTCGAATCTGAACTGGCTTCACACAATTGCCAAGTGTTCCTGCATAAGGAACTGATAGGGTACACAACACGTAACAAACCTAAAACATAGTTCCGCCACACGGAACACAACACACACAAAAGCCAACGATATAGGCGACGCCGAACTATACGGCATAACACAAATTCGCCCATGATCACATACGGATCAAAATAGCGTGGCAAATCACAATTCAACCTGCTTACATCAACATAGCTCAAATACCGAACTCAACCTGTTTCCGCTAATCCGAAAGTCTGTGGTAACACATTCCACAAAATCAGGATCAAACATCAATTCAAACCAAACTCACCCCAACACAATGGAGTACAATATCGTTCCTCAAAACGACATCAAGCAACGTCAAAATCATAGTGGTCTACAAACTGGTACTGCAAGCAATCTCAAACAGCCGGAACTGCTGGTCCCAAATCCCTTGGAACTGCAATACACAAGGCCACAACATGCCCTCCAAGGTCTGAATAGTCCTCAAAGATCGCCCGCCAATCTGAGGATAAGAAACTGTACTAAACTGTAATCTGGTCCCCAAAGCTCTCTGCAAAGCTTGCCAACACTCAGTTGTAGTTGATTATCTCGATCAGCAAACTGGGACACAGGTATACCTCGTAAATGAACGACCTCCGCCAAACATAACCATGCCAGCCTGCCACTGAAATCTTTTCCGAAAGTACAAGGAAAAGAACTGACTTTATCGAATGGTCCACAATGGCCCGATAACTGGTATCACAAACCGAAATACGTACTGGCACACAAAGCCACAGCGACAAATTCCAACTTCTAATCGGAAGTCTTCAATGGCTGCAACTTCTCGGCAAGTCTCTGCCTCCTAGCCATCGCCTGTCAACAAATGTGGCACCTGCACACACAAGCTGCTTCATTCTTCTACGGGTTGCGTCACGAGTAGTAACCTCGAGGTATCAGACACATCTCCGTACCGCTAGTGCATAATGCATACAAAACAATTAGCTTCAACATCATCACACCTGAACTCAGCTCCCGCAGCTCGCAACTCGGCTAATACGGAAACTCGAATCACACACACATGAAACACTGAAGCTCCTGACTTCCGATTAAATGCATCAACAACAACATCCCATATGGATAGTCAAAGTACCATCACTAGCCTTTCTCGAATAAACTCAAATGTGCAGCCATAGTCATTAATCGAGCCCGTACATCTACACTGCTTCAAGCTCAAATTCGGCTGAATATGCAAGTGGATGAAACTTAAGTGACCAGTGTTCATCTAACACTGCGCTGCATACCATAGCAGTAATGTCTCGAACTCTTCGGTGCTAACATAAGGACAGCTACACCCAAATCATACACAAGATATGTAGCTTCATAAAGTTTCACTGCCTGAACCCATGAGCCACCGCTCTGCTATGCTGCATCAAGCATAACTAAATCCAAACCTCGATGCATCGCCATAAATCACGAACTAGTCGCGATCATCAGGTAAGGTCAAAACCGAAGCAACGGTCAACCATCCCTCAGGAGTATGTAACTCTCCTCTCGTGCATCGAACCACTCGAACTTGACGCCTTCTTCGTAAATCCGGAAAGTGAAGTGGCAATCCGAGAAAATCTTGCACAAAGCTTCGATAGTAGCCTGCTAAACCCAAGAGACTCCTGATCTCTGGTACAATGGTAGGGCAATCCCCTAATCAATACGGCTTCTATCTAATCAGGATCCACGCCAACTCCCTCGGCTAATATCACGTGGCCCAAAATCTTCATGCTAATCTGCCAAAACTCACACTTGCTGAACTTTGCCAACAACTGATCATCTCGTAAGGGCTGCAAAACCGCTCACAATTGTTTCAGGTGCTGGCCCACATTCCTGGAGTAAATCAGGATGTTGCCGACGAATATGACCGCAACCTTGTCCAGAAACCGTATGAACACCTGGTCCATTAAGTCCATAAAAACTACGGGGGCATTGGTCAACCAAACAACGTGACCAAGAACTCCTGATGCCCGCACCGTGATCTAAAAGATAACATGGCCACATCTGACTCATCGATCTTCAACTAATGGTATCCGGACCTGAAATCAATCTTTGAAAAGACTAAAACTCTCGCAAGCTGATCAAACCAATCATCAATCCGAAGCAGAGGATACTTGCTTTCTTCTGAAGTGAATCAGGCTTCCGGTAGTCAATGCACCACCACGTTGAACCATCCAACATCCGTACAAACAATGCAAGAGCACCCCACGCAAATACGCGGGGTCGCATGAAATCTCCTCTAGCAGCTCTTGAAGTTTAATCTGTAGCTCCATCAGCTCCGCTGGCTCCGAACGACAAATTGCCGGTGATATGAGTCCAGCGTCCGGTAAAAGCTCAATGGTGTAGTCGGTCTCTCGAACTGGAGGAATACCTGGTAACTCCTCTGGAACACACCTGGAACCTCTGGAACCACCTCAATGTCACCAATGTTGGGCACAACAACCGTAGTATCCACAACATGAGCTAAGCAAACAACACAACCCGTTTCCATCATCCGCTCGACCATCACCGCTGAAACAGTATCTCGGGGAAACCTGGTCGTCGAAACACAACCTCTTTCTCGAGGTACTCGAACACAGCTAAGATGTGTCGCCAAAAGTTCATACTCACAATCAAACCAAAATCGACGATATCAAACTATAACAGATCCGCGGCTAACACATAACCTCCAACAAGGATCTCGCAACCTCCGGATAGATGCAACACTCTCCAAAACCTCGGAAGTGGAGATGCAGGTACAATAGCCATGAATATCAAGCAGCAGTAACCTCGAAGAAAAGTTTGTCCTCAAACAAGGTCATGGCACGAATTCCAACATGCCCAACTAGCCGCTCATGTCAATTGCGACTTGCTGATTAACTCGTCCAGAAGGCTGCATTGATCAAACTCCAGGAATAGCATCATGACCTCCTCGTGAACTTTGAGCTGTCGAACCGCTAGAACAGCTGGCTGAGGGCGCTCCCTCGTAACGTGGCCCTCCTGGCCACCACAATAGTAACCGAAAGTGCTCCACGAACACAAGTCACAACGACACCTGCTGCGGGAAAGGATCACCAACGATCACCCAAACTTAAGCCGCAGGAACAAGTCCGCTACTCCGTGATCTCCACCATCACCAAACGGATCCTCTGCTTGATCTGGTGACCCCCAACATAATCGAAAAGGCCACAGCCTGATGAAGTCACTGATCCCAAGGTGTCGGAACTCAACCTCATCAAAATATCTCGACTAAGTCCACTTTCCTCAAACCAACACATCAGTAACCGCATACACCTTTCCTTCTCAATAGCCTCGCCACTGAGTGCAGCACACTAAGCTCCTCACGGTTATCTCGAAGCACATAAATCAGACTCTTTCTGATGCTCAGGTTCAAACTCATCTCGAACCTCGTGCACTGCTTTCTCTGAAGCCACATAACACGTGCAAACAGGGACAAACATGTGAACAATGCATCTCTGCCTCAGGTGGGTAAACACTCCTCATTCGAATGCTGAGTAGCCTGATTGAACTATTATTGTATAAACATGATCTACGCATTTTATGCTTGATTCTTAACGTCTTTCTCTTTATATTTAGCTTTGTTTTGACCTTAGTACTATCATTTCTTACTTACTTTGTTGTTTTTAGGTTTTGAATAAAGGAGTACAATAAAAGAGGTGAAATGAAGCTTAAAATGCAGCAATTGGAGGTTTCCTAATTCGCTTAGGAAAAGTGGTATTTCCTACTTTGACTAGGATTCCTACTCGGGTTAGGAATGCAAATGGTTCGACAACTCGGAAAGTTTCGCGGAGCTGAAAAATGAAGTTTCCTAAATCAACTAGGAATGACGTGGCGAAATGTCCGAGACGCGCAAAGTGGTTGAGAAATGGTATTCGTAAAAGTTACTAAAATGGTACGCACAAATGGTTTCCCAAATGAAGAACGAATGCATTTCTCCTACGTGGACCAGGAAGATCAAGTCGGCATGCATTTTTGGAAAGAAGTCATGGCCGAAATATTGAGATTATACTTGCCCTATTTGAAGACCAAATATCTTGAATATCTTAAAGAAATTCGGCAAGAAGTATATTCCTTGGAGATCAAGAAAGAAATATCTAGAGTGGAATAAGGAAAGAAGATTTCAGAACAGACCTGTAACTTCAAGAGGCCACCGAAGTCGCAATTCAACTCCAAATATGGCGTTCCTTATATGGATTTTATAACTCTCTGAATAAGCTTTCCAACGAGTCCAAAATCATAATTTTCTGAGCTCTAGAACTCCTGGAAAAGACGTTTCAAGACAGGCTGTCAAAAGCTAGCATTTCTACCCGGGTAAACTAGGAATCCCTAGTTTGGAGAGGAAAGTTGGACTTCTTCACCTATAAATAAGAGGGGTCGGTCTCATTCTCAATCATCTCTCATCATACAAGCCGAGCTCTTGTCCACAACACTTTGTCTCCTCCAAAATCGAAAATTCATCAAGAAGCTCCCCACACTCCAACAATCGACATCCTCCATAAGAGCAACTTAGGCAATCCAAAGGTTTCTCTCCATCCACTAGAAGGCCATCTACATGTTTTGCAACTGCGTTCACGACCAAAATGTGTAACATGTTACCTTCTACTCTCTTTTTGTATGAACGATTGATTTTTAAGGAAGAGTTTAAATAAGAGTTTGTGGTTATATAATTCTAGCATGTTTTTGTAACTTGTTTCGAATCTGAGTTCTTTGCTATGCATGTATTTTCTATGCTTAATGCTTAACTTAAATGCGAGCGATCTTGGTTTATATTATGATGTGTCTAGAATGCGAGCGATCTTGGTTCGAAAACATTGTCATTCGAGAAATACATGAACAACATAGTAAAGGCTTAGAGTTTTAATAGGTTGCATAAAATATGATTAGGTTATAAAGGAATGAGGTGAGTATGATGAGTTGATCAACGTGTATATATGTAATTAAACTTTATTTTCGGTTTTAGTAAGCATGTTTAGGATTCTATGTTCTTGTTTGTTTTGCTTGTCTATGAGTTTAAGCATGTTAGAACTTAGAAGCCAACGATGTGTTTGCCATGCCATATTTTTGTCTTTATTTTCGTAGATAATAAACAACCTTTACAAACCCCCCTTTCAAAACATAGCGTAAATATGCATGCACCCTCAATCCCCGGTTAAGAACGATCCCTATTTATCAATGCTACATCTACACAAAAGGGTTTTAATTGTTTATGCATTTTTGTTGATTAAGTGTTAATTTAATGGTTGCAAAGTCGCGTATCAATTTTGGCGCCGTTGCCGGGGATTGTAAAGAATTGTGTGTTTATGCTTGTAAATATGTGAATATGTGTAAATAAGTGTGTATATGTAAAGTGTCGAAAATTTTTACATGTTCATAATATGTTCCATTCTAACTTTTTGTTTTTGCAGCCATGTAACTAGGTACATATTAAAGGAAGTCTTCAATTTACATTGAGTACGCTAGTTTGGGCGATTAAGTCTCACTCATTGGAATAGATGGCGTCTCTTTTTCTTGTTTATCTCCTTAACCCCTCGTGATGTGTGGATTTCATCACTGCACACCATAACCTAAGTGAAGTTATGGACATGAGGTTGAGGGCGGAGTCTACAAGGACTTGAGGGAATGTCTTTCTCGAAATTTTGGCTGAATGTCGGACATGGTGTCTAGAAACGGGTTATGACTGGTGACAGGTTCTGGATCTAAGAAAGACTTGCATCAATGGAGTATATACCAATGATCCGGTAAGTGGATGAATACTTGTCTTTGAGTAAGAAATCTTTGGTAACTTGGTGTCTAGAAGGTGACGGTTTCTATGACGGGTTTTGGATCTGAGATTTCAAATCGGTCCTACCTCTCGTGGTCTCTCTTGCCAACTGGCCAAGCTTATTAAAGTTGCCCAAAGAAGACAAGGACTAAATCTACTTTCCATGATCGGTAAGCCTCGGGATGCATCGTCGAAATTAGTCCTACCTCTCGCGTTATCTCTATCCCCAACTGGCCATGTTTTTCGATTGAACCAAGGCCGATTGATTGAGAATGTACATTTTATAGCGCGGGTCGCACGTCCAATGAAAGACCTAAAGGCTAAATGAACGTATTCTCTTTAAATTGAAGGCGAAACTCAATGAACAAAATACTTGTGCATATTACTTGTAAATTTCGTGTGCATTTTAACTTGTAAAGAATTAACCACGTTGCATATAGCTTGCATAACCTGCCGGCGGCTTTGTGATGCTCGGATTTCATCACCGGGTACCCTAACCTAAGTGAAGTTAGGGACATGAGGCCAAACGTATGGTCACGTTTGCATCATGTATTTAGCACGTAACTTTGTGTGTTTTCTGCAGGTTCTAACGTTTTTCTCTTATGCATTCACGTCATTTTTCACTTAGGTTCTTGTTTGATGCATTTGAATGACGATTTAATTGTTTTGAGCATGAATTTGAATGAAACATGGTGTGCTTGCATTACTCTACTTGTATATATATATATATATATATATATGTTTCTAAATCTTTGCATTGTAAATATGCCTAATTTTGCAGAAAACGTGTAAATTGAATCTTAACTTATTCTATCAACTTTGCATTCATTTTAGGGAGTCTAAAGCCTTGCATTCACGTTTACAAATCTTGAAGTGTCTTAACTTAGTGTTTTACAGCTTTCGTGTGTTTTTGGTATGTTTTTGGTTTGTTTTTCTTCGTGTGATTTGTTTTGGTGTGATTTTGTGTGTTTTTCTTGCTTTCTTTTAATTTTCAACGTTTTTGGTTAGTGTCTTGCATTACTTGTATATTTTTTTGATACTAACACTATTTTGAGGAGGAGGACTTAGAAAAAGATCCGGCTACTAAAGATGCCGAGAAGCCGAGAAGAATGTGGCTCCTCACGCCACTAAGGCACAACCCTCATCATCACAATCTGCCCCAAACAAAGGTATTAACTCTATCCCTTCAAGTTTGGTTAATACTAATGCTTCGTTTGCTCGTGCACCATTCCCACATAGGTTGACGAAATCTAAGAGAGATGATCAATATGAAGACATCTTGGACATCTTTCGGAAGGTGCAAGTAAATCTGCCCTTGATCGAGTGCATAAAGCAAGTGCCTATCTATGCAAAATTTCTCAAAGAGTTATGCACCCAAAGGAGGCAAACGAGAGCAAAGGAGGTTGTGAAGGTGAATGCAACCGTTTCAGCGGTTTTACAGCGTCGGTTACCCCCCAAATTGAAGGATCCGGGGAGCTTTTCTGTTCCTTGCGTGATTGGTGACAACAAATTCGAAGATGTTATGCTAGACCTTGGTGCATCCATTAACGTAATGCCTTATTACTTATTTGCATCTATGGATCTAGGCGAGCTCAAACAAGACAACGTCATCATTCAACTAGCCGACCGTTCGCATAAGTATCCTAGGGGATACGTTGAAGATGTTCTTGTGCAAGTCAACAACCTGATTTTTCCAGCAGATTTCTACATCGTTGACATGGAGGAGAGTCCTTTGAACACCACGCCATTGCTTCTTGGACGACCTTTCATGAGGACTGCAAGAACGAAGATTGATGTTTTTGAGGGAACGTTTTCCATGGAGATTGACGGAGAAAAGATTGAATTCAACATATTAGATGCCATGAAGGTTCCCACGGCAGGTGTCAATGCCATCTTTTCGATGGATATGGTAGAAGAGGCAGCTCAACAACACTTAGACACCATTGGAGATGATGTGCTCGACATTGCTATACAAGAAGGAGCGGGGCTGACTCGACTCGGGGATGAAGCCCTTTTTGATGCACTTATCGAGATTTTGGAGCCTAAGATCCTCGAGATGGCTATGGCACTCAATGAGGCTCCACGGATTGCAAATAGGCCACCTCCAATTCTGTTGGCCTATGGAGAAAACAAGCTTGTTCCATCCGTGATTAAGGCACCGGAGTTAGAACTCAAAGTGTTACCGGCTCATTTGAAGTATGCTTACTTGGGAGAGAATGACACTTTGTCGGTTATCATTTCATCATCATTGGAGGAAGAACAAGAGGGCAAGATCATCAACATGCTCAAACGTCATAAAACAGCAATTGGATGGACCCTTGCCGATATCAAAGGCATCAATCCGGCCACTTGCGTGCATCGAATTCTACTCAAAGATGGGGCTAAACCTTCGAGAGAAGCTTAGAGAAGACTCCATCCACCGATGATGGAAGTTGTGAAGAAGGAAGTTATCAAGCTCTTGGATTGTGGCGTCATATATCCAATTCCGGACAGCCGATGGGTTTCACCCGTGCAAGTTGTTCCTAAAAAGTCCGGAATCACCGTGGTGAAGAATGCGGAAAACGAATTGGTGCCACAAAGAACCGTAACCGGCCATAGAGTTTGTATCGACTATCGGAAGCTCAATGCCACCACTCGCAAGGACCACTTCCACTTGCCATTCATTGATCAAATGCTAGAGAGGTTGGCGGGACATGAATATTATTGCTTCCTAGATGGATATTCTAGTTACAACCAAATCAGCATCGCCGCGGAAGATCAAGAGAAGACAACGTTCACTTGCCCCTTTGGAACGTTTGCATATCGACGAATGCCATTTGGACTTTGCAATGCACCAGGTACCTTTCAACGTTGCATGCTTTCAATTTTTTCTGATTACATAGAGAAGATAATAGAAGTTTTCATGGATGATTTCAGTGTCTTTGGGAAAAATTTCGATGCATGTTTAGCTAACTTAGAACTGATTTTACAAAGATGCGTTGAAACGAACCTAGTGCTTAATTGGGAGAAATGCCATTTTATTGTTACTCAAGGGATAGTTTTAGGTCACATAGTTTCGAAAAGGGGAATAGAAGTTGATAAAGCAAAAGTAGATCTTGTGCGGTACTTACCCTCTCCGACTTCGGTTAGAGAGATACGTTCTTTTCTTGGCCATGCAGGTTTTTACAGGAGATTTATCAAGGACTTTTCCCAAATATCTCGTCCCTTGTGCAAGCTTCTACAAAAAGAAACTCCCTTTGTGTTCGATGATGAATGCCGAGCTGCATTTGACAAGTTGAAGGAGCTTCTCACAAGTGCTCCTATCCTTTGTGCACCGGATTGGTCACTACCGTTTGAATTGATGTGCGACGCATCCGACTACGCCGTCGGAGCTGTTTTAGGGCAAAGGAAGGACAAGAAGCCCTACGCCATTTACTATGCTTCTCGAACATTGGACGATGCTCAAAGCAACTATACAACAACCGAGAAGGAAATGCTCGCCGTGGTGTTTGCACTTGACAAGTTTTGATCATACTTGTTGCAAAGCCAGGTGATTGTCTATACGGACCACGCTGCATTGAAGTATCTCATGGCGAAAAAGGATGCCAAGCCACGACTCATTCGTTGGATACTTCTACTCCAAGAATTCGACATAGAAGTGAAAGATAAGAAGGGAGTAGAAAACGTGGTGGCAGACCACTTATCTCGAATAGTACATGACAAAGAGACGGTGGCAATTGAGTGATCTACGCATTTTATGCTTGATTCTTAATGTGTTTCTCTTTACATTTAGCTTTGTTTTGACCTTAGTACTATCATTTCTTACTTACTTTGTTGTTTTTAGGTTTTGAATAAAGGAGTACAATAAAAGAGGTGAAATGGAGCTTAAAACGCAGCAATTGGAGGTTTCCTAATTCGCTTAGGAAAAGTGGTGTTTCCTACTTTGACTAGGATTCCTACTCGGGTTAGGAATGCAAATGGTTCGACAACTCGGAAAGTTTCGCGGAGCTGAAAAATGAAGTTTCCTAAATCAACTAGGAATGACATGGCGAAATGTCCGAGACGCGGAAAATGGTTGAGAAATGGTATTCGTAAAAGTTACTAAAATGGTACGCACAAATGGTTTCCCAAATGAAGAACGAATGCATTTCTCCTAAGTGAACCAGGAAGATCAAGTCGGCATACATTTATGGAAAGAAGTCATGGCCGAAATATTGAGATCACACTTGCCACATTTGAAGACCAAATATCTTGAATATATTGAAGAATTTCGGCAAGGAGTATATTTCCTTGGAAATCAAGAAAGAAATATCTAGAGTGGAATAAGGAAAGAAGATCTCAGAACAGACCTGTAACTTCAAGAGGCTACCGAAGTCACAATTCAACTCCAAATATGGCGATCTTTATATGGATTTTATAGCCCTTTGAATAATCTTTCCAACGAGTCCAAAATCATAATTTTCTGAGCTCTAGAACTCCCGGAATACTCAAAGGAAGACAGGCTGTCAGTTCTACCCGGGTAAACTAGGAATCCCTAGTTTGGAGAGGAAAGTTGGAATTCTTCACCTATAAATACAAGAGCTCGGCCTCATTCTCAAGCATCACTCATCATACAAGCCAAGTCTCTGCCTTAAACACTTCCTCTCCACAAACACTCGAAATCTCTTCAAGGAACGCCATCCTCCACACCATATACATTCAGCCTCCACCTAGAAGCAACCTTAGGCAATCCGAGGGTTCATCTAGCCATCCATAGAAGGATCGTGTGCAAGCTTTGCGACTGCAATCACGACACAAAGGGTGTATTTCGATCCCTCTACTTACTCCTTGTAATGAATTTCAGTTTTGTAGAGTGTAAAGACATGTTTTTGTAATATAATTCTAATTCTATTTTATGTCATCTATTTCGAGTCTAAGTCTTTTCTGTGTGCTAATCTAAATGCGAGCAATCTTGGTTTAGGTTAGATAATGTGTCTTCTTCACTTAATGCTTTAATCTAAATGCGAGCAATCTTGGTTTAGGTTAATGATGTGTCTAAATGCGAGCAATCTTGGTTTAGTCACTTAATTATGAAAGATGCATGCGAACCACATAGTAAAGGCTTAGATAAAACTTAGGTTGCATATAATATGATTAGGTTATAAAGAAATGAGGTAAGTGTGACGAGTTGATCATGTATATATGTAATTAAACTTTATTTTCGGTTTTAGTAAGCATGTTTAGGATTCTATGTTCTTGTTTGTTTTGCTTGTCTATGAGTTTAAGCATGTTAGAACTTAGAAGCCAACGATGTGTTTTGCTATGCCATGTTCTTGTCTTTATTTTCGTAGATAATAAATAACCTTTTCAAACCCCCCTTTCAAAACATAGCGTAAATATGCATGCACCCTCAATCCCCGGTTAAGAACGATACCCTACTTATCAATGCTACATCTACACAAAAGGGTTTTAATTGTTTATACGTTTTTGTTGAGTGTTAAGTGATAATTTAATGGTTGCAGAATCGTGTATCAATTTTGGCGCCGTTGCCGGGGATTGTAAAGAATTGTGTGTTTATGCTTGTGTTTAACCTAAGTGAAGTTATGGACATGAGGTTGAGGGCGGAGTCTACAAGAACTTGAGGGAATGTCTTTCTCGAATTTTTGGCTGAATGTCGGACATGGTGTCTAGAACGGGTTATGACTGGTGACAGGTTCTGGATCTAAGAAAGACTTGCATCAATGGAGTATATACCAATGATCCGGTAAGTGGATGAATACTTGTCTTTGAGTAAGAAATCTTTGGTAACTTGGTGTCTAGAAGGTGACGGTTTCTATGACGGGTTTTGGATCCGAGATTTCAAATCGGTCCTACCTCTCGTGGTCTCTCTTGCCAACTGGCCAAGCTTATTAAAGTTGCCCAAAGAAGACAAGGACTAAATCTACTTTCCATGATCGGTAAGCCTCGGGATGCATCGTCGAAATTAGTCCTGCCTCTCGCGTTATCTCTATCCCCAACTGGCCGTGTTTTTCGATTGAACCAAGGCCGATTGATTGAGAAAGAACATTTTATCGCGCGGGTCGCACGTCCAATGAAAGACCTAAAGGCCAAATGAACGTATTCTCTTTAAAATGAAGGCGAAATTCAATGAACAAAATACTTGTGCATATTACTTGTAAATTTCGTGTGCATTTTAAACTTGTAAAGAATTAACCACGTTGCATATAGCTTGCATAACCTGCCGGCGGCTTTGTGATGCTCGGATTTCATCACCGGGTACCCTAACCTAAGTGAAGTTAGGGACATGAGGCCAAACGTAAGGTCACGTTTGCATCATGTATTTAGCACGTAACTTTGTGTGTTTTCTGCAGGTTCTAACATTTTCTCTTATGCATTCACTTCATATTTCACTTAGGTTCTTGTTTGATGCATTTGAATGACGATTTAATTGTTTTGAGCATGAATTTGAATGAAACGTGGTGTGCTTGCATTACTCTACTTGTATATATATATATGTTTCTAAATCTTTGCATTGTAAATATGCCTAATTTTGCAGAAAACGTGTAAATTGAGTCTTAACTTATTCTATCAACTTTGCATTCATTTTAGGGAGTCTAAAGCCTTGCATTCACGTTTACAATTCTTGAAGTGTCTTAACTTAGTGTTTTACAGCTTTCGTGTGTTTTTGGTGTGTTTTTGGTTTGTTTTTCTTCGTGTGATTTGTTTTGGTGTGATTTTGTGTGTTTTTATTGCTTTCTTTTAATTTTCAACGTTTTTGGTTAGTGTCTTGCATTACTTGTATATTCTTTTGATACTAACACTATTTTGAGGAGGAGGACTTAGAAAAAGATCCGGCTACTAGAGATGCCGAGAAGAAGAAGAATGTGGCTCCTCACGCCACTAAGGCACAACCCTCATCATCACAATCTGCCCCAAACAATGGTATTAACTCTATCCCTTCAAGTTTGGTTAATACTAATGCTTCGTTTGCTCGTGCACCATTCCCACATAGGTTGACGAAATCTAAGAAAGATGATCAATACGAAGACATTTTGGACATCTTTCGGAAGGTGCAAGTAAATCTGCCCTTGATCGAGTGCATAAAGCAAGTGCCTATCTATGCGAAATTTCTTAAAGAGTTATGCACCCAAAGGAGGCAAACGAGAGCGAAGGAGGTTGTGAAGGTGAATGCAACAATTTCAGCGGTTTTACAGCGTCGGTTACCCCCCCAAATTGAAGGATCCGGGGAGCTTTTCTGTTCCTTGCGTGATTGGTGACAACAAATTCGAAGATGTTATGCTAGATCTTGGTGCATCCATTAACGTAATGCCTTACTACTTATATGCATCCATGGATTTAGGCGAGCTCAAACAAGACAACGTCATCATTCAACTAGCCGACCGTTCGCATAAGTATCCTAGGGGATACGTTGAAGATGTTCTTGTGCAAGTCAACAACCTGATTTTTCCAGCGGATTTTTACATTGTTGACATGGAGGAGAGTCCTTTGAATACCACGCCATTGCTTCTTGGACGACCTTTCATGAGGACTGCAAGAACGAAGATTGATGTTTTTGAGGGAACGTTTTCCATGGAGATTGACGGAGAAAAGATTGAATTCAACATATTAGATGCCATGAAGGTTCCCACGGCAAGTGTCAATGCTATCTTTTCGATGGATATGGTAGAAGAGGCTGCTCAACAACACTTAGACACCATTGGAGATGATGAGCTAGACATTGCCATACAAGGAGCGGGGCTGACTCGACTTGGAGATGAAGCCCTTTTTGATGCACTTATCGAGATTTTGGAGCCTAGAATCCTTGAGATGGCTATGGCACTCAATGAGGCTCCACGGATTGTTAATAGGCCACCTCCAATTCCGTTGGCCTATGGAGAAAACAAGCTTTTCCATCCGTGATTAAGGCACCGGAGTTAGAACTCAAAGTGTTACCGGCTCATTTGAAGTATGCTTACTTGGGAGAGAATGACACTTTGCCGGTTATCATTTCATCATCAGTAGAGGAAGAATCTCTATTTGAACCGGCCACATCAAATGAATGAAGAACTTCACGTCTAGGCTGTAAGACGTTAAAAAACAAGCGCTTGTTGGGAGGCAACCCAATGGAGGAAATCGCCAAGGCTTTGTTCTCTTCTCCCTTATCTTTTTAATTTCATTGTTTGTTTACCTTGTTTAGCTAAAATTTTCGTGGGTCTCTCCCTTCATACGAAATTCTATGATTCCCTTAAATACATTGAGGACAATGTAGAGTTTAAGTGTGGGGGAGGGGTTTACAACTTTATTTGAGTCGTAAAATGTCAAAATCGGGCGGACAATGGAACTTTCCGGCGGATGATGCCCTAAAAAAATTATTTTATGTCTTTCTATTTAACTTAGGGTTTTTAAAGAGTCTTTTTCATTTTTTTTAGGATGCCCTTAGTTAGTCTATGATGAAAATGGACGGAAAAGAATACATATGGCGGTGAATAAGCACTAAACTGTTTTCTTGTGATAAGTGAGATATTTTGATTGTCATAACATGTAGTGGATATGGTATGCTTAAACATGGTATAGATTTCGCATGTTAGAACAAGTTTTAAATCATACAAACCTAAAAGTGAGTTTTTGAGCCTAGATTACTTCATTTGAGAGTGAATTTCATGCATATGGTTCTCAAAAACAAAACATGCTTCATCTAATTACTTGCCATATATTTTAATGAACTAGAGATTACTAGAACTTACTCATGTAGATTTGCAAAGCTTTTAAGTTGATATATGCTCTGATTTTGGATATGATTAAAGGCAAATTAGGTTACCACCACTTAAACCAAATGGCCTTGTGTCCCATTGTGCGCACGAGTTGCGACACCCTTAGATTACCCCTTTGTGCCTACGTTAAGCCTTTTCTTTCATTTACCACATACATATCTAAACACTTAGCCTAGTGTAGAATTTCCAAACCTTGTTCAAAGACTTGGTGAAGAGGTTTCGAAGCTAGCATAAAAGAAGTGGCGAAAAAAGTGATGAAAGAATACAAAGAAGGGAAGACTTGTCCAAAAGAGTTGATTGCCGAAATAAAAAGAAAGAGAAAAAAAAATCGAGAGCAAAAGAAAAGAAAGAAAAGAAAGAAATGTGTAAAAGCTCTCCGGCAAAAGTTCTAAGTGTAAAAATTTGGGCAAGTGAAGTTTAGAATGAAGTTAGGGCCCAAAAAGATGAAAATTGCCCCCCGATCTTGAAGTTTGACACAAGAAGAAGTGTAGATAGGATGAGTGATACGCGCAAAACATGCATTTAACGTTAACACACAGTAGACTTTAAAAACACAGATTACGTGCATTGCAATTTAAAACCCTTCTTTTGTCATTATAATATTGGCGAGTAGGGATCGTTCTTTATCCGGGGAATTAAGGGCGCATGCATGGTTTCGTTAATAAGCGGAAATCTAAATGTTTGGGGGGATTGGAAATTGGTTGATTAAATGTCCTACTAAATTAAAGTGCAAAAACATGCAACCACAACAAAAACTCTTAGGCATCTAACATGTTTTACTCATAGACAAGTTTTAACAATCAAGAAACTTCAAGTCTAATTATGCTTGCTAAAAATAAGAAGCTAATCTATTAATTACAAGTGATCAACATATTCACTAACCGAACCTACTCCTTTGCTTTTACCTTATTTATCAACTACGAAATCCTTAATTTTAGTCGAGATACATACACATGCTTTCGTTGAATAAGAATGTCATGACGCATAACAACTTAAAACAATAGCTTCTTTGCCGAATCAATGAGGTATAATTTAGGACAATAAGTGACGCACCCTATCCTAAATCATACTCAAAGCATTAAGAACTTTAAAGCTAGCACATGCATCCAAACTTAATAAAATCAAGAACACATGGAAGAATCGAAATAAGAGAAGAACATGGAGAATTTCTTTCATTACATAACCGAAAGTATTACAAAGATGAAGATGGAGTTTAGAGTACATGGTTACACTTTTTAGAGAGGTGACGCACCAATCTACTAGCGGTGGTTCTCAAGAACACGAATGACGCACTCTACGTTCTTGATCCGGAGGTGGCGGAGGACTTCAATTTCGGGAGGACTTCGGTTGTGTATGGAAGAGTAGTAAAGTGTATAGAGTTTTGGCTTATGAATTTATGTGATGCTTTATCATGGCCGAACTCCCTTGGTATTTATAGGCAAGCATATGCCTTCATCTCTCTTCCACCTTGCCTCCCTTCATTTAATGCAAGCCTTAGTCACATGGCAAGTCACTCCCTTAGTCACCAAGTGTGATCATCACAAAGCAAGAGTCACCATGGCAACTCACCATTTGTGAACCCTAAGCAAGAGTCACCATGGCAAGTCACACACTTAGTCATCTTTTGTGATGATCACAAGCTTAGTCACTAAGCCTTGTCATCAAAGCTTGACAAGCTTGACTTTTCAACTTCACCAAGTGGCCTCCTTGCCGAAATAGATGGGTTTGGGCTTGATAATGGGCTGAAACAAACTTTGAGAAATGGGCCCAAAAAATGCTTTTTGGGCTGGCCCATTTCCGGTGGTCCGAAATCGCAAAAATCGCAAAATCGCCGAAATTCCTCTGAATTGCGTCGTTATTAATCTCCACCGTAAATATCTTCAAAATAACAAATTAAATAAGAAAAACATAAAAACTAAGATAATAACATAGCTAAACGTAAAGGGAAATGCGTTAAGAAACGAGCATAAAATGCGTATATCAAATTCCCCCACACTTAGACTTTGCTAGTCCCTTAGCAAACACTAAGTTAAACTAAGACTCTTCTACGAATTTAAAACAAAGGAAAGAACATAACTAAGCCCTTAGCTAAAATTTGTCTCAGAATTTTCATAAGTATATGGCGATGTCTCACATGATTTTCAACTTTGTATGCTCAACGAATTCAAGAGATAATTGCGATATAATTTATGTAATGAACAAGTAAGACATAGAGAAAACAGTGGTTATGTTTATAGCTGTGCATGCTTTGAATAAAGGTTTAATCAACTCACAAGGATGCACTCATCATGTTTTTCACTCATGAAAAGGGTTCACTTAAAGTGTATATGAATTGAAATGAAAACCACATGAATGAAGTTTGATTGCTTGCACAAATGAACAAAAACCATAAGCTTACTCATGCAACTTACTCTACTAATTGAAAGCTACTCATTTTAAGGATCATAAAGGACTTTTTGTGAGGTTGTAATGAGGTTAAGGCTAAGGCATTCGAAATTTAGATATGTGGTGATAAAAACGTTCCAACGACTTAGTCTAGCACCAAATTCGTCCTCCATCTCCACCGTAACTAATATCATGTAAACATCAATCTTAAACTACCCTTTGAGCTTTTTGGACAGGAAAAAGACCATATTTTTTTTCTATTTTTGGGCCTTCAATTTGTCGTAATCTCCAAATCCGCAAATAAGGGGGACGTTAATCCAATTGGTTTCTACTTTAGAACACAACATATTGCCATGAGAGATATATATAATTTTTTTTTCTTTTCATTCTCTCAAATATAATTTTTTTCTTTTCTTTTTGGCAATCTCATACTTTTTAAGTTATTTGGACAAGTCTTTCCCCTTACTCACATTAACTCTTTTAATCTTTCCTACCAAACCATAATCTTATGTGCTAGTTTCGAAAAATTCTCACCAAGTTTCCGGAACAAAGGTAAGGATATTCTATACTAGGGTAAGTGTTTAGGTATATATGGTGATGAAAGAAAAGCTTAACGTGGGCTCAATTGGTTTATCTAGGGTTGTCGCAACTTGTGCGTACAAATGGGATACATGGATATATGGCAATGTGGTGGAAAATCCTAAATGCCTTTAATCATTTCCAAAATCAAAGTATGTATCAACATAAAAGCTTTGCAAATTGACATGAGTAAGTTCTAGCATTCTCTAGTTCATTAAAATCTATGGCAAGCAATCAAATGAGGCATATATAAGCTAGTAGCTACGAAATGGATGCATATTCACTCGAATAAAGAACAGATAGCTCAAAAGCTCACATAGGGTTCATATGATTAAAAACTTATTCAAGCATGCGATTTTCTGTACCATGTTTTACAATTTATATCTACTACATGTTAAAAACATATAGAATATCTCAATTAGCACAAGAATTCGATGCATGTGATTCATACGCCATATGTGTTCATATCGGTCTAATTTCATCATCGACTAGTTAAGGGCATCCTAAAGACTCTGAAAAACACTAATTTAGACACACTTAAATTGTAAACCCTTCCCCCACACTTAAACTCTACATTGCCCTCAATGTACTAAAGTAAAAGTATAGATTTTAAGCATGAAGTATAGGATCTACGAAAATTCTAATGTAATACGCAAAAAGCCATTAAATTAATTTAAATGGGGAGAAGAAAACAAATCTGTTGTCTCCCTTCACGTGTTTGAGGTGGCCGGCTCTTCCAACGATTCTTCCTCCACGATTTGATCTTTGAGTGCTTCACGATAAGGCTTCAAACGGTGGCCATTAACTTTGAACAAGTTCCCGCTATCCAAAGATTGAATTGTGACGGCTCCATAGGGGAAAACTTGAACAACCGTGTAAGGCCCATTCCACCTTGATCGTAATTTGCCGGGAAAGAGTTTGAGCTTTGAATGGAAAAGTAGGACTTTTTGCCCCGGTGCAAAACTCTTGCCACGAATCATCTTGTCATGGATCATCTTGGTTTTCTCTTTGTAAATCCATGCGTTGTCGAAAGCATCATTGATATACGCATTTTATGCTCGTTTCTTAACGCATTTCCCTTTACGTTTAGCTATGTTATTATCTTAGTTTTATGTTTTCCTCATTTAAATTGTTATTTTGAAGTTCATTACGGTGGAGATTAATATCGACGCAATTCGGAGGAATTTCGGCGATTTTGCGATTTTTGCGATTTTGGACCTCCGAAAATGGGCCGGGCCACAAAGCAAATTGTGGGCCGAATTCTCAACTCTTGTTTCGGCCCATTATCAAGCCCAAACCCAATCAATTCGGCAAGGATGGCTTTTGGTGAAGAGGAAAAGTCTTGTTTTGAAAGGGCAAGTCAACATTATCAAGCTAATAATCACAAATGGTGACTACACATGGTGATTCATGCTTAGGGTTCCCAAATGGTGACTACACTAGGTGACTCTTGCTTTGCATTGAATGAAAAGATGACTTGCCATGGTGACAAGCTAGGTGATTCATGCTTAGGGTTCGGCAATGGTGACTAAGTGTGTGACTAAGTGTGTGACTTGCCTTAATGATCATTGCATGCATTAAATGGAGGAGGCAAGGTGGAAGAGAGAAGGCATGAATCCCTTGCCTATATAAGGGAGGAGGCCAACCATAAAACAGATCCATCACTCATTTTACTAAGCAAAGCTCTACACAAATACTCCTCCACCATTAAACACTTAAGAGTTCACACACCAAGCCGAAGCATCATCTTCCTCCATTCAAGGCCGAAGCAAGCTAGGGTTCCTCCATCCTTCCAAGCCGAAGCAAACCATCCTCCATCCCTCACAATACGCTAAGTCCCTTGTGAAGGAAGTCCATCTCCACCGTAGTTCATCAAGCACTCAAGATAAAAAGTGTAACCATGATCTTCACTTTCATTTCTTTAGCTTTGTATGTGAATCTTTTGATGTATTGGAATAACAAGTTTAGAAAGTTTAGATTTGTGTATCAAATGAATAACAAGTTTAGATTTGTGTTTCATGTGCCTAAACCGATTTGTAATATGCATGTGTTTATGATTTATAGCTTTTTATGCATGTTTGATACAATCTTAAAGCTTCGAATGCATGTATTAGAAAATACGCTAAGTCCCTCTCTTTTGCATGTTTCGATGATCGTATGTTGTTTAGGATGTTTATACGCTAAGTTGCATTCCTACACAATTATCAAGCATGTGTACTTAGTTATAAGTTATGAATTTCGCAACTTACACAAAGGTTTGATGCATGAAAAGAGTAGGTTAATAAGATGAGTTGATCACATGTAATTAGTAGTGTAACTTCTTATTTTTAGCAAGCATAATTAGACTTTAAGTTTCTTGATTGTTGAAACTTGTCTATGAGTAAAACATGTTAGATGCCTAAGAGTTTTAGTTGTGTTTGCATGTTATGTACTTTAAATTCGTAGATTAAATAACCAACTTCCAATCCCCCCAAACATTTACATTTCCGCTTATTAAACGAAACCATGCATGCGCCCTTAATTCCCCGGATAAAGAACGATCCCTACTCGCCAATATTACAAATGACAAAAGAAGGGTTTAAATTGCAATGCGCGTAATCTGTGCTTTTAGGGTCTACTTTGTGTTAACGTTAAATGCATGTTTTGCGCGTATCAATTTTTGGCGCCGTTGCCGGGGAATTAGAATGTTTTTGTATGTTTCGTTGTACATTTGTGATTAAAAGCATGTCTAAATTTTCGAAGTACATACTTGTTCATTTTTTATACTTATAGAAATTTTCATACATGTTTACAATGCCTACTTTTACTTAGCCGAATTTATTCATACTTAGTTTATTTTACACTTGCATAATTTATTTCCATGTTAAAGGATAGTCTTTGATTTAATTTGAGTACTAGTACTTAGTTATTAAATAAATCTCTATGGAATAGGTGGTGCCTCTTTTGTTTGTCTATCTCCTTAACCCTTCGTGATGTGTGGATTTCATCACCACACGCCATAACCTAAGTGAAGTTATGGGCACGAGGTTGTGGGCGGAGTTTACAAACACTTGAGATTGTATACTATCTTGTGAGTTCGAGTAAGAGTTGGTTATGATGTCTAGAAGGGTTATGAATGGTGACGGGTTTTGAACTAAGAAAACAGAACACCAATGGAGTACATACTCTTACGAGTTAGCCTCAGGTTGTTCCCAGAAATTAGTTCTCACCTCTCGCGTTACATCTATCCCAACTGGTCATTTCCAACAATTACGAGGATTAACGATAGATGGTATACATTTTCGCGCGGGCCGCACGGACAAGAGATTTATTCAATAACTAAGTCGTGTATTCCTTTTAAATCATAGGCGCAATCAAAACGTAGACGTACTTAAATTGATTTACATTGAGCACGAGTATTGGTTATAAGGTTTCGTTCTTTGGAATAGGTGGTGCCTCTTTTTCTGGTTTATCTCCTTAACCCCTCGTGATGTGTGGATTTTATCACCACACGCCATAACCTAAGTGAAGTTATGGGCACGAGGTTGTGGGCGGAGTTTACTAAGAACTTGAGATTATATACTATCTCACAAATTTGGCTGATTGTTGGATATGGTGAATGGGTTTATGATTGGTGCCGGGTTTCGGATCTAAGTAATAGAACACCATTGGAGTATATACCGTAACTGGTTAGCCTCGGGGTGTCTCTAGGAACAACATTGGAGTATATACTCTTACGAGTAAGCCTCGGGTTGTTCTAAATATTAGTCCTTACCTCTCGCGTTATCTCTATTCCTACTAACCATTTCTAAACGTAACTAAGCTGAATTGTAGTCGGTATATATTTTCGCGCGGGCCGCACGTCCAAGAAATTTACCGAATGATCATTTCGCGTACTCTCTGTAAATCATAAGTGCATATGAATACGGATAAATACATGAACTTAATACGACATAATCCTTTAAATAGATGGTATATCGGATTATGCATGCTTAGACCTCCTGGAATCAGACTTCATCTTCGGATGAACGAGACCCATTGCACAGTCGAGAGCCTCTGCACCACGTACCATCGGGTCCAAAGGAAATAAATAAAACTTAGTCAAATTTTTGTGTTTATATGTGCATTAAAAACTGTAAAGGACTAACAACCACTACTTAGCTTGCATAACCTCTTTTTAGGCTTTATGATACTCGGATTTCACTACCGACTACCCTAACCTAAGTGAAGTTAGGGGCAGAAGATCGAAGAAGAGGTCATTCTTTTCATTCATAGTTTAAACACGTAACTCGTTTGTTTTCTGCAGGTTCTAACGTTTTCTCTTATGCATTCACTCCATCTTTCACGTAGGATTGTTGTTTAATGCATTTTATTGCAAGAAAATGTGTGGTGCATAAATTCAATGTGAATTATGGTTTGCTTGTAAATGAACCTTGTTTATACATGTTCTAACTAAATTTTTTTTTAGGTTTAGCATTATATAGTGTTAATTTGCAGAAAACGTGTGTTTTAAGTTTATTACATTCTTGTGCATAGCCCCTAAAATCAATTAAATCAATTGCATTACTTAGTAAAATACATATAGTGTCTTAACTATTATAAATTTTGTGTATTAGTAGTTTTTAAGTATTTGTGTGTATTTATAGTATGTTTTGATAGTTTTACTATTTTATTTGTTATCCCTTTGTTTTCTAAATATGCTTTACAATTTTGGTTAGTATTCCTCTATATATCTCATATTAATTGTTGATACTAACACTTGGTCTTTGGTGGATGTCAGGCTAATGAATGTCCGATCAGAATCCTGGACCATCTAGAACAAACTTTGAGGAGATCGCAGAGAGAATAGCGAGACTTAAAGCTCAAACTGACATCCTGGATTTTCCCATCATCGAAGAAGTTTCCGAGTCTTCACATTCATCAACCGACCATACTTTAGCTTCATCAACCGACCACAATTCAGAAGTAGAAGCACAACAAGTCAACATGGCCAATGCAGGACAATCTCTTCGCCAGCGCACCTGCTCAACCGAATGGAGCAGCGGGCCTTCGAGCATTGCTTTTCCACAACCGGAGGAAAACATGAAGGATATCGAGCTAAAGAGTGGCTTCCTCCACCGACTACCCATTTTCCACGGACTTTCCAATGAAGATCCGAACAAGCATCTCAAACAATTCCAATTTGTTTGCAACAGCATGAAGCCATCTGATGCTGATACGGAGCTCTTCAAGCTGAAGGCATTTCCATTCACCCTAGTCGACAGGGCCGAGTCTTGGCTAATGGAACTACCGCCGAACCATATTACCTCATGGAAGCAACTTGCGGATATGTTCCTAGCGAAGTACTTCCCGGCCTCAAAGATCACCGTCTTGAGAAAGCAAATCACTGGCATCACACAGAAACCGGACGAGACTTTCGGCCAATACTACGACCGATTCAAGGTTTTATGTGCCACTTGCCCATCGCATGGATTCTCCGAGACCAATCTCATGAATTACTTTTACGATGGTCTCAAGCCGATCGATAGGGAATTGCTGGATGCAGCAGCCACCGGTGCATTCATGGACTTAACCGAAACCGAAGCTAGAGCTCTTCTAGAGAATCGGGCGAATAATGATGCACAATACGGAATGTCCAACAGACGAGCAGTCGGTGAGGCGAGTTCAACAACCGACGCGGACGAGAAGTACGACAAACTAGCTCATATGCTAGAGAAGGTGTTAGAACTCGAGACGACAAGAGCGAAGGCAACTCAACGGCCTGTTTGCGGCATATGTCAAACACACGGTCACCACAATGACCAATGCCCTCAAGCGCAGGAGCAGGCAAGCGAGCCGGAGCACGCTAACGCCATCGGCGGATATCAGGGAGGACAAAGGTATAACAACTACAACAACTATGTCAACCGTGATCATCCAGGTTTTAGATGGAGCAGCAACGAGGGAACTTTAAACCCTCCAGCATCTCAACCTCAACAAAGCTACCAACGCCCTCCATTTCAACCACGACCACCGATGCAGCATGGTTCGTCATCACAACCCTTCACCAATCCGGATTACGACAAGATGTTGTCGCAACTTTCGGCCTCAACTCAAGTTCTCCTCGACGGACAATCGAAGACAAAGGAGACACTTGACTCACATGGCCGCGACATCACCGAAGTGAAGAAGCAGCTTGGCCAGCTTGTTGATTTCATGGGCCAAATCAAGGAAACCGGTCGGCTTCCACCTCAAACCACTCCTAATCAAAGAAACGTGAATGCTATAGTCACAAGGAGTGGGAAGATACTTGAGGAACCAAAGACCAAGCGATCTCATCTTGATGAAGTCACCATCGAGGACATCACCAACGAAGAAGAAGATGAGATCGATCCGGCAATTCAAGAGGCCGAGAAAAAGAAGGTGACGCCTACTGTCACCAAGGCACAATCACCTTCACAACCTACCCCAATCAAAGGTAAAAGCCCTATTCCTTCAAATACGGTGATTACTAATTCTCCGTTTGCTGTTGCACCTTTCCCAAGCAGATTAGCAAAATCAAAGAAGAAGGATGCCCAATATAAAGATATCCTGGACATCTTCCGAAAGGTGCAAGTGAATTTGCCCTTGATCGAGTGCATAAAGCAAGTGCCTATATACGCCAAGTTTCTGAAAGAATTATGCACTCAGAGGAGGCAAACTCGAGAGAAGGAGGTCGTGAAGGTGAACGCAACCGTTTCGGCGGTTTTGCAGCGTCGGCTACCCCCAAAACTGAAGGACCCAGGGAGCTTTGCAGTTCCTTGCGTAATCGGTGACACCCACTTTGAAGACGTGATGCTTGATCTCGGAGCTTCCATCAACGTCATGCCTTACTATCTTTTCGAATCAATGGAGCTTGGAGATCTCAAGCAAGATGGTGTTGTCATCCAGTTAGCCGATCGCACCCACAAGTATCCGAGGGGATACGTAGAAGACGTTCTCGTACAAGTCAACAACTTGATATTCCCAGCCGATTTTTACATAGTTGACATGGAAGAGAGTCCACTGAACACCACGCCATTGCTACTTGGGCGACCTTTCATGCGGACTGCGAGGACGAAGATTGATGTTTTCCAAGGCACTTTCTCCATGGAGATTGATGGAGAAAGAATCGAGTTCAACATCCTGGACGGGATGAAGTTTCCAATGTCGAGCGTAGCTGCCATTTCGACATACGATCCCGTGGATACCTTAGCACAAGGTTACCTCGACACCATCAACGAGGATGAACTCGACATGGCCATTCAACTTGGACATGACGGCCTTCTCGAGGCCTTACTAGAGCTTGAACCTCGAATCCAAGACATGGCCATGGCCCTAAATGCCGCACCACGGAAAGTAAGCTTTTCTCCTCCTATACCAATTACTTTTGGTACTAATAAAATGGTTCCTTCCATTGTAGAAGCTCCCGTTTTAGAACTCAAGCTACTACCGGACCATCTGAAGTATGCATACTTGGGCGAGAATGAAACTTTACCGGTCATTATTTCGTCCGCGCTAGAAAAGGAACAGGAGGAGAAGCTCGTGAGTGTGCTCAAGAGGTACAAACCCGCAATAGGCTGGACACTCGCGGACATCAAGGGAATAAATCCAGCAACCTGTGTGCATAGGATTTTCCTTGAAGAAGGCACCAAGCCTACGCGGGAAGCACAACGTCGGCTCCACCCTCCGATGATGGAGGTGGTAAAAAAGGAGGTAATTAAACTCATGGACTGTGGAGTTATTTACCCTATTTCTGATAGCCGTTGGGTTTCCCCAGTGCAGGTAGTACCCAAGAAATCAGGAATAACCGTCGTCGAGAATCTGGAAAATGAGCTTGTGCCACAACGGACGATCACTGGACACCGAGTGTGCATTGATTATCGGAAGCTAAACGCTGCAACCCGCAAGGATCATTTTCCATTACCATTCATCGACCAAATGCTGGAAAGATTAGCCGGCCATGCATTTTATTGTTTTCTCGACGGATACTCCGGCTACAACCAAATTAGCATTGCGGAGGAAGATCAAGAAAAGACAACGTTCACGTGCCCGTTCGGAACGTTTGCCTATCGCCGCATGCCATTTGGACTATGTAATGCACCAGGTACATTTCAACGTTGCATGCTCTCAATTTTCTCCGAATACATTGAAAAAATTATTGAAGTATTCATGGACGACTTTAGTGTATTTGGGAGTGATTTTGATGCATGCTTAAACAATTTAGAAACTATTTTACAAAGATGCGTTGAAACGAATTTGGTGCTTAATTGGGAGAAGTGCCATTTCATGGTTACGCAAGGGATAGTGTTAGGTCATATTATTTCGGAAAAAGGGTTAGAAGTTGATAAATCTAAAGTAGATCTTGTGCGTCACTTACCCTCTCCAACTTCGGTTAGAGAGATTCGTTCATTTCTTGGACACGCAGGATTTTATCGTAGGTTTATCAAGGACTTTTCCCACATCTCGCGCCCGTTGTGTAAACTGCTGCAAAAGGAGACCCCGTTCGTCTTTGATGAAGAATGCAACGCTGCCTTCAACAAGTTGAAGGAGCTTCTCACGAGCGCTCCTATTTTGTGCAGCCCTGATTGGTCTCTGCCATTTGAACTCATGTGCGACGCCTCGGATTATGCCGTAGGAGCCGTCTTGGGTCAGCGGAAGGACAAGAAGCCTTGCGTAATCTATTACGCCTCTCGGACGCTTGATGAAGCGCAAAGAAATTATACTACCACCGAGAAGGAGTTTCTTGCTGTGGTTTTTGCTTTAGATAAATTTCGATCTTATTTACTTCAAACTAAAGTAACTGTGTTTACCGATCATGCAGCTTTGAAGTATCTAATGCTCAAGAAGGACGCAAAACCACGACTTATCAGATGGATACTTCTACTCCAAGAATTCAACATCGAAATCAAGGACAAGAAGGGAGTAGAAAACGTCGTCGCTGACCACCTATCACGTTTGATAGGTGACCATGAGCCTGTCGAGATTGAAGAAACTTTTCCGGATGAAAAACTCTTCGGAATTGAGGTAACTACTTCGGAAACTCCTTGGTATGCAGATATCGTAAATTACTTAGTTACCGGTGAGTTTCCGTCTACCATGCATAAATTTCAACGTGACAAACTTAAGCATAATGCTAGAACCTTTATCTGGGATGAGCCTTATTTATGGAAACAATGCTCCGATTTAGTAATTAGGAGATGTATCCCGGATAGTGAGTTTAAGCCCATTCTAGACTTTTGTCACAATGAAGCATGTGGGGGACACTTTGGTTCTAGGAGGACAGCCCTTAAGATTTTAGATTGCGGTTTCTTTTGGCCTAGTTTATTTCGCGATGCTCATGCATATTGTGCTGCATGTGATAAGTGCCAGAGATTCGGTAATTTAGGCCCTAGAGATCAAATGCCACAACACTACATATTTAATGTCGAAATTTTTGATGTGTGGGGTATTGATTTTATGGGACCATTTCCTCCCTCCAATGGTTTTACTTATATCTTACTCGCAGTAGATTATGTTTCTAAATGGGTGGAGGCAAAGGCCACCCGTACTAATGATTCGCGAGTTGTTGCAGATTTCCTACGAACTAACATTTTCAGTAGATTTGGAATGCCACGCGTTCTAATCAGCGATGGAGGAAGTCACTTTTGCAACCGCACGGTGGAAGCACTGATGAGGAAGTATGGCGTAAAACACAAGGTTTCCACACCATACCACCCTCAAACAAATGGAATGGCTGAAGTTTCCAACCGTGAGATCAAGAAGATTTTGGAGCGAACCGTCCGCCCAAACCGGAAAGATTGGAGTCAATGCTTAGACGATGCATTGTGGGCTTACAGGACTGCCTACAAGACCCCCATTGGTATGTCACCTTTCCGATTAATTTATGGGAAGGCGTGCCATCTTCCGGTTGAATTGGAGCACAAGGCATGGTGGGCCGTGAAGAAATTCAACATCGATCGAGATGCCGCAGGCTTGCATCGGAAGCTTCAACTTTGTGAACTTGAAGAAATCAGAAATGATGCTTTCAACAATGCGTGGATCTACAAAGAGAAGACGAAAAAGATCCACGATCAGATGATTCGCGGGAAGAGTTTTGAACCGGGGCAGAAAGTATTGCTTTTCAATTCAAGACTTAAGCTCTTTCCGGGAAAGCTTCGCTCTCGATGGATGGGGCCATTCGTAGTTTCTCAAGTTCTACCTCATGGAGCAGTTCTCATTCGATCTATCGACAAGGGTAGTGAGTTCAAAGTAAATGGCCATCGCTTGAAGCCCTATTTTGAGGCATTTGTGGAGCACACCGTGGAGGAGATGCAACTCCAAGAACCGGCCATGTCAAAACCAAACTGATGCATCACGTCCAAAGCTAACGACGTAAAACCAGCGCTCATTGGGAGGCAACCCAATAGGGAGACAACAGATTTGATTTCTTCTCCCCTTTTACTTAATTTAATGGCTTTTTGCGTATTAGATTAAAATTTTCGTAGATCCTATACTCCATGTTTAATTCTATGTTTTCTTTAAGTACATTGAGGGCAATGTAGAGTTTAAGTGTGGGGGAAGGGTTTACAATTTAATTGTGTCTAAATTAGTGTTTTTAAGAGTCTTTAGGACGCCCTTAACTAGTCGATGATGAAATTTGATCGATACGAACACATATGGCGTATGAATCACATGCATCGAATTTTTGTGCTAATTGAGATATTCTTTATGTTTTTAACATGTAGTAGATATGAATTGCAAACATGGTACAGAAATCGCATGCTTGAATAAGTTTTTAATCATACGAACCCTATGTGAGCTTTTGAGCTATCTGTTCTTTATTCGAGTGAATATACATCCATTTCGTAGCTACTAGCTTATATATGCCTCATTTGATTGCTTGCCATAGATTTTAATGAACTAGAGAATGCTAGAACTTACTCATGTCAATTTGCAAAGCTTTTAAGTTGATACATACTTTGATTTTGGAAATGATTAAAGGCATTTAGGATTTTCCACCACATTGCCATATATCCATGTATCCCATTTGTACGCACAAGTTGCGACACCCCTAGATAAACCAATTGAGCCCACGTTAAGCTTTTCTTTCATAACCATATATACCTAAACACTTATCCTAGTATAGAATATCCTTACCTTTGTTCCGGAAACTTGGTGAGAATTTTTCGAAACTAGCACATAAGATTATGGTTTGGTAGGAAAGATTGAAAGAGTTAATGTGAGTAAGGGGAAAGACTTGTCCAAATAGCTAAAAAAGTATGTGATTGCCAAAAAGAAAAGAAAAAAATTATATTTGAGAGAATGAAAAGAAAAAAAAAAATTTATTATCTCTCATGGCAATATGTTGTGTTCTAAGAATAACCATTTGGATTAACGTCCCCCTTATTTACGGATTTGGAGTTTACGATAAATTGAAGGCCTAAAAATAGAACAAAATATGGCCTTTGTCCTGTCCGAAAAGCTAAAAGGGTAGCTTAGATTGAAGTATACATGGTAACATACAAATGGAGATGGAGGACTAATATGGTGCTAGACTAAGTCGTTGGAACGTCTTTATCACCACATATCTAAAATTCGAATGCCTTAGCCTTAACCCCATTACAACCTCACTAAAAGTCCTTTATGATCCTTAAAAAGAGTAGCTTTCAATTAGTAGAGTAAGTTGCATGAGTAAGCTTATGGTTTTGGTTCATTTGTGCAAGCAATCAAACTTTATTCATGTGGTTTTCATTTCAATTCATATACACTTTAAGTGAACCATTTTTCATGAGTGAAAAATATGATGAGTGCATCCTTGTGAGTTGATTAAACCTTTATTCAAAGCATGCACAGCTATAACATAACCATTGTTTTCTCTATGTCTTACTTGTTCATTACATAATTATATCGCAATTATCTCTTGAATTCGTTGAGCATACAAATTGAAATTCATGTGAGCCATCGCCATATACTTATGAAAATTCTGAGACAAATTTTAGCTAAGGGCTTAGTTGTGTTCTTTCTTTTAAATTTTTAGAGAATCTTAGTTTAACTTAGTGTTTGCTAAGGGACTAGCAAAGTCTAAGTGTGGGGGAATTTGATATACGCATTTTATGCTCGTTTCTTAACGCATTTCCCTTTACGTTTAGCTATGTTATTATCTTAGTTTTATGTTTTCCTCATTTAAATTGTTATTTTGAAGTTCATTACGGTGGAGATTAATATCGACGCAATTCGGAGGAATTTCGGCGATTTTGCGATTTTTGCGATTTTGGACCTCCGAAAATGGGCCGGGCCACAAAGCAAATTGTGGGCCGAATTCTCAACTCTTGTTTCGGCCCATTATCAAGCCCAAACCCAATCAATTCGGCAAGGATGGCTTTTGGTGAAGAGGAAAAGTCTTGTTTTGAAAGGGCAAGTCAACATTATCAAGCTAATAATCACAAATGGTGACTACACATGGTGATTCATGCTTAGGGTTCCCAAATGGTGACTACACTAGGTGACTCTTGCTTTGCATTGAATGAAAAGATGACTTGCCATGGTGACAAGCTAGGTGATTCATGCTTAGGGTTCGGCAATGGTGACTAAGTGTGTGACTTGCCTTAATGATCATTGCATGCATTAAATGGAGGAGGCAAGGTGGAAGAGAGAAGGCATGAATCCCTTGCCTATATAAGGGAGGAGGCCAGCCATAAAACAGATCCATCACTCATTTTACTAAGCAAAGCTCTACACAAATACTCCTCCACCATTAAACACTTAAGAGTTCACACACCAAGCCGAAGCATCATCTTCCTCCATTCAAGGCCGAAGCAAGCTAGGGTTCCTCCATCCTTCCAAGCCGAAGCAAACCATCCTCCATCCCTCACAATACGCTAAGTCCCTTGTGAAGGAAGTCCATCTCCACCGTAGTTCATCAAGCACTCAAGATAAAAAGTGTAACCATGATCTTCACTTTCATTTCTTTAGCTTTGTATGTGAATCTTTTGATGTATTGGAATAACAAGTTTAGAAAGTTTAGATTTGTGTATCAAATGAATAACAAGTTTAGATTTGTGTTTCATGTGCCTAAACCGATTTGTAATATGCATGTGTTTATGATTTATAGCTTTTTATGCATGTTTGATACAATCTTAAAGCTTCGAATGCATGTATTAGAAAATACGCTAAGTCCCTCTCTTTTGCATGTTTCGATGATCGTATGTTGTTTAGGATGTTTATACGCTAAGTTGCATTCCTACACAATTATCAAGCATGTGTACTTAGTTATAAGTTATGAATTTCGCAACTTACACAAAGGTTTGATGCATGAAAAGAGTAGGTTAATAAGATGAGTTGATCACATGTAATTAGTAGTGTAACTTCTTATTTTTAGCAAGCATAATTAGACTTTAAGTTTCTTGATTGTTGAAACTTGTCTATGAGTAAAACATGTTAGATGCCTAAGAGTTTTAGTTGTGTTTGCATGTTATGTACTTTAAATTCGTAGATTAAATAACCAACTTCCAATCCCCCCAAACATTTACATTTCCGCTTATTAAACGAAACCATGCATGCGCCCTTAATTCCCCGGATAAAGAACGATCCCTACTCGCCAATATTACAAATGACAAAAGAAGGGTTTAAATTGCAATGCGCGTAATCTGTGCTTTTAGGGTCTACTTTGTGTTAACGTTAAATGCATGTTTTGCGCGTATCAATCATTTCGTATCTCCTCGAGCTCAGAAAGTTGTAGCTTTTGATGCAGTCCAGCCGCATCTCGATCCTTGTTGAACTTCTTAACAGCCCACCATGCTTTATGCTCCAGTTCTACCGGAAGATGGCATGCCTTCCCATAAACTAGTCGAAAAGGTGACATACCGATGGGAGTGATACGCGCAAAACATGCATTTAACGTTAACACAAAGTAGACCCTAAAAACACAGTTCACACGTAAAGCAATTTAAAACCCTTCTTTTGTCATTTATAATATTGGCGAGTAGGGATCGTTCTTTATCCGGGGAATTAAGGGCGCATGCATGGTTTCATTAATAAGCGGAAATTTAAAGGTTTGGGGGGATTGGAAATTGGTTAATTAATCTACGAAATTAAAGTACAAAACATGCAAACACAACAAAAACTCTTAGACTTCTAACATGTTTTACTCATAGACAAGTTTAACAATCAAGAAACTTCAAGTCTAATTATGCTTGCTAAAAATAAGAAGCTAAGCTATTAATTACAATTGATCATCTCATATTATTAACCTTACCCTATTTCATGCATCAAACCTTTTGTAAGTTACGAAATTCATAACTTCCAACTAAATATACATGCTTGATAATTGAGTAGGAATGCAACTTAGCGTATAAACATCCTAAACAACATACGATCATCGAAATATGCGAAAGAGAGTGACTTAGCGTATTTTCTACCACATGCTTTCGAAGCTTTAAGATTGTATCAAACATGCATAAAAGGGTAGAAATCATAAACACATGCAATTCACAAATCGGTTTAAGAACATATAACACAAATCTAAACTTGTTCTTCATTTGATACATCAAAGTATTCCAATACATCAAAAGATTCAAATACAAAGCAAAAGATATGAAAGTGAAGATCATGGTTACACTTTTTGTCTTGAATGCTAGATGATCTTCGTGGAGATGACTTTCCTTCACAAGGGACTTAACGTATTGTGAAGGATGGAGGATGGATGCTTCGGCTTTGGATGGAGGATGAATGCTTCGGCTTTGTGGAGAGAACCTTCAAGTGTTTATGGAGGAGGAGTATTTGTGTAGAGCTTTGGCTTCTAAATTGAGAGATGCATAATATATGGCCAGCCTCCTCTCTTATATAGGCAAGGGATGTTGCCTTCTCTCTTCCACCTTGCCTCCCTCCATTTAATGCAAGTAATGATCAATATGGCAAGTCACTCCCTTAGTCACCTTTTGTGATCATCATTTGTGAACCCTAAGCAAGAGTCACCATGCAAGTCACCATTTATAAACCCTAAGCAAGAGTCACCATGGCAAGTCACATGGCAAGTCATCTTTTGTGATGATCACAAAGCTTAGTCACTAAAATGAGTCACAAAGCTTGATAACTTGGACTTTTCAACTTCACCAAAAGGCTTCCATGCCGAAATGAATGGGTTTGGGCTTGATAATGGGCCGAAACAAGATTTGAGAAATCAGCCCATAATTTGCTTTTTGGGCCGGCCCATTTTCGGAGGTCCAAAATCGCAAAAATCTCAAAATCGCCGAAATTCCTCCGAATTGCGTCGTTATTAATCTCCACCGTAAATATCTTCAAAATAACAAATTAAATAAGAAAAACATAAAAACTAAGATTATAACATAGCTAAACGTAAAGGGAAATGCGTTAAGAATCGAGCATAAAATGCGTATATCAAATTCCCTCACACTTAGACTTTGCTAGTCCCTTAGGAAACACTAAGTTAAACTAAGACTCTTCTACGAATTTTTTTTTAAAAAAAAGAAAGAACATAACTAAGCCCTTAGCTAAAATTTGTCTCAGAATTTGCATAAGTATATGGCGATGGCTCAAATGAATTTCAACTTGTATGCTCAATGAATTCAAGAGATAATTGCGATATAATTATGTAATGAACAAGTAAGACATAGAGAAAACAATGGTTATGTTATAGCTGTGCATGCTTTGAATAAATGTTTAATCAACTCACAAGGATGCACTCGTCATATTTTTCACTCATGAAAAGGGTTCACTTAAAGTGTATATGAATTGAAATGAAAACCACATGAATGAAGTTAATTACTTGCACAAATGAACCAAAACCATAAGCTTACTCATGTAACTTACTCTACTAATTGAAAGCTACTCATTTTAAGGATCATAAAGGACTTTTAGTGAGGTTGTAATGGGGTTAAGGCTAAGGCATTCGAAATTTAGATATGTGGTGATAAAAACGTTCCAACGACTTAGTCTAGCACCAAATTCGTCCTCCATCTCCACTCGAATGTTACCATGTATACTTCAATTTAAACTACCCTTTGAGCTTTTCGGACAGGACAAAGGCCATATTTGTTCTATTTTTGGGCCTTCAATTTGTCGTAATCTCCAAATCCGCAAAATAAGGGGGACGTTAATCCAAAGGGTTTATACTTAGAACACAACATATTGCCATGAGAGATAATAATAATTTTTTTTTCTTTTTCTTTTCATTCTCTCAAATATAATTTTTTTTTCTTTTCTTTTTGGCAATCCCATACTTTTTTAGCTATTTGGATAAGTCTTTCCCCTTACTCACATTAACTCTTTTAATCTTTCCTACCAAACCATAATCTTATGTGCTAGTTTCGAAAAATTCTCACCAAGTTTCCGGAACAAGGGTAAGGATATTCTATACTAGGGTAAGTGTTTAGGTATATATGGTGATGAAAGAAAAGCTTAACGTGGGCTCAATTGGTTTATCTAGGGGTGTCGCAACTTGTGCGTACAAATGGGATACATGGATATATGGCAATGTGGTGGAAAATCCTAAATGCCTTTAATCATTTCCAAAATCAAAGTATGTATCAATTTAAAAGCTTTGCAAATTGACATGAGTAAGTTCTAGCATTCTCTAGTTCATTAAAATCTATGGCAAGCAATCAAATGAGGCATATATAAGCTAGTAGCTACGAAATGGATGTACATTCACTCGAATAAAGAACAGATAGCTCAAAAGCTCACATAGGGTTCATATGATTAAAAACTTATTCAAGCATGCGATTTCTGTACCATGTTTTGCAATTCATATCTACTACATGTTAAAAACATATAGAATATCTCAATTAGCACAAGAATTTGATCTAATTTCATCATCGACTAGTTAAGGGCGTCCTAAAGACTCTGAAAAACACTAATTTAGACACAATTAAATTGTAAACCCTTCCCCCACACTTAAACTCTACATTGCCCTCAATGTACTAAAGTAAAAGTATAGAATTAAACATGGAGTATAGGATCTACGAAAAATTCTAATGTAATACGCAAAAACCATTAAATTAATTAAAAGGGGAGAAGAAAACAAATCTGTTGTCTCCCTATTGGGTTGCCTCCCAATGAGCGCTCGTTTTACGTCGTTAGCTTTGGACGTGATGCATCATTTTGTTTTTGAAGTGGCCGGTTCTTGGAGTTGCATCTCCTCCACGGTGTGCTCCGCAAATGCCTCAAAATAGGGCTTCAAGCGATGGCCATTTACTTTGAACTCACTACCTTTGTCGATAGATCGAATGAGAACTGCTCCATGAGGTAGAACTTGAGAAACTATGAATGGCCCCATCCATCGAGAGCGAAGCTTTCCCGGAAAGAGCTTAAGTCTTGAATTGAAAAGTAATACTTTCTACCCAACTTCAAAACTCTTCCCGCGAATCATCTGATCATGGATCTTTTTCGTCTTCTCTTTGTAAATCCACGCATTGTCGAAAGCATCATTTCTGATTTCTTCTAGTTCACAAAGCTGTAGCTTCCGATGCAAACCTGCTGCATCTCGATTGATGTTGAATTTCTTCACGGCCCACCATGCCTTGTGCTCTAATTCAACCGGAAGATGGCACGCCTTCCCATAAATTAATCGGAAATGTGACATACCAATGGGGGTCTTGTAGGCAGTCCTGTAAGCCCACAATGCATCTGTGACGACCCGGACCAGAATCAGCAGCATGTTCAGCTAGGTCGATAAGTTACTGCGTAGTCGCAGAGTTGCGACAGTTGATTGAATCGCCAGACTCGTTAACGACTAAATTATTGGCCGAGAATTGGAGCTGAGTCTCTTCTCGAGAGTCGTTGTACGTATGATTACGAGTTCGTGGGCGGTTCCGGATCGTTATTTGGACGACCGAGGAATTAATTATGAATATTTGAAGTTCAGATTTAAATGGTGGGCTACTTAACGACTAAATTACCGGTCTAGAATTTGGTTTTGACTTCTTCATGGAAGTTGTTCAGAATTTAATTTCGAGTTCGTGGGAACTTCCGGAGCATGATTTGGAGTTACGAGGAATTAGTTACGAATTTTGCCGTTTGTTGATTATTTAGTCGATTTAATATGTGTTTGGTTGAAGGGTTGACTTTTTATTCGGTTGGCCGATGTGTTTGACTTTGGGTGATTAGTGAAGAGTACGTCGAGATGAGTTTGTGGCCGTGAGAATTATCGGAATTGGATATACGACGAGAAAGTTACGTGGGTTTGAAGTTCGTCGAAATGGATATGTATGAGTTTCCTTTTCGGGAAAGTATAAATAGTAACTTACTAAAAGGGGAAAGTCAAAAGTTGCATTGATCATTGTTGACCCGGTCAACTGGGTTTGACCGAGTGGGAGGAGGAGGCCGACGACGTGTTGGTTGCTCCACGGCGGTGATGCTGCTCCGGCCACCCCACGGCGTGGGGGTGGTCTTGTTCTCTTCGTCTCAAGGTCCCGAGTGCATCCCCAACCTCCTTTTCTGGTATGGTTCACCGTGGAGTGAGGATTTTCCGGCAAGAAATTGATGAAAACTTGGTGATTCGGGTTCCTCAAATTCGGCCGAATTGAACTTCATGAGGTACTGGGTTTTGTAGCCCTCTTCATTGTGATTCTAACCATATAAACATGGTGTTCTAATTCGATTTGTGGATTGAGAATTTTGAGATTGAAATTTGTGAACCAATTCGGTTTTACATGAAATTGACCTAGTTAGAGTGAGAATTGGACTTCGGTGCAGTTATGGAAGTTGCTCAGTGGGTGATTTGGAGTGGAATAAGGGTGTCTTCGCCGTGAAATTTCACGTCCGGCGGTGGCGCCGCCGTGGACGGCGGTCAACGGCGGCGGTCAACGGTCAAAGTTTGACTTTTTGGACTTTCGGCAAGTTGCATGTCATTTGGCTCGAAATCGCGCTCCGATCGCAGTAGGGAGGTTCGTTTTTCGAGTTGAGCGTCCGAACGTAAAGCGAGGTATTGAGGTGGTATATATGGATTTTCGACGATTCGTCGTATTCGAAGTGTGTGTTTCCGAGAACGGTGGTTTCTCGTGATTTGATTTGAATGGTCGGATTATGACTTTGAGTATTGGACATTGTGATTATTCAGGAGTTCGTGATCGTTTGTTTGGCGATGGACTTTCCGCCGGATCACGGGTTAACGCATATCGCGTTACGCCAGACTGTGAGTGGACAAGTTTCTATTTTTACTGTTGATTTTGCGAGTTCGTGGATTTATTGATTTTCCGTATTTGTTTTATACGATGATTGAGATATATGTGTTATTTTCGGAGGTGTATTATATGTTTATTGGTGATGGCATTTATTGCATCGATGCTACCAGAGTTGAGAGATTCCTCTGGCCCAGAGTTGAGAGATTCCTCTGAAGCAGGGTTGAGAGATTCCCCTGAGTGCCGCCAGGGTTGAGAGGTCCCCTGGCCTATCACCGTCAGGTTTGAGCGATTCACCTGACGTCGGGTTTGAGAGGTCGCCCGACAACCTCCATATATATATATGTGTTGTTGTTGTTGTTGTTGTTGTGTTTTCCGAACTCGCACTGTTTTACATTGAGTATGTATATAAACTGGTGAAAGGCATATGTTTATTTTCGTCCACTCACTCTAACGTTTTATTTGCCTTTCCCCTGGGCTTTTCGGTTTCCGTGCCCAGTTTGCAGTTCAGGCTTTGGTGTCGCACGTCGTGGTCGGAGGCATAGTGCTCGAGCTACTTTGTTTCATCCAGTAGGTTTATTGTTCTACCTACTGTGGTATGCGTATATGGTTATGTATTAGATGTCGCTCTGAGCTTCCTATTGAATACGTTATACGATTTTACACTGGATTTTAGTAAAGTACATATATGTTTACTACTTTACGTTATTGTTGATATATTGAGAAATCCGGATGGGATTGGTGCCCACGGTTTGCTTTTTGTGGCATAGGATGAAGTGTATCTTCCGCGTGCAGGTAATGGTAATTCCACGCTAGTAACGAAACTCTGCCCAAATTTCGAAAAGTTTTTGTTGGTTCGTGTTTTCGAAGGGGTTTGATTCCGATTTAGGGAGCTAAATCGGGGTTGGGTCCTTTCAGCTTGGTATCAGAGCATAAGGTTGTCAGGTTCTGTAGACTTCTGTAGTCTTGTTTACTTAGGGTATTTGAGTTGATACAACATGACTGGAGTGATGACCCGACTGGCCAGCGGTACTCATCAATACTTCGGGTGTTGTGTGTCCTCAAATATCTGCGGTGTCCTCCTGACGTGCTTTCCGTGTCGTTCCGGTTGTGGATCCTATTGAGGATCAGTCGACGCGCGATTTGCCAGAGAACAGTGGATTGTAATGAGTATTCAGAGTTCAGTGAATTGTGTGGCACGGTTTGCCTGGTTATGTGTGTATGAGCGTCTACATGTTGCCTCAGAGCTGAGATTTGTGGCAGTGATGTTTGCCTGAGTCAGATTGTTGGGTTTGGTGGGCTGTTATTGTGTGAGTTCCGGTTGCGACTCCACGGCCTACATTCAGAGTGTTGTGTATACGGTAATGGTTTAGTCAGGCTACCTAGCATTCGAATGTGGAGTGTGTACTCACCTGAGGCAGAGATGCATTGTTTGTATGTTTGTTTCCGTGTGCACGTGTTATGTGGCTTCAGAGGGAGCTATGCACGAGGTTCAAGATGAGTTTGAACCTGAGTATCAGAGAGAGTCTGATTGATGTGCCTCGAGATATCCGTGAGGAGCTTAGTGTGTTGCACTCAGTGGCGAGGCTATTGAGGAAGGTAAGATGTACACGATTTTCGATGTGATGGTTTGAGGAAAGTGGATTTAGTCGAGATTTTGATGTGGTTGATTTCTGATACTTCGAGATCAGTGACTTCATCAGATTGTGACCTTTTCGATTATGTTGAGGATTCTCTGCTGGTCCGTTTGGCGATGGCGGAGGTCACAGTGTAGCAGACTTACTCCTGTGGCATGAGTTTGGGCGATCGTTGGTGATCCTTTCACGCAGCAGGTGTTGCGGTGACTTATGTTCGTGGAACACTCTCAGTTGCTATTTCGGTGGCCAGGAGGGTCACGTTACGAGGGAGCGCCTTAGCCAGCTGATCTAGCGGTTCGGTAGCCCAGAGTTTACAGGGAGATCCTCATGTTGTTCCTGCAATCTGATCAGTATATCTTTTGACGAGTTATTCAGCAAGTCGCAATTGATGTGGGCGGCTAGTTGGGCATGTTGGAGTTCGTGCCATGACCTTGTTTGAGGACAGACTTTTCTCCGAGGTTGCTGTTGTTTGATATCCATGGCTATTGTACCTGCATCTCCACTTCCGAGGTTTTGGAGAGTATTGTATCCATCCGGAGGTTGCGAGATCATTGTTGGAGGTTATGACTTAGCCGCGGATCTGTTATAGTTGGATATTGGGGTTTTATTGTGTTTGTGAGCATGGACTTACTGACGACGCATTTGGCTGTGTTCGAGTATCTCGAGAAGGAGGTTGTGTTTCGATGACCAGATTTCCCCGAGATGTTGTTTCGTGGTGATGGTCGAGCAGATGATGGAGACGAGTTGTGTTATTTGCTTAGCTCATGTTGTGGATTCTGTGGTTGCTGTGTCTGACATTGGCGACATTGAGGTGGTTCCCGAGTTTCCAAGTGTGTTTTTGGAGGAGTTACCAGGTGTTCCTCTAGTTCGGGAGACTGATTACACCATTGAGCTTGTACCAGGCGCTGGACTCATTTTACCGACACCTTGTCGTTCTGAGCCAGCGGAGCTGATGGAGCTACAGTTTGAGTCCAGAAGATGCTGGAGGAGATTTCAGGAGACTTCGTGCGACACCACGTATTTGCGGGGTGTGCTCTTGCATCAGTTGTGCGACTGTTTGTATGGTTCGATGAGGTGGCGCATTCACTACCGGAAGCCTGATTCGCTTCAGAGGAGAGTGAGTATCCTCCGCTTCAGATTGACGATTGGTTTGATCAGCTCAATGGAGCTTCGGTCTTTTCGAAGATTGATTTCGGGACCGGATACCATCAGTTGTGGATCGGTGAGTCAGATGTGGCTACGTTGGCTTTCGGATCTCGGTGCGGGCATCAGGAGTTTTTGGTCACGCTGTTTGGTTGACCAATGCCCTGTAGATCGTGTGGACTTGATGGACCAGGTGTTCAGACGGTTTCTGGACGAGTTTGCGGTCATGTTCGTTGGCAACGTCCTGATGTACTCCAGAAGCGTGGGCCAGTACCTAATGCAATAGCGAGTGGTTTCGCGGACTTCGCGAGATGATTAGCTGTTTGTGAAAGTTCATCCAGTGTGAGTTTTTCTCGATTAGCGTGAAGATGTTGGGCTATGTGATGCTATCCGAAGGATTTGGCGTGGATCCTAACCAGATTGAAGCCGTGATGATTCGGAGTTTGCCCTACCATTGTGCCAGAGATCGGAAGTCTCTTGTGTTTGGCAAGCTATTACCGACGGCTTGTGCAGGATTTTTCTCGGATTACCACTTCACTTTCCGGATTGACGAAGAAGGCGTCAAGCTCGAGTGGTTCGATGCTCGCGAGGAGAGTTACTTACTCCTGCAGGATGGTTGACCATTACTTCGGTTTTGACCTTACCTGACGACCGCGACGATTTCGTGGGTTATGGCGATGCATCGAGGTTTAGAGATGGTTGTGTTTGGATGCTATGTAGCAGAGCAGTGGCTTGTGGTTACGGGTAATGGAAACCTTATGTGGCTACGTATCCTATTTGTGGTTTGGGTGTAGCTGTCTTTATGTTGGCGTCAGAGAGTTCAAGACACTACAACTATGGTGTGCAGCGCGGTGTAGGACATACACTGATCACTTGAGTTTCATCCACTTGCATTTTCGGCCAGATTTGGGCTTGAGGCAGTGTCGATGGATGGAGTCGACTAACGACTATGGCTGCACCTTTGAGCTTGTTCGGGAAAGATTAGAGGTTGTACTTTGATCATCCGTCTGGGATGATGTTGTTGCTGATGCATTCAGTCGAGAGTCAGGAGCGTCAGTGTTTCATGTGTGTGTGGCTCGAGTTTCCGTGTTAGCCGAGTTATGGGCTACGAGAGCTGATTTTGAGTATGATGATGTTGAGGTGTGTGGTTTTGCGCGCATTTGACACTAGTGGTACGGAGATGTATCGGATACTTCGAGTTTACTACTCGTGATGCAACATGAAGAGCGATATAGCAGTTTGTGTGTGCAGATGCCACATTTGTCGACTGGCGATAGCTTGGAGGCAGAGACTTGCTGAGAAGTATCAGCCATTTGAGATTTCCGATTAAACGTGGCGGTTACTGCTGTAATCTTGTGTGTGTTTGTATGTACTTTGGTTGTGATACCAGTTGTTAGGCCGTTGTGGACCATTGGATGGACTCTGTACATTCCCTTGTACTTTCGGAGATGATTTCAGTGACAGGTTGACATGGTTGTGATTGACGGAGGTTGTCCGTCTACGTGGTGTGCCTGTGTCCCAGTTTGCTGGTCGAGGTAATCGGCTACGACAATGTGTTGGCGAGCTTTGCAGCGAACATTGGGGACCAGATTACGAGCTAGTACCGGTCCTTATCCTCAGATTGGTGGACGATCTTCGAGGACTATTCAGGCCTTGGAGAGCATATTGTGGACCTCGGTATTACAGTTCCGGAGAATTTGGGACTAGCAGTTTCAGCTGTTCGAGATTGCATGCAGTACCAATTTGTGGACCACTATGGTTTTGATGTTGCATGATGTCGTTTTGAGGACGATGTTGTACTCCATTGTGCTGGAGCGAGTTTGGTTTGAGTTTGAGTTGACATTTGATTCGGATTTTGTGGAATGTGCTACCACAGACTTTTGGTTTAGCAGAAACAGGATGATAATTGCTTGAGTTTGATGCTAAAGTTATGTGGATGTGTGTGAACTGAGTTGTGATTTGCCTTGATGTTTTGATCCATATGTGGCCATAGGCGAGTTTGTGTTATGCCGTGTGGGTCGGCATCGCCTATAGTGTTGGCTTTTGTGTGTGAGATGTGTGTTATGTTCCGTGTGACAGAACTGTGTTTCAGGTTTGCTATGTGTTGTGTACCCTATATGTTCCTTATGTAGGAACACTTGGCGATTGTGTGAGCCAGTCCAGATTTGTGATTTGAGGGTACAGGAATTCCAGCACGGAATTATCTTTTATTATGGAGTTTGTGATCAGAGTTGTTCAGTTGAGATTGTCGTTGGTGAGTTGAGCAGTATGCAGAGGCAGTGCTCCTACCTTGTAGTCGGCAGACTCGGAAATTTCGAGGTCGAAATTTTTCTAAGGGAGGGTGGATTTGTGACGACCCGGACCAGAATCAGCAGCATGTTCAGCTAGGTCGATAAGTTACTGCGTAGTCGCAGAGTTGCGACAGTTGATTGAATCGCCAGACTCGTTAACGACTAAATTATTGGCCGAGAATTGGAGCTGAGTCTCTTCTCGAGAGTCGTTGTACGTATGATTACGAGTTCGTGGGCGGTTCCGGATCGTTATTTGGACGACCGAGGAATTAATTATGAATATTTGAAGTTCAGATTTAAATGGTGGGCTACTTAACGACTAAATTACCGGTCGAGAATTTGGTTTTGACTTCTTCATGGAAGTTGTTCAGAATTTAATTTCGAGTTCGTGGGAACTTCCGGAGCATGATTTGGAGTTACGAGGAATTAGTTACGAATTTTGCCGTTTGTTGATTATTTAGTCGATTTAATATGTGTTTGGTTGAAGGGTTTACTTTTTATTCGGTTGGCCGATGTGTTTGACTTTGGGTGATTAGTGAAGAGTACGTCGAGATGAGTTTGTGGCCGTGAGAATTATCAGAATTGGATATACGACGAGAAAGTTACGTGGGTTTGAAGTTCGTCGAAATGGATATGTATGAGTTTCCTTTTCGGGAAAGTATAAATAGTAACTTACTAAAAGGGGAAAGTCAAAAGTTGCATTGATCATTGTTGACCCGGTCAACTGGGTTTGACCGAGTGGGAGGAGGAGGCCGACGACGTGTTGGTTGCTCCACGGCGGTGATGCTGCTCCGGCCACCCCACGGCGTGGGGGTGGTCTTGTTCTCTTCGTCTCAAGGTCCCGAGTGCATCCCCAACCTCCTTTTCTGGTATGGTTCACCGTGGAGTGAGGATTTTCCGGCAAGAAATTGATGAAAACTTGGTGATTCGGGTTCCTCAAATTCGGCCGAATTGAACTTCATGAGGTACTGGGTTTTGTAGCCCTCTTCATTGTGATTCTAACCATATAAACATGGTGTTCTAATTCGATTTGTGGATTGAGAATTTTGAGATTGAAATTTGTGAACCAATTCGGTTTTACATGAAATTGACCTAGTTAGAGTGAGAATTGGACTTCGGTGCAGTTATGGAAGTTGCTCAGTGGGTGATTTGGAGTGGAATAAGGGTTTCTTCGCCGTGAAATTTCACGTCCGGCGGTGGCGCCGCCGTGGACGGCGGTCAACGGCGGCGGTCAACGGTCAAAGTTTGACTTTTTGGACTTTCGGCAAGTTGCATGTCATTTGGCTCGAAATCGCGCTCCGATCGCAGTAGGGAGGTTCGTTTTTCGAGTTGAGCGTCCGAACGTAAAGCGAGGTATTGAGGTGGTATATATGGATTTTCGACGATTCGTCGTATTCGAATTGTGTGTTTCCGAGAACGGTGGTTTCTCGTGATTTGATTTGAATGGTCGGATTATGACTTTGAGTATTGGACATTGTGATTATTCAGGAGTTCGTGATCGTTTGTTTGGCGATGGACTTTCCGCCGGATCACGGGTTAACGCATATCGCGTTACGCCAGACTGTGAGTGGACAAGTTTCTATTTTTACTGTTGATTTTGCGAGTTCGTGGATTTATTGATTTTCCGTATTTGTTTTATACGATGATTGAGATATATGTGTTATTTTCGGAGGTGTATTATATGTTTATTGGTGATGGCATTTATTGCATCGATGCTACCAGAGTTGAGAGATTCCTCTGGCCCAGAGTTGAGAGATTCCTCTGAAGCAGGGTTGAGAGATTCCCCTGAGTGCCGCCAGGGTTGAGAGGTCCCCTGGCCTATCACCGTCAGGTTTGAGCGATTCACCTGACGTCGGGTTTGAGAGGTCGCCCGACAACCTCCATATATATATATGTGTTGTTGTTGTTGTTGTTGTGTTTTCCGAACTCGCACTGTTTTACATTGAGTATGTATATAAACTGGTGAAAGGCATATGTTTATTTTCGTCCACTCACTCTAACGTTTTATTTGCCTTTCCCCTGGGCTTTTCGGTTTCCGTGCCCAGTTTGCAGTTCAGGCTTTGGTGTCGCACGTCGTGGTCGGAGGCATAGTGCTCGAGCTACTTTGTTTCATCCAGTAGGTTTATTGTTCTACCTACTGTGGTATGCGTATATGGTTATGTATTAGATGTCGCTCTGAGCTTCCTATTGAATACGTTATACGATTTTACACTGGATTTTAGTAAAGTACATATATGTTTACTACTTTACGTTATTGTTGATATATTGAGAAATCCGGATGGGATTGGTGCCCACGGTTTGCTTTTTGTGGCATAGGATGAAGTGTATCTTCCGCGTGCAGGTAATGGTAATTCCACGCTAGTAACGAAACTCTGCCCAAATTTCGAAAAGTTTTTGTTGGTTCGTGTTTTCGAAGGGGTTTGATTCCGATTTAGGGAGCTAAATCGGGGTTGGGTCCTTTCAGCATCGTCTAAGCATTGACTCCAATCTTTCCGGTTTGGACGGACGGTTCGCTCCAAAATCTTCTTGATCTCACGGTTGGAAACTTCAGCCATTCCATTTGTTTGAGGGTGGTATGGTGTGGAAACCTTGTGTTTTACGCCATACTTCCTCATCAGTGCTTCCACCGTGCGGTTGCAAAAGTGACTTCCTCCATCGCTAATTAGAACGTGTGGCATTCGAAATCTACTAAAAATGTTAGTTCGTAGGAAATCTGCAACAACTCGCGAATCATTAGTACGGGTGGCCTTTGCCTCCACCCATTTAGAAACATAATCTACTGCGAGTAAGATATAAGTAAAACCATTGGAGGGAGGAAATGGTCCCATAAAATCAATACCCCACACATCAAAAATTTCGACATTAAATATGTAGTGTTGTGGCATTTCATCTCTAGGCCCTAAATTACCGAATCTCTGGCACTTATCACATGCAGCACAATATGCATGAGCATCGCGAAATAAACTAGGCCAAAAGAAACCGCAATCTAAAATCTTAAGGGCTGTCCTCCTAGAACCAAAGTATCCCCCACATGCTTCATTGTGACAAAAGTCTAGAATAGGCTTAAACTCACTATCCGGGATACATCTCCTAATTACTAAATCGGAGCATTGTTTCCATAAATAAGGCTCATCCCAGATAAAGGTTCTAGCATTATGCTTAAGTTTGTCACGTTGAAATTTATGCATGGTAGATGGAAACTCACCGGTAACTAAGTAATTAACAATATCGGCATACCAAGGAGTTTCCGAAGCAGTTACCTCAATTCCGAAGAGTTTTTCATCCGGAAAAGTTTCCTCAATCTCGACAGGCTCATGGTCACCTATCAAACGTGATAGGTGGTCAGCGACGACGTTTTCTACTCCCTTCTTGTCTTTGATTTCGATGTTGAATTCTTGGAGTAGAAGTATCCATCTTATAAGCCGTGGTTTTGCGTCCTTTTTTTGCATTAAGTACTTCAAAGCTGCATGATCGGTAAACACAGTTACTTTAGTTTGAAGTAAATAAGATCGAAATTTATCTAAAGCAAAAACCACAGCAAGAAACTCCTTCTCAGTGGTTGTATAATTTCTTTGCGCTTCATCAAGCGTCCGAGAGGCGTAATAGATTACGCAAGGCTTCTTGTCCTTCCGTTGACCCAAGACGGCTCCTACGGCATAATCCGAGGCGTCGCACATGAGTTCAAATGGCAGAGACCAATCAGGGCTGCTTAAAATAGGAGCGCTCGTGAGAAGTTCCTTCAATTTGTTGAAGGCAGCGTTGCATTCTGCGTCAAATACGAACGGGGTCTCCTTTTGCAGCAATTTACACAATGGTCGCGAGATGTGGGAAAAGTCTTTGATAAACCTACGATAAAATCCTGCGTGTCCAAGAAAAGAACGAATCTCTCTAACCGAAGTTGGAGAGGGTAAGTGACGCACAAGATCTACTTTAGATTTATCTACTTCTAACCATTTTTCAGAAATAATATGACCTAACACGATCCCTTGCGTAACCATGAAATGGCACTTCTCCCAATTAAGCACCAAGTTCGTTTCAACGCATCTTTGTAAAATAGTTTCTAAATTGTTTAAGCATGCATCGAAATCACTCCCAAATACACTAAAGTCGTCCATGAATACTTCAATAATTTTTCAATGTACTCGGAGAAAATTGAGAGCATGCAACGTTGAAATGTACCTGGTGCATTACACAGTCCAAATGGCATTCGGCGGTATGCAAACGTTCCGAAAGGGCATGTGAACGTTGTCTTTTCTTGATCTTCCTCCGTAATGCTAATTTGGTTGTAGCCGGAGTATCCGTCGAGAAAAGAATAAAATGCATGGCCGGCTAATCTTTCCAGCATTTGGTCGATGAATGGTAATGGAAAATGATCCTTGCGGGTTGCGGCGTTGAGCCTCCGGTAATCAATGCACACTCGGTGTCCAGTGATCGTCCTTTGTGGCACAAGTTCATTTTCCAGATTCTCGACGACGGTGATTCCCGATTTCTTGGGTACTACCTGCACAGGGGAAACCCAACGGCTATCAGAAATAGGGTAAATAACTCCACAGTCCATGAGTTTAATTACCTCCTTTTTTACCACCTCCATCATCGGAGGGTGGAGCCGACGTTGCGCTTCCCGCGTAGGCTTGGTGCCTTCTTCAAGGAAAATCCTATGCACACAGGTTGCTGGATTTATTCCCTTGATGTCCGCAAGCGTCCAGCCTATTGCGGTTTTGTACCTCTTCAGTACACTCACGAGCTTCTCCACCTGCTCCTCTTCTAGCGCGGACGAAATAATGACCGGTAAAGTTTCATTCTCGCCCATGTACGCATACTTCAGATGGTCCGGTAGTAGCTTGAGTTCTAAAACTGGAGCTTCTACGATGGAAGGAATAATTTTATTAGTACCAAAAGTAATTGGTAAAGGGGGAGAAAAGCTTACTTTTCGTGGTGCGGCATTTAGGGCCATGGCCATATCTTGAATTCGAGGCGTCGCACATAGCAAGGCCTCGAAAAGGGCGTCTTCCCCGAGTTGGATGGCCATGTCGAGTTCATCTACATTGATGGTGTCGAGGTGGCCTTGTGCTAAGGTATCCACGTGATCGTATGTCGAAATGGCAGCCACGCTTGACATTGGAAACTTCATCCCGTCCAGGATGTTGAACTCGATTCTTTCTCCATCAATCTCCATGGAGAAAGTGCCTTGAAACACATCGATCTTCGTTCTCGCAGTCCGCATGAAAGGTCGCCCAAGCAGCAGCGGCGTGGTGTTCAGTGGACTCTCTTCCATGTCAACTATATGGAAATCGGCTGGGAATATTAAGTTGTTGACTTGCACGAGCACGTCTTCTACGTATTCCCTCGGATACTTGTGTGTGCGATCGGCTAATTGGATGACAACACCATCTTGCTTGAGATCTCCAAGCTCCATCGATTCGTAAAGATAGTAAGGCATGACGTTGATGGAGGCTCCGAGATCAAGCATCACGTCTTCGAAGTGGTTGTCACCGATTACGCAGGGAACTGCAAAGCTCCCTGGGTCCTTTAGTTTTGGGGGTAGCCGACGCTGCAAAACCGCCGAAACGGTTGCGTTCACCTTCACAACCTCCTTCTCTCGAGTTTGCCTCCTCTGTGTGCATAATTCTTTGAGAAACTTCGCGTATATCGGCACCTGTTTTATGCACTCGATCAAGGGCAAATTCACTTGCACCTTTCGGAAGATGTCCAAAATATCTTCATATTGAGCATCCTTCTTTTTTGATTTTGATAATCTGCTAGGGAAAGGTGCAACAGCAAACGGAGAATTAGTAATAACCGTATTTGAAGGAATAGGGCTTTTACCTTTGATTGGGGTGGGTTGTGGAGGGGATTGTGCCTTGGTGACAATAGGCGTCACCTTCTTCTTCTCGGCTTCTTGAGCTGCCGGATCGATCTCATCTTCCTCTTCGTTGGTTATGTCCTCAATGGTGACTTCATCGAGATGAGATCGCTTGGTCTTTGGTTCTTCAAGTATCTTCCCACTCCTTGTGACAATAGCATTCACGTTTCTTTGATTAGGAGTGGGTTGAGGTGGAAGCCGACCGGTTTCATTGATTTTACCCATGAAATCAACAAGTTGGCCAAGCTGCTTCTTCACTTCGGTGATGTCGCGGCCATGTGAGTCAAGTGTCTCCTTTGTCTTCGATTGTCCGTCGAGGAGAACTTGAGTGGAGGCCGAAAGTTGCGACAACATCTTGTCGTAATCCGGGTTGGTGAAGGATTGAGATGACGAACCATGCTGCATCGGTGGCCTTGGTTGAAATGGAGGGCGTTGGTAGCTTTGTTAAAGTCCTGGAGGGTTCAAAGTTCCCTCGTTGCTGCTCCATCTAAAACCTGGATGATCTCGGTTGCCAACATTGTTGTAGTTGTTGTACCGTTGGCCTCCTTGATATCCGCCGATGGCGTTAGCTTGCTCTAGCTCGCTAGCTTGCTCCGGGACTTGAGGGCATTGGTCGTTGTGGTGACCTTGTGCTTGACATATGCCACAAACAGGCCGTTGAGTTGCCTTGGCTCTTGTTGTCTCGAGATCTAAAACCTTCTCTAGCATATGAGCTAGTTTGTCGTATTTTTCGTCCGCATCGGGTTTAGAACTCGCTTCACCGACTGCTCGTCTATTGGACATTCCATATTGTGCATCATTATTCGCCCGATTCTCAAGGAGAGTTCTGGCTTCGATTTCGGTTAAGTCCATGAATGCACCGGTAGCTGCTGCATCTAGCAATTCCCTATCGATCGGCTTGAGACCATCGTAAAAGTAATTCATGAGATTGGTCTCGGAAAATCCATGTGATGGGCAAGTGGCACACAAAACTTTGAATCGGTCGTAATATTGGCCGAAGGTCTCGTCCGGTTTCTGTGTGATGCCAGTGATTTGCTTTCTCAAGATGGTGATCTTTGAGGCCGGGAAGTACTTCGCTAGGAACATATCCGCAAGTTGCTTCCATGAGGTAATATGGTTCGGCGGTAGTTCCATTAGCCAAGACTCGGCCCTGTCGATTAGGGTGAATGGAAATGCCTTTAGCTTGAAGAGCTCCGTATCCGCATCGGATGGCTTCATGCTGTTACAATCAAATTGGAATTGTTTGAGATGCTTGTTTGGATCTTCATTAGAAAGTCCGTGAAAAATGGGTAGTCGGTGGAGGAAACCACTCTTCAGCTCGATGTCCTTCATGTTTTCCACCGGTAGTGGAAAAGCAATGCTTGAGGGCCCGCTGCTCCATTCGGTTGAGCAGGTACGCTGGCGAAGAGACTATCCTGCATTGGCCATGTTGATTTCTTGTGCTTCTGGTTCTGAAGTATGGTCGGTTGATGAATGTGAAGACTCGGAAACTTCCTCGATGATGGGATAATCCAGGATATCTGTTTGAGCTTTAAGTCTCGCTATTCTCTCTGCGATTTCCTCAAACTTTGTTCTAGATGGTCCAGGATTCCGATCGGACATTCATTAGTCTGAGCATCCACCAAAGACCAAGTGTTAGTATCAACAAAGAATATGAGATGAATATAGGAATACTAACCAAAATCGTAAGGCATATTTAGAAAACAAAGCGATAACACATAAAATAGTAAAACTATCAAAGCAAACTATAAACACTCACAAATACTTAAAAACTACTAAAACATATAAAATGTATGAAGTTTAAGACACTAAATGTAATTTACTAAGTATTGCAAATGATTTAATCAATTTTAGGGGCTATGCACATGAATGTAATAAACTAAAACACATGTTTTCTGCAAATTAACACTATACAATGTAAAAGCTAAGAATTTAGTTAGAACATATATATACATGGTTCAAATGCAAGCAAACAATTATTCACATTGAATTTATGCACAACACAAAATGCATCAAACAACAATCCTACGTGAAAAATGGAGTGAATGCATAAGAGAAAACGTTAGAACCTGCAGAAAACACACGAGTTACGTGCTAAAAAAATATGAATGCAGAGAATGACCTCTTCTTCGGCCTTATGTCCCTAACTTCACTTAGGTTAGGGTACTCGGTAGTGAAATCCGAGTATCATAAAGCTTTAGAGAGGTTATGCAAGCTAAATGTAGCATTTGTTAGTCCTTTACAGTTTTTAATGCACAAACAAACACAAAAATTTGACCAAGTTTTATTTATTTCCTTTGGCCCCGATGGTACGTGGTGCAGAGGCTCTCGACTGTGCAATGGGTCCCGTTCATCCGAAGATGAAGTCTGATTCCAGGAGGTCTAAGCATGCATAATCCTATATACCATCTATTTAAAGGATTATGTCGTATTTATTTAGTTCATGTATTGTCTGTATTTATATGCATTTATAATTTACAGAGAGTACGCGAATTGATCATTAAGTTAAGTTCTTGGACGTGCGGCCCGCGCGAAAATGTATACCGACTCTCGCTATTTCAGCTTAGTTACGTTTAGAAATGGCAAGTAGGAATAGAAATAACGCGAGAGGTAAGGACTAATATTTAGAACAACCCGAGGCTTACTCGTAAGAGTATATACTCCAATGTTGTTCCTAGAGACACCCCGAGGCTAACCAGTTACGGTATATACTCCAATGGTGTTCTATTGCTTAGATCCGAAACCCGGCACCAATCATAAACCCACTCTCCATATCCAACAATCAGCCAAACTTATGAGATAGTATACAATCTCAAGTCCTTAGTAAACTCCGCCCACAACCTCGTGCCCATAACTTCACTTAGGTTATGGCGTGTGGTGATGAAATCCACACTTCACGAGGGGGGTTAAGAGATAAACCAGAAAAAGAGGCACCACCTATTCCAAAGAACGAAACTTAATAACCAATACTCGTAATCAATGTAAATCAATTTAAGTACGTCTACGTTTTGATTGCGCCTAAGATTTAAAAGGAATACATGATTTAGTTACGAGTAAATCTCTTCGTCCTGCGGCCCGCACAAAAGAGTATACTAACTATCGTTAATTCTCGTAATTGTTGGAAATGACCAGTTGGGATAGATGTAACGCAAGAGGTGAGAACTAATTTCTGGGAACAACCCGAGGCTAACCAGTTACGGTATATACTCCAATGTTGTTCTTAGAAACACCCCGAGGCTTACTCGTGAGAGTATATACTCCAATGGTGTTTCTGTTTTCTTAGTCCAAACCAGTCACCATTCATAACCCTTCTAGACATCAAAACCAACTATTGATATACGCATTTTATGCTCGTTTCTTAACGCATTTCCCTTTACGTTTAGCTATGTTATTATCTTAGTTTTATGTTTTCCTCATTTAAATTGTTATTTTGAAGTTCATTACGGTGGAGATTAATATCGACGCAATTCGGAGGAATTTCGGCGATTTTGCGATTTTTGCGATTTTGGACCTCCGAAAATGGGCCGGGCCACAAAGCAAATTGTGGGCCGAATTCTCAACTCTTGTTTCGGCCCATTATCAAGCCCAAACCCAATCAATTCGGCAAGGATGGCTTTTGGTGAAGAGGAAAAGTCTTGTTTTGAAAGGGCAAGTCAACATTATCAAGCTAATAATCACAAATGGTGACTACACATGGTGATTCATGCTTAGGGTTCCCAAATGGTGACTACACTAGGTGACTCTTGCTTTGCATTGAATGAAAAGATGACTTGCCATGGTGACAAGCTAGGTGATTCATGCTTAGGGTTCGGCAATGGTGACTAAGTGTGTGACTAAGTGTGTGACTTGCCTTAATGATCATTGCATGCATTAAATGGAGGAGGCAAGGTGGAAGAGAGAAGGCATGAATCCCTTGCCTATATAAGGGAGGAGGCCAGCCTTGAAGAGAGCATCACCCATTTTACAAGCCAAAGCTCTAAACAAATACTCTTCCACCATAAACACTTGAGATTCTCACACAAAGCCGAAGCAACATCCTCCTCCATTCCAAAGCCGAAGCAAGCAAGGTGCCTCCATCCTTCCAAGCCGAAGCAAAGCCTCCTCCATCCAACACAATACGCTAAGTCCCTTGTGAAGGAAGTCCATCTCCACCGTAGTTCATCAAGCACTCAAGACAAAAAGTGTAACCATGATCTTCACTTTCATTTCTTTAGCTTTGTATGTGAATCTTTTGATGTATTGGAATAACAAGTTTAGAAAGTTTAGATTTGTGTATCAAATGAATAACAAGTTTAGATTTGTGTTTCATGTGCCTAAATCGATTTGTAATATGCATGTGTTTATGATTTATGGCTTTTTATGCATGTTTGATACAATCTTAAAGCTTCGAATGCATGTATTAGAAAATACGCTAAGTCCCTCTCTTTTGCATGTTTCGATGATCGTAAGTTGTTTAGGATGTTTATACGCTAAGTTGCATTCCTAAACAATTATCACGCATGTGTATTTAGTTAGAAGTTATGAATTTCGCAAGTTACAAAAAGGTTTGATGCATGAAAAGGGTAGGTTAATAATATGAGTTGATCACATGTAATTAGTAGTGTAACTTCTTACTTTTAGCAAGCATAATTAGACTTTAAGTTTCTTGATTGTTGAAACTTGTCTATGAGTAAAACATGTTAGATACCTAAGAGTTTAGTTGTGTTTGCATGTTATGTACTTTAATTTCGTAGATTAAAACAACCAATTTCCAACCCCCCCAAACATTTACATTTCCGCTTATTAAACGAAACCATGCATGCGCCCTTAATTCCCCGGATAAAGAACGATCCCTACTCGCCAATATTACAAATGACAAAAGAAGGGTTTAAATTGCAATGCGCGTAATCTGTGCTTTTAGGGTCTACTTTGTGTTAACGTTAAATGCATGTTTTGCGCGTATCAATTTTTGGCGCCGTTGCCGGGGAATTAGAATGTTTTTGTATGTTTCGTTGTACATTTGTGATTAAAAGCATGTCTAAATTTTCGAAGTACATACTTGTTCATTTTTTATACTTAGAGAAATTTTCATACATGTTTACAATGCCTACTTTTACTTAGCCGAATTTATTCATACTTAGTTTATTTTACACTTGCATAATTTATTTCCATGTTAAAGGATAGTCTTTGATTTAATTTGAGTACTAGTACTTAGTTATTAAATAAATCTCTATGGAATAGGTGGTGCCTCTTTTGTTTGTCTATCTCCTTAACCCTTCGTGATGTGTGGATTTCATCACCACACGCCATAACCTAAGTGAAGTTATGGGCACGAGGTTGTGGGCGGAGTTTACAAACACTTGAGATTGTATACTATCTTGTGAGTTCGAGTAAGAGTTGGTTATGATGTCTAGAAGGGTTATGAATGGTGACGGGTTTTGAACTAAGAAAACAGAACACCAATGGAGTACATACTCTTACGAGTAAGCCTCGGGGTGTTTCTAAGAACAACAATGGAGTATATACTCTCACGAGTTAGCCTCAGGTTGTTCCCAGAAATTAGTTCTCACCTCTCGCGTTACATCTATCCCAACTGGTCATTTCCAACAATTACGAGGATTAACGATAGTTGGTATACATTTTCGCGCGGGCCGCACGGACAAGAGATTTATTCAATACCTGAGTCGTGTATTCCTTTTAAATCATAGGCGCAATCAAAATGTAGACGTACTTAAATTGATTTGTATTGATTACGAGTATTGGTTATTAAGTTTAGTTCTTCGGAATAGGTGGTGCCTCTTTTTCTGGTTTATCTCCTTAACCCTTCGTGAAGTCTGGATTTCATCGCCACACGCCATAACCTAAGTGAAGTTATGGGCACGAGGTTGTGGGCGGAGTTTACTAAGAACTTGAGATTGTATACTATCTCACAAATTTGGCTGATTGTTGGATATGGTGAGTGGGTTTATGATTGGTGCCGGGTTTCGGATCTAAGCAATAGAACACCATTGGAGTATATACCGTAACTGGTTAGCCTCGGGGTGTCTCTAGGAACAACATTGGAGTATATACTCTTACGAGTAAGCCTCGGGTTGTTCTAAATATTAGTCCTTACCTCTCGCGTTATCTCTATCCCTACTTCCATTTCTAAACGTAACTAAGCTGAATTGTAGTCGGTATACATTTTCGCGCGGGCCGCACGTCCAGGAACTTTACTTAATGCTCAATTCGCGTTCTCTCTGTAAATCATAAGTGCATACGAATACGGATAAATACATGAACTTAATACGACATAATCCTTTAAATAGATGGTATATCGGATTAAGCATGCTTAGACCTCTCGGAATCAGACTTCATCTTTGGATGAACGAGACCCATTGCACAGTTGAGAGCCTCTGCACCACGTACCATCGGGACCAAAGGAAATAAATAAAACTTAGTCAAATTTTTGTGTTTATTTGTGCATTAAAAACTGTAAAGGACTAACAACCGTTACTTAGCTTGCATAACCTCTCTAAGGTTTTATGATACTCGGATTTCACTACCGAGTACCCTAACCTAAGTGAAGTTAGGGGCATAAGATCGAAGAAGAGGTCATTCTTTTCATTCATATTTTAAACACGTAACTCGTTTGTTTTCTGCAGGTTCTAACGTTTTCTCTTATGCATTCACTCCATCTTTCACGTAGGATTATTGTTTAATGCATTTTATTGCAAGAAAATGTGTGGTGCATAAATTCAATGTGAATTATGGTTTGCTTGTATTTCAACCTTGTTTATATATGTTCTAACTAAATTTTTAGGTTTAGCATTATATAATGTTAATTTGCAGAAAACATGTGTCTTAGTTTATTCATGTGCATAGCCCCTAAAATTGATTAAATCAATTGCATTACTTAGTAAAATACATATAGTGTCTTAACTATTATAAATTTTGTATAAATTTTGTGTGTATTAGTAGTTTTTAAGTATTTGTGTGTATTTATAGTATGCTTTGATAGTTTTACTATTTTATTTGTTATCACCTTGTTTTCTAAATATGCATTACAATTTTGGTTAGTATTCCTATATACATCTAAAAATTATTTGTTGATACTAACACTTGGTCTTTGGTGGATGTCAGGCTAATGAATGTCCGATCAGAATCCAGGACCATCTAGAACCACGTTTGAGGAACTCACAGAAAGACTAGCGAGACTTAGAGCTGACATCCTGGATCATCCCATCCTCGAAGAAGTTTCCGAGTCTTCACATTCATCATTCGAACATACTTTAGCCTCATCAACCGACCACAACTCAGAAGCAGAAGCACAAGAAGTCAACATGGCTAATGCAGGACAATCTCTTCGCCAGCGCACCTGCTCAACAGAATGGAGCAGCGGGCCTTCGAGCATTGCTTTTCCACAACCGGAGGAAAACATGAAGGATATCGAGCTAAAGAGTGGCTTCCTCCACCGACTACCCATTTTTCTTGGACTTTCCAATGAAGATCCGAACAAACATCTCAAACAATTCCAATTTGTTTGTAACAGCATGAAGCCATCCGATGCTGATACGGAGCTCTTCAAACTGAAGGCATTCCCATTCACCCTAGTCGACAGGGCCGAGTCTTGGCTTATGGAACTACCGCCAAACCATATTACCTCTTGGAAGCAACTTGCGGATATGTTCCTAGCGAAGTACTTCCCGGCCTCCAAGATCACCGTCTTGAGAAAGCAAATTACTGGCATTACACAGAAATTGGACGAGACCTTCGGCCAATATTACGACCGATTCAAGGTTTTGTGTGCCACTTGCCCATCGCATGGATTCTCCGAGACCAATCTGATGAATTACTTTTACGATGGTCTCAAGCCGATCGATAGGGAATTGCTGGATGCAGCAGCCACCGGTGCATTCATGGACTTAACCGAAACCGAAGCTAGAGCTCTTCTAGAGAATCGGGCGAATAATGATGCACAATACGGAATGTCCAACAGACGAGCAGTCGGTGAGGCGAGTTCAACAACCGACGCGGACGAGAAGTACGACAAACTAGCTCATATGCTAGAGAAGGTGTTAGAACTCGAGACAACAAGAGCGAAGGCAACTCAACGGCCTGTTTGCGGCATATGTCAAACACACGGTCACCACAATGACCAATGCCCTCAAGCGCAGGAGCAGGCAAGCGAGCCGGAGCACGCTAACGCCATCGGCGGATATCAGGGAGGACAAAGGTATAACAACTACAACAACTATGTCAACCGTGATCATCCAGGTTTTAGATGGAGCAGCAACGAGGGAACTTTAAACCCTCCAGCATCTCAACCTCAACAAAGCTACCAACGCCCTCCATTTCAACCACGACCACCGATGCAGCATGGTTCGTCATCACAACCCTTCACCAATCCAGATTACGACAAGATGTTGTCGCAACTTTCGGCCTCAACTCAAGTTCTCCTCGACGGACAATCGAAGACAAAGGAGACACTTGACTCACATGGCCGCGACATCACCGAAGTGAAGAAGCAGCTTGGTCAGCTTGTTGATTTCATGGGCCAAATCAAGGAAACCGGTCGGCTTCCACCTCAAACCACTCCTAATCAAAGAAACGTGAATGCTATAGTCACAAGGAGTGGGAAGATACTTGAGGAACCAAAGACCAAGCGATCTCATCTTGATGAAGTCACCATCGAGGACATCACCAACGAAGAAGAAGATGAGATCGATCCGGCAATTCAAGAGGCCGAGAAAAAGAAGGTGACGCCTACTGTCACCAAGGCACAATCACCTCCACAACCTACCCCAATCAAAGGTAAAAGCCCTATTCCTTCAAATACGGTGATTACTAATTCTCCGTTTGCTGTTGCACCTTTCCCAAGCAGATTAGCAAAATCAAAGAAGAAGGATGCCCAATATGAAGATATCCTGGACATCTTCCGAAAGGTGCAAGTGAATTTGCCCTTGATCGAGTGCATAAAGCAAGTGCCTATATACGCCAAGTTTCTGAAAGAATTATGCACTCAGAGGAGGCAAACTCGAGAGAAGGAGGTCGTGAAGGTGAACGCAACCGTTTCGGCGGTTTTGCAGCGTCGGCTACCCCCAAAACTGAAGGACCCAGGGAGCTTTGCAGTTCCTTGCGTAATCGGTGACACCCACTTTGAAGACGTGATGCTTGATCTCGGAGCTTCCATCAACGTCATGCCTTACTATCTTTTCGAATCAATGGAGCTTGGAGATCTCAAGCAAGATGGTGTTGTCATCCAGTTAGCCGATCGCACCCACAAGTATCCGAGGGGATACGTAGAAGACGTTCTCGTGCAAGTCAACAACTTGATATTCCCAGCCGATTTTTATATAGTTGACATGGAAGAGAGTCCACTGAACACCACGCCGCTACTGCTTGGGCGACCTTTCATGCGGACTGCGAGAACGAAGATTGATGTGTTTCAAGGCACTTTCTCCATGGAGATTGATGGAGAAAGAATCGAGTTCAACATCCTGGACGGGATGAAGTTTCCAATGTCGAGCGTAGCTGCCATTTCGACATACGATCCTGTGGATACCTTAGCACAAGGCTATTCAACTTGGACATGACGGCCTTCTCGAGGCCTTACTAGAGCTTGAACCTCGTATTCAAGACATGGCCATGGCCCTAAATGCGGCACCACGAAAAGTAAGCTTTTCTCCTCCTTTACCAATTACTTTTGGTACTAATAAAATGGTTCCTTCCATCGTAGAAGCTCCAGTTTTAGAACTCAAGCAACTACCGGACCATCTGAAGTATGCATACTTGGGCGAGAATGAAACTTTACCGGTCATTATTTCGTCCGCGCTAGAAAAGGAACAGGAGGAGAAGCTCGTGAGTGTGCTCAAGAGGTACAAACCCGCAATAGGCTGGACACTCGCGGACATCAAGGGAATAAATCCAGCAACCTGTGTGCATAGGATTTTCCTTGAAGAAGGCACCAAGCCTACGCGGGAAGCACAACGTCGGCTCCACCCTCCGATGATGGAGGTGGTAAAAAAGGAGGTAATTAAACTCATGGACTGTGGAGTTATTTACCCTATTTCTGATAGCCGTTGGGTTTCCCCAGTGCAGGTTGTACCTAAGAAATCGGGAATCACCGTCGTCGAGAATCTGGAAAATGAACTTGTGCCACAACGGACGATCACTGGACACCGAGTGTGCATTGATTACCGGAAGCTCAACGCCGCAACCCGCAAGGATCATTTTCCCTTACCATTCATCGACCAAATGCTGGAAAGAATAGCCGGCCATGCATTTTATTGTTTTCTCGACGGATATTCCGGCTACAACCAAATTAGCATTGCGGAGGAGGATCAAGAAAAGACAACGTTCACGTGCCCTTTCGGAACGTTTGCCTATCGCCGCATGCCATTTGGACTGTGTAACGCACCAGGTACATTTCAACGTTGCATGCTCTCAATTTTCTCCGAGTACATTGAAAAAATTATTGAAGTATTCATGGACGACTTTAGTGTATTTGGGAGTGATTTTGATGCATGCTTAAACAATTTAGAAACTATTTTACAAAGATGCGTTGAAACGAACTTGGTGCTTAATTGGGAGAAGTGCCATTTCATGGTTACGCAAGGGATAGTGTTAGGTCATATTATCTCTGAAAAAGGGTTAGAAGTAGATAAATCTAAAGTAGATCTTGTGCGTCACTTACCCTCTCCAACTTCGGTTAGAGAGATTCGTTCATTTCTTGGACACGCAGGATTTTATCGTAGGTTTATCAAGGACTTTTCCCACATCTCTCGCCCCTTGTGTAAACTGCTGCAAAAGGAGACCCCGTTCGTCTTTGATGAAGAATGCAACGCTGCCTTCAACAAGTTGAAGGAGCTTCTTACGAGCGCTCCTATTTTATGCAGCCCTGATTGGTCTCTGCCATTTGAACTCATGTGCGACGCCTCGGATTATGCCGTAGGAGCCGTCTTGGGTCAGCGGAAGGACAAGAAGCCTTGCGTAATCTATTACGCTTCTCGGACACTTGATGAAGCACAAAGAAATTATACTACAACCGAGAAGGAGTTTCTTGCCGTGGTTTTCGCTTTAGATAAATTTCGATCTTATTTACTTCAAACTAAAGTAACTGTGTTTACCGACCATGCAGCTTTGAAGTATCTAATGCTCAAGAAGGACGCAAAACCACGGCTTATCAGATGGATACTTCTACTCCAAGAATTCAACATAGAAATCAAGGATAAGAAGGGAGTAGAAAACGTCGTCGCTGACCACCTATCACATTTGATAGGTGACCATGAGCCTGTCGAGATTGAAGAAACTTTTCCGGATGAAAAACTCTTCGGAATTGAGGTAACTACTTCGGAAACTCCTTGGTATGCCGATATCGTTAATTATTTAGTTACCGGTGAGTTTCCGTCTACCATGCATAAATTTCAACGTGACAAACTTAAGCATAATGCTAGAACATTTATCTGGGATGAGCCTTATTTGTGGAAACAATGCTCCGATTTAGTAATTAGGAGATGTATCCCGGATAGTGAATTCAAGCCTATTTTAGACTTTTGTCACAATGAAGCATGTGGGGGACACTTTGGTTCTAGGAGGACAGCCCTTAAAATTTTAGATTGCGGTTTCTTTTGGCCTAGTTTATTTCGCGATGCTCATGCATATTGCGCTACATGTGATAAGTGCCAAAGATTCGGTAATTTAGGACCTAAAGATCAAATGCCACAACACTACATATTTAATGTTGAAATTTTTGATGTGTGGGGTATTGACTTTATGGGACCATTTCCTCCCTCCAATGGTTTTACTTACATCTTACTCGCAGTAGATTATGTTTCTAAATGGGTGGAGGCAAAGGCCACCCGTACTAATGATTCGCGAGTTGTTGCAGATTTCCTACGAACTAACATTTTCAGTAGATTTGGAATGCCACGCGTTCTAATCAGCGATGGAGGAAGTCACTTTTGCAACCGCACGGTGGAAGCACTAATGAGGAAGTATGGCGTCAAACACAAGGTTTCCACACCATACCACCCTCAAACCAATGGAATGGCTGAAGTTTCCAACCGTGAGATAAAGAAGATCTTGGAGCGAACCGTCCGCCCCAACCGGAAAGATTGGAGTCAATGCTTAGACGATGCATTGTGGGCTTACAGGACTGCCTACAAGACCCCCATCGGTATGTCCCCTTTCCGATTAATTTATGGGAAGGCGTGCCATCTTCCGGTTGAACTAGAGCACAAGGCATGGTGGGCCGTGAAGAAATTCAACATCGATCGAGATGCCGCAGGCTTGCATCGGAAGCTTCAACTTTGTGAACTTGAAGAAATCAGAAATGATGCTTTCGACAATGCGTGGATCTACAAAGAGAAGACGAAAAAGATCCACGATCAGATGATTCGCGGGAAGAGTTTTGAACCGGGGCAGAAAGTATTGCTTTTCAATTCAAGACTTAAGCTCTTTCCGGGAAAGCTTCGCTCTCGATGGATGGGGCCATTCATAGTTTCTCAAGTCCTACCTCATGGAGCAGTTCTCATTCGATCTATCGACAAGGGTAGTGAGTTCAAAGTAAATGGCCATCGCTTGAAGCCCTATTTTGAGGCATTTGTGGAGCACACCGTGGAGGAGATGCAACTCCAAGAACCGGCCATTTCAAAACCAAACTAATGCATCACGTCCAAAGCTAACGACGTAAAACCAGCGCTCATTGGGAGGCAACCCAATAAGGAGACAACAGATTTGTTTTCTTCTCCCCTTTTACTTAATTTAATGGCTTTTTGCGTATTAGATTAAAAGTTTCGTAGATCCTATACTCCATGTTTAATTCTATACATTTACTTTAAGTACATTGAGGGCAATGTAAAGTTTAAGTGTGGGGGAAGGGTTTACAATTTAATTGTGTCTAAATTAGTGTTTTTCAGAGTCTTTAGGATGCCCTTAACTAGTCAATGATGAAATTGGATCAATACGAACACATATGGCGTATGAATCACATGCATCGAATTCTTGTGCTAATTGAGATATTCTATATGTTTTTAACATGTAGTAGATATGAATTGCAAAACATGGTACAGAAATCGCATGCTTGAATAAGTTTTTAATCATATGAACCCTATGTGAGCTTTTGAGCTATCTATTCTTTATTCGAGTGAATATGCATCCATTTCGTAGCTACTAGCTTATATATGCCTCATTTAATTGCTTGCCATAGATTTTAATGAACTAGAGAATACTAGAACTTACTCATGTCAATTTGCAAAGCTTTTAAGTTGATACATACTTTGATTTCGGAAATGATTAAAGGCATTTAGGATTTTCCACCACATTGCCATATATCCATGTATCCCAATTGTACGCACAAGTTGCGACACCCCTAGATAAACCAATTGAGCCCACGTTAAGCTTTTCTTTCATCACCATATATACCTAAACACTTACCCTAGTATAGAATATCCTTACCTTTGTTCCGGAAACTTGGTGAGAATTTTTCGAAACTAGCACATAAGATGGTGGTTCGGTAGGAAAGATTGGAAGAGTTAATGTGAGTAAGGGGAAAGACTTGTCCAAATAGCTAAAAAAAGTATTTGATTGCCAAAAAGAAAAGAAAAAAATATATTCGAGAGAATGAAAAGAAAAAATTATTATCTCTCATGGCAATATGTTGTGTTCTAAAATAGAAACCAATTGGATTAACGTCCCCCTTATTTGCGGATTTGGAGTTTACGATAAATTGAAGGCCTAAAAATAGAACAAAATATGGCCTTTGTCCTGTCCGAAAAGCTCAAAGGGTAGATTAGCTTGAAATATACATGGTAACATTCAAATGGAGATGGAGGACTGATTATGGTGCTAGACTAAGTCGTTGGAACGTTTTTATCACCACATATCTAAATTTCGAATGCCTTAGCCTTAACCCCATTACAACCTCACTAAAAGTCCTTTATGATCCTTAAAATGAGTAGCTTTCAATTAGTAGAGTAAGTTGCATGAGTAAGCTTATGGTTTTGGTTCATTTGTGCAAGCAATCAAACTTTATTCATGTGGTTTTCATTTCAATTCATATACACTTTAAGTGAACCATTTTTCATGAGTGAAAAATATGATGAGTGCATCCTTGTGAGTTGATTAAACCTTTATTCAAAGCATGCACAGCTATAACATAACCATTGTTTTCTCTATGTCTTACTTGTTCATTACATAATTATATCGCAATTATCTCTTGAATTCGTTGAGCATACAAATTGAAATTCATGTGAGCCATCGCCATATACTTATGAAAATTCTGAGACAAATTTTAGCTAAGGGCTTAGTTGTGTTCTTTCTTTTAAATTTTTAGAGAATCTTAGTTTAACTTAGTGTTTGCTAAGGGACTAGCAAAGTCTAAGTGTGGGGGAATTTGATATACGCATTTTATGCTCGTTTCTTAACGCATTTCCCTTTACGTTTAGCTATGTTATTATCTTAGTTTTATGTTTTCCTCATTTAAATTGTTATTTTGAAGTTCATTACGGTGGAGATTAATATCGACGCAATTCGGAGGAATTTCGGCGATTTTGCGATTTTTGCGATTTTGGACCTCCGAAAATGGGCCGGGCCACAAAGCAAATTGTGGGCCGAATTCTCAACTCTTGTTTCGGCCCATTATCAAGCCCAAACCCAATCAATTCGGCAAGGATGGCTTTTGGTGAAGAGGAAAAGTCTTGTTTTGAAAGGGCAAGTCAACATTATCAAGCTAATAATCACAAATGGTGACTACACATGGTGATTCATGCTTAGGGTTCCCAAATGGTGACTACACTAGGTGACTCTTGCTTTGCATTGAATGAAAAGATGACTTGCCATGGTGACAAGCTAGGTGATTCATGCTTAGGGTTCGGCAATGGTGACTAAGTGTGTGACTAAGTGTGTGACTTGCCTTAATGATCATTGCATGCATTAAATGGAGGAGGCAAGGTGGAAGAGAGAAGGCATGAATCCCTTGCCTATATAAGGGAGGAGGCCAGCCTTGAAGAGAGCATCACCCATTTTACAAGCCAAAGCTCTACACAAATACTCTTCCACCATAAACACTTGAGATTCTCACACAAAGCCGAAGCAACATCCTCCTCCATTCCAAAGCCGAAGCAAGCAAGGTGCCTCCATCCTTCCAAGCCGAAGCAAAGCCTCCTCCATCCAACACAATACGCTAAGTCCCTTGTGAAGGAAGTCCATCTCCACCGTAGTTCATCAAGCACTCAAGACAAAAAGTGTAACCATGATCTTCACTTTCATTTCTTTAGCTTTGTATGTGAATCTTTTGATGTATTGGAATAACAAGTTTAGAAAGTTTAGATTTGTGTATCAAATGAATAACAAGTTTAGATTTGTGTTTCATGTGCCTAAACCGATTTGTAATATGCACGTGTTTATGATTTATAGCTTTTTATGCATGTTTGATACAATCTTAAAGCTTCGAATGCATGTATTAGAAAATACGCTAAGTCCCTCTCTTTTGCATGTTTCGATGATCGTAAGTTGTTTAGGATGTTTATACGCTAAGTTGCATTCCTACACAATTATCACGCATGTGTATTTAGTTAGAAGTTATGAATTTCGCAAGTTACAAAAAGGTTTGATGCATGAAAAGGGTAGGTTAATAATATGAGTTGATCACATGTAATTAGTAGTGTAACTTCTTACTTTTAGCAAGCATAATTAGACTTTAAGTTTCTTGATTGTTGAAACTTGTCTATGAGTAAAACATGTTAGATCCCTAAGAGTTTAGTTGTGTTTGCATGTTATGTACTTTAATTTCGTAGATTAAAACAACCAATTTCCAACCCCCCCAAACATTTACATTTCCGCTTATTAAACGAAACCATGCATGCGCCCTTAATTCCCCGGATAAAGAACGATCCCTACTCGCCAATATTACAAATGACAAAAGAAGGGTTTAAATTGCAATGCGCGTAATCTGTGCTTTTAGGGTCTACTTTGTGTTAACGTTAAATGCATGTTTTGCGCGTATCAACTATCACTTGAAATCACAAGATAGTATACACTCTCAAATGTTTGTAGACTCCGCCCACAACCTCGTGCCCATAACTTCACTTAGGTTATGGCGTGTGGTGATAAAATCCACACTTCACGAAGGGTTAAGGAGATAGACAAACAAATGAGGCACCACCTGTTCCAATGAGATTTACTTAATAACTAGATGCTAGTACTCAATTTAAATCTAAGACTATCCTTTAACGTTAAAATAAATTATGCAAGTGTAAATACTAAGTGTAAATAAATTCGTATAAGTAAAAGTATGCATTGTAAACATGTATGTAAATTTCTATAAGTATAAACAAGTATGTGTTGCGAAAATTATAGACATGCTTTTAATTACATATGTACAACTAAATCATACAAAAACTTTATAACTCCCCGGCAACGGCGCCAAAAATTGATACGCGCAAAACATGCATTTAATGTTAACACAAAGTAGACCCTAAAAACACAGTTCACACGTAAAGCAATTTAAAACCCTTCTTTTGTCATTTATAATATTGGCGAGTAGGGATCGTTCTTTATCCGGGGAATTAAGGGCGCATGCATGGTTTCATTAATAAGCGGAAATTTAAAGGTTTGGGGGGATTGGAAGTTGGTTAATTAATCTACGAAATTAAAGTACAAAACATGCAAACACAACAAAAACTCTTAGACTTCTAACATGTTTTACTCATAGACAAGTTTAACAATCAAGAAACTTCAAGTCTAATTATGCTTGCTAAAAATAAGAAGCTAAGCTATTAATTACAATTGATCATCTCATATTATTAACCTTACCCTATTTCATGCATCAAACCTTTTGTAAGTTACGAAATTCATAACTTCCAACTAAATATACATGCTTGATAATTGAGTAGGAATGCAACTTAGCGTATAAACATCCTAAACAACATACGATCATCGAAATATGCGAAAGAGAGTGACTTAGCGTATTTTCTACCACATGCTTTCGAAGCTTTAAGATTGTATCAAACATGCATAAAAGGGTAGAAATCATAAACACATGCAATTCACAAATCGGTTTAAGAACATATAACACAAATCTAAACTTGTTCTTCATTTGATACATCAAAGTATTCCAATACATCAAAAGATTCAAATACAAAGCAAAAGATATGAAAGTGAAGATCATGGTTACACTTTTTGTCTTGAATGCTAGATGATCTTCGTGGAGATGACTTTCCTTCACAAGGGACTTAGCGTATTGTGAAGGATGGAGGATGGATGCTTCGGCTTTGGATGGAGGATGAATGCTTCGGCTTTGTGGAGAGAACCTTCAAGTGTTTATGGAGGAGGAGTATTTGTGTAGAGCTTTGGCTTCTAAATTGAGAGATGCATAATATATGGCCAGCCTCCTCTCTTATATAGGCAAGGGATGTTGCCTTCTCTCTTCCACCTTGCCTCCCTCCATTTAATGCAAGTAATGATCAATATGGCAAGTCACTCCCTTAGTCACCTTTTGTGATCATCATTTGTGAACCCTAAGCAAGAGTCACCATGCAAGTCACCATTTATAAACCCTAAGCAAGAGTCACCATGGCAAGTCACATGGCAAGTCATCTTTTGTGATGATCACAAAGCTTAGTCACTAAAATGAGTCACAAAGCTTGATAACTTGGACTTTTCAACTTCACCAAAAGGCTTCCATGCCGAAATGAATGGGTTTGGGCTTGATAATGGGCCGAAACAAGATTTGAGAAATCGGCCCATAATTTGCTTTTTGGGCCGGCCCATTTTCGGAGGTCCAAAATCGCAAAAATCGCAAAATCGCCGAAATTCCTCCGAATTGCGTCGTTATTAATCTCCACCGTAAATATCTTCAAAATAAAAAATTAAATAAGAAAAACATAAACACTAAGATTATAACATAGCTAAACGTAAAGGAAAATGCGTTAAGAATCGAGCATAAAATGCGTATATCAGGGAGTCTTGTAGGCAGTCCTGTAAGCCCATAATGCGTCATCTAAGCACTGGCTCCAATCTTTCCGGTTTGGGCGGACGGTTCGCTCCAATATCTTCTTGATTTCACGGTTGGAAATTTCTGCCATTCCATTTGTTTGAGGGTGGTATGGTGTGGAAACCTTGTGTCTTACGCCATACTTCCTCATCAATGCTTCCACCGTGCGGTTGGAAAAATGACTTCCTCCATCACTAATTAGAACGCGTGGCATTCCAAATCTAGTAAAGATGTTAGTTCGTAGGAAATCTGCAACAACTCGCGAATCATTAGTACGGGTGGCCTTTGCCTCCACCCATTTAGAAACATAATCTACTGCGAGTAAAATATACGTATAACCATTGGAGGGAGGAAATGGTCCCATAAAATCAATACCCCATACATCAAAAATTTCGACATTAAGCATGTAAGTTTGTGGCATTTGATCTCTAGGTCCTAAATTACCGAATCTTTGGCACTTATCACATGCAGCACAAAATGCATGAGCATCGCGAAATAAACTAGGCCAAAAGAAACCGCAATCTAAAATCTTAAGGGCTGTCCTCCTTGAACCAAAATGTCCCCCGCATGCTTCATTGTGACAAAATTCTAGAATATGCTTAAATGCACTATCCGGGATACATCTCCTAATGACTAAGACGGAGCATTGTTTCCATAAATAAGGCTTATCCCAGATAAAAGTTCTAGAATTATTTTTAAGTTTGTCACGTTGAAATTTATGCATGGTAGATGGAAACTCACCGGTAACTAAGTAATTAACAATATCGGCATACCAAGGAGTTTCCGAAGCACTCACCTCAATTCTGAAGAGTTTTTCATCCGGAAAAGTTTCCTCAATTTCAATAGTCTCATGGTCACCTATCAAACGTGATAGGTGGTCAGCGACGACATTTTCTACTCCCTTCTTATCCTTGATTTCGACGTTGAATTCTTGGAGTAGAAGTATCCATCTGATAAGCCGTGGTTTTGCGTCCTTTTTCAGCATTAGGTACTTCAAAGCTGCATGATCAGTATACACAGTAACTTTAGTTTGAAGTAAATAAGACCGAAATTTATCTAAAGCAAAAACCACTGCAAGAAATTCCTTCTCGGTTGTAGTATAATTTCTTTGAGCTTCATCAAGCGTCCGAGAGGCGTAATAAATTACGTAGGGTTTCTTGTCCTTCCGCTGACCCAAAACGGCTCCTACGGCATAATCCGAGGCGTCGCACATGAGTTCAAATGGCAGAGACCAATCAGGGCTGCTTAAAATAGGAGCGCTCGTGAGAAGTTCCTTCAACTTGTTGAAGGCAGCGTTGCATTCTTCATCAAATTCGAACGGGGTCTCCGTTTGCAGTAATTTACACAACGGGTGCGAGATGTGGGAAAAGTCTTTGATAAACCTACGATAAAATCCTGCGTGTCCAAGAAAAGAACGAATCTCTCTAACCGAAGTTGGAGAGGGTAAGTGACGCACAAGATCTACTTTAGATTTATCAACTTCTAACCCTTTTTCAGAAATAATATGACCTAACACGATCCCTTGCGTAACCATGAAATGGCACTTCTCCCAATTAAGCACCAAGTTCGTTTCAACGCATCTTTGTAAAATAGTTTCTAAATTGTTTAAGCATGCATCGAAATCACTCCCAAATACACTAAAGTCGTCCATGAATACTTCAATAATTTTTCAATGTACTCGGAGAAAATTGAGAGCATGCAACGTTGAAATGTACCTGGTGCATTACACAGTCCAAATGGCATTCGGCGGTATGCAAACGTTCCGAAAGGGCATGTGAACGTTGTCTTTTCTTGATCTTCCTCCGCAATGCTAATTTGGTTGTAGCCGGAGTATCCGTCGAGAAAAGAATAAAATGCATGGCCGGCTAATCTTTCCAGCATTTGGTCGATGAATGGTAATGGAAAATGATCCTTGCGGGTTGCGGCGTTGAGCCTCCGGTAATCAATGCACACTCGGTGTCCAGTGATCGTCCTTTGTGGCACAAGTTCATTTTCCAGATTCTCGACGACGGTGATTCCCGATTTCTTGGGTACTACCTGCACTGGGGAAACCCAACGGCTATCAGAAATAGGGTAAATAACTCCACAGTCCATGAGTTTAATTACCTCTTTTTTTACCACCTCCATCATCGGAGGGTGGAGCCGACGTTGTGCTTCCCGCGTAGGCTTGGTGCCTTCTTCGAGGAAAATCCGATGCACACAGGTTGCTGGATTTATTCCCTTGATGTCCGCAAGCGTCCAGCCTATTGCGGTTTTGTACCTCTTGAGCACACTCACGAGCTTCTCCTTCTGCTCCTCTTCTAGCGCAGACGAAATAATGACCGGTAAAGTTTCATTCTCGCCCAAGTATGCATACTTCAGATGATCCGGTAGTAGCTTGAGTTCTAAAACTGGAGCTTCTACGATAGAAGGAACAATTTTATTAGTACCAAAAGTAATTGGTAAAGGAGGAGAAAAACTTACTTTTCGTGGTGCGGCATTTAGGGCCATGGCCATGTCTTGAATTCGAGGTTTAAGCTCTAGTAAGGCCTCGAGAAGGGCGTCATCCCCGAGTTGAATGGCCATGTCGAGTTCATCCTCATTGATGGTGTCGAGGTGGCCTTGTGCTAAGGTATCCATGGGATCATATGTCGAAATGGCAGCTACGCTAGACATTGGAAACTTCATCCCGTCCAGGATGTTGAACTCGATTCTTTCTCCATCAATCTCCATGGAGAAAGTGCCTTGAAACACATCGATCTTCGTTCTCGCAGTCCGCATGAAAGGTCGCCCAAGCAGCAGCGGCGTGGTGTTCAGTGGACTCTCTTCCATGTCAACTATATAGAAATCGGCTGGGAATATTAAGTTGTTGACTTGCACGAGCACGTCTTCTACGTATCCCCTCGGATACTTGTGTGTGCGATCGGCTAATTGGATGACAACACCATCTTGCTTGAGATCTCCAAGCTCCATCGATTCGTAAAGATAGTAAGGCATGACGTTAATGGAGGCTCCTAGATCAAGCATCACGTCTTCGAAGTGGTTGTCACCGATTACGCAGGGAACTGCAAAGCTTCCTGGGTCCTTCAGTTTTGGGGGTAGCCGACGCTGCAAAACCGCCGAAACGGTTGCGTTCACCTTCACAACCTCCTTCTCTCGAGTTTGCCTCCTCTGTGTGCATAATTCTTTCAAAAACTTCGCGTATATCGGCACCTGTTTTATGCACTCGATCAAGGGCAAATTCACTTGCACCTTTCGGAAGATGTCCAAGATATCTTCATATTGGGCATCCTTCTTCTTTGATTTTAATAATCTGTTAGGGAAAGGTGCAACAGCAAAAGGAGAATTAGTAATAACCGTATTTGAAGGAATAGGGCTTTTACCTTTGATTGGGGTGGGTTGTGGAGGGGATTGTGCCTTGGTGACAATAGGCGTCACCTTCTTCTTCTCGGCTTCTTGAGTTGCCGGATCGATCTCATCATCGTCTTCGTTGGTGATGTCCTCGATGGTGACTTCATCGAGATGAGATCGCTTGGTCTTTGGTTCTTCAAGTATCTTCCCACTCCTTGTGACGATGGCATTCACGTTTCGTTGATTAGGAGTGGGTTGAGGTGGAAGCCGACCGGTTTCTTTGATTTGGCCCATGAAATCAACAAGTTGTCCAAGCTGCTTCTTCACTTCGATGATGTCTCGGCCATGTGAGTCCAGTGTCTCCTTTGTCTTCGATTGTCCGTCGAGGAGAACTTGTGTGGAGGCCGAAAGTTGCGACAACATCTTGTCGTAATCCGGGTTGGTGAAGGATTAAGATGACGAACCATGCTGCATCGGTGGCCTTGGTTGAAATGGAGGGCGTTGGTAACTATGTTGAGGTGCTGGAGGGTTCAAAGTTCCCTCGTTGCTGCTCCATCTAAAACCTGGATGATCTCGGTTGCCAAAATTGTTGTAGTTGTTGTACCGTTGGCCTCCTTGATATCCGCCGATGGCGTTAGCTTGCTCCATTTCGCTAGCTTTCTCTGGCGCTTGAGGGCATTGGTCATTACGGTGACCTTGTACTTGACATATGCCACAAACAGGCCCATGAGTTGCTTTGGCTCTTGTCGTCTCGAGCTCTAAAACCTTCTTTAGCATATGAGCTAGTTTGTCGTATTTTTCGTCCGTGTCGGGTTTAGAACTCGCTTCACTGACTGCTCGTTTGTTGGACATTCCATATTGTGCATCATTATTCGCCCGATTCTCTAGAAGAGCTCTAGCTTCGGTTTCGGTTAAGTCCATGAATGCACCGGTGGCTGCTGCATCCAGCAATTCCCTATCGATCGGCTTGAGACCATCGTAAAAGTAATTCATGAGGTTGGTCTCGGAAAATCCATGCGATGGGCAAGTGGCACACAAAACCTTGAATCGGTCGTAATATTGGTCGAAGGTCTCGTCCGGTTTCTGTGTAATGCCAGTGATTTGCTTCCTCAAGACAGTGATCTTTGAGGCCGGGAAGTACTTCGCTAGGAACATATCTGCAAGTTGCTTCCATGAGGTAATATGGTTCGGCGGTAGTTCCATAAGCCAAGACTCGGCCCTGTCGGTTAGGGTGAATGGGAATGCCTTCAGCTTGAAGAGCTCCGTATCAGCATCGGATGGCTTCATGCTGTTACAAACAAATTGGAATTGTTTGAGATGCTTGTTCGGATCTTCATTGGAAAGTCCGTGAAAAATGGGTAGTCTGTGGAGGAAACCACTCTTCAGCTCGACTTCCTTCATGTTTTCCTCCGGTAGTGGAAAAGCAATGCTCGAAGGCCCGCTGCTCCATTCGGTTGAGCAGGTACGCTGGCGAAGAGACTGTCCTGCATTGGCCATGTTGACGTCTTGTGCTTCCTGTTCTGAAGTATGGTCGGTTGATGAGGCCAAACTATGGTCGGTTGATGAATGTGAAGACTCGGAAACTTCCTCGATGATGGGATAATCCAGGATGTCTGTTTGAGCTTTAAGTCTCGCTATTCTCTCTGCGATTTCCTCAAACTTTGTTCTAGATGGTCCAGGATTCCGATCGGACATTCATTAGCCTGAGCATCCACCAAAGACCAAGTGTTAGTATCAACAAAGAATATGAGATGAATATAGGAATACTAACCAAAATCGTAAGGCATATTTAGAAAACAAAGCGATAACACATAAAATAGTAAAAACTATCAAAGCAAACTATAAACACTCACAAATACTTAAAAACTACTAAAACACACAAAATTTATAATAGTTAAGACACTAAATGTAATTTACTATGTAATGCAAATGATTTAATCAATTTTAGGGGCTATGCACATGAACGTAATAAACTTAAAACACACGTTTTCTGCAAATTAACACTATATAATGCTAAACCTAAGAATTTAGTTTGAACATATATAAACAAGGTTCAAATACAAGCAAACAATAATTCACATTGAATTTATGCACCACACATTTTTTCAATAAAATGCATCAAACAACAATCCTACGTGAAAGATGGAGTGAATGTATAAGAGAAAACGTTAGAACCTGCAGAAAACACACGAGTTACGTCCTTAAAATATGAATGCAAAGAATGACCTCTTCTTCGGTTTTATGCCCCTAACTTCACTTAGGTTAGGGTACTCGGTAGTGAAATCCGAGTATCATAAAGCCTAAGAGAGGCTATGCAAGCTAAATGTAACGTTTGTTAGTCCTTTACAGTTTTTAATGCACAAACAAACACAAAAGTTTGACTAAGTTTTATTTATTTCCTTTGGCCCCGATGGTACGTGGTGCAGAGGCTCTCGACTGTGCAATGGGTCTCGTTCATCTGAAGATGAAGTCTGATTCCACGAGGTCTAAGCATGCTTAATCCGATATACCATCTATTTAAAGGATTTATGTCGTATTTACTAAGTTTTGTATTTATCCGTATTCATATGCACTTATGATTTACAGAGAGTACACGAAATGATCTTTTAGTAAATTTCTTGGACGTGCGGCTCGTGCTCAAATGTATACTGACTCTCGCTAATTCAGCTTAGTTACGTTTAGAAATGGCAAGTAGGAATAGAGATAACGCGAGAGGTAAGGACTAATAATTAGAACAACCCGAGGCTTACTCGTAAGAGTATATACTCCAATGTTGTTCCTAGAGACACCCCGAGGCTAACCAGTTACGGTATATACTCCAATGGTGTTCTATTGCTTAGATCCGAAACCCGGCACCAATCATAAACCCGCTCACTATATCCAACAATCAGCCAAATTTTTGAGATAGTATATAATCTCAAGTCCTTAGTAAACTCCGCCCACAACCTCGTGCCTATAACTTCACTTAGGTTATGGCGTGTGGTGATGAAATCCACACTTCACGAGGGGTTAAGGAGATAAACCAGAAAAAGAGGCACCTCCCTATTTCCAAAGAACGAAACTTAAAACCAATACTCGTACTCAATGTAAATCAATTTAAGTACGTCTACGTTTTGATTGCGCCTAAGATTTAAAAGGAATACGCGATTTAGTTATTGAGTAAATCTCTTGTCCGTGCGGCCTGCGCGAAAATGTATACCAACTATCGTTAATTTTCGTAATTGTTGGAAATGACCAGTTGGGATAGATGTAACGCAAGAGGTGAGAACTAATTTCTGGGAACAACCTGAGGCTAACTCGTAAGAGTATATACTCCATTGTTGTTCTTAGAAACACCCCGAGGCTAACTCGTAAGAGTATATACTCCAATGGTGTTCTGTTTTCTTAGTTCAAAACCAGTCACCATTCATAACCCTTCTAGACATCATAACCAATTATTACTCGAATTCACAAGATAGTATACAATCTCAAGTGTTTGTAAACTCCGCCCACAACCTCATGCCTATAACTTCACTTCGGTTATGGCGTGTGGTGATGAAATCCACACTTCACGAAGGGTTAAGGAGATAGACAAACAAAAGAGGCACCTCCCTATTCCATAGAGATTTATTTAATAACTAAGTGCTAGTACTCAAATTAAATCAAAGACTATCCTTTAACATGAAAATAAATTATGCAAGTGTAAATACGAAGTGTAAATAAATTCGTATAAGTAATAAGTAAGAATTGTAAACATGTATGTAAATTTCTATAAGTATAAACAAGTATGTATTTTGAAAATTATAGACATGCTTTTATTTACCTATTTTTACATATATACAACGAAATCATACAAAAACATTTTAATTCTCCGGCAACGGCGCCAAAAAAAGATACGCGCAAAACATGCATTTAACGTTAACACACAGTAGACCTTAAAAACACAGATTACGCGCATTGCAATTTAAAACCCTTCTTTTGTCATTATAATATTGGCGAGTAGGGATCGTTCTTTATCCGGGGAATTAAGGGCGCATGCATGGTTTCGTTAATAAGCGGAAATCTAAATGTTTGGGGGGATTGGAAATTGGTTGATTAAATGTCCTACTAAATTAAAGTGCAAAAACATGCAACCACAACAAAAACTCTTAGGCATCTAACATGTTTTACTCATAGACAAGTTTTAACAATCAAGAAACTTCAAGTCTAATTATGCTTGCTAAAAATAAGAAGCTAATTTATTAATTACAAGTGATCAACATATTCACTAACCGAACCTACTCCTTTGCTTTTACCTTATTTATCAACTACGAAATCCTTAATTTTAGTCGAGATACATACACATGCTTTCGTTGAATAAGAATGTCATGACGCATAACAACTTAAAACAATAGCTTCTTTGCCGAATCAATGAGGTATAATTTAGGACAATAAGTGACGCACCCTATCCTAAATCATACTCAAAGCATTAAGAACTTTAAAGCTAGCACATGCATCCAAACTTAATAAAATCAAGAACACATGGAAGAATCGAAATAAGAGAAGAACATGGAGAATTTCTTTCATTACATAACCGAAAGTATTACAAAGATGAAGATGGAGTTTAGAGTACATGGTTACACTTTTTAGAGAGGTGACGCACCAATCTACTAGCGGTGGTTCTCAAGAACACGAATGACGCACTCTACGTTCTTGATCCGGAGGTGGCGGAGGACTTCGATTTCGGGAGGACTTCGGTTGTGTATGGAAGAGTAGTAAAGTGTATAGAGTTTTGGCTTATGAATTTATGTGATGCTTTATCATGGCCGAACTCCCTTGGTATTTATAGGCAAGCATATGCCTTCATCTCTCTTCCACCTTGCCTCCCTTCATTTAATGCAAGCCTTAGTCACATGGCAAGTCACTCCCTTAGTCACCAAGTGTGATCATCACAAAGCAAGAGTCACCATGGCAACTCACCATTTGTGAACCCTAAGCAAGAGTCACCATGGCAAGTCACACACTTAGTCATCTTTTGTGATGATCACAAGCTTAGTCACTAAGCCTTGTCATCAAAGCTTGACAAGCTTGACTTTTCAACTTCACCAAGTGGCCTCCTTGCCGAACTAGATGGGTTTGGGCTTGATAATGGGCTGAAACAAACTTTGAGAAATGGGCCCAAAAAATGCTTTTTGGGCTGGCCCATTTCCGGTGGTCCGAAATCGCAAAAATCGCAAAATCGCCGAAATTCCTCCGAATTGCGTCGTTATTAATCTCCACCGTAAATATCTTCAAAATAACAAATTAAATAAGAAAAAAATAAAAACTAAGATAATAACATAGCTAAACGTAAAGGGAAATGCGTTAAGAAACGAGCATAAAATGCGTATATCAATGAGCCACGAATTTGAAGAATTCTAAGTGCTAAACTAAGTCTTTGGAACGTTTTTACACCACCACTTATCTAAATTTCGAATGCCTTAGCCTTAGCCTCATTACAACCTTTCTAAAGTCCTTTATGATCCTTAAGATGAGTAGCCTTCAATTGGTTGAGTAAGTTACATGAGTAAGCATATGGTTTGGTTCATTTGTGCAAGTAATTATGAGGTATTTTGATACAAAACATATACATTTTGAGTAAACCTCTTTTCTTGAGTGAAAATATGATGAGAGCATCCATGTGAGATTGATTTAGACTTTTTCGAAACATGCATAGCTTTAACTTCACCATTGTTTTCTCCAAGTCCTACTTGTTCATGACATGATCATATTTCTCTTATCTCTCAAAAAATTTTGAACTTTTCACTATGAAATCTTGTGACTCCATCGCCATATACGTAAGAAAATTTCTGAGACAAATTGTGCTAAGGGCTTAGGAGTTGTTTTTATTTATTTGAGTCCATGGGATTTGTTCAACGTGGAGGTTAGCTCTAACGTTGGTTTATATTTTTAGTCTTTCTTTTATTTAGTATTTGCTAGGGACTAGCAAAGTCTAAGTGTGGGGGAATTTGATCTACGCATTTTATGCTTGATTCTTAATGTCTTTCTCTTTACATTTAGCTTTGTTTTGACCTTAGTACTATCATTTCTTACTTACTTTGTTGTTTTTAGGTTTTGAATAAAGGAGTACAATAAAAGAGGTGAAATGGAGCTTAAAACGCAGCAATTGGAGGTTTCCTAATTCGCTTAGGAAAAGTGGTGTTTCCTACTTTGACTAGGATTCCTACTCGGGTTAGGAATGCAAATGGTTCGACAACTCGGAAAGTTTCGCGGAGCTGAAAAATGAAGTTTCCTAAATCAACTGGAATGACGTGGTGAAATGTCCGAGACGCGGAAAATGGTTGAGAAATGGTATTCGTAAAAGTTACTAAAATGGTACGCACAAATGGTTTCCCAAATGAAGAACGAATGCATTTCTCCTAAGTGAACCAGGAAGATCAAGTCGGCATACATTTATGGAAAGAAGTCATGGCCGAAATATTGAGATCACACTTGCCACATTTGAAGACCAAATATCTTGAATATATTGAAGAATTTCGGCAAGGAGTATATTTCCTTGGAAATCAAGAAAGAAATATCTAGAGTGGAATAAGGAAAGAAGATCTCAGAACAGACCTGTAACTTCAAGAGGCTACCGAAGTCACAATTCAACTCCAAATATGGCGATCTTTATATGGATTTTATAGCCCTTTGAATAATCTTTCCAACGAGTCCAAAATCATAATTTTCTGAGCTCTAGAACTCCCGGAATACTCAAAGGAAGACAGGCTGTCAGTTCTACCCGGGTAAACTAGGAATCCCTAGTTTGGAGAGGAAAGTTGGAATTCTTCACCTATAAATACAAGAGCTCGGCCTCATTCTCAAGCATCACTCATCATATAAGCCAAGTCTCTGCCTTAAACACTTCCTCTCCACAAACACTCGAAATCTCTTCAAGGAACGCCATCCTCCACACCATATACATTCGGCCTCCACCTAGAAGCAACCTTAGGCAATCCGAGGGTTCATCTAGCCATCCATAGAAGGATCGTGTGCAAGCTTTGCGACTGCAATCACGACACAAAGGGTGTATTTCGATCCCTTTACTTACTCCTTGTAATGAATTTCAGTTTTGTAGAGTGTAAAGACATGTTTTTGTAATATAATTCTAATTCTATTTTATGTCATCTATTTCGAGTCTAAGTCTTTTCTGTGTGCTAATCTAAATGCGAGCAATCTTGGTTTAGGTTAGATAATGTGTCTTCTTCACTTAATTCTTTAATCTAAATGCGAGCAATCTTGGTTTAGGTTAATGATGTGTCTAAATGCGAGCAATCTTGGTTTAGTCACTTAATTATGAAAGATGCATGCGAACCATATAGTAAAGGCTTAGATAAAACTTAGGTTGCATATAATATGATTAGGTTATAAAGAAATGAGGTAAGTGTGACGAGTTGATCATGTATATATGTAATTAAACTTTATTTTCGGTTTTAGTAAGCATGTTTAGGATTCTATGTTCTTGTTTGTTTTGCTTGTCTATGAGTTTAAGCATGTTAGAACTTAGAAGCCAACGATGTGTTTTGCTATGCCATGTTCTTGTCTTTATTTTCGTAGATAATAAATAACGTTTTCAAACCCCCCTTTCAAAACATAGCGTAAATATGCATGCACCCTCAATCCCCGGTTAAGAACGATACCCTACTTATCAATGCTACATCTACACAAAAGGGTTTTAATTGTTTATACGTTTTTGTTGAGTGTTAAGTGATAATTTAATGGTTGCAGAATCGTGTATCATTGAGGAAACATTTCCGGATGAACATCTCTTCGGACTTCAGGTAAGTACCTTGGAAACTCCTTGGTATGCGGATATTGTTAATTATTTAGTTACCGATAAATTTCCACCTCACATGCATAGTGTTCAACGCCATAAACTTAGACTAAATGCTAAACATTTCATTTGGGATGAGCCTTACTTATGGAAACAATGTTCTGACTTAGTAATTAGAAGGTGTGTCCCCGATTGCGAATTTGAGTCTATTCTTAAGTTTTGTCATAACGATGCATGTGGAGGTCATTTTGGTTCTAGGAAAACAGCCTGGAAAATATTAGATTGTGGATTCTTTTGGCCTAATATATTTCGTGACTCTCATGAATTTTGTGCCCAGTGTGACAGGTGCCAAAGATCCGGTAATATAGGTCCTCGAGATGAAATGCCGCAGAACTATATTCTTTATGTCGAAATTTTTGATGTTTGGGGCATTGATTTTATGGGACCATTTCCCATGTCTAATGGTTATACTTACATCTTACTCGCTGTTGATTATGTGTCGAAATGGGTGGAAGCAAAAGCCACCCGTACTAATGATTCGCGAGTTGTTGCAGATTTCCTTAAAGCACAGATTTTCACACGACATGGAATGCCTCGCACTCTAATAAGCGATGGAGGAAGTCACTTTTGCAACAAGACAATAGACGCATTGATGAAGAAGTACGGCATCACCCACAAGGTCTCTACACCATATCATCCACAAACCAATGGATTGGCGGAAGTATCCAATCGCGAAATCAAAGAAGATCTTGGAAAGAACTGTCAAGCCAAATCGCAAGGATTGGAGCCAATGTCTTGATGACGCATGATATACGCATTTTATGCTTGATTCTTAACGCATTTCCCTTTACGTTTAGCTATGTTATAATCTTAGTTTTTATGTTTTTCTTATTTAATTTGTTATTTTGAGGTTATTTACGGTGGAGATGAATAACGGCGCAATTCGGAGGAATTTCAGCGATTTTGCGATTTTTGCGATTTTGGACCACCGGGAATGGGCCGGCCCAAAAAGCATTTTGTGGGCCCATTTCTCAAAGTTTGTTTCGGCCCAAAAAACCAGCCCAAGCCCATTAAATTCTGTAAGCAAGCCACTTGGGGAAGAGGAAAAGTCAAGGTTGTCAAGCTTTGTGACTAGGCTTGGTGACTCTTGCTTTGTGATCATTACAAAGGCACTACAAGAAAATGAGTCATTACCGGCGAGATTCCGGCCAACAAGGCCGGCGACCGGAAAAGTCGCCGGTAATGTCTTCATTTCCGGCGACTTACTCCGTCGCCGGCAATGTGTCTTATATTAGATGCCGGATGGGGCAGCTCGATCATTCAATCATTTTGAGCGAAAAAAATCCAGAGAAATCGAAAGAAGGAAAACGTACGCTCTGAAATCGATCATTCGGTATATTGTCAAAATTAAGGCGCGCGTCGAAAACTCGATCACTCGGGAAGCTATATATATAGGTACGTAGGTGTATATATACGTATATGTGGTATATATATATATGTGTGTGTGTGTTGATCAAATCCAATTCGTGAGATATATATGAAATGTTGTTGATGTACGGTCACCGAAACGAGAAAACAGCTTGTAGTTAATCTTGTGTCTGAATCAATGACTGGTATTATCGTATTGTTATCGGAGCCAGGCTTAACAGAGCCTCCTCCTACCCAGTCAAATACGTTTTGAATTGAAAAAAGGAGAATACTATCATCGAGTACTGAATCGAATTCAGAGATTAGATCGATATATATACATATGCATGCATGTGTTGATTTAATTAGAGTTGAATTGAGAGATCACGTCAATTATTAGTAGTGAATGTGTGTATATATATATAATTAATACGTAAAATTGTTAGAATTTTCAGGATGGACAAGAGTTGGATGAGCCTCGAAAGATGGGATGTCAGATATCACCAGGGAATTAGGAGTTTTGTGGATTTTGTGAAGGCTAATTGTGGAGACACTACACTTCATTATTGCCCGTGTAAAGAATGTAAGTGTTTCAGCGATCGATTTCGATTTCCCATTGATAAAGTCCAGAGGCACCTGAGTAAATACGGGTTTTGGGATAAGTACACTTGTTGGATTTATTACGGTGAAACATCGGTAGCGGGTCCGCATGATCATGGACAATTTGGTGAGAGGGCCAGTCCACGCTATGATCATGGAGATTTTGCTGAGAGGGGCAGTTCATCCTATGATCCAACATCGATGTTAATCAATGATATGTTTCCTCATGAGAGCGGTGTATTTGCTGATGAAGCACCAAATGTCCCTCCCGTCGTTGAGGGTTTCCCCCATATCGAGCCAGTCGAACCATTACCTGGAGGTCATGTCAACGCAAGCGGTATGGACAAGTACAACAACCTGATTGCATTGCAACAGACTCCGTTGTACGACGGTTGTAGTAAGACTGTTCTTGAAAGTGTGATGGGAGTGATGCAGCTCAAAATGGAGAACAAAATGTCTGTCAAAGCTGTTGATTCTTGGTTGAAGTGGACTGCTTCGCTACTGCCACCCGGTCATCGTCTTCCTACCACTCATCATAAGGTGCGACATATCCTGAAAGATCTTGGGCTTTCCTACATCAAAATCCATGCATGCAGATATGATTGTATTCTCTTCTGGGGAAAAGATCTCGAAGACCTTGAAGCCTGCCCGGTATGTTTTACAGAAAGGTATAAGTTGACTCCTGCAGGCAACAAGAAAGCTGTGAAGATACTTCGATATTTCCCGCTTATTGATAGGCTGGAGCGGTTGTTCATGTGTGCTTTCACGGCCGAGGCAATGAGATGGTGGGCTGAGAGGAACTTGCACTACTGGAAATTGACTCATTGCCGACGACTTGTAAGTCGCCTGCAATGTTTTTGGACATTACCGGCGATTTTTGCCGGAAAAATTGCCAGTAATGTCTTTTTTTTTTTTTTTACATTACCGGCGATTTTTGTCGCCGGTAATGTCCGTCGCCGGCAATCTCTCGATGGTAATGTAAAAAAAAAAAAAGACATTACCGACGACTTCATTTATGTCGCCGGTAATGTCTTTTTTTTTTTTTTTTTTTTTACATTACTGGCGACATAAATGTATGTCGCCGGCAATGTCTTTTCCGGCAAGACATTACCGGCGACTTACATTTATGTCGCCGGTAATGTTAAAAAAAAAAAAAAAAGACATTACCGGCGATTTTTCCGGCAAAAATCGCCGGTAATGTCCAAAAACATTGCCGGCGACATAAAAGTCGCCGGCAATGGGAAGAAATGTTGTAGTGTTGCCTGACGATGACACCCTTATACACCCTTCCGATGGAGAGGCTTGGAAGCACATGGTCAGGGAGTTTGATCATTTTGCAGCAGAGGTCCGAAATGTTTGGTTAGGGCTCTCATCTGACGGATTCAACCCTTTTGGAAACATGAGTCTTCAATACAGTATATGGCCAGTTATTTTGGTACCGTACAACCTTCCACCATGGATGTGCATCAAGAAGGAATACAATATGCTCACTCTGTTAATTCCGGGCCCGGGTTATCCAGGAAAGTGTCTCGATGTGTATTTGAGGCCTTTGATTGAGGAGCTTAAGTACCTGAGTGAGTGTGGCCACCCCACTTACGATAGGTTCAAAAAGGAGATGTTCCAGATGCATGCCATGCTTGTTGGCACCATCAGTGATTTTCCTGCCCGCGGTATGTTGTCGGGCAACGTTACCAGGGGTTACAGGGCTTGTTCAGAGTGCATGACGGTTGATTGTTGCAGTCCTCATTGCAGTAAAATTGTTCAGATGCGTCACCGTTGTTGGCTTCCATATGATCACCCATTTAGGCAGGATCCAGACGCGTTTGATGGGACTGTGGAAACAGGTGTGGCACCCAGGCGATGGACAGGGGAAGAAATTTTGGAAGTGTTGAATGAATACGATTTTGGCCAGCTGAGCAATCATCCTGACATAGTGGCGTCAATTCCAGACAAGCCCGAAAGGTATAAGTTTTGGACACACAAGAGCATATTCTGGGAACTCTCCTACTGGCCCAGGTTGCCTATCAGACATTACCTAGATGTCATGCACATAGAGAAGAATGTGTGTGAAAGTGTGGTGGGCACAGTTCTTAACTTGGAGGGGAAAACAAAAGACATCCCTAAGGCACGCATTGATCTGAAAGCAATGGGTGTGCGGAAACATTTGTGGTTAAGAGATGGTAAGAGAAAAATGCCGCAAGCTCCATACACCGTAAAGCCGAAGCATAAGCATGAAATTTTTCGGTGGCTGAGTAATGTCAGGTATATATTCTTATGGCTATGTAGGAATTTGACCTTAAATTTTTAGCGGAGTATATATGGTTATATGCGAGAAATATAATTGGTCCATATATATGGCTTTATCTATATATATGCAGGTATCCTTATGGCTATGCAGGAAATATAAGCAGGTGTGTTAACTTCCGGGACAATAAGATGTACGGATTAAAGAGTCATGACTGCCATGTACTGCTTCAACGCCTTTTCCCTATTTTCATTTGAGGGTACATGCCCAAAGAGGTGGTGGAGCCGTTGGTGGCCTTGTTAAGATTCTTTCAGAAGTTATGCACCAGGGAAGTTAAAAAAGCAGACCTGAGGGAGATGCAAGATGACATCATTTTTATCATGTGCAAGCTTGAGAGGATATTTCCCCCAAATTTTTTCGACATAATGCCGCACCTGATGATCCATCTTTCCGAACAATTGTTGCTTACCGGTCCCGTACACTACACTTGGATGTATCCCATGGAAAGGTACAAATGATTCATAAATTTGTTTTGCCTATGTTTTTATATGTAAATTCTTGTGGTTAAGTAAGTTAACATGTACTTGTTAACTTGTAGACAATTGGGAGCCTACAAGGACTATGTGAAGAATAAATATGCACTTGAAGGGTGTATCGCTGAAGCATATCTTGCGCACGAGTGTGTAACGTACACCAAAGTGTACCTCGAAAATGTAGAGGACCCCCAACAACATATGCCGATAGATGAACCCCAGTTCAACCTTTCTATCATCTCCAGTGACGTGGTAGTACAGGGAAGCTTGCCAAAGTCGTACAAGTTGGATGGAAATGAGGTAGCCATTGCCCACTGGTCGGTACTGATTAACTGTCAAGAAGTACAATATTGGAAAAACTATCATCTTCACTGCCATGCTATTGCCGGAAATGTTGATTACCACAACAAGACGTTTGCAAACTACTTTGGTCAATGGGTAAGTATATGTGTATATGTATATTTTTATATATATCTTTATATAGCATGTATGTATGTACGTGGTTTTGTGGTTTCAAGATGACATAATTTCTTCTGTACGTATTAATATATGGACGTTTTCAGATGAACCATGTAGCAGATGATGGTTGCCCAGAGTGGTCAAACGAATTGAGGGTCCTGGCGATGAAACCGATTGCTTCAAAAGTTTACTCAATGTGTCAGGTCAATGGCGTGAAATTTATATGTGAAAATCGAGACGACCGACTGAAAACACAGAATTGTGGGGTGATGGTCCATGGTGGGCAGGATGGCGTTGACTATTATGGTGTCCTTCATTCAGTTGTTGAACTAATTTATGGGAACCGCATGAAAGTGCACTTGTTCAAGTGTAGATGGTTTGATACTAGCCCGGAGAACACAAGGACCGATCAGTACAGAACATTTTCGGTGAATACTGCTACTACCTGGTATGAAGATGACCCTTTTGTTCTTGCCTCATCAGTAAAACAAGTGTTTTACCTGGACGATCTTCTTAACAAAGTCCCGTGGAAGGTGGTTAACCATGTTGCTCATAGAAACATATACAGTGCTGCCACACTTGGTGATACCGCAGATGATGAGGAAGTTACTGCATACCAAGAGCCAAACGCTTTTGACATTCCGGAATCATCTACGATTCGCCTTAATAATGTGAGATCTGGGAGTGTGGTTCGAATTACTGGAGCAGAACTTCTCGATGTTAATCCATATGAAGTTGACGCTGATTCAGATGACGAGGAGCGGCACATATTGCCAGAGGTTACCTATAAAACCGAGTCAGACTCAAGTGATGAAGATGATTACGATTATCATCCTTAGTACGTTGGAAATTGTAGTCGGAAATTGTAGTCGGCAAATGTACGTAGTAAAATGTTTAAGGAAATTGTAGTCGGAAAATGTACTCGGAAATTGTATGTAGTCGGAAATTGTACGTAGTCGGAAATTGTATGTAGTCGGAAATTGAACGTAGTCGGAAATCGGAACCGTAGTCGAAAATTATACGTAGTCGGAAATCGGAACCGTAGTCGGAAATTGAACGTAGTCGGAAATCGAAACCGTAGTCGGAAATTGGAACCGTAGTCGGAAATCGGAAATTGAACGTAGTCGGAAATCGGAACCGTAGTCGAAAATTGAACGTAGTCGGAAATCGGAAATTGAACGTAGTCGGAAATCGAAAATTGAACGTAGTCGGAAATCAGAACCGTAGTCGGAAATTGAACGTAGTCGGAAATCGGAACTGTAGTCGGAAATTATACGTAGTCGGAAATTGTACGTAGTCGGAAATTATGTAGTCGGAAAATGGTCGGAAATTGGTCGATCGGATAATAGTCGACAAATAATGACATTACCAACGAGTTGACAAGCAACTCATTGGTAATGTCATTACCAACGACTTAGCAACTCGTGGGTAATGTCATTACCAACGAGTTGCTTCTCAACTCGTTGGTAATGTCATTACCAACGAGTCAAGTCGTTGGTAATGACATTACCCACGACGTACGTCGTTGGTAATGTCATTACCAACGACGTTGACCTACCTCGCCGGCAATGGTGGCGGTATAGCTCGAGCTCGATCTCCTCCTCCCCATTTCTCTTCGGCGTAATTCAATTCTCTCTTCCCTCTTCCCTCTCTTAGCACGAAATTCTCACCTCTCCCCTCTCCTCAATCCTCTCTTCTCTCTTCCCTCTCCCCTCTCTTCCTCTCCTCCCCTCTCTCCTCCCCTCTCTCCTCCTCCCCTCCTCCTCTTCCTCCTCCCCTCACCTCCGTCGCCGGCAAAGTTGGGTCGAGCTCCACCATGCCAGGTTTGAGCTCACTCTCTCTCCCTCTCTCTCTCCCTCTCTCTCTCTCTCATTCCACAATATTTTTTTTGTGTATTTTAATTAATTAATTTTTGATAATTGTGGGATGTATATATGTATGCATGTGGACAATATTTGTAAAATGTAATTAAGGTATGTATGAAAATTGTGGGAAAAAAATGTGGATAATTGTGGGGTGAAGGAGCAATATATGTGATGTATATATGTGAAAAATTAATTAATATATATGGAATGTATATATATACGTATGTTTGAAAAATGTGGAAAATTAATTAGCTAGGGTGAATTGGATTAATATGTGATGTATATATATATGTGTGAATTAAGGTGATCGAAATTAAGATGCATGATCGATGTATATATGTGTGAAAAGTTTAAAGCCGGAAATGATGTATGTATATATGTTAAGTTAGGTGATATAGTTGTTAATTTAACGTATAATAGGTGATATTGGAACCATACCAAATCGGAACCGGAACGGTTTGAAACCGGAACTGTTTATAACCGGAACCGTTTGAAAACAAACGGTTCCGGTTTCAAACGGTTCCGGTTCCAAACCGTTCCGGTTCTGATTTGTTATAGAACTGAAACGGTTTGGAACCGGAACTGTTTGTAACCGGAACCGTTATGTTACAAATTGTTCCAGTTACAAACAGTTCCGGTTTCAAACGGTTCCGGTTCCAAACCGTTCCGGTTCTGATTTGTTATAGAACCGAAACGGTTTGGAACCGGAACCGTTTCGAACCGGAACTGTTTGTAACCGGAACCGTTATGTTACAAACGGTTCCGGTTACAAACAGTTCTGGTTTCAAACGGTTCCGGTTCCAAACCGTTCCGGTATTTCTGATTTGTTATAGAACCGAAACGGTTTGGAACCGGAACTGTTTGTAACCGGAACCGTTTGTAATATAACGGTTCCAGGTTCAAACGGTTCCTGTTCCAAACCGTTCCGGTTCCAAACCGTTCCGGTTCCGATTTGTTATAGAACCCCAGTTCCCATGACTATTACGGTGTCCATGCCAGGAGGTTTTGCGGCTAATTGGCTTCGGAGAGGTTCCCGAAATAGTGGAGGGAACAGTAGTCAAGCTTCCTCCTCGCCCGCAGTTAGCAACACGCCAAGTGGGCCAATGATGAGTGCTCGCACGAGAGCCTTGCTAGAGGCGCGAGCTGAGGAGGAAGCTGCACGATCAAGAGCCGTGCAACCGGAAGTTGAGCCTCGAGCCTCAGTCTCCAGACGCTCAATCAGCAGACGTCCCTCCGGTGGCAGAGCCTCAGACGAGCGACAGTCAACAGGGGCATCAGAAACTCCCTCAATCCGAATGCCCCATATTCGCCCGGTGCCTACTCCCGTTTCACGGGAATCATCTGAGACACATGGTGGTGCTGGCGCCTCATCGTCCAGGCCTCGTCTATCTCCGCCGTCCGGTCTCTTCCTACCCGACGAGATTCCTGTCATCCCTGAATTCGATGATAGGGGGATGCCTGTTTATATTGAAGGACGGTCGGAGTTCCTGAGCGTGGAGGAAGCGTATAACTTCCTCCCGTTCGACCCCGTGTATCTTTGGAGTGTGAGGTGCACCAACCAACAAACGGACGATGCAGGTAAATTTTATTTAACATCAGATTGATTACTTAAGACTTGCGATAGGTTCAATTAATGATATCAATTTGTTGACATTGTATTATTAGGCAATTTCGTTAATGGGACTGGAAAACGAAAAGGGGCTAGAGGCACCTGCACCGGGAAGAGACTTGAGCAGGCCACCGGCGGAAGGAAAATGCCCATAAGGGCCAATGAGGATGGCGAGATGATCGAGGCATTCGACACCACGCGCAAATATGTCAGCATGGCCGGTGCGATCGTGCGGGACAAGGTCCCAATGCTTTGGCCAGATTTGGAATCTGTGCCTATCTACGTGAAGATGCAAGTGCATAATGCACTCAGTGTGAGTAAAATCGTATTTTCATTACGTAAATTTTACATTTATTAATTAAGTCCGAATAAATATATAATTTTACCTTTTATATATTCATATTGCAGGTGTGGTTTGACGTGGATGAAGTTCTTATTCACACGTGGGTAGAGCGTCAACTACATATGAGGTGATGTGCTTCGACTTATTTGAATATATATCGAGTTAGATTTTTGTTTATCAAGTGTTTTAATATCTCTAACTTTTTTTCCTTCTTTTAATATAGGTAGAAAGAGTGGAAGAACGAGCTTTCTTCCCATTACACTGTATACAAGGAGCTAGGCCGAGGTTCCACCCCTAGCGAATTCCGGTTTAGGGAGTACGAGTGGCTGTGGCTGATAGCCCACTTCGAGCACCCCAAAGCTCGGGTATGCATCCTTAATATATCTTTCAAGCCTAATGTATCGTATCAGATTGAAATAGTTAGTTACTAATTTTTTTTCATATGTTTATCAAACAAGGCGATTTCGAAGACGAACCGGGCGAATAGATTGAAAAACACCAGGGCCCATCATGCAGGTTCACTCAACTACATGGGTTGGTCGACTAAGGCGCAGCAACAACAAGAGGTGAACCCGTTGGTGTATATTCATCAGAAGTTCTACCCGCAGTGCCCTGAAGAAGCGGTAAGTCTTTCGCCTCTCCATGTGTTAATAAAACTATTTTTCAAGATGGAAATAGATTTTGTTAGCTAATACGTTGTTCATTTTCCCTTTTCAATTAGTCGAGAGTGGAGGAGGCGACCGCAGAAGTGACCATGAGTATAGCTCGGACTAACCATCCTGACTGCTCCGAGGAAGAAGTCACCCAGTATGCCTCTCAGATCGATCCGCTTGATCCCCCGATAGCGGCTCGGATCATGGCAAAAGCGTGCGGGACTGGAAAGAATACCTACTACTGTAGGGGAATGGGCACGGCGGGCGAAGGACTATTGAAGAACACTTCAGAATACTCTACCGGGTCAAGAAGTTCAACTTCTAGTCGTAACCTCGCGGCGGAGCTTCATAGGACGCAGAGGGAGTTGGAGGAGCAAAAGACGCAGATGGCCGAGTACCAAATGCAGCAGACACAGGTGCAGGCTCAGATGTACACATGGATGCGGACGATGTACGAGGCTCAGACTACCGGACAACCCTTCCCCACACCTCCCCCGGTCCCTCATATCCCTACCTATCCACCACCACCACCGCACCAGTCAACGCCAGAGCAAGACCAAGGTAGCCACCGGAATTCAAATGAGTACATGGATTACTTCAACCCTGATGACCCGCAAGTTCCTGGACCTGACCTGTAGTTGTAGTTAATTTTTTTATCGTCGTTGCTATTTGTACTGTACGTTGGACATTTATGTTGAACTTGTATGACTGTCTTTGCTACGTGTACTGTTGAACTTGTATGATTGTACGGTTTATTCGGTTCAATGCAGGTTATGGAATTGGGCCCAATCCAGAACCGCGTTTTTTTTTCAAAATTTTTCCCCACATTGCCGGCGACATGGACTCGAGTCGCCGGCAATGTCTCACATTCCGGCCACGGCGGCGCTGCCATTGCCGGCGACGCCGTCGCCAGTAATGTCCAAGACATCACCGGCGACTCAAGTCGCCGGTAATGTCCGAGACATCACCGGCGACGGCGTTTCCCGTCGCCGGCAATGTCAACACCGGCGGGGAATCTCCGGCGACGTCATTGCCGGCGACAAGTCGCCGGTAATGTCTATTCCGGCGAAAAAAAAAGACAAGGCCGGCGACGGCAGGTCGCCGGTAATGTCTCCATTTCTGGTAGTGAGGGTGACAAGGCTTGGTGACTCTTGCTTTTGATCATCACAAATGGTGACAAGCCTTGGTGATATACGCATTTTATGCTCGATTCTTAACGCATTTCCCTTTACGTTTAGCTATGTTATAATCTTAGTTTTTATGTTTTTCTTATTTAGTTTGTTATTTTGAGGTTATTTACGGTGGAGATGAATAACGGCGCAATTCGGAGGAATTTCGGTGATTTTGCGATTTTTGCGATTTTGGACCACCGGGAATGGGCCGGCCCAAAAAGCATTTTTTGGGCCCATTTCTCAAAGTTTGTTTCGGCCCAAAAACCAGCCCATGCCCATTAATTTTGGCATGGAAGCAACTTGGGGAAGAGGAAAAGTCAAAGTTGTCAAGCTTTGTGACTAGGCTTGGTGACTCTTGCTTTGTGATCATCACAAAGGGTGACAAGGCTTGGTGACTCTTGCTTTTGATCATAACAATGGTGACTAAAGGTGTGACAAGGCTTGATGACTCTTGTTTGTGATGATCACAAGTGATGACTAGGGGAGTGACTTGCCTTGGTGATTATTACTAGCATTCAATGAAAGAGGCAAGGTGGAAGAGAGAGTGAGCAATTCCTTTGCCTATATATAAGAGGGAGGCCAGCCATAAAACAGATCATCTCCCATTTTACAAGACAAACCTCTACACAAATACCTCTCCTCCATAAACCCTTCAAGGATCCTCTCCAAGCCGAAGCATTCCAGCCTCCGAAGCCATCGGATCATTCACAATACGCTAAGTCCCTTGTGAATGAGAACCACCTTCAAGAAGTCATCAAGCATTCAAGACAAAAAGTGTAACCATGATCTTCAATCTCTTGTCTTTTGCTTTGTATTGGATCACTTTGATGTATTTAATGAAGAACAAGTTTGGATTTGAGTTATATGTTCTTAAGCCTTTTCGTAAATTGCATGTGTTTATGATTTCAAGCCTTTTATGCATGTTTGATACAATCTTAAAGCTTCGAAAGCATGTGTTAGATAATACGCTAAGTCCCTCTCTTTCGCATGTTTCGATGATCGTACTTTGTTTAGGGTGTTTAGAGGCTAAGTTGCATTCCTACTCAAATATCAAGCATGTATATTTAGTTGGAAGTTATAAATTTCGCAGCTTACTTAGAGTATTTAGGCATGAAAAAGAGTAAGGTTAATAAGATGAGATGATCACTTGTAATTAGTAGTGTAACTTCTTATTTTTAGTAAGCATATTTAGACTTTAAGGGTTCTTGATTGTTAAACTTGTCTATGAGTAAAACATGTTAGAAGTCTAGGAGTTCTTGTTGTGTTTGCATGTTTTTGTACTTTAATTTCGTAGATTAATTAACCAATTTCCAATCCCCCCCCCAAACCTTTAGATTTCTGCTTTAACGAAACCATGCATGCGCCCTTTAATTCCCCGGATAGAACGATCCCTACTCGCCAATATTATAAGGACAAAATAAGGGTTTTAAATTGCACTACGTGTGGACAATGTTTTTAGTGTCTACTTTGTGTTAACGTTAAATGCATGTTTTGCGCGTATAAATTTTTGGCGCCGTTGCCGGGGAATTATAAAGTTTTTGTATGATTTCGTTGTACATATGTAATTAAAAGCATGTCTATAATTTTCGAAATACATACTTGTTTACACTTGTAGAAATTTACATACATGTTTACAATTCTTACTTATTACTTATACGAATTTAATTACACTTCGTATTTACACTTGCATAATTTATTTTCATGTTAAAGGATAGTCTTTGATTTAATTTGAGTACTAGCACTTAGTTATTAAATAAATCTCTATGGAATAGGGAGGTGCCTCTTTTGTTTGTCTATCTCCTTAACCCTTCATGAAGTGTGGATTTTATCACCACACGCCATAACCTAAGTGAAGTTATGGGCATGAGGTTGTGGGCGGAGTTTACAAACATTTGAGATTGTATACTATCTTGTGATTTCGAGTAATAATTGGTCATGATGTCTAGAAGGGTTATGAATGGTGACTGGTTTTGGACTAAGAAAACAGAACACCATTGGAGTACATACTCTTACGAGTAAGCCTCGGGGTGTTTCTAAGAACAACAATGGAGTATATACTCTTACGAGTTAGCTGAAAGGACCCAACCCCGATTTAGCTTCCTAAATCGGAATCAAACCCCTTCGAAAACACGAACCAACAAAAACTTTTCAAAATTTGGGCAGAGTTTCGCTACTAACGTAGAATTGCCATTACCTGCACGCGGAAAATACACTTCATCCTATGCCACAAAAATCAAACCGTGGGCACCAATCCCATCCGGATTTCTCAATATATCAACAGTAAAGTAAACCAATGAATATATCTATATATTACTGAAATCCAGCGTAAAATCGTATAACATATTCAACAGGAAGCTCAGAGCGACATCTAATACATAATCATATACGTATACCACAGTAGGTAGAATAATAAACCTACTGAATGAAACAAAGTAGCTCGAGCACTATGCCTCCGACCACGACGTGCGACACCAGAGCCTGAAATGCAAACTGGGCACGGAAACCGAAAAGCCCAGGGGAAAGACATAAAACACGTTAGAGTGAGTGGACGAAAATAAATGTCTTTCTCCAGTTAATACATATATTATAAAAACATATGCGAGTCCAGGTAAATAAAAACAACATAGTACACGAGGTAAAACCATAATCCTCCAGCGTACTGAGCATGCAAGTAAAAATCCCACGGGGTCACTCATGGACACACACCGTGCTAGTACAGTCAGAACCACGAAGTCCCTGACTTCCACGTGATTCTAGCCGGAAATGGCCTCAGGTCAAATGTCTGCCTCCCCCCGGTAAAGACCTCGGGTCAGGAGTCACAGCCTCCCCTGGAATAAAGCCTACCATCGGGGATCAACCGAGAGGCAAGTGTATCGATACAACAACGTAACCACGACTGTACTCTGTGTAAACTAAATCACAAACATTTCGATGCAAATGCATGAAACAGCATATGAGTGTATGTATACTCGTATACGTATATCCGTATAAGTATAATCGTATAATCGTAAAACACATGCTCATGTAATCCGAAATCTCATATGCATGCTCAAGTTCATAAAACGTATATCAAGACTCGCAAATAATCCGTGAAAAGAAATGTCCACTCACAGACTTGCGTAACGCATATCGCGTTTACCCGTGATCCGGCGGAAAGTCCCTAGCCAAAAGAACGATCACGAACCCCTGAATATTCACAAAATCCATATCTCATAATCATAACTCGACAATTCAATACAAATCACGAGAAACCACCGTTCTCGGAAACACGAAATTCAAAGTCGACGAATCGTCGAAAATCCGTATATAACACCTCAATACATCGCTTTACGTTCGGACGCTCAACTCGAAAAACGAACCTCCCCACTGCGATCGGGGCGCGATTTTGAGTCAAATGACATGCAATTCGTCGAAAACTACTCTGGGCGAAAAATCGCCTCCGCCGGCGGCGGCGCCGTCGCCACAGTCGCCGGAAAATCCAAACCTGCCCAGAAAATTTCGTGCTACACATGGTTTCAAAGATCTCGACGATTCCAACAACTTTCCAGTTATAAGTTAAGGCCAATTTTGACCGGAAAACCTCCAAAAATCAATTCAAAGTTCCAAACCCTTACCGGAATTTCAATTCAACGGATCTCTCACCTCCGGCCACGGCAACCCTCAAGACCACTTGGAAAAGCTTTCTTAGCTCGAGGCTAACAAAACCCCCCAAAGAGGAGCCACCATCTCGGCCTCCACGCCGCCACCCGAACACCACAAAACTCGCCGGAAAATCCATAACTTTGCCGATTCGATTCTCTCTCCTCCGACCACCCCACGGGACGATCCACCTACCAATACAAAGAGGAACTCGAGCCCAACAAATCTCGTGAAGAAGTCGTGCCCAAATATGGCCGGAATCGGCCTCAATTTCGGCGAACCATTTCGGCCTCCAAACGGGTTATTCTTGACCCGTGGGTCAACGTGGGTCAACCCAGCTTCCCTTTATGGCAGGTTTCCCAAACAGGAAACTTCTATTTATAGGCCTTCCCAATATGGAAACTTTGTAATTATCCTTTTCGACGAATTTTGAATACCCGTAACTTTTCCATCGTAACTCCGATTCCGATAATTCTCGTGGCCACAAACTCATCTCGACGTACTCTTCAATAATCACCCGAAGTCAAACACATCGGCCAAACGGATAAAAAATCAACCCTTTGAACCAACACCCATTTAAATCGACTAATTAATCAACAAACGGAAATAATCACAACTTAATCTTCGTAACTCAAAATCATGCTCCGGAAGTTCCCACAAGCTCGAAATTAAATTCTGAACAACTTCCGTGAAGGAACCGAAACCAAATTCTCGTCCGGTAATTTAGTCGTTAAGTAGCCCACCATTTAAATCTGAACTTCAAATATTCATAACTAATTCCTCGGTCGTCCAAATAACGATCCGGAACCGCCCACGAACTCGTAATCTCATATAGAACGACTCTCGAGAAGAGACTCAGCTCAAATTCTCGGCCAATAATTTAGTCGTTAAGAAGCTTCGACGATTAAAACAACTGTCGCAACTCTGCGACTACGCCGTAGCTCACGAATATAGCTGATCATACTGCTGATTCTGGTCCGGGTCGTCACAAATCCACCCCCCTTAGAAAAATTTCGACCTCGAAATTTCTGAGTCTGCCGACTACAAGGTAGAAGCACTGCCTCTGCATACTGCTCAACTCACCAACTGCAATCTCAACTGAACAACTCTGATCATAAACTCCACAATAGGAGACAATTCCGTGCTGGAATCCCTATACCCTCACATCTCAAATCCGAACTGGCTCACACAATCGCCAAGTGTTCCTGCATAAGGAACAGATAGGGTACACAACACGTAGCAAACCTGAAACACAGTTCCACAACACGGAACACAACACAACACACATAACAGCCAACACTATAGGCGATGCCGAACTATACGGGCCAAAACACAAACTCGCCTATGACCACAAACGGATCAAAAAGGCAAATCACAACTCAGTGTACACACAACAACATAACTCACACACTCATATCAACATAGCCCAAAAGTCGAACTTGAGCAATAATCAGCCCATTTCCGCTAACCTGACAGTCTGTGGTAACACATTCCACAAAATCAGAATCAAACGTCAACCCAAACTCAACCAAACTCACTCCAACACAGTGGAGTACAACGACATCCCTCAAAACGACATCACGTAACGTCGATATCACAGTGGTCAACAAACTGGTACTGCAAGCAACCTCGAACAGCTGAAACTGCTGGTCCCGAATCCTCCAGAACTGCAATACCAAGGTCCACAACATGCCCTCCAAAGCCTGAATAATCCTCGAAGACCGCTCGCCAATCTGAGGATAAGAACCGGTACTAGCTCGTAATTTGGTCTCCAATGCTCGCTGCAAAGCTCGTCAACACTTTGTTGTAGCTGATTATCTCAATCAGCAAACTGGGACATAGGCACATCACAAAATAGACAATCTTCGTCAAACACAGCGATGCTAACTTGCCACTGAAATCATCTCCGAAAACACAAGGGAACGTACTGAGTTCATCAAACTGATCTACACGTTTTCTACGTGATTCTTAATATGTTTTTCCCTTCATTTAGCTTCGTTAGGGCTCTAAGTATTTCATTTCTAACTTACTTTAACGTTTTAGGTACAAAATAAAGAGGAATCAATAAAGGAGGCAGAATTGAGCTTAAAATGCACTAAGCGGAGATTTTCCCAATTTGGTTAGGAAAATGATCTTTCCCTACCCGAATTAGGAATGAATGTCAGCCATGAAATTAACGTCTACATCATGAAAGGAAGCATTGAAGCTAAAACGAAGAAGAAACGAAGTTTCCTAATCTCACTAGGAATTTCCGGAAGAGCAGAAAAATGATGACGGGATCATGTGCGAAAGTTACTAATTTTGGGTTCCAAATGGTTTCTAAAAAGTGTGACCAAATGGTTTCCAGAATTAGTAACCCAAATGAAATGAAAAATGGTGTCATTTGTCCTGGTCAAACCAGGAAAAGAAGATGGTGCGCATGGAGTATATTCTGGCCGAATATTGCATATCTTGCTTGCCTAATTCATTGCCGAATCATGTGTATCTTCACTACCATATTTGAGACCGAAATATCCAAGATATTATGCCCAAATTCGGACTAGATATTCCTTGGGAATCAAGAAGAACAAAATCTGGCAAGATATCTCAAATCAGAAATCAGGAAAATAATCCGTCAACTTCTTCAGACGATTGCGAACAGCCCAGACCTCTGATTAATGCATATGATACCTCGTTGGAAAGATCTTTGAATTATCTTTCCAACGACACCAAGATCGAAATTTTTGGAGATCTACAGCTCCCGGAATGTCCGTTTTACCAAAAAGGGTCAGATCTGTCCGGAAAGAGAAAGAAGAGATTTTCCTTGTGCACCAAGCTCATCCTTGTGCCTATAAATTGAAGACTTCGGCTCATTCATCATCATCTCTCATTCTAGTACTCAAAGCTCTGCCCAAAACACTACCTCTCCTCCCTTGCACCAAATCTGAAGAAGCCATCCCTCCAACGCCATAAACACCATCCTCCACCGAAATATTAGGGGAGTCCCGAAGTATTTCGCCATCTCCATTGAAGAGCAGCTTACACCAAGTAGTCTAGGGGAGTCCCGACAACAAAAAGTGTAACCATAACTCTTCTCTTATTTCTTTGTATTTTTGGCATTCTTTGGAGTGAAGTTGTAAAGGATTTTGGTTATATAATTCTAGTTAATTTTCTGCCATCTTCTAGTTCTTACGTTTTTGCTATACATGTTTATTCTATGCTTAATACTTAATTTGAATGCAGGGGAGTCCCGGTTTAGATTATTGATGTGTTAGGGGAGTCCCGAAGCACTTAATCACGAAATTAACATGAGTTATATAGTTGAGGACGTAGGCACTTTTAGGTTGCATGAAATTGGTTAGGTTATAAAGAGTTAGAGAAAAAGATGAGATGATCACATGTATATATTAGATAGGTTTTATTTTTGGTTTAGTAAACATGTTTAGGTTCTTCGATTCTTGTTTGTTTTGCTTGTCTATGAGTATAAAGCATGATAGAGTCCTAGGATTTCTAAGTGTGTTTTACTTGCCATTTTTTTTTTGTCTTTAATTTCGTAGGTCATTAGAACACCAATTTAAACTCCCCCATACTTTCTAACGTTTTCATGCAGGTGAACACCCTACAATCCCCGGTTAAGAACGATACCCTATTTACCAATGCTACATCTACACAAAAGGGTTTTAAATTGCATTTCGTCTAGATTGATTATTGAGTGTTAATTTAGTAGTCACTTTAGGCGTTATCAATTTTTGGCGCCGTTTCCGGGGATTGTTAAGTTTTATTTGTGTGTTTTCGTTTGTGCATATGTGAAATTGTGTAAATAAGTTTATTTTGGTTTTCAGTTTTCGGAACACCTACTGTCCCGTTTTTGTGCAATTTATTTGACGTAGCTAGAGGTCTTAGAAAATTATGAAAATTTACACAGTTGTTCATTGGTATGTCTAGTTTCTGGCTGTAAAATTTCTTTGAAATCGGACTAACTAATAATTCTGGAAAATTCTGACATGCATCTGTGTTCAAACTGTGCGATTCTGGATTGTGTAGTTGTTCTGAAATTTGTAAATAATACATACATGTTTATAATTTTAATTTTTGTTCATACTAACCTTTGTTTTGCAGCCATCTAACACGTTAAAGGAAGTCTTCAATTTACATTGAGTACATGAAATTGGTTGATTAAGTCTCACTCTTTGGAATAGATGGCGCCTCTTTTTCTGGTTTATCTTCTTAACCCTTTGTGTTTCATTCGAAATACAAGGTTGTGGGCGGAGTCTACTAAGAACTTGAGGGAGTGTGTTATTCTCGAAATATTGGCTGAATGTCGGACATGGTGTCTAGATGGGATATGACTGGTGACAGGTTTTGGATCTAAGAAAGAGAAACATCATTGGAGTACATCCCTTGATCACGGTAGCCTCGGGTTGTTTCTCGAAATTAGTCCTACCTCTCGCGTTATCTCTATCCCTACTGGCCATGTTTTTCGATTGATCCAAGGCCGATTGATTGAGAATGCATACTTTATCGCGCGGGACGCACGTCCATTGAAAGACCTAAAAACCAGATTCGTGTACTCTCTTTAAATTGTAGGCGCACTCAATTTGGACATGCTTGGACATAATACTATGTCGAAATTGTGTGTTTGTGCATATTAACTTGTAAAAGGATTAACCACATTGCATTTTTAGCTTGCATAACCTTCTGGCGGCTTTGTGATGCTCGGATTTCATCACCGGGTACCCTAACCTAAGTGAAGTTAGGGACATGAGGCCAAACGTATGGTCACGTTTGCATCATGTATTTAGCACGTAACTTTGTGTGTTTTCTGCAGGTTCTAACATTTTCTCTTGTGCATTCACCTCATATTTCACTTAGGTTCTTATTTGATGCATTTGAATGACGATTTAATTGTTTTGAGCATGAATTTGAATGAAACGTGGTGTGCTTGCATTACTCTACTTGTATATATATATGTTTCTAAATCTTTGCATTGTAAATATGCCTAATTTTGCAGAAAACGTGTAAATTGAATCTTAACTTATTCTATCAACTTTGCATTCATTTTAGGGAGTCTAAAGCCTTGCATTCACGTTTACAAATCTTGAAGTGTCTTAACTTAGTGTTTTACAGCTTTCGTGTGTTTTTGGTGTGTTTTTGGTTTGTTTTTCTTCGTGTGATTTATTTTGGTGTGATTTTGTGTGTTTTTATTGCTTTCTTTTAATTTTCAATGTTTTTGGTTAGTGTCTTGCATTACTTGTATATTCTTTTGATACTAACACCATTTTTTGAGGAGGAGGACTTAGAAAAAGATCCGGCTACTAAAGATGCCGAGAAGAAGAAGAACGTGGCTACTCACGCCACTAAGGCACAACCCTCATCATCACAATCTGCCCCAAACAAAGGTATTAACTCTATCCCTTCAAGTTTGGTTAATACTAATGCTTCGTTTGCTCGTGCACCATTCCCACATAGGTTGACGAAATCTAAGAAAGATGATCAATACAAAAACATCTTGGACATCTTTCGGAAGGTGCAAGTAAATCTGCCCTTGATCGAGTGCATAAAGCAAGTGCCTATCTATGCGAAATTTCTCAAAGAGTTATGCACCCAGAGGAGGCAAACGAGAGCGAAGGAGGTTGTGAAGGTGAATGCAACCGTTTCAGCGGTTTTACAGCGTCGGTTACCCCCCAAATTGAAGGATCCGGGGAGCTTTTCTGTTCCTTGTGTGATTGGTGACAACAAATTCGAAGATGTTATGCTAGATCTTGGTGCATCCATCAACGTAATGCCTTATTAATTATATGCATCTATGGATCTAGGCGAGCTCAAACAAGACAACGTCATCATTCAACTAGCCGACCGTTCGCATAAGTATCCTAGGGGACACGTTGAAGATGTTCTTGTGCAAGTCAACAACCTGATTTTTCCAGCGGATTTTTACATTGTTGAGATGGAGGAGAGTCCTTTGAATACCACGCCATTGCTTCTTGGACGACCTTTCATGAGGAATGCAAGAACGAAGATAGATGTGTTTGAGGGAACGTTTTCCATGGAGATTGATGGAGAAAAGATCGAATTCAACATATTAGATGCCATGAAGGTTCCCGCGGCAAGTGTACATGCCATATTTTCGATGGATATGGTGGAAGAGGCAGCTCAACAACACTAAGACATCATTGAAGATTCACGGCTTGAGGACCCAATCCAGCCCTCTCACACACATGAAGAACTATCACGTCTAGGCTGTAAGTCGTTAAAAAAACAAGCGCTTGTTGGGAGGCAACCCAATGGAGGAGTCTACAATCAGATTTGCATTCTCTTCCCCTTATCAATTTTTGGATTTCGTTGCTTTTACATTTCTTAGTTAGCTTTTTCGTAAAACCTATATTCCATCTTGATTCTATGTTTTACTTGATTACATTGAGAACAATGTAGAGTTTAAGTGTGGGGGAGGGGTTTACAACTTTATTTGAGTCATAAATTGTAAAAACCGGGCGGACAATGGATTTCCGGCGGATGATGCCCTAAAAAAAAATGTTTTCTAGAGTCTAATTTAGTGTAGTGGATGAACACTTGTCTTTTAGTAAGATATCCTTGTGACTTGGTGTCTAGAAGGGGACGGTTGCTAGGACGGGTTTTGGATGTGAGAAAGAACTTGTTCGAAATCACTCCTACCTCTCTTGGTCTCTCTCGCCAACTGGCCATGTTATTAAGGTTTCCCAAAGAAGATGAGGACTAAATCTACGCTTGTTTGAGAGTCTTGAGTCTTTTTGTTTTAACTTAGCGTTTTAAAGAATCTTAGGATGCCCATAGTTAGTCTATGATGAAAATTGACCAAATTTGAACAATATGGCGTTGCATTCATGATTCTTGTGTTAATTGAGTTATTTTGAGTGTCATGACATGTAGTAGATATGGATAGTTAAACGTGGTACAGATTTCGCATGTGAGAATAAGTTTAAGTCATATGAACCTTAAACGTGAGTTTTGAGCCTATATATTTCTTTTTGGAGAGAATTTCGTGCATTAGTCTCAAAACTAAGCATGTGCATCATATGATTACTTGCCATAGATTTTAATGAACTAGAGATTACTAGAACTTACTCATGTCGAATTTGCAAAGCTTATAGTTGACATATACTCTGATTTTGGATATGATTAAAGGCACTTAGGTTTTCCACCACTTAGCCAAATTGCCATGAGTCCTATATGAGCGCACGAGTTGCGACACCCCTAGAAAGCCACTTTTGAGCCTACATTGAGCCTTTATTTCGTTGACCTTATATGCATCTAAACACTTAGCCTAGTGTAGAGTTCATACCCTTGTTCTAAATACTTGGTGAAGAATTTCGAAGCTAGTATCAAGGAATGTGGCGTGTGAATGGAGAAAAGAGAGGGGAATTCTTGTCCAAAAGCTGAAAAAGTGTGATTGCCAAAAGAAAAAAAAAGAAAAAAAAAAGATAGAAAATAAGCTCTATGGCGATATGTTCAAAGAACAAAGTTTGGATCAAGAGAAGAAAATAATGAAGTTTGGGTCCAACACAATGAAATTTGGCCCTTGTTTATGAAGAATTGACCATGGAGGCGTGGAAAAGATGGAGTTTGATTTCAAGAAGTTTTTGATATTTCGACTAAGTCTTTGGAACGTGTTTACCACCACATATCTATATTCCAAATGCCTTAGCCTTGCCCCATTACAACCCTTCAAAAGACCTTTTTGATCCTTAAGATGAGTAGCAGTTAATCTGTGGAGTAAATCGCATGAGTAAGCATATGGTTTGGTTCATTTGTGCAAGTATTCATTCATGAGGTTTTCAAATACTTCTATCCATTTTGAGTGAAAATATGATGAGAGAATCCATGTGAGTTGATTTGAACCTCATTCGAAACATGCATAGCCTTAAACATCACCATTGTTTACACCATGTCTTACTTGTTCATTACATGAATCATGGCTTGATTATCATTTGAAATTTTGCAATGTTATCGCCATACACTTATAAAAATTTCTGAGACATCTTTAACTTAAGGGCTTAGTTGTTTTGTTTTTAGTCTTAGATTTCTCCAACTTGGAGACTAGCTCCAACGTTGGAACCTTTCCTTCTTTCTTTCTTTTGCTTTTCTTTTAACTTGTGTCCAAGTATTTGCTAGGGACTAGCAAAGTCCAAGTGTGGGGGATTTGATCTACACGTTTTCTACGTGATTCTTAATATGTTTTTCCCTTCATTTAGCTTCGTTAGGGCTCTAAGTATTTCATTTCTAACTTACTTTAACGTTTTAGGTACAAAATAAAGAGGAATCAATAAAGGAGGCAGAATTGAGCTTAAAATGCACTAAGCGGAGATTTTCCCAATTTGGTTAGGAAAATGATCTTTCCCTACCCGAATTAGGAATGAATGTCAGCCATGAAATTAACGTCTACATCATGAAAGGAAGCATTGAAGCTAAAACGAAGAAGAAACGAAGTTTCCTAATCTCACTAGGAATTTCCGGAAGAGCAGAAAAATGATGACGGGATCATGTGCGAAAGTTACTAATTTTGGGTTCCAAATGGTTTCTAAAAAGTGTGACCAAATGGTTTCCAGAATTAGTAACCCAAATGAAATGAAAAATGGTGTCATTTGTCCCGGTCAAACCAGGAAAAGAAGATGGTGCGCATGGAGTATATTCTGGCCGAATATTGCATATCTTGCTTGCCTAATTCATTGCCGAATCATGTGTATCTTCACTACCATATTTGAGACCGAAATATCCAAGATATTATGCCCAAATTCGGACTAGATATTCCTTGGGAATCAAGAAGAACAAAATCTGGCAAGATATCTCAAATCAGAAATCAGGAAAATAATCCGTCAACTTCTTCAGACGATTGCGAACAGCCCAGACCTCTGATTAATGCATATGATACCTCGTTGGAAAGATCTTTGAATTATCTTTCCAACGACACCAAGATCGCAATTTTTGGAGATCTACAGCTCCCGGAATGTCCGTTTTACCAAAAAGGGTCAGATCTGTCCGGAAAGAGAAAGAAGAGATTTTCCTTGTGCACCAAGCTCATCCTTGTGCCTATAAATTGAAGACTTCGGCTCATTCATCATCATCTCTCATTCTAGTACTCAAAGCTCTGCCCAAAACACTACCTCTCCTCCCTTGCACCAAATCTGAAGAAGCCATCCCTCCAACGCCATAAACACCATCCTCCACCGAAATATTAGGGGAGTCCCGAAGTATTTCGCCATCTCCATTGAAGAGCAGCTTACACCAAGTAGTCTAGGGGAGTCCCGACAACAAAAAGTGTAACCATAACTCTTCTCTTATTTCTTTGTATTTTTGGCATTCTTTGGAGTGAAGTTGTAAAGGATTTTGGTTATATAATTCTAGTTAATTTTCTGCCATCTTCTAGTTCTTACGTTTTTGCTATACATGTTTATTCTATGCTTAATACTTAATTTGAATGCAGGGGAGTCCCGGTTTAGATTATTGATGTGTTAGGGGAGTCTCGAAGCACTTAATCACGAAATTAACATGAGTTATATAGTTGAGGACGTAGGCACTTTTAGGTTGCATGAAATTGGTTAGGTTATAAAGAGTTAGAGAAAAAGATGAGATGATCACATGTATATATTAGATAGGTTTTATTCTCGGTTTAGTAAACATGTTTAGGTTCTTCGATTCTTGTTTGTTTTGCTTGTCTATGAGTATAAAGCATGATAGAGTCCTAGGATTTCTAAGTGTGTTTTACTTGCCATTTTTTTTTGTCTTTAATTTCGTAGGTCATTAGAACACCAATTCAAACTCCCCCATACTTTCTAACGTTTTCATGCAGGTGAACACCCTACAATCCCCGGTTAAGAACGATACCCTATTTACCAATGCTACATCTACACAAAAGGGTTTTAAATTGCATTTCGTCTAGATTGATTATTGAGTGTTAATTTAGTAGTCACTTTAGGCGTTATCACAAACGATCTACAATGGCCTGACAACTGGTACCACAACCAAAACGCATACAAACACACACAAACACAGCAACAAACGCCACGTCTAATAGGAAATCTCAAATGGCTGACACTTCTCGGCAAGTCTCTCCCTCCTAGCCATCGTCAGTCGACAAATGTGGCATCTGCGTACACATGCTGCGCTCGCACAGGCTGCTATATCGCTCTTCATGTTGCGTCACGAGTAGTAAACTCAAAGTATCTGATACATCTCCGCATCACTAGCGCCAACCGCGCGTAAAAACAATGAGTTTCAACGTCATCACATTCGAACTCAATTCTCGTAGCCCATAACTCGGCTAACACGGAAACTCGAGCCACACACACATGAACCACTGAAGCTCCCGACTTTCAACTGAATGCATCAGCAACAACATTCCAGACGGATGGTCAAAGTACAACCACTAGCCTTCCTCGAACAAATTCAATTGTGCAGCCATAGTCAATAGTCGACTCCCTCCATCTACACTGCCTCAAGCCCAAATCTGGACGAAAATGCAAGTGGATGAAACTCAAATGACCAGTGTACATCCTACACTGGCCTTCCCAATATGGAAACTTTGTAATTATCCTTTTCGACGAACTTTGAATACCCGTAACTTTTCCATCGTAACTCCGATTCCGATAATTCTCGTGGCCACAAACTCGTCTCGACGTACTATTCAATAATCACCTGAAGTCAAACACATCGGCCAAACGGATAAAAAATCAACCCTTTGAACCAACACCCATTTAAATCGACTAATTAATCAACAAACGGAAATAATCACAACTTAATCTTCGTAACTCAAAATCATGCTCCAGAAGTTCCCATAAGTTCGAAATTAAATTCTGAACAACTTCCGTGAAGGAACCGAAACCAAATTCTCGTCCGGTAATTTAGTCGTTAAGTAGCCCACCATTTAAATCTGAACTTCAAATATTCATAACTAATTCCTCGGTCGTCCAAATAACGATCCGGAACCGCCCACGAACTCGTAATCTCATATAGAATGACTCTCGAGAAGAGACTCAGCTCAAATTCTCGGCCAATAATTTAGTCGTTAAGAAGCTTCGGCGATTAAAACAACTGTCGCAACTCTGCGACTACGCCGTAGCTCACGAATATAGCTGATCATACTGCTGATTCTGGTCCGGGTCGTCACATTAGCCTCAGGTTGTTCCCAAAAATTAGTTCTCACCTCTTGCGTTACATCTATCCCAACTGGTCATTTCCAACAATTACGAGAATTAACGATAGTTAGTCTACATTTTCGCGCGGGCTGCACGGACAAGAGATTTACTCAATAACTAAATCGTGTATTCCTTTTAAATCTTAGGCGCACTCAATTCGTAGACGCACTTAAATTGATTTACATTGAGTACGAGTATTGGTTATTAAGTTTCGTTCTTTGGAATAGGGAGGTGCCTCTTTTTCTGGTTTATCTCCTTAACCCCTCATGAAGTGTGGATTTCATCACCACACGCCATAACCTAAGTGAAGTTATGGGCATGAGGTTGTGGGCGGAGTTTACTAAGGACTTGAGATTATATACTATCTCAAAAATTTGGCTGATTGTTGGATATGGTGAGTGGGTTTATGATTGGTGCCGGGTTTCGGATCTAAGCAATAGAACACCATTGGAGTATATACCATAACTGGTTAGCCTCGGGGTGTCTCTAAGAACAACAATGGAGTATATACTCTTACGAGTTAGCCTCAGGTTGTTCTAAATATTAATCCTTACCTCTCGCGTTATCTCTATCCCTACTTGTCATTTCTAAACGTAACTAAGCTGAATTAGCGAGAGTCAGTATACATTTTCGCGCGGGCCGCACGTCCAAGAAATTTACCGAATGATCATTTCGAGTACTCTCTGTAAATCATAAGTGCATATAAATACGGACAATACATGAACTTAATAAATACGACATAATCCTTTAAAAGATGGTATATAGGATTATGCATGCTTACACCTCTTGGAATCAGACTTCATCTTTTGATGAACGAGACCCATTGCACAGTGGAGAGCCTCTGCACCACATACCATCGGGGCCAAAGGAAAATAAATAATACTTAGTCAAATTTGTGTGTTTTTCTTTTTGCATTAAAATCTGTAAAGGACTAACAAAACGTTACATTTAGCTTGCATAACCTCTCTAAAGCTTTATGATGCTCGGATTTCACTACCGAGTACCCTAACCTAAGTGAAGTTAGGGGCATAAGACCGAAGAAGAGGTCATTCTTTGCAATCATATTTTAAGCACGTAACTCGTGTGTTTTTTGCAGGTTCTAACAATTTCCCTTATGCATTCACTCCATTTTTCACGTAGGATTGTTGTTTGATGCATTTTATTTAATGAGAATGTGTTGTGCATAAATTCAATGTGAATTATTGTTTGCTTGCATTTGAACCATGTTTATATATGTTCTAACTAAATTCTTAGCTTTTACATTATATAGTGTTAATTTGCAGAAAACGTGCCTTAGTTCATTACATTCATTTGCATAACCCTTAAAATTGATTAGATCATTTGCATTTCTTAGTAAATTACATTTAGTGTCTTAAATTTCATAAATTTTGTGTGTTTTAGTAGTTTTTAAGTCTTTTTGAGTTTTTATAGTTTGTTTCGGTAGTTTTACTATTTTATTTGTTATTTGTTTCGCTTTGCTTTCTTTATATGTTTTACGTTTTTTGGTTAGTATCTCTATATTCATTACATATTCTTTTTGATACTAACACTTGGTCTTTGGTGGATGCTCAGGCTAATGAATGTCCGATCAGAATCCTGGACCATCTAAAACAAAGTTTGAGGAAATCGCAGAGAGGATAGCTAGACTTAGAGCTCAATCAGAACCGCTGGATTATCCCATTATTGAGGAAGGTTCCGATTCTTCACATTCATCAACTGATCATAATTCAGAGCCGGAAGCACAAGAAGTCAATATGGCCAATGCAGGACAATCCCTTCGTCAGCGCACCTGCTCAACCGAATGGAGCAGCGGGCCTTCAAGCATTGCTTTTCCACCACCGGGGGAAAACATGAAGGACATCGAGCTGAAGAGTGGTTTCCTCCACCGACTGCCCATTTTTCACGGACTTTCAAATGAAGATCCGAATAAGCATCTCAAACAATTCCAATTTGTTTGTAACAGCATGAAGCCAGCCGATGCTGATACGAAGCTCTTCAAGCTTAAAGCATTCCCATTCACCCTAACCGACAGGGCCGAGTCTTGGCTCATGGAACTACCGCCAAACCACATTACCACATGGAAGCAACTTGCGGACATGTTCCTGGCGAAGTACTTCCCGGCCTCAAAGATCACCGTCTTAAGGAAGCAAATCACTGGCATTACACAGAAATCGGATGAGACTTTCGGCCAATATTATGACCGATTCAAAGTTTTGTGTGCCACCTGCCCATCTCATGGATTTTCTGAGACCAATCTCATGAATTACTTTTATGATGGTCTCAAGGCGATCGATAGGGAATTGCTCGATGCAGCAGTTACCGGTGCATTCATGGACTTAAACGAAACCGAAGCTAGAACTCTTCTAGAGAATCGGGCGAACAACGATGCACAGTATGGAATGTCCAACAGAAGAGCAGTCGGCGAAGTTAGTTCTAAAACCGACGCGGATGAAAAATACGACAAACTAGCTCATATGCTAGAGAAGGTTTTAGAGCTCGAAACGACAAGAGCCAAAGCAACTCATGGACCTGTTTGTGGCATATGTCAAGTACAAGGTCACCATAATGACCAATGCCCTCAAGCGCCAGAGCAAGCTAGCGAAATGGAGCACGCTAACGCCATCGGTGGATATCAAGGAGGCCAACGATACAACAACTACAACAATTTCGGCAACCGAGATCATCCAGGCTTTCGATGGAGCAGCAATGAGGGAACTTTGAATCCTCCGGTAACTCAACAAAGCTACCAACGCCCTCCATTTCAGCCTAGGCCACCGATGCAGCATGGTTCTTCATCTCAACCCTTCACAAATCCGGATTATGACAAGATGTTGTCATAACTTTCAGCCTCCACACAAGTTCTCCTTGATGGACAATCGAAGACCAAGGAGACATTGGATTCTCACAGCCGAGACATCACCGAAGTGAAGAAGCAACTTGGCCAACTTGTTGATTTCATGGGACAAATCAAAGAAACTGGTCGGCTTCCACCTCAAACAACTCCTAATCAACGAAATGTGAATGCCATTGTCACAAGGAGTGGGAAGATACTAGAAGAACCAAAGACCAAGAGATCTCATCTCGATAACGTAACTATCGAAGACATCACTCAAGAGGAGGAAGATGAGATCGATTCGGCAGCTCAAGGAGCCGAAAAGAAGAAGGTGACGCCTATTGTCACCAAGGCACAATCTCCTCCACAACCCACCCCAATCAAAGGTAAAAGCCCTATTCCTTCAAATACGGTTATTACTAATTCTCCATTTGCTGTTGCACCTTTCCCAAGCAGATTATTAAAATCAAAGAAGAAAGATGATCAATATGAAGATATCTTGGACATCTTTCGAAAGGTGCAAGTTAATTTGCCCTTGATCGAGTGCATAAAACAAGTGCCAATATACGCGAAGTTTCTAAAAGAATTATGCACACAGAGGAGGCAAACACGAGAGAAGGAGGTTGTGAAGGTGAATGCAACCGTTTCGGCGATTTTGCAACGACGGCTACCCCCAAAATTGAAGGATCCAGGGAGTTTTGCAGTTCCCTGCGTAATTGGTGACAAACACTTCAAAGACGTAATGCTTGATCTTGGAGCCTCCATCAACGTCATGCCTTACTACCTCTACAAGTCAATGGAGCTTGGGGATCTCAAGCAAGACGGTGTTGTCATCCAACTAGCCGATCGTACACACAAGTATCCAAGGGGATACGTAGAAGACGTTCTTGTAGAAGTCAACAACCTGATTTTTCCAGCGGATTTTTATATCGTTGACATGGAGGAGAGTCCTTTGAACACCACGCCATTGCTTCTTGGACGACACTTTATGCGGACTGGAAGAACGAAGATAGATGTTTATCAGGGAACTTTCTCCATGGAGATTGATGGAGAAAGAATCGAGTTCAACATATTAGACGGGATGAAATTTCCGATGTCAAGTGTGGCTTCCATCTCAACATATGATCTCGTCGATACCTTAGCACAAGGCCACCTTGACACCATCAATGATGATGAACTCGACATGGCCATCCAACTCGGGGATGACGCCCTTTTCGAGGCCTTCATAGAGCTTAAGCCTCGAATTCAAGAAATGGCCATGGTTCTAACTAACGCACCACGAAAAGTAAGTTTTTCTCCCCCATTACCAATTACTTTTGGTATTAACAAAATTGTTCCCTCCATCGTAGAAGCTCCAGTTTTAGAACTCAAGCTATTACCGGATCATCTAAAGTATGCGTACTTGGGCGAGCATGAAACCTTGCCGGTAATTATTTCGTCTGCGTTAGAAGAGGAGCAGGAGAAGAAACTCGTGAGTGTACTTAAGAGGTACAAAACCGCAATAGGTTGGACGCTTGCGGATATAAAGGGAATTAATCCAGCAACATGTGTGCATCGGATTTTCCTAGAAGAAGGCACCAAGCCTACAAGGAAAGCACAACGTCGGCTCCACCCTCCCATGATGGAGGTGGTAAAACAGGAGGTAATTAAACTCATGGACTGTGGAGTTATTTACCCTATTTCTGATAGCCGTTAGGTTTCCCCTGTGCAGGTTGTACCTAAGAAATCTGGAATCACCGTCGTCGAAAATATGGAGAATGAACTCGTGCCACAAAGGACAATCACTGGACACCGTGTGTGCATTGATTACAGGAGGCTCAACGCCGCAACTCGCAAGGATCATTTTCCATTACCGTTCATAGATCAAATGCTGGAAAGGTTAGCCGGCCATGCATTCTACTGTTTTCTCGACGGATACTCCGGCTACAACCAAATTAGCATTGCAGAGGAGGATCAAGAAAAGACAACGTTCACATGCCCTTTCGGAACGTTTGCATACCGCCGAATGCCTTTTGGATTATGTAATGCACCAGGCACATTTCAACGCTGCATGCTCTCAATTTTTTCCGATTACATTGAAAAAATTATTGAAGTATTCATGGACGATTTTAGTGTATTTGGGAATGATTTCGATGCATGTTTAAACAATTTAGAAACTATTTTACAAAGATGCGTTGAAACCAACTTGGTGCTTAATTGGGAGAAGTGCCATTTCATGGTTACACAAGGGATCGTGTTAGGTCATATTATTTCTGAAAAAGGATTAGAAGTTGATAAATCCAAAGTAGATCTTGTGCGTCACTTACCCTCTCCAACTTCGGTTAGAGAGATACGTTCTTTTCTTGGACACGCAGGATTTTATCGAAGGTTTATCAAAGATTTTTCCCACATCTCTCGCCCGTTGTGTAAATTGCTACAAAAGGAGACTCCGTTCGTATTTGACGAGGAATGCAACGCTGCCTTCAACAAGTTGAAGGAACTTCTCACGAGCGCTCCAGTTTTGAGCAGCCCTGATTGGTCTCTACCATTTGAACTCATGTGTGACGCCTCGGATTATGCCGTAGGAGCTGTTTTGGGTCAGCGGAAGGACAAGAAGCCTTATGTAATTTATTACGCCTCTCGGACGCTTGATGAAGCTCAAAGAAATTATACCACCACCGAGAAGGAGTTTCTTGCAGTGGTTTTTGCTTTAGATAAATTTCGGTCTTATTTACTGCAAACTAAAGTAACTGTGTATACTGATCATGCAGCTTTGAAGTACCTAATGCTGAAAAAGGATGCAAAACCAAGGCTTATTAGATGGATACTTCTACTCCAAGAATTCAACATCGAAATCAAGGATAAGAAGGGAGTAGAAAATGTTGTCGCTGACCACCTATCACGCTTGATAGGTGAGAATGAGACTGTTGAAATTGAGGAAACTTTTCCGGATGAAAAGTTCTTCGGAATTGAGGTAACTGTTTCGGAAACTCCATGGTATGCAGATATCGTTAATTACTTAGTTACCGGTGAGTTTCCATCTACCATGCATAAATTTCAGCGTGACAAACTTAAACATAATGCTAGAACTTTTATCTGGGATGACCCTTATTTATGGAAACAATGCTCCGATTTAGTGATTAAGAGATGTATCCCAGATAGTGAATTTAAGCCTATTCTAGACTTTTGTCACAATGAAGCATGTGGGGGACATTTTGGTTCGAGGAGGACAGCCCTTAAGATTTTAGATTGCGGTTTCTTTTGGCCTAGTTTATTTCGCGATGCTCATGCATTTTGTGCTGCATGTGATAAGTGCCAGAGATTCGGTAATTTAGGACCTAGAGATCAGATGCCACAACACTACATATTTAATGTCGAGATTTTTGATGTGTGGGGTATTGATTTTATGGGACCATTTCCTCCCTCCAATGGTTATACGTATATTTTACTCGCAGTAGATTATGTTTCAAAATGGGTGGAGGCAAAGGCCACCCGTACTAATGATTCGCGAGTTGTTGCAGATTTCCTACGAACTAACATTTTTAGTAGATTTGGAATGCCACGAGTTCTAATTAGCGATGGAGGAAGTCATTTTTGCAACCGCACGGTGGAAGCATTGATGAGGAAGTATGGCGTAAAACACAAGGTTTCCACACCATACCACCCTCAAACAAATGGAATGGCTGAAGTTTCCAACCGTGAGATAAAGAAGATTTTGGAACGAACCATCCGCCCAAACCGGAAAGATTGGAGTCAGTGCTTAGATGATGCATTGTGGGCTTACAGGACTGCCTACAAGACCCCCATTGGTATGTCACCTTTCCGATTAATTTATGGGAAAATGTGCCATCTTCCGGTTGAATTGGAGCACAAGGCATGGTGGGCTGTGAAGAAATTCAACATCGATCGAGATGCAGCAGGTGTGCATCGGAAGCTACAACTTTGTGAACTTGAAGAGATCAGAAATGATGCTTTCGACAATGCGTGGATTTACAAAGAGAAGACGAAAAAGATCCATGATAAGATGATTCGCGGGAAGAGTTTTGAAGTTGGGCAGAAAGTATTGCTTTTCAATTCAAGACTTAAGCTCTTTCCGGGAAAGCTTCGCTCTCGATGGATGGGGCCATTCATAGTTGCTCAAATTATGCCTCATGGAGTAGTTCTCATTCGATCAATAGACAAGGGCAGTGAGTTCAAAGTAAATGGCCATCGCTTGAAGCCCTATTTTGAGGCATTTGCGGAGCATAACGTGGAGGAGATGCAACTCCAAGAACCGGCCATCTCGAAAGCAAAATGATGCATCACGTCTAAGCTTTAGACGTAAAATGAGCGCTTATTGGGAGGCAACCCAATAGAGAAGACGACAACAGATTTGTTTTCTTCTCCTCCTTTTAATTAATTAAATAGCTTTTGCATTTTAAATTATAATTTTCGTAGATCCTATACTCCATGTTTAATTCTATACTTTTACTTTAGTATATTGAGGGCAATGTAGAGTTTAAGTGTGGGGGAAGGGTTTACAATTTAATTGTGTCTAAATTAGTGTTTTTCAGAGTCTTTAGGATGCCCTTAACTAGTCGATGATGAAATTAGACCGATACGAACACATATGGCGTATGAATCACATGCATCGAATTCTTGTGCTAATTGAGATATTCTATATGTTTTTAACATGTAGTAGATATGAATTGCAAAACATGGTACAGAAATCGCATGCTTGAATAAGTTTTTAATCATATGAACCCTATGTGAGCTTTTGAGCTATCTGTTCTTTATTCGAGTGAATATACATCCATTTCGTAGCTACTAGCTTATATTTGCCTCATTCGATTGCTTGCCATAGATTTTTATGAACTAGAGAATGCTAGAACTTACTCATGTCAATTTGCAAAGCTTTTAAGTTGATACATACTTTGATTTTGGAAATGATTAAAGGCATTTAGGATCTTCCACCACGTTGCCAAATATCCATGTATCCCATTTGTACGCATGAGTTGCGACACCCCTAGATAAACCAATTGAGCCCACGTTAAGCTTTTCTTTCATCACCATATGTACCTAAACACTTACCCTAGTATAGAATATCCTTACCTTTGTTCCAGAAACTTGGTGAGATTTTTTCGAAACTAGCACATAATATGATGGTTTGGTAAGAACGATTGAAAGAGTTAATGTGAGTAAGGGGAAAGACTTGTCCAAATAACTTAAAAAGTATGAGATTGCCAAAAAGAAAATATATATATATATTTGAGAGAATGAAAAGAAAAAATTATATATCTCTCATGGCAATGTGTTGTGTTCTAAGTATAAACCCTTTGGATTAATGTCCCCCTTATTTGCGGATTTGGAGATTACGACAAATTGAAGGCCCAAAAATAGAATAAATATGGCCTTTGTCCTGTCCGAAAAGCTCAAAGGGTAGTTTAGATTGAAGTATACGTGGTAACATTCGAGTGGAGATGGAGGACGAATTTGGTGCTCGACTAAGTCGTTGGAACGTTTTTATCACCACATATCTAAAATTCGAATGCCTTAGCCTTAACCCCATTACAACCTCACTAAAGTCCTTTATTATCCTTAAAATGAGTAGCTTTCAATTAGTAGAGTAAGTTACATGAGTAAGCTTATGGTTTTGGTTCATTTGTGCAAGTAATTAACTCCATTCATGAGGTTTTCGTTTAAATTCATATACACTTTAAGTGAACCCTTTTCATGAGTGAAAAATATGATGAGTGCATCCTTGTGAGTTGATTAAACCTTTATTCAAAGCATGCACAGCTATAACATAACCATTGTTTTCTCTATGTCTTACTTGTTCATTACATAATTATATCGCAATTATCTCTTGAATTCGTTGAGCATACAAAGTTGAAAATCATGTGAGCCATTGCCATATACTTATGAAAATTCTGAGACAAATTTTAGCTAAGGGCTTAGTTGTGTTCTTTCCAAAGTTTTAAAATCGTAGAGAGTCTTAGTTTAACTTAGTGTTTGCTAAGGGACTAGCAAAGTCTAAGTGTGGGGGAATTTGATATACGCATTTTATGCTTGATTCTTAACGCATTTCCCTTTACGTTTAGCTATGTTATAATCTTAGTTTTTATGTTTTTCTTATTTAATTTGTTATTTTGAGGTTATTTACGGTGGAGATGAATAACGGCGCAATTCGTAGGAATTTCGGCGATTTTGCGATTTTTGCGATTTTGGACCACCGGGAATGGGCCGGCCCAAAAAGCATTTTGTGGGCCCATTACTCAAAGTTTGTTTCGGCCCAAAAAACCAGCCCAAGCCCATTAAATTCTGTAAGCAAGCCACTTGGGGAAGAGGAAAAGTCAAGGTTGTCAAGCTTTGTGACTAGGCTTGGTGACTCTTGCTTTGTGATAATTACAAAGGGTGACAAGGCTTGGTGACTCTTGCTTTTGATCATCACAAATGGTGACAAGCCTTGGTGACTCTTACTTGTGATGATCACAAGTGATGACTAGGGGAGTGACTTGCCCTTGTGATTATTGCTAGCATTTAATGAAAGAGGCAAGGTGGAAGAGAGAGGGAGCATTTCCCTTGCCTATATATAAGAGGGAGGCCAGCCATAAACCAGATCATCTCCCATTTTTACAAGCCAAACCTCTACACAAATACCTCTCCTCCATAAACACTTCAAGGATCCTCTCCAAGCCGAAGCATTCCAGCCTCCGAAGCCATCGGATCATTCACAATACGCTAAGTCCCTTGTGAATGAGAACCACCTTCAAGAAGTCATCAAGCATTCAAGACAAAAAGTGTAACCATGATCTTCAATCTCTTGTCTTTTGCTTTGTATTGGATCACTTTGATGTATTTAATGAAGAACAAGTTTGGATTTGAGTTATATGTTCTTAAGTCTTTTCGTAAATTGCATGTGTTTATAATTTCAAACCTTTTATGCATGTTTGATACAATCTTAAAGCTTCGAAAGCATGTGTTAGATAATACGCTAAGTACCTCTCTTTCGCATGTTTCGATGATCGTACTTTGTTTAGGGTGTTTAGACGCTAAGTTGCATTCCTACTCAAATATCAAGCATGTATATTTAGTTGGAAGTTATAAATTTCGCAGCTTACTTAGAGTATTTAGGCATGAAAAAGAGTAAGGTTAATAAGATGAGATGATCACTTGTAATTAGTAGTGTAACTTCTTATTTTTAGTAAGCATAATTAGACTTTAAGGGTTCTTGATTGTTAAACTTGTCTATGAGTAAAACATGTTAGAAGTCTAGGAGTTCTTGTTGTGTTTGCATGTTTTTGTACTTTAATTTCGTAGATTAATTAACCAATTTCCAATCCCCCCCAAACCTTTAGATTTCCGCTTATTAACGAAACCATGCATGCGCCCTTTAATTCCCCGGATAGAACGATCCCTACTCGCCAATATTATAAGGACAAAATAAGGGTTTTAAATTGCACTACGTGTGGACAATGTTTTTAGTGTCTACTTTGTGTTAACATTAAATGCATGTTTTGCGAAACTTTTTCGAAACATGCATAGCTTTAACTTTTTCGAAACATGCATAGCTTTAACTTCACCATTGTTTACTCCAAGTCCTACTCGTTCATGACATGATCATATTTCTCTTATCTCTCGAAAATTGTTGAACTTTTCACTATGGAATCTTGTGACTCCATCGCCATATACGTAAGAAAATTTCTGAGACAAATTGAGCTAAGGGCTTAGGAGTTGTTTTTATTTATTTGAGTCCATGTAATTTGTTCAACAAGGAGGCTAGCTCTAATGTTGGTTTTATATTTTTAGTCTTTCTTTTATTTAGTATTTGCTAGGGACTAGCAAAGTCTAAGTGTGGGGGAATTTGATCTACGCATTTTATGCTTGATTCTTAACGTCTTTCTCTTTATATTTAGCTTTGTTTTGACCTTAGTACTATCATTTCTTACTTACTTTGTTGTTTTTAGGTTTTGAATAAAGGAGTATAATAAAAGAGGTGAAATGAAGCTTAAAACGCAGCAATTGGAGGTTTCCTAATTCGCTTAGGAAAAGTGGTATTTCCTACTTTGACTAGGATTCCTACTCGGGTTAGGAATGCAAATGGTTCGACAACTCGGAAAGTTTCGCGGAGCTGAAAAATGAAGTTTCCTAAATCAACTAGGAATGACGTGGCGAAATGTCTGAGACGCGCAAAATGGTTGAGAAATGGTATTCGTAAAAGTTACTAAAATGGTACGCACAAATGGTTTCCCAAATGAAGAACGAATGCATTTCTCCTACGTGGACCAGGAAGATCAAGTCGGCATGCATTTTTGGAAAGAAGTCATGGCCGAAATATTGAGATCATACTTGCCCTATTTGATGATCAAATATCTTGAATATCTTAAAGAAATTCGGCTAGAAGTATATTCCTTGGAGATCAAGAAAGAAATATCTAGAGTGGAATAAGGAAAGAAGATTTCAGAACAGACCTGTAACTTCAAGAAGCCACCGAAGTCGTAATTCAACTCCAAATATGTTGTTCCTTATATGGATTTTATAGCTCTCTGAATAAGCTTTCCAACGAGTCAAAAATCATAATTTTCTGAGCTCTAGAACTCCCGGAAAAGACGTTTCAAAACAGGCTGTCAAAAGCTAGCATTTCTACCCGGGTAAACTAGGAATCCCTAGTTTGGAGAGGAAAGTTGGACTTCTTCACCTATAAATAAGAGGGGTCGGTCTCATTCTCAATCATCTCTCATCATACAAGCTGAGCTCTTGTCCACAACACTTTGTCTCCTCCAAAATCGAAAATTCATCAAGAAGCCGAAGCTCCCCACACTCCAACAATCGACATCCTCAATAAGAGCAACTTAGGCAATCCGAAGGTTTCTCTCCATCCACTAGAAGGCCTGATATACGCATTTTATGCTCGTTTCTTAACGCATTTCCCTTTACGTTTAGCTATGTTATTATCTTAGTTTTTATGTTTTCCTTATTTAATTTGTTATTTTGAAGATATTTACGGTGGAGATTAATAACGACGCAATTCGGAGGAATTTCGGCGATTTTGCGATTTTTGCGATTTTGGACCTCCGAAAATGGGCCGGCCCAAAAAGCAAATTATGGGCCCATTTCTCAAAGTTTGTTTTGGCCCAAAAACCAGCCCAAGCCCATTAATTTTGGCATGGAAGCCTTTTGGTGAAGTTGAAAAGTCAACAATATCAAGCTTTGTGACTCATTTTGGTGACTAAGCTTTGTGATCATCACAAAAGATGACTTGCATGGTGACTCTTGCTTAGGGTTCACAAATGATGATCACACTTGGTGACTAAGGGGATGACTTGCATGGTGACTCTTGCTTGCATTAAATGGAGGGAGGCAAGGTGGAAGAGAGAAGGCAACATCCCTTGCCTATATAAGAGAGGAGGCTGGCCATATATTATGCATCTCTCATTTTACAAGCAAAAACTCTACACAAATACTCCTCCACCATAAACACTTCAAGGATTCTCAAGCAAAGCCGAAGCACATCTTCTCCATCCAAGCCGAAGCAATCCTCCTCCATCCAACACAATACGCTAAGTCCCTTGTGAAGGAAATCCATCTCCACCGTAGATCATCAAGCATTCAAGACAAAAAGTGTAACCATGATCTTCACTTTCATTTCTTTTGCTTTGTATTTGAACCTTTTGATGTATTGGAATACATTTATGTATCAAATGAAGAACAAGTTTAGATTTGTGTTTTATGTGTTTAAACCGATTCATAAGTTGCATGTGTTTATGATTTCTAGCCTTTTATGCATGTTTGATACAATCTTAAAGCTTCGTAAGCATGTGTTAGAAAATACGCTAAGTCCCTCTCTTTCGCATGTTTCGATGATCGTATGTTGTTTAGGATGTTTATACGCTAAGTTGCATTCCTACTCAATTATTAAGCATGTATATTTAGTTAGAAGTTATGAATTTCGTAACTTACAAAAAGGTTTGATGCATGAAAAGGGTAGGCTAATAAGATGAGATGATCACATGTAATTAGTAGTGTAACTTCTTATTTTTAGCAACCATAATTAAACTTTAAGTTTCTTGATTGTTGAAACTTGTCTATGAGTAAAACATGTTAGATGCCTAAGAGTTTTAGTTGTGTTTGCATGTTTTTGTACTTTAATCTCGTATATTAAACAACCAACTTCCAATCCCCCCAAACATTTACATTTCCGCTTATTAACGAACTCATGCATGCGCCCTTAATTCCCCGGATAAAGAACGATCCCTACTCGCCAATATTACAAATGACAAAAGAAGGGTTTAAATTGCAATGCGCGTAATCTGTGTTTTTAGGGTCTACTTTGTGTTAACGTTAAATGCATGTTTTGCTCGTATCAAGGCCATCTACATGTTTTGCAACTGCGTTCACGACCAAAATGTGTAACATGTTACCTTCTACTCTCTTTTTGTATGAACATTGATTTTTAAGGAAGAGTTTAAATAAGAGTTTGTGGTTATATAATTCTAGCATGTTTTTGTAACTTGTTTCGAATATGAGTTCTTTGCTATGCATGTATTTTCTATGCTTAATGCTTAACTTAAATGCGAGCGATCTTGGTTTATGTTATGATGTGTCTAGAATGCGAGCGATCTTGGTTCGAAAACATTGTCATTCGAGAAATACATGAACAACATAGTAAAGGCTTAGAGTTTTAATAGGTTGCATAAAATATGATTAGGTTATAAAGGAATGAGGTGAGTATGATGAGTTGATCAACGTGTATATATGTAATTAAACTTTATTTTCGGTTTTAGTAAGCATGTTTAGGATTCTATGTTCTTGTTTGTTTTGCTTGTTTATAAGTTTAAGCATGTTAGAACTTAGAAGCCAACGATGTGTTTGCCATGCCATATTTTTGTCTTTATTTTCGTAGAAAATAAACAACCTTTACAAACCCCCCTTTCAAAACATAGCGTAAATATGCATGCACCCTCAATCCCCGGTTAAGAACGATCCCTATTTATCAATGCTACATCTACACAAAGGGTTTTAATTGTTTATGCGTTTTTGTTGATTAAGTGTTAATTTAATGGTTGCAAAGTCGCGTATCAAAACAACACCCCGAATGTAGGCCATGGAGTCACAACAGGAACTCACACAATACCAGCCCACCAAATGCAATGATCTGACTCAAGCAAAACATCAACTACCACAATTCTCTGCTCTGAGGTAACATGTAGACGCTCATACACGCACAACCAGGCAAACCGTGCCATACAATTCTCTGAACCCAGAATGCTCATCCAAACCCACAATTCACTGGCAAACCGCGCGTCGATTGATCCTCAATAGGATCCACAACCGTACCGACACGGAAATCACGTCAGGGACTAATGAACAAAACATCGTTTGCAACAAGTAGAACGTAATCATGGAACTTTAAATATTTGAAAGCATACAACACCCGGAGTATTGATGAGTATCCGCCAGCCGGTCGGGTCACCATTCCAGACATGCTGTACATTCTCAAATATCCTTAGTAAACATGACTACAGAAGTCTACAGAACCTATAACCTAATGCTCTGATACCAAGCTGAAAGGACCCAACCCCGATTTAGTTCCCTAAACCGGAATCAAACCCCTTCGAAAACACGAATCAACAAAAATCGTAAAATTTTTGGCAGAGTTTCGTTACAAACGTGGAATTACCATTACCTGCACGCGGAAAATACACTTCATCCTATGCCACAAAAATCAAACCGTTGGCACCAATCCCATCCGGATTTCTCAATATATCAACAATAATGTAAAGTAATAAATATATCTGTACTTTATTGAAATCCGGAGTAAAATCGTATAAAATATACAACAGAATACTCAGAGCGACCTCTAACGTATAATCACACTACCACATTAAGACCCATTGCCGACGACTTTAAGTCGCCGGCCTTGTTTTTTTTCTCGCCGAAAATGTCATTACCGGCGACAAGTCGCCGGCAATGTCGTCGTCGGAAATTGCCTGCCGGAGATAGCATTGCCGGCGACTCATTTTCACGTCGCCGGTAATGTCCTACTCATCACCGGCGACTCAAGTTGCAAGCAATGTCAACGACATTACCGGCGACTTGAGTCGCCGGTGATGAGAAAGACATTACCGGCGACTCAAGTCGCCGGCAATATTTGTGCCGCCGTGGCCGGAATTTGAAGTCATTGCCGGCGACTTAGGTCCATGTCGTCGGCAATGGTTGGAAAAATTTTGAAAAAAAAAAGCCGGTTCTGGATTGGGTCCAATTCCAGAACCTGCATTGAAAGACATAAACCGTACAAATACAAGTTCAACAGTACACACATAAATGTTCAACGTACAATACAAATAGCAATGAGACGAAAATAAACTACAACTACAAGTCAGGGTTGAGGAACTTGCGGGTCAGGGTCGAAGAAATCCATGTACTCATTTGAACTCCGGTGGCTACCCTGGTCTTACTGTGGCGGTGACTGGTGCGGTGGTGGTGGTGGATAACTGGGGAACACAGGGACCGGGGGACGTGTGGGGAGCGGTTGTCCAGTAGTCTGAGCCGCGTACATCGTCTGCATCCAGGTGAACATTTGTGTCTGCTGCTGGACCATGAGTCGGTGTTGCTCGATCATCCCCCGGTACTCGGCATCTCTGACTGCCTGCTGCTCGGCCATCTACCTCATCTCCTCCATCTGCCTCCTTTGCTCCTCCAACTCCCTCTGCGTCCTCTGAATCTCCGCTGCGAGGTTACGACTAGAAGTTGAACTTCTTGACCCGGTAGAGTATTCTGAAGTGTTCTTCAATACTCCTTCGCCCGCCGAGCCCATTCCCCTGCAGTAGTAGGTCTTCTTTCCAGTCCCGCACGCTTTTGCCATGATCTGAGCCGCTATAGGGCGATCAAGCGGATCGATATGAGAGGCATACTGGGTGACTTCTTCCTCGGAGCAGTCAAGATGGTTATTCCGAGCTATATTCATGGTCACTTCTGTGGTCGCCTCCTCCACTCTCGCCTAATTGAAAAGCAAAAATGAATAACATATTATTTAACAAAATAAATTAATATCGAAAAATAGTTTTATTAACACATGCAGAGGCGAAAGACTTACCGCTTCTTCAGGGCACTACGGATAGAACTTCTGATGAATATACACCAACGGGTTCACTTCTTGTTGTTGCTGCACCCTACTCGACCAACCCAAATAGTTGAGTGAACCTGCATGATGGGCCCATGTGTTTTTCAATCTATTCGCCCGGTTCGTCTTCGAAATCACCTTGTTTGATAAACATATGTAAAAAAATTAGTAACTAACTATTTCAATGTGATACTGATCTACGCATTTTATGCTTGATTCTTAACGTCTTTCTCTTTACATTTAGCTTTGTTTTGACCTTAGTACTATCATTTCTTACTTACTTTGTTGTTTTTAGGTTTTGAATAAAGGAGTACAATAAAAGAGGTGAAATGAAGCTTAAAACGCAGCAATTGGAGGTTTCCTAATTCGCTTAGGAAAAATGGTATTTCCTACTTTGACTAGGATTCCTACTCGGGTTAGGAATGCAAATGGTTCAACAACTCGGAGAGTTTCGCGGAGCTGAAAAATGAAGTTTCCTAAATCAACTAGGAATGACGTGGCAAAATATCCGAGACGCGCAAAATGGTTGAGAAATGGTATTCGTAAAAGTTACTAAAATGGTACGCACAAATGGTTTCCCAAATGAAGAACGAATACATTTCTCCTAGGTGGACCAGGAAAGATCAAGTCGGCAAGCATTTTTGGAAAGAAGACATGGCCGAAATATTGGAGATCCCACTTGCCATATTTGAAGATCAAATATCTTGAATATCTTGAAGAAATTCGGCAAGGAATATATTCATTGGAGATCAAGAAAGAAATATCTAGAGTGGAATAAGGAAAGAAGATCTCAGAACAGACCTGTAACTTCAAGAGGCCACCGAAGTCGCAATTCAACTCCAAATATAGCGATCATATACCTCTCTGGAAAGCTCTTGAAGTCCTCTTTCCAACGAGTCCAAAATCATAATTTTCTGAGCTCTAGAACTCCCGGAATACTCAAACGAAGACAGGCTGTCAATTCTACCCGGGTAAACTAGGAATCCCTAGTTTGGAGAGGAAAGTTGGAATTCTTCACCTATAAATACAAGAGCTCGGCCTCATTCTCAAGCATCACTCATTCTAGACGCCTAAGCCTGCCAAAGATCATCTCCTCAACCTCCAAACACTCGGCCATCCCCTCAAAACTCGAAACACCACAAACTACACCCCGTAAACACTCTCCTCCACCTCAAGAAGGACTTTGCTTGATTTGGCTGGGAATTCTTGGGCTCGTCATCAACTAAGGAGTAGCTACACTTGAAGATTTGCGGTGCGATTTCACGGAGTCTAAAAGTGTAACATGACCCCTTCTTATTTTGTTTCAGTTTTTGTTTGGATTTCCTTTGTTTGTATTTTGAGAACAAGTTTTGATATGAGGCTTTATATTTCTAAATTCTTCTAAGTTTCTTCCATGTGTTTTTAGCTTTGATTCGAATGCATGTGTGTGCTTATATGTTCTTAATGCTTGAGACTGTTTTTAAGTAGATACTCGATTTGGTTCTCTTTTAAGCATGTTTCACGAACTAATAACAAAGATAAAATTGGATTAGAGAGTTAGCTCGATTTGGTTGCTGTCTTGTTCAATTATAAGCATGTGTGTGTGTTTTGATTAAAGTTAGGAATTTCGTTGACACTTAGGGAATCTAGGTATAAAACGGCAAAGGATGAAGGAATGAGTCGATCACTTGTAAATATAGTAGTTAGGTTTATTTTCGGTCTAGTAACATGTTTAGAATTCTATGTTCTTGTTTGTTTTCTACTTGTCTATGAGTGGAACATGTTAGAACTTAGGATTTCTCTATGTGTCTACTAACCATTTCCTGTCTTTAAATTCGTAGGAATTAGTAAAAAAAAAAACCTTTTAAAGTCCCCCCCTTAACCATAGCGTAAATATGCATGCACCCTCAATCCCCGGTTAAGAACGATACCCTATTTACCAATGCTACATCTACATCAAGGGTTTTAATTGTATGCGTTTTTGTTGAGTGTTAAGTGTTTATTTAGTACTTAGTAAAAGCGTGTATCAGATACGATACATTAGGCATCCAACGTGATTATTGTTATACTTGCATAATTTCCGTGTGCATATGTGTGTGTCCTAACTTGTTTATAAGTCTTGCATTGTATATATGTCTAAATTTGCAGAAAACGTGTGTATATGTGTTTATAGTTTATTTCATGCATTTCGTGCAATTGCATATATATCTAAGCATTACAAACCATCTATATCCTATATATAACGTGTACTTTGTTTCTATGTGTTTTTATGTATTGTGTGAGTCGATTTCGTGTGTTTTCGTGTATTTTCTTGTGTGTTACAACTTTGGTTAGTATCTTGCATTCCTTGTGTATTCTTTTGATACTAACACTTGATCTTTGGTGGATAATTAGATTCTATGAATGTCCCGTTCCCACTCAACTCCTATAGTTGATCTCCAAGCACTTACAAACCGTTTGGAAAATCTAAAGTCTCAAGTAGTTCCGAGTAAGCAAGTTCTCGACCAACCTATCATTGAGGAATATTTAGAATCTCCGCACTCATCCCATCACTCCACCGAGCACTCACAAGAAGAAGAGCAAGACATGGCACGAAACAACCCACCGAATCCTCCCATCAACGAGAGGCGATCTCTGCGCCAACGTACTTGCTCCACCGAATGGAGTAGCGGTCCTTCGTGCATTCGATTTCCAGATCCTCAAGAGGACAAGAAGGACATTGAGTTGAAGAGTGGCTTCCTACACCGTTTACCAATCTTCCATGGGCTGTCAAATGAAGATCCAAACATGCATCTCAAGCAATTTCAGTTCATTTGCATGAGTATGAAGCCTTCGGATGCCGATGAAGAACTCTTCAAGCTCAAGGCATTTCCCTTTACATTGATTGATAGAGCTCAAACTTGGCTTTTGGAACTCCCGCCTAACCACATCACGACATGGAAGCAACTTGCGGACCTGTTCTTGGCTAAGTACTTTCCGGCCTCAAAGATCACTGTTTTGAGGAAGAAGATCACGGGAATTACACAAGCATCAGATGAGTCTTTTGGCCAATATTATGACCGTTTCAAAGTTCTATGTGCCACCTGCCCTTCCCATGGTTTTTCCGAGACAAACCTCATGAACTACTTCTATGATGGTTTAAAACCGATTGATAGAGAGCTTCTTGATGCCGCTGCAACCGGAGCATTCATGGATTTAGATGAGATAGAAGCTCGAACTTTGTTAGAAAACCGAGCCAATAATGATGCTCAATATGGGATGGCTCAACGAAAACAAGTAAATGAAGCTAGCTCAATGCAAGTAAAGGACGAGAAGTTTGACAAACTAGCATCTATGCTAGAACAAGTGCTTGAGCTCGAGACAAAGAGAGCCAAGGCAAGCCTCGGACCTGTTTGCGGCGTTTGCCATTTGCAAGGGCACTACAATGATGAATGTCCAAATATAAAGGAACAAAATAGAGATCCGGAGCAAGTTAATGCTATTGGAGGATATCAAGGGGCCAACGTTACAACAATTACAACAACAACAATTTTGGCAACCGAGATCATCCGGGTTTCAAGTGGAGTAGCAATGAGGGATGTTTAAACCCTCCGGCACCTCAACAAGGCTACCAATGTGCTCCCTTCCAACCAAGGCAGTCAATGCACTAAGCTCCCATTCCAACAATGCAACCTATGCAGCAATCTCCTCCGGCCCAACAATTTACAAATCCGGACTATGACAAGATGTTCACTCAATTGTCCGCTTCAACACAAGTTCTCTTTGAGGGACAAGCAAAGCAAAAGGAGACGTTGGATATACATGGCCGAGACATCACCGAAATCAAAAAGCAAATGGGCTAACTCGTGGACTTCATGGGCCAATTTAGAGATTCCGGCCACCTTCCACCTCAATCACAACCGCCAAATCGGAATGTGAGTGCAATTGTTACTAGGAGTGGAAGAACTTTGGCATCTCCTTTGCCAAAGACAAGCTCGGCACCTCCTCACACCATTTTTGAGGAGGAGGACTTAGAAAAAGATCCGGCTACTAAAGATGCCGAGAAGAAGAAGAATGTGGCTCCTCACGCCACTAGGGCACAACCCTCATCATCACAATCTGCCCCAAACAAAGGTATTAACTCTATCCCTTCAAGTTTGGTTAATACTAATGCTTCGTTTGCTCGTGCACCATTCCCACATAGGTTGACGAAATCTAAGAAAGATGATCAATACGAAGACATTTTGGACATCTTTCGGAAGGTGCAAGTAAATCTGCCCTTGATCGAGTGCATAAAGCAAGTGCCTATCTATGCAAAATTTCTCAAAGAGTTATGCACCCAAAGGAGGCAAACGAGAGCAAAGGAGGTTGTGAAGGTGAATGCAACCGTTTCAGCGGTTTTACAGCGTCAGTTACCCCCCAAATTGAAGGATCCGGGGAGCTTTTCTGTTCCTTGCGTGATTGGTGACAACAAATTCGAAGATGTTATGCTAGACCTTGGTGCATCCATTAACGTAATGCCTTATTACTTATTTGCATCTATGGATTTAGGCGAGCTCAAACAAGACAACGTCATCATTCAGCTAGCCGACCGTTCGCATAAGTATCCTAGGGGATACGTTGAAGATGTTCTTGTGCAAGTCAACAACCTGATTTTTCCAGCGGATTTTTACATTGTTGACATGGAGGAGAGTCCTTTGAATACCACGCCATTGCTTCTTGGACGACCTTTCATGAGGACTGCAAGAAAGAAGATAGATGTGTTTGAGGGAACGTTTTCCATGGAGATTGATGGAGACAAGATCGAATTCAACATATTAGATGCCATGAAGGTTCCCGCGGCAAGTGTACATGCCATATTTTCGATGGATATGGTGGAAGAGGCAGCTCAACAACACTTAGACACCATTGGAGATGATGTGCTAGACATTGCCATACAAGAAGGAGCGGAGCTGACTCGACTTGGAGATGAAGCCCTTTTTGATGCACTTATTGAGATTTTGGAGCCTAGGATCCTCGAGATGGCTATGGCACTCAATGAGGCTCCACGGATTGTAAATAGGCCACCTCCTATTCCGTTGGCCTATGGAGAAAACAAGCTTGTCCCATCCGTGATTAAGGCACCGGAGTTAGAACTCAAAGTGTTACCGGCTCATTTGAAATATGCTTACTTGGGAGAGAATGACACTTTGCCGGTTATCATTTCATCATCATTGGAGGAAGAACAAGAGGGCAAACTCATCAACATGCTCAAACGTCATAAAACAGCAATTGGATGGACCCTTGCCGACATCAAAGGCATCAATCCGGCCACTTGCGTGCATCGAATTCTACTCGAAGATGGGGCTAAACCTTCGAGAGAAGCTCAAAGAAGACTCCATCCACCGATTATGGAAGTTGTGAAGAAGGAAGTAATCAAGCTCTTGGATTGTGGCGTCATATATTCGATTTCGGACAGCCGATGGGTCTCACTCGTGCAAGTTGTTCCTAAGAAGTCCGGAATCACCGTGGTGAAGAATGCGGAAAACGAATTGGTGCCACAAAGAACCGTAACCGGCCATAGAGTTTGTATCGACTATTGGAAGCTCAATGCCACCACTCGCAAGGACCACTTCCCCTTGCCATTCATTGATCAAATGCTTGAGAGGTTGGCGGGACATGATTATTATTGCTTCCTAGATGGATATTCTGGTTACAACCAAATCAGCATCGCCGAGGAAGATCAAGAGAAGACAACGTTCACTTGCCCCTTTGGAAAGTTTGCATATCGACGGATGCCATTTGGACTGTGCAATGCACCAGGTACTTTTCAACGTTGCATGCTTTCAATTTTTTCCGACTACATAGAGAAGATAATAGAAGTTTTCATGGATGATTTTAGTGTCTTTGGGAAAATTTTTGATGCATGTTTAGACAACTTAGAACTAATTCTCCAAAGATGCGTTGAAACGAACCTAGTGCTTAATTGGGAGAAATGCCATTTTATGGTCACTCAAGGGATAGTTTTGGGTCACATAGTTTTGATACGCGCAATACATGCATTCACGTTAACTTAAAAACACAGATTACGCGCATTGCAATTTAAACCCTTCTTTTGTCATTTGTAATATTGGCGAGTAGGGATCGTTCTTTATCCGGGGAATTAAGGGCGCATGCATGGTTTCGTTTAATAAGCGGAAATGTAAATGTTTGGGGGGATTGGAAGTTGGTTGTTTAATCTACGAAATTAAAGTACATAACATGCAAACACAACTAAACTCATAGGCATCTAACATGTTTTACTCATAGACAAGTTTCAACAATCAAGAAACTTAAAGTCTAATTATGCTTGCTAAAAGTAAGAAGTTACACTACTAATTACATGTGATCAACTCATATTATTAACCTACCCTTTTCATGCATCAAACCTTTTTGTAACTTGCGAAATTCATAACTTCTAACTAAATACACATGCGTGATAATTGTGTAGGAATGCAACTTAGCGTATAAACATCCTAAACAACTTACGATCATCGAAAAATGCAAAAGAGAGGGACTTAGCGTATTTTCTAATACATGCATTCGAAGCTTTAAGATTGTATCAAACATGCATAAAAAGCCATAAATCATAAACACATGCATATTACAAATCGATTTAGGCACATGAAACACAAATCTAAACTTGTTATTCATTTGATACACAAATCTAAACTTTCTAAACTTGTTATTCCAATACATCAAAAGATTCACATACAAAGCTAAAGAAATGAAAGTGAAGATCATGGTTACACTTTTTGTCTTGAGTGCTTGATGAACTACGGTGGAGATGGACTTCCTTCACAAGGGACTTAGCGTATTGTGTTGGATGGAGGAGGCTTTGCTTCGGCTTGGAAGGATGGAGGCACCTTGCTTGCTTCGGCTTTGGAATGGAGGAGGATGTTGCTTCGGCTTTGTGTGAGAATCTCAAGTGTTTATGGTGGAAGAGTATTTGTGTAGAGCTTTGGCTTGTAAAATGGGTGATGGATCTGTTTTATGGCTGGCCTCCTCCCTTATATAGGCAAGGGATTCATGCCTTCTCTCTTCCACCTTGCCTCCTCCATTTAATGCATGCAATGATCATTAAGGCAAGTCACACACTTAGTCACACACTTAGTCACCATTGCCGAACCCTAAGCATGAATCACCTAGCTTGTCACCATGGCAAGTCATCTTTTCATTCAATGCAAAGCAAGAGTCACCTAGTGTAGTCACCATTTGGGAACCCTAAGCATGAATCACCATGTGTAGTCACCATTTGTGATTATTAGCTTGATAATGTTGACTTGCCCTTTCAAAACAAGACTTTTCCTCTTCACCAAAAGCCATCCTTGCCGAATTGATTGGGTTTGGGCTTGATAATGGGCCGAAACAAGAGTTGAGAATTCGGCCCACAATTTGCTTTGTGGCCCGGCCCATTTTCGGAGGTCCAAAATCGCAAAAATCGCAAAATCGCCGAAATTCCTCCGAATTGCGTCGATATTAATCTCCACCGTAATGAACTTCAAAATAACAATTTAAATGAGGAAAACATAAAACTAAGATAATAACATAGCTAAACGTAAAGGGAAATGCGTTAAGAAACGAGCATAAAATGCGTATATCAAATTCCCCCACACTTAGACTTTGCTAGTCCCTTAGCAAACACTAAGTTAAACTAAGATTCTCTAAAAATTTAAAAGAAAGAACACAACTAAGCCCTTAGCTAAAATTTGTCTCAGAATTTTCATAAGTATATGGCGATGGCTCACATGAATTTCAATTTGTATGCTCAACGAATTCAAGAGATAATTGCGATATAATTATGTAATGAACAAGTAAGACATAGAGAAAACAATGGTTATGTTATAGCTGTGCATGCTTTGAATAAAGGTTTAATCAACTCACAAGGATGCACTCATCATATTTTTCACTCATGAAAAATGGTTCACTTAAAGTGTATATGAATTGAAATGAAAACCACATGAATAAAGTTTGATTGCTTGCACAAATGAACCAAAACCATAAGCTTACTCATGCAACTTACTCTACTAATTGAAAGCTACTCTTTTTAAGAATCATAAAGGACTTTTAGTGAGGTTGTAATGGGGTTAAGGCTAAGGCATTCGAATTTTAGATATGTGGTGATAAAAACGTTCCAACGACTTAGTCTAGCACCATATTAGTCCTCCATCTCCATTTGTATGTTACCATGTATACTTCAATCTAAGCTACCCTTTTAGCTTTTCGGACAGGACAAAGGCCATATTTTGTTCTATTTTTAGGCCTTCAATTTATCGTAAACTCCAAATCCGTAAATAAGGGGGACGTTAATCCAAATGGTTATTCTTAGAACACAACATATTGCCATGAGAGATAATAAAATTTTTTTTTTTTCTTTTCATTCTCTCAAATATAATTTTTTTCTTTTCTTTTTGGCAATCACATACTTTTTTAGCTATTTGGACAAGTCTTTCCCCTTACTCACATTAACTCTTTCAATCTTTCCTACCAAACCATAATCTTATGTGCTAGTTTCGAAAAATTCTCACCAAGTTTCCGGAACAAAGGTAAGGATATTCTATACTAGGATAAGTGTTTAGGTATATATGGTTATGAAAGAAAAGCTTAACGTGGGCTCAATTGGTTTATCTAGGGGTGTCGCAACTTGTGCGTACAAATGGGATACATGGATATATGGCAATGTGGTGGAAAATCCTAAATGCCTTTAATCATTTCCAAAATCAAAGTATGTATCAACTTAAAAGCTTTGCAAATTGACATGAGTAAGTTCTAGCATTCTCTAGTTCATTAAAATCTATGGCAAGCAATCAAATGAGGCATATATAAGCTAGTAGCTACGAAATGGATGTATATTCACTCGAATAAAGAACAGATAGCTCAAAAGCTCACATAGGGTTCGTATGATTAAAAACTTATTCAAGCATGCGATTTCTGTACCATGTTTGCAATTCATATCTACTACATGTTAAAAACATAAAGAATATCTCAATTAGCACAAGAATTCGATGCATGTGATTCATACGCCATATGTGTTCGTATCGATCAAATTTCATCATCGACTAGTTAAGGGCGTCCTAAAGACTCTGAAAAACACTAATTTAGACACAATTAAATTGTAAACCCTTCCCCCACACTTAAACTCTACATTGCCCTCAATGTACTTAAAGAAAACATAGAATTAAACATGGAGTATAGGATCTACGAAAATTTTAATCTAATACGCAAAAAAAAGCCATTAAATTAAGTAAAAGGGGAGAAGAAATCAAATCTGTTGTCTCCCTATTGGGTTGCCTCCCAATGAGCGCTGGTTTTACGTCGTTAGCTTTGGACGTGATGCATCAGTTTGGTTTTGACATGGCCGGTTCTTGGAGTTGCATCTCCTCCACGGTGTGCTCCACAAATGCCTCAAAATAGGGCTTCAAGCGATGGCCATTTACTTTGAACTCACTACCCTTGTCGATAGATCGAATGAGAACTGCTCCATGAGGTAGAACTTGAGAAACTACGAATGGCCCCATCCATCGAGAGCGAAGCTTTCCCGGAAAGAGCTTAAGTCTTGAATTGAAAAGCAATACTTTCTGCCCCGGTTCAAAACTCTTCCCGCGAATCATCTGATCGTGGATCTTTTTCGTCTTCTCTTTGTAGATCCACGCATAGTCGAAAGCATCATTTCTGATTTCTTCAAGTTCACAAAGTTGAAGCTTCCGATGCAAGCCTGCGGCATCTCGATCGATGTTGAATTTCTTCACGGCCCACCATGCCTTGTGCTCTAATTCAACCGGAAGATGGCACGCCTTCCCATAAATTAATCGGAAAGGTGACATACCAATGGGGGTCTTGTAGGCAGTCCTGTAAGCCCACAATGCATCGTCTAAGCATTGACTCCAATCTTTCCGGTTTGGGCGGACGGTTCGCTCCAAAATCTTCTTGATCTCACGGTTGGAAACTTCAGCCATTCCATTAGTTTGAGGATGGTATGGTGTGGAAACCTTGTGTTTGACGCCATACTTCCTCATTAGTGCTTCCACCGTGCGGTTGCAAAAGTGACTTCCTCCCTCGCTGATTAGAACGCGTGGCATTCCAAATCTACTGAAAATGTTAGTTCGTAGGAAGTCTGCAACTACTCGCGAATCATTAGTACGGGTGGCCTTTGCCTCCACCCATTTAGAAACATAATCTACTGCGAGTAAGATGTAAGTAAAACCATTGGAGGGAGGAAATGGTCCCATAAAGTCAATACCCCACACATCAAAAATTTCAACATTAAATATGTAGTGTTGTGGCATTTGATCTTTAGGTCCTAAATTACCGAATCTTTGGCACTTATCACATGTAGCGCAATATGCATGAGCATCGCGAAATAAACTAGGCCAAAAGAAACCGCAATCTAAAATCTTAAGGGCTGTCCTCCTAGAACCAAAGTGTCCCCCACATGCTTCATTGTGACAAAAGTCTAGAATGGGCTTAAACTCACTATCCGGGATACATCTCCTAATTACTAAATCGGAGCATTGTTTCCACAAATAAGGCTCATCCCAGATAAAGGTTCTAGCATTATGCTTAAGTTTGTCACGTTGAAATTTATGCATGGTAGACGGAAACTCACCGGTAACTAAGTAATTTACGATATCTGCATACCAAGGAGTTTCCGAAGTAGTTACCTCAATTCCGAAGAGTTTTTCATCCGGAAAAGTTTCTTCAATCTCGACAGGCTCATGGTCACCTATCAAACGTGATAGGTGGTCAGCGACGACGTTTTCTACTCCCTTCTTATCCTTGATTTCGATGTTGAATTCTTGGAGTAGAAGTATCCATCTGATAAGTCGTGGTTTTGCGTCCTTCTTGAGCATTAGATACTTCAAAGCTGCATGATCGGTAAACACAGTTACTTTAGTTTGAAGTAAATAAGATCGAAATTTATCTAAAGCAAAAACCACGGCAAGAAACTCCTTCTCGGTTGTAGTATAATTTCTTTGCGCTTCATCAAGCGTCCGAGAGGCGTAATAGATTACGCAAGGCTTCTTGTCCTTCCGCTGACCCAAGACGGCTCCTACGGCATAATCCGAGGCGTCGCACATGAGTTCAAATGGCAGAGACCAATCAGGGCTGCACAAAATAGGAGCGCTCGTAAGAAGCTCCTTTAACTTGTTGAAGGCAGCGTTGCATTCTTCATCAAAGACGAACGGGATCTCCTTTTGCAGCAGTTTACACAAGGGGCGGGAAATGTGGGAAAAGTCCTTGATAAACCTACGATAAAATCCTGCGTGTCCAAGAAATGAACGAATCTCTCTAACCGAAGTTGGAGAGGGTAAGTGACGCACAAGATCTACTTTAGATTTATCTACTTCTAACCCTTTTTCGGAAATAATATGACCTAACACTATCCCTTGCGTAACCATGAAATGGCACTTCTCCCAATTAAGCACCAAGTTCGTTTCAACGCATCTTTTTAAAATAGTTTCTAAATTGTTTAAACATGCATTAAAATCACTCCCAAATACACTAAAGTCGTCCATGAATACTTCAATAATTTTTTCAATGTATTCGGAGAAAATTGAGAGCATGCAACGTTGAAATGTACCTGGTGCATTACATAGTCCAAATGGCATGCGGCGATAGGCAAACGTTCCGAACGGGCACGTGAACGTTGTCTTTTCTTGATCTTCCTCCGCAATGCTAATTTGGTTGTAACCGGAGTATCCGTCGAGAAAACAATAAAATGCATGGCCGGCTAATCTTTCCAGCATTTGGTCGATGAATGGTAATGGAAAATGATCCTTGCGGGTTGCAGCGTTTAGCTTCCGGTAATCAATGCACACTCGGTGTCCAGTGATCGTCCGTTGTGGCACAAGCTCATTTTCCAGATTCTCGACGACGGTTATTCCCGATTTCTTGGGTACTACATGCACTGGGGAAACCCAACGGCTATCAGAAATAGGGTAAATAACTCCACAGTCCATGAGTTTAATTACCTCCTTTTTTACCACCTCCATCATCGGAGGGTGGAGCCGACGTTGTGCTTCTCGCGTAGGCTTGGTGCCTTCTTCAAGGAAAATCCTATGCACACAGGTTGCTGGATTTATTCCCTTGATGTCCGCGAGTGTCCAGCCTATTGCGGGTTTGTACCTCTTGAGCACACTCACGAGCTTCTCCTCCTGTTCCTTTTCTAGCGCGGACGAAATAATGACCGGTAAAGTTTCATTCTCGCCCAAGTATGCATACTTCAGATGGTCCGGTAGTAGCTTGAGTTCTAAAACGGGAGCTTCTACAATGGAAGGAACCATTTTATTAGTACCAAAAGTAATTGGTATAGGTGGAGAAAAGCTTACTTTCCGTGGTGCGGCATTTAGGGCCATGGCCATGTCTTGGATTCGAGGTTCAAGCTCTAGTAAGGCCTCGAGAAGGCCGTCATGTCCAAGTTGAATGGCCATGTCGAGTTCATCCTCGTTGATGGTGTCGAGGTAACCTTGTGCTAAGGTATCCACGGGATCGTATGTCGAAATGGCAGCTACGCTCGACATTGGAAACTTCATCCCGTCCAGGATGTTGAACTCGATTCTTTCTCCATCAATCTCCATGGAGAAAGTGCCTTGGAAAACATCAATCTTCGTCCTGGCAGTCCGCATGAAAGGTCGCCCAAGTAGCAATGGCGTGGTGTTCAGTGGACTCTCTTCCATGTCAACTATGTAAAAATCGGCTGGGAATATCAAGTTGTTGACTTGTACGAGAACGTCTTCTACGTATCCCCTCGGATACTTGTGGGTGCGATCGGCTAACTGGATGACAACACCATCTTGCTTGAGATCTCCAAGCTCCATTGATTCGAAAAGATAGTAAGGCATGACGTTGATGGAAGCTCCGAGATCAAGCATCACGTCTTCAAAGTGGGTGTCACCGATTACGCAAGGAACTGCAAAGCTCCCTGGGTCCTTCAGTTTTGGGGGTAGCCGACGCTGCAAAACCGCCGAAACGGTTGCGTTCACCTTCACGACCTCCTTCTCTCGAGTTTGCCTCCTCTGAGTGCATAATTCTTTCAGAAACTTGGCGTATATAGGCACTTGCTTTATGCACTCGATCAAGGGCAAATTCACTTGCACCTTTCGGAAGATGTCCAGGATATCTTCATATTGGGCATCCTTCTTCTTTGATTTTGCTAATCTGCTTGGGAAAGGTGCAACAGCAAACGAAGAATTAGTAATCACCGTATTTGAAGGAATAGGGCTTTTACCTTTGATTGGGGTAGGTTGTGGAGGTGATTGTGCCTTGGTGACAGTAGGCGTCACCTTCTTTTTCTCGGCCTCTTGAATTGCCGGATCGATCTCATCTTCTTCTTCGTTGGTGATGTCCTCGATGGTGACTTCATCAAGATGAGATCGCTTGGTCTTTGGTTCCTCAAGTATCTTCCCACTCCTTGTGACTATAGCATTCACGTTTCTTTGATTAGGAGTGGTTTGAGGTGGAAGCCGACCGGTTTCCTTGATTTGGCCCATGAAATCAACAAGCTGGCCAAGCTGCTTCTTCACTTCGGTGATGTCGCGGCCATGTGAGTCAAGTGTCTCCTTTGTCTTTGATTGTCCGTCGAGGAGAACTTGAGTTGAGGCCGAAAGTTGCGACAACATCTTGTCGTAATCCGGATTGGTGAAGGGTTGTGATGACGAACCATGCTGCATCGGTGGTCGTGGTTGAAATGGAGGGCGTTGGTAGCTTTGTTGAGGTTGAGATGCTGGAGGGTTTAAAGTTCCCTCGTTGCTGCTCCATCTAAAACCTGGATGATCACGGTTGACATAGTTGTTGTAGTTGTTATACCTTTGTCCTCCCTGATATCCGCCGATGGCGTTAGCGTGCTCCGGCTCGCTTGCCTGCTCCTGCGCTTGAGGGCATTGGTCATTGTGGTGACCGTGTGTTTGACATATGCCGCAAACAGGCCGTTGAGTTGCCTTCGCTCTTGTCGTCTCGAGTTCTAACACCTTCTCTAGCATATGAGCTAGTTTGTCGTACTTCTCGTCCGCGTCGGTTGTTGAACTCGCCTCACCGACTGCTCGTCTGTTGGACATTCCGTATTGTGCATCATTATTCGCCCGATTCTCTAGAAGAGCTCTAGCTTCGGTTTCGGTTAAGTCCATGAATGCACCGGTGGCTGCTGCATCCAGCAATTCCCTATCGATCGGCTTGAGACCATCGTAAAAGTAATTCATGAGATTGGTCTCGGAGAATCCATGCGATGGGCAAGTGGCACATAAAACCTTGAATCGGTCGTAGTATTGGCCGAAGGTCTCGTCCGGTTTCTGTGTGATGCCAGTGATTTGCTTTCTCAAGACGGTGATCTTTGAGGTCGGGAAGTACTTCGCTAGGAACATATCCGCAAGTTGCTTCCATGAGGTAATATGGTTCGGCGGTAGTTCCATTAGCCAAGACTCGGCCCTGTCGACTAGGGTGAATGGAAATGCCTTCAGCTTGAAGAGCTCCGTATCAGCATCAGATGGCTTCATGCTGTTGCAAACAAATTGGAATTGTTTGAGATGCTTGTTCGGATCTTCATTGGAAAGTCCGTGGAAAATGGGTAGTCGGTGGGGAAGCCACTCTTTAGCTCGATATCCTTCATGTTTTCCTCCGGTTGTGGAAAAGCAATGCTCGAAGGCCCGCTGCTCCATTCGGTTGAGCAGGTGCGCTGGCGAAGAGATTGTCCTGCATTGGCCATGTTGACTTGTTGTGCTTCTACTTCTGAATTGTGGTCGGTTGATGAAGCTAAAGTATGGTCGGTTGATGAATGTGAAGACTCGGAAACTTCTTCGATGATGGGAAAATCCAGGATGTCAGTTTGAGCTTTAAGTCTCGCTATTCTCTCTGCGATCTCCTCAAAGTTTGTTCTAGATGGTCCAGGATTCTGATCGGACATTCATTAGCCTGACATCCACCAAAGACCAAGTGTTAGTATCAACAATTAATATGAGATATATAGAGGAATACTAACCAAAATTGTAAAGCATATTTAGAAAACAAAGGGATAACAAATAAAATAGTAAAACTATCAAAACATACTATAAATACACACAAATACTTAAAAACTACTAATACACAAAATTTATAATAGTTAAGACACTATATGTATTTTACTAAGTAATGCAATTGATTTAATTGATTTTAGGGGCTATGCACAAGAATGTAATAAACTTAAAACACACGTTTTCTGCAAATTAACACTATATAATGCTAAACCAAAAAAAAAAATTTAGTTAGAACATGTATAAACAAGGTTCATTTACAAGCAAACCATAATTCACATTGAATTTATGCACCACACATTTTCTTACAATAAAATGCATTAAACAACAATCCTACGTGAAAGATGGAGTGAATGCATAAGAGAAAACGTTAGAACCTGCAGAAAACAAACGAGTTACGTGTTTAAACTATGAATGAAAAGAATGACCTCTTCTTCGATCTTATGCCCCTAACTTCACTTAGGTTAGGGTACTCGGTAGTGAAATCCGAGTATCATAAAGCCTAAAAAGAGGTTATGCAAGCTAAGTAGTGGTTGTTAGTCCTTTACAGTTTTAATGCACATATAAACACAAAAATTTGACTAAGTTTTATTTATTTCCTTTGGACCCGATGGTACGTGGTGCAGAGGCTCTCGACTGTGCAATGGGTCTCGTTCATCCGAAGATGAAGTCTGATTCCGGGAGGTCTAAGCATGCTTAATCCGATATACCATCTATTTAAAGGATTATGTCGTATTAAGTTCATGTATTTATCCGTATTCATATGCACTTATGATTTACAGAGAGTACGCGAAATGATCATTCGGTAAATTTCTTGGACGTGCGGCCCGCGCGAAAATATATACCGACTACAATTCAGCTTAGTTACGTTTAGAAATGGTTAGTAGGAATAGAGATAACGCGAGAGGTAAGGACTAATATTTAGAACAACCCGAGGCTTACTCGTAAGAGTATATACTCCAATGTTGTTCCTAGAGACACCCCGAGGCTAACCAGTTACGGTATATACTCCAATGGTGTTCTATTGCTTAGATCCGAAACCCGGCACCAATCATAAACCCATTCACCATATCCAACAATCAGCCAAATTTGTGAGATAGTATATAATCTCAAGATCTTAGTAAACTCCGCCCACAACCTCGTGCCCATAACTTCACTTAGGTTATGGCGTGTGGTGATAAAATCCACACATCACGAGGGGTTAAGGAGATAAACCAGAAAAAGAGGCACCACCTATTCCAAAGAACGAAACCTTATAACCAATACTCGTGCTCAATGTAAATCAATTTAAGTACGTCTACGTTTTGATTGCGCCTATGATTTAAAAGGAATACACGACTTAGTTATTGAATAAATCTCTTGTCCGTGCGGCCCGCGCGAAAATGTATACCAACTATCGTTAATCCTCGTAATTGTTGGAAATGACCAGTTGGGATAGATGTAACGCGAGAGGTGAGAACTAATTTCTGGGAACAACCTGAGGCTAACTCGTAAGAGTATATACTCCATTGTTGTTCTTAGAAACACCCCGAGGCTTACTCGTAAGAGTATATACTCCAATGGTGTTCTGTTTTCTTAGTTCAAAACCCGTCACCATTCATAACCCTTCTAGACATCATAACCAACTCTTACTTGAATTCACAAGATAGTATACAATCTCAAGTGTTTGTAAACTCCGCCCACAACCTCGTGCCCATAACTTCACTTAGGTTATGGCGTGTGGTGATGAAATCCACACATCACGAAGGGTTAAGGAGATAGACAAACAAAAGAGGCACCACCTATTCCATAGAGATTTATTTAATAACTAAGTGCTAGTACTCAAATTAAATCAAAGACTATCCTTTAACATGAAAATAAATTATGCAAGTGTAAAAACTAAGTATAAATAAATTCGTCTAAGTAAAAGTATGCATTGTAAACATGTATGTAAATTTCTTTAAGTATAAACAAGAATGAACAAGTATGTACTTCGAAAATTTAGACATGCTTTTAATCACAAACGTACAACGAAACATACAAAAACATTCTAACTCCCCGGCAACGGCGCCAAAAATTGATACGCGCAATACATGCATTCACGTTAACTTAAAAACACAGATTACGCTCATTGCAATTTAAACCCTTCTTTTGTCATTTGTAATATTGGCGAGTAGGGATCGTTCTTTATCCGGGGAATTAAGGGCGCATGCATGGTTTCGTTTAATAAGCGGAAATGTAAATGTTTGGGGGGATTGGAAGTTGGTTGTTTAATCTACGAAATTAAAGTACATAACATGCAAACACAACTAAACTCATAGGCATCTAACATGTTTTACTCATAGACAAGTTTCAACAATCAAGAAACTTAAAGTCTAATTATGCTTGCTAAAAGTAAGAAGTTACACTACTAATTACATGTGATCAACTCATATTATTAACCTACCCTTTTCATGCATCAAACCTTTTTGTAACTTGCGAAATTCATAACTTCTAACTAAATACACATGCGTGATAATTGTGTAGGAATGCAACTTAGCGTATAAACATCCTAAACAACTTACGATCATCGAAACATGCAAAAGAGAGGGACTTAGCGTATTTTCTAATACATGCATTCGAAGCTTTAAGATTGTATCAAACATGCATAAAAAGCCATAAATCATAAACACATGCATATTACAAATCGATTTAGGCACATGAAACACAAATCTAAACTTGTTATTCATTTGATACACAAATCTAAACTTTCTAAACTTGTTATTCCAATACATCAAAAGATTCACATACAAAGCTAAAGAAATGAAAGTGAAGATCATGGTTACACTTTTTGTCTTGAGTGCTTGATGAACTACGGTGGAGATGGACTTCCTTCACAAGGGACTTAGCATATTGTGTTGGATGGAGGAGGCTTTGCTTCGGCTTGGAAGGATGGAGGCACCTTGCTTGCTTCGGCTTTGGAATGGAGGAGGATGTTGCTTCGGCTTTGTGTGAGAATCTCAAGTGTTTATGGTGGAAGAGTATTTGTGTAGAGCTTTGGCTTGTAAAATGGGTGATGGATCTGTTTTATGGCTGGCCTCCTCCCTTATATACGCAAGGGATTCATGCCTTCTCTCTTCCACCTTGCCTCCTCCATTTAATGCATGCAATGATCATTAAGGCAAGTCACACACTTAGTCACACACTTAGTCACCATTGCCGAACCCTAAGCATGAATCACCTAGCTTGTCACCATGGCAAGTCATCTTTTCATTCAATGCAAAGCAAGAGTCACCTAGTGTAGTCACCATTTGGGAACCCTAAGCATGAATCACCATGTGTAGTCACCATTTGTGATTATTAGCTTGATAATGTTGACTTGCCCTTTCAAAACAAGACTTTTCCTCTTCACCAAAAGCCATCCTTGCCGAATTGATTGGGTTTGGGCTTGATAATGGGCCGAAACAAGAGTTGAGAATTCGGCCCACAATTTGCTTTGTGGCCCGGCCCATTTTCGGAGGTCCAAAATCGCAAAAATCGCAAAATCGCCGAAATTCCTCCGAATTGCGTCGATATTAATCTCCACCGTAATGAACTTCAAAATAACAATTTAAATGAGGAAAACATAAAACTAAGATAATAACATAGCTAAACGTAAAGGGAAATGCGTTAAGAAACGAGCATAAAATGCGTATATCAAGTTTCGAAAAGGGGAATAGAAGTTGATAAAGCAAAGGTAGATCTTGTGCGGTACTTACCCTCTCCGACTTCGGTTAGAGAGATACGTTCTTTTCTTGGCCATGCAGGTTTTTACAGGAGATTTATCAAGGACTTCTCCCAAATTTCTCGTCCCTTGTGCAAGCTTCTACAAAAAGAAACTCCCTTTGTGTTTGATGATGAATGCCGAGCTGCATTTGACAAGTTGAAGGAGCTTCTCACGAGTGCTCCTATCCTTTGTGCGCCGGATTGGTCACTACCTTTTAAGTTGATGTGCGACGCATCCGACTACGCCGTCGGAGCTGCTTTAGGGCAAAGGAAGGACAGAAAGCCCTACGCCATTTACTATGCTTCTCGAACATTGGACGATGCTCAGAGCAACTATACAACAACCGAGAAGGAGATGCTCGCTGTGGTGTTTGCACTTGACAAGTTTCGATCATACTTGTTGCAAAGCAAGGTGATTGTGTACACGGACCACGCTGCATTGAAGTATCTCATGGCGAAAAAGGATGCCAAACCGCGACTGATTCGTTGGATACTTCTACTCCAAGAATTCGACATAGAAGTGAAAGATAAGAAGGGAGTAGAAAACGTGGTGGCAGACCACTTATCTCGAATTATACATGACAAGGAGACGGTGGCAATAGAGGAAACATTTCCGGATGAACAACTCTTCGGACTTCAGTTAAGTACCTCGGAAACTCCTTGGTATGCGGACATTGTTAATTATTTGGTTACCAATAAGTTTCCACCTCACATGCATAGTGTTCAACGTGATAAGCTTCGATTCAACGCTAAAACTTTTATTTGGGATGAACCTTACTTATGGAAACAATGTTCTGACTTAGTGATTCGTAGGTGTGTTCCGGATAGTGAGTTCGAAGAAATTCTTAAATTTTGCCATAATGATGCATGTGGAGGCCACTTTGGATCTCGGAAAACAGCCCTCAAAATATTAGATTGTGGATTCTTTTGGCCTAACCTATTTCGTGATTCTAACACTTTTTGTGCTAAGTGTGATAGGTGCCAACGATCCGGCAACATTGGACCACGTGATCAAATGCCACAAAAGTATATGCTTAATGTCGAACTTTTGATGTGTGGGGCATTGATTTTATGGGACCATTTCCCATGTCTAACGGTTACACTTACATTTTACTCGCCGTTGATTATGTTTCAAAATGGGTGGAAGCCAAAGCCACCTATACTAATGATTCGCGAGTTGTTGCAGATTTCCTTAAAACTAATATTTTCACGAGGTTCGGAATGCCGCGCGTTCTCATCAGCGATGGAGGGAGTCATTTTTGCAACAAGGCGGTGGAAGCATTGTTAAGGAAGTATGGTGTCACGCATAAAGTCTCTACACCGTACTATCCTCAAACAAATGGAATGGCTGAAGTGTCTAACCGTGAGATCAAGAAGATCTTAGAGAGAACCGTTAAGCCAAACCGAAAAGATTGGAGCCAGTGCTTAGACGATGCACTATGGGCATATCGAACTGCTTACAAAACCCCCATTGGAAGGTCACCTTTTCGACTAGTTTATGGGAAAGCATGTCATCTTCCTGTAGAGGTCGAGCACAAGGCATGGTGGGCGGTCAAGAAGTTCAATATGGACCGGGATGAGGCGGGTTTACATCGAAAGCTACAACTTTGTGAACTAGAGGAAATAAGGAATGATGCTTTCGACAATGCATGGATTTATAAGGAGAAAACCAAGAGGATCCATGACAAGATGATACGTGGAAAGACATTCGAAGCCGGACAAAAGGTTTTACTGTTTCACTCACGACTTAAACTTTTTCCGGGCAAGCTACGCTCCAGATGGGTTGGTCCGTACGTTGTTGTTCAAGTTTTTATCCATGGAGCCGTGGAAATACAGTCTCTAGAGAACGGGAAACTATTCAAGGTCAATGGACACCGACTAAAGCCCTACTATGAAAATCTTCAGGAGGATGTCGTTGAAGAAGATAAGCTAGAAGATCCAACCATCTCACACACATGAAGAACTATCACGTCTAGGCTGTAAGACGTTAAAAAACAAGCGCTTGTTGGGAGGCAACCCAATGGAGGAAATCGCCAAGGATTTGTTCTCTCCTCCCTTATCTTTTTCATTTCATTGCTTATTTACTTTCCTTAGCTAAAATTTTTGTGGGTCTCTCTCTTCATACTTAGTTCTATGTTTCCTTTAAATACATTGAGGACAATGTAGAGTTTAAGTGTGGGGGAGGGGTTTACAACTTTATTTGAGTCGTAAAATTTCAAAATCGGGCGGACAATGAAACTTTCCGGCGGATGATGCCCTAAAAAAAATTTAGTTGGTGTCTTTTTGTTTAACTAAGTATTTTTAAAGAGTCTTTTTCATTTTTAGGATGCCCTTAGTTAGTCTATGATGAAAATGGACCGAAAAGAATACATATGGCGGTGAATAAGCACTAAACTGATTTCTTGTGATAAGTGAGATATTTTGATTGTCATAACATGTAGTGGATTTGGTTTGATTAAACATGGTATAGATTTCGCATGTTAGAATAAGTTTTAAATCATACAAACCTAAAAGTGAGTTTTTGAGCCTACATTACTTCATTTGAGAGTGAATTTCGTGCATATGGCTCTCAAAAACAAAACATGCTTCATCTAATTACTTGCCATAGATTTTAATGAACTAGAGATTACTAGAACTTACTCATGTAGATTTACAACGCTTTTAAGTTGATATATGCTCTGAATTTGGATATGATTAAAGGCAAATTAGGTTACCACCACTTAAACCAAATGGCCTTGTGTCCCATTGTGCGCACGAGTTGCGACACCCTTAGATTATCCCCTTTGTGCCTACGTTAAGCCTTTTCTTTCATTTACCACGTACATATCTAAACACTTAGCCTAGTGTAGAATTTCCAACCCCTGTTCAAAGACTTGGTGAAGAGGTTTCGAAGCTAGCATAAAGAAGTGGCGAAAAAAAAGTGATGAAAGAATACAAAAGAAGGGAAGACTTGTCCAAAAGTTTTTTTTTTTTTTTAAAAAGTTGATTGCCGAAAATACAAAAGAAAAAAAATCGAGAGCAAAAGAAAAAAAAGTGTAAAAGCTCTCCGGCAAAAGTTCTAAGTATAAAAGTTTGGGCAAGTGAAGTTTAGAATGAAGTTAGGGCCCAAAAAGATGAAAATTGGCCCCCGATCTTGAAGTTTGACACAAGAAGAAGTGTAGAAAGGATGAGCCACGAATTTGAAGAATTCTAAGTGCTAAACTAAGTCTTTGGAACGTTTTTACACCACCACTTATCTAAATTTCGAATGCCTTAGCCTTAGCCTCATTACAACCTTTCTAAAGTCCTTTATGATCCTTAAGATGAGTATCCTTCAATTGGTTGAGTAAGTTACATGAGTGAGCATATGGTGTGGTTCATTTGTGCAAGTAATTATGAGGTATTTCGATGCAATACATATACATTTTGAGTGAACCTCTTTTTATGAGTGAAAATATGATGAGAGCATCCATGTGAGATTGATTTAAACTTTTTCGAAACATGCATAGCTTTAACTTCACCATCGTTTACTCCAAGTCCTACTTGTTCATGACATGATCATATTTCTCTTATCTCTCGAAAAATTTTGAACTTTTCACTATGGAATCTTGTGACTCCATCGCCATATACTTAAGAAAATTTCTGAGACAAATTGTGCTAAGGGCTTAGAAGTTGTTTTTATTTATTTGAGTCCATGGAATTTGTTCAACGTGGAGGCTAGCTCTAACGTTGGTTTTATATTTTTAGTCTTTCTTTTATTTAGTTTTTGCTAGGGACTAGCAAAGTCTAAGTGTGGGGGAATTTGATCTACGCATTTTATGCTTGATTCTTAACGTCTTTCTCATTACATTTAGCTTTGTTTTGACCTTAGTACTATCATTTCTTACTTACTTTGTTGTTTTTAGGTTTTGAATAAAGGAGTACAATAAAAGAGGTGAAATGAAGCTTAAAACGCAGCAATTGGAGGTTTCCTAATTCGCTTAGGAAAAATGGTATTTCCTACTTTGACTAGGATTCCTACTCGGGTTAGGAATGCAAATGGTTCGACAACTCGGAAAGTTTCGCGGAGCTGAAAAATGAAGTTTCCTAAATCAACTAGGAATGACGTGGCGAGATATTCGAGACGCGCAAAATGGTTGAGAAATGGTATTCGTAAAAGTTCTAAAATAGTAAGCACAAATGGTTTCCCAAATGAAGAACGAATACATTTCTCCTACGTGAACCAGGAAAGATCAAGTCGGCAAGCATTTTTGGAAAGAAGACATGGCCGAAATATTGGAGATCCCACTTGCCATATTTGAAGATCAAATATCTTGAATATCTTGAAGAAATTCAGCAAGGAATATATTCCTTGGAGATCAAGAAAGAAATATCTAGAGTGGAATAAGGAAAGAAGATCTCAGAACAGACCTGTAACTTTAAGAGGCCACCGACGTCGCAATTCAACTCCAAATATAGCGACCATATACCTCTCTGGAAAGCTCTTGAAGTCCTCTTTCCAACGAGTCCAAAATCATAATTTTCTGAGCTCTAGAACTCCCGGAATACTCAAAAGAAGACAGGCTGTCAATTCTACCCGGGTAAACTAGGAATCCCTAGTTTGGAGAGGAAAGTTGGAATTCTTCACCTATAAATACAAGAGCTCGGCCTCATTCTCAGGCATTACTCATTCTAGACGACTAAGCCTACCAAAGATCATCTCCTCAACCTCCAAACACTCGGCCATCCCCTCAAAACTCGAAACACCACAAACTATACCCCGTAAACACTCTCCTCCACCTCAAGAAGGACTTTGCTCGATTTGGCTGGGAATTCTTGGGCTCGTCATCAACTAAGGAGTAGCTACACTTGAAGATTTGCGGTGCGATTTCACGGAGTCTAAAAGTGTAACATGACCCCTTCTTATTTTGTTTCAGTTTTTGTTTGGATTTCCTTTGTTTGTATTTTGAGAACAAGTTTTGATATGAGGCTTTATATTTCTAAATTCTTCTAAGTTTCTTCCATGTGTTTTTAGCTTTGACTCGAATGCATGTGTGTGCTTATATGTTCTTAATGCTTGAAACTTTTTTTAAGTAGATACTCGATTTGGTTCTCTTTTAAGCATGTTTCACGAACTAATAACAAAGATAAAATTGGATTAGAGAGTTAGCTCGATTTGGTTGCTGTCTTGTTCAATTATAAGCATGTGTGTGTGTTTTGATTAAAGTTAGGAATTTCGTTGACACTTAGGGAATCTAGGTATAAAACGGTAAAGGATGAAGGAATGAGTCGATCACTTGTAAATATAGTAGTTAGGTTTATTTTCGGTCTAGTAACATGTTTAGAATTCTATGTTCTTGTTTGTTTTCTACTTGTCTATGAGTGGAGCATGTTAGAACTTAGGATTTCTCTATGTGTCTACTAACCATTTCCTGTCTTTAAATTCGTAGGAATTAGTAAAAAAATAACCTTTTAAAGTCCCCCCTTTAACCATAGCGTAAATATGCATGCACCCTCAATCCCCGGTTAAGAACGATACCCTATTTACCAATGCTACATCTACACCAAGGGTTTTAATTATATGCGTTTTTGTTGAGTGTTAAATGTTTATTTAGTACTTAGTAAAAGCGTGTATCAGATACGATACATTAGGCTTGTAAGATATATTCAGGATGCATACCTTCGCTTTGGGGTGCTCGAAGTGGGCTATCAGCCACATCCACTCGTACTCCCTGAACCGGAATTCGCTAGGGGTAGAACCTCGGCCTAGCTCCTTGTATACAATGTAATGTGAAGAAAGCTCGTTCTTCCACTCTTTATACCTATATTAACACCAGGAAAAAAAAGTTAGAGATATTAAAACACTTGATAAACAAAAATCTAACTCAATATATACTCAAATAACTCGAAGCACATCACCTCATATGTAGTTGACGCTCTACCCACGTGTGAATAAGGCATTCATCCACGTCAAACCACACCTGCAATATGAATATATAAACGGTAAAATTATATATTTATTCGGACTTAATTAATAAATGTAAAATTTACGTAATGAAAATACGATTTAACTCATACTCAGTGCATTATGCACTTGCATCTTCACGTAGATAGGCACAGATTCCCAATTTGGCCAAAGCATTGGGACCTTGTCCCGCACGATCGCCCCAGCCATGCTGACATATTTTCGCGTGGTGTCAAATGCCTCGATCACCTCGCCATCCTCATTGGCCCTAATGGGCGTTTTCCTTCCCCCGGTGGCTTGCTCAAGTCTCTTCCCGGTGCAGGTGCCTCTAGCCCCTTTCCGTTTTCCAGTACCATTAACGAAATTGCCTAATAATACAATGTCAACAAATTGATATCATTAATTGAACTTATCGTAAGTCTTAAGTAATAATTAAGTTATCAATCTTGTTAAATAAAATTTACCTGCATCGTCCGTTTGTTGGTTGGTGCACCTCACACTCCAAAGATACACGGGGTCGAACGGGATGAAGTTGTACGCTTCCTCCACACTCAGGAACTCCGGCCGTCCTTCAACATAACCCTATCATCGAATTCAGGGATCACAGGAATCTCGTCGGGCAGGAAGAGACTGGACGGCGGAGATAGACGAGGATTGGACGATGAGGCGCCAGCACCATCTGCCTCAGATGATTCCCGTGAAACGGGAGTAGGCACCGGGCGAATAGGGGGCATTCGGATGGAGGGAGTTTCTGATGCCCCCGTTGACTGTCGCTCGTCTGAGGGTCTGATGACGGAGGGTCTGCTGACTGAGCGTCTGCTGACTGAGGCTCGAGGCTGGACTGGGGGTTGCACGGCTCCGGATCGTGCAACTTCCTCCTCTTCTCCCGCAGCTAGCAACATTTGTGTGCGAGCATTCATCATTGGCCCACTGCGTGTGTTGCTGACTGCGACTGAGGAGGAAGCTTGACTACTGCTCCCTCCACTATTTCTAGTCCCTCTTCGTTTGATGCCTCCAAGCCAATTTGCCGCAAAACCTCCTGGACACCGTAATAGTCATGGATTCGGTTCTATAACAAATCGGAACCGGAACCGTTTGGAAGCGGAACCGTTTGAACCTGGAACCGTTTGGAACTGGGACCGTTCGGTTTCAAACGGTTCCGGTTACAAACAGTTCCGGTTCTAAACGGTTCCGGTTCCACGCGGTTCCGGTTTAAAACCGTTCTGGTTCCAAACCGTTCCGATTCGGATTTTTCACCTTAATTTATACGTTAAATTAACAACTATATCACCTTAATCCAAACACGTTAAATTCCGATTTCGATTTTTCACCTATTATACGTTAAATTAACAACTATATCACCTAAATTAACATATATACATACATCATTTCCGACTTTAAAATTTTCACATATATATATACATCACATATGTATACATCATGCATCTTAATTAAATTTAATTTTCATATATATATATACATCACATATTAATCCAAATCACCCTAATTAATTTTCCACATTTTTCAAACATACGTATATATATACATTGCATATAAATTAATCCAAATCACCCTAATTAAATTTAATTTCCACATACATATATATATATATATGCAACACCTTAAAAATACAATATAATTATGAGCTATAACCCTATATCAATTAATCCATGTACCCAAATCACGTTAAATTACCAAAATATTTTCCACACATATACATCACCTTAAATTATCAAAAATTATCAAAACTTAATTAAATTACCTTAAATCACCTATACATGCATCACCTTACATAAATTTTCCACATATATATACATCAAATATATATATACATCACCGAAATTAAATTTTCCAAATATTTTCCACATACATACATCACATATATATACATCACCTTAAATAATCAAGTTAATTAAAATGCATAAAAATAAAATTAAAATTGAGAGAGAGAGAGAGAGAGAGAGAGAGAGAGAGAGAGAGAGAGAGAGAGAGAGGGGAGGAGAACCTGTCATGGTGGAGGTCCAAGTAGGCTTCCCGAGAAAATGAGGTGAGGGGAGGAGGTAGAGGAGGAGGTGATCTACGCATTTTATGCTTGATTATTAATGTCTTTCTCTCTATATTTAGCTTTTTTTTGTGCTTAGTAAATATGTTTTTAACTTACTTTATGTTTGTAGGTAGAAATAAAGGAGGAAATAATAAAGGAGGCGATTTAGAGTGAAAAGCGTGCTAAGGAGGAAGTTCCTAATTCCGGAGAAGAAATGGTCTTCAAAATGGTTACTAAAATGCATTCCCACATGGTGTCAAGAATTGGAAACCAAATGCCAAATGAAAATGGATACCAAAATGGTGGATAAGAAGTTGAAGAAATTTCTCCTGCGCAATCCAGGAATGAGCAAAAATGGCGGAATATATGGAGCATAAATGATGGACGAATTTGGAGTATATTCCATGAAGATTTATACCTGATTTGAGGGTCAAAATATGTGCAAATATATGGTATATTCGGCCAAGTAAGATTGGGGAATAAGGAATGCAAGATTTGAAGATATGAAGATTTCCTTTTCCTTGAAGAAGAAGAAAATAGGGCAGCCAGGTCACTTAACTTCTAAAATCCTTAGTAAATCCAATTCAATTCCAAATATGTCGTTCCTTATATGGATTTTATAGCCCCTTGAATAAGCTTTCCAATGAAACAAGAATCAGAATTTTTTAAGATCTGAAACTCCAGGAAAATCTGTTTGAAGACAGACTGTCAGATTTACCCGGGTACATAAGGAAAATCTTGTTTTGGTAGGAAAAGACCTAATCTTCTTCTATAAATTGAGGAGCTCGACTCATTCATGGATATCACTCATTCTAGACTCTCAAGCTCTGCCTAAACACTATCTCCTCTCCACGAAGCCAAGAAATTCTCCAAGGAAGCAATATACACCACTGTCCGCCACCACAACAACCTCCATTGACATATAGGGCGATCCCGAGTGTCTCCTCCACCAAAGAAGAGTCATTTACACCTTAGATCCATAGGGCGATCCCGAAGACTAAAAAGTGTAACATGAATCCTCTTTACTTTGTAGCTTCTCCTTGTATGAACTATTGGTTTAATGAAGTAGGTTATAGTATTTCGGTTTTTCTTTACTTGCAACGTTTCCCACTGTTTTTCATGTGTTCTAGTTTCTTAGTTTTTATTATACATGTTCATCTATGCTCAATGCTTTGGCTTAGATATAGGGCGATCCCGAGTCTAAATCAATGGTATGTGTATAGGGCGATCCTGAGCACGACAAATTATGAACATGTTTTTTGTAAAATTGAGAAGTTAGGATTTCGATTAACATTGTTTAATTTTGCAGGTTAGGAATGAGCAAGGGTAAGCTAGATGAGTCGATCACATGGAAATAATAATTTAGTGTTTATTTTCGGTCTAGTAAGCATGTTTAGGCTTCTTTGTTCTTGATTGTTTTCTACTTGTCTATGAGTGAAGCATGTTAGAACCTAGGATTTATCTATGTGTTTACTAACCATATTATATCTTTAATTTCTTAGGAATTAGAAAACTCCCTTTTAAATCCCCCCTTTAACCATAGCGTAGTCATGCATACACCTTCAATCCCCGGTTAAGAACGATACCCTACTTATCAATGCTACATCTACAAACAAGGGTTTTAATTGCATGCACGTTTTGAGTGATTTCTAAGTATTCATTTAGGAGTTAGTTTTAGCGTGTATCAGGAGGGGAGGAGGAGAGGAGTAGGGGAGATTTAGGGTTTTTGGGTGTTTGTGTGGAGAGGGGAGGGGGGAGAGGGGAGGAGGGGAAGGGAGAGGGGAGGAGATAGAGATTTGAGGAGAGGAATATAATTGGGGGGCGAGGTGAGGAAGAGAGGGGGAGATTTGAGGGTTGGAGAGGAAAATGTGGAGGAGGGAGAGTGAGGGGAGGAGGAGCAGCCCGATCTGGAAATTATAACAGAGGACATTACCGACGAGTTACTCATGAACTCGTGGGTAATGACATTGCCCACGAGTTGAAGCAACTCGTGGGTAATGTCATTACCCACGAGTTCATAAGCAACTCGTGGGTAATGATAATGATTCCCAGCAAAAGAAGTTCCGACTACAAAGTTGACTAGAACTTCCGACTAGAATTTTCAACAAGAATTTCCGACTACAATTTCCGACTAGAATTTCCGACTTTAATTTCCGACTATAATTTCCGAGTAGATCGATCAAATTTCCGACTACAATTTCTGACTACAATTTACGACTAGAATTTCCGACTAGAATTTCCGACAAGAATTTCCGACTAGTAATTCCGACTAGAATTTTCGACTACAATTTCCGACTAGAATTTCCGACAACAATTTCCGACTACAATTTACGACTAGAATTTCTGACTACAATTTCCGACTATAATTAAAATACGTACATCATTAACGTACTAAGGATGATAATCGTAATCATCTTCATCACTTGAGTCTGACTCGGTTTCATAGGTAACCTCTGGCAATATGTGCCGCTCCTCGTCATCTGAATCAGCGTCAACTTCATATGGATTAACATCGAGAATTTCTGCTCCAGTAATTCGAACCACACTCCTGATACGCGCAAAACATGCATTTAATGTTAACACAAAGTAGACACTAAAAACATTGTCCACACGTAGTGCAATTTAAAACCCTTATTTTGTCATTATAATATTGGCGAGTAGGGATCGTTCTATCCGGGGAATTAAAGGGCGTAATGCATGGTTTCGTTAATGAGCAGAAATCTAAAGGTTTGGGGGGAATGGAAATTGGTTAATTAATCTACGAAATTAAAGTACAAAAACATGCAAACACAACCAGAACTCCTAGACTTCTAACATGTTTTACTCATAGACAAGTTTAACAATCAAGAAACCTTAAAGTCTAATTATGCTTACTAAAAATAAGAAGCTACACTACTAATTACAAGTGATCATCTCATCTTATTAACCTTACTCTTTTTCATGCCTCAATACTCTAAGTAAGCTACGAAATTTATAACTTCCAACTAGATATACATGCTTGATATTTGAGTAGGAATGCAACTTAGCGTCTAAACACCCTAAACAAAGTACGATCATCGAAACATGCGAAAGAGAGGGACTTAGCGTATTATCTAACACATGCTTTCGAAGCTTTAAGATTGTATCAAACATGCATAAAAGACTTGAAATCATAAACACATGCAATTTACGAAAAGGCTTAAGAACATATAACTCAAATCCAAACTTGTTCTTCATTAAATACATCAAAGTGATCCAATACAAAGCGAAAGACAAGAGATTGAAGATCATGGTTACACTTTTTGTCTTGAATGCTTGATGACTTCTTGAAGGTGATTCTCATTCACAAGGGACTTAGCGTATTGTGAATGATCCGATGGCTTCGGAGGCTGGAATGCTTCGGCTTGGAGAGGATCCTTGAAGTGTTTATGGAGGAGAGGTATTTGTGTAGAGGTTTGGCTTGTAAAATGGGAGATGATCTGTTTTATGGCTGGCCTCCCTCTTATATATAGGCAAAGGAATTGCTCACTCTCTCTTCCACCTTGCCTCTTTCATTAAATGCTAGTAATAATCACCAAGGCAGGTCACTCCCCTAGTCATCACTTGTGATCATCACAAACAAGAGTCATCAAGCCTTGTCACACCTTTAGTCACCATTGTGATGATCAAAAGCAAGAGTCACCAAGCCTTGTCACCCTTTGTGATGATCACAAAGCAAGAGTCACCAAGCCTAGTCACAAAGCTTGACAACTTTGACTTTTCCTCATCCCCAAGTTGTTTCCATGCCAAAATTAATGGGCTTGGGCTGGTTTTGGGGCCGAAACAAACTTTGAGAAATGGGCCCATTCCCGGTGGTCCAAATCACAAAAATCGCAAAATCGCCGAAATTCCTCTGAATTGCGCCGTTATTCATCTCCACCGTAAATAACCTCAAAATAACAAACTAAATAAGAAAAACATAAAAACTAAGATTATAACATAGCTAAACGTAAAGGGAAATGCGTTAAGAATCGAGCATAAAATGCGTATATCAACTCCCAGATCTCACATTATTAAGGCGAATCGTAGATGATTCCGGAATGTCAAAAGCGTTCGGCTCTTGGTATGCAGTAACTTCCTCATCATCTGCGGTCTCACCAAGTGTGGCAGCACTGTATATGTTTCTATGAGCAACATGGTTAACCACCTTCCACGGGACTTTGTTCAGAAGATCGTCAAGGTAAAACACTTGTTTTACTGATGAGGCAAGAATGAAAGGGTCTTCTTTATACCAGCTAGTAGCAGTATTCACCGAAAATGTTCCGTACTGATCCATCCTTGTGTTCTCCGGGCTAGTATCAAACCATCTACACTTGAACAAGTGCACTTTCATGCGGTTCCCATAAATTAGTTCAACAACTGAATGAAGGACACCGTAATAGTCAACGCCATCCTGCCCACCATGGACCATCACCCCACAATTATGTGTTTTCAGTCGGTCATCTCGATTTTAACATATAAATTTCACGCCATTGACCTGACACATCGAGTAAACTTTTGAAGCTATCGGTTTCATCGCCAGGACCCTCAATTCGTTTGACCACTCTGGGCAACCATCATTTGCTACATGGTTCATCTGAAAACGATAAGAAACCACACAAGAAATTATGAACATAGAAACCACCGAACCACGTACGTACACACATGCTATATAAGGATATATATAAAAAATTGACATATACACATATACCCTTACCCATTGACCAAAGTAGTTTGCAAACGTCCTGTTGTGGTAATCAACATTTCTGGCAATAGCAGAGCAGTGAAGATGATAGTTTTTCCAATATTGTACTTCTGGACAGTTAATCAGTACCGACCAGTGGGCAATGGCTACCTCATTTCCATCCAACTTGTACGACTTTGGCAAGCTTCCCTGTACTACCACGTCATTGGAGATGATAGAAAGGTTGAACTGGGGTTCATCTATCGGCATCTGTTGTTAGGGGTCCTCAAGCGCTCCCAAATATACTTTGGTGTACGTTACACACTCGTGCGCAATATATGCTTCAGCGATACACCCTTCAGGTGCATATTTATTCTTCACATAGTCCTTGTAGGTTCCCAATTGTCTACAAGTTAACAAGTGCATGTTAACTTACTTAAACCATAAGAATGTACATATAAAAACAGAGGCAAACCAAATGTATGAATCATTTGTACCTTTCCATGGGATACATCCAAGTGTAGTGTACTGGACCGGTAAGCAACAATTGTTCAGGAAGATGGATCATCAGGTGAGGCATGATGTCAAAAAAATTTGGGGGAAATATCCTCTCAAGCTTGCACATGATAAAAATGATGTCATCTTGCATCTCCCTGAGATTTGATTTTTTAACTTCCCTGGTGCATAACTTCTGAAAGAATCTTGACAAGGCCACCAACGGCTCCACCACCTATTTGGGCAGGTACCCTCGAATGAAAATAGGGAAAAGGCGTTGAAGCAGTACATGGCAGTCATGACTCTTTAATCCGTACATCTTATTTTCCCGGAAGTTAACACGCCTGCTTATATTTCCTGCATAGCCATAAGGATACCTGCATATATATATATATATATATATATATATATATATAGCCATAGGCAACAATTATATTTCTCGCATATAACCATAATCCGGTAAAAATTTAAGGCCAATTTCCTGCATAGCCATAAGAATATATACCTGACATTACTCAGCCACCCAAAAATTTCATGCTTATGCTTCGGCTTGACGGTGTAAGAAGCTTGCGGCATTTTTCTCTTACCATATCTTAACCACAAATGTTTCCGCATTCCTATAGCTTTCAGATCAATGCGTGCCTTAGGGATGTCTTTTGTTTTCCCCTCCAAGTTAAGAACTGTGCCCACCACACTTTCATACACATTCTTCTCTATGTGCATGACATCTAGGTAGTGTCTGATAGGCAACCTGGGTCAGTAGGGGAGTTCCCAGAATATGCTCTTGTGTGTCCAAAACTTATACCTTTCGGGCTTGTCTAGAATTGACGCCACTATGTCAGGATGATTGCTCAGCTGGCCAAAATCATATTCATTCAACACTTCCAAAATTTATTCCCCTGTCCATCGCCTGGGTGCCACACCTGTTTCCACAGTCCCATCAAACGCGTCTGGATCCTGCCTAAATGGGTGATCATATGGAAGCCAACAATGGTGACGCATCTGAACAATTTTACTGCAATGAGGACTGCAACAATCAACCGTCATGCACTCTGAACAAGCCATGTAACCCCTGGTAACGTTGCCCCACAACATACCGCGGGCAGGAAAATCACTGATGATGCCAACAAGCATGGCATGCATCTGGAACATCTCATTTTTGAACCTATCGTAAGTGGGGTGGCCACACTCACTCAGGTACTTAAGCTCCTCAATCAAAGGCCTCAAATACATATCGAGACACTTTTCTGGATAACCCGGGCCCAGAATTAACAGAGTGAGCATATTGTATTCCTTCTTCATGCACATCCATGGTGGAAGGTTGTACGGTACCAAAATAACTAGCCATATACTGTATTGAAGACTCATGTTGCCAAAAGGGTTGAATCCGTCAGATGAGAGCCCTAGCCAAACATTTCGGACCTCTGCTGCAAAATGATCAAACTCCCTGACCATGTGCTTCCAAGCCTCTCCATCGGAAGGGTGTATAAAGGTGTCATCGTCAGGCAAATTCCTCTCAGCCCACCATCTCATAGCTTCGGCCGTGAAAGCACACATGAACAACCGCTCCAGCCTATCAATAAGCGGGAAATATCAAAGTATCTTCACAGCTTTCTTGTTGTCTGCAGGAGTCAACTTATACCTTTCTGTAAAACATACCGGGCAGGCTTCAAGTTCTTCAAGATCTTTTCCCCAGAAGAGAATACAATCATATCTGCATGCATGGATTTTGATGTAGGAAAGCCCAAGATCTTTCAGGATATGTCACACCTTATGATGAGTGATAGGAAGACGATGACCGGGTAGCAGTAGTGAAGCAGTCCACTTCAGCCAAGAATCAACAGCTTTGACAGACATTTTGTTCTCCATTTTGAGCTGCATCACTCCCATGACACTTTCAAGAACAGTCTTACTACAACCGTCGTACAACGGAGTCTGTTGCAATGCAATCAGGTTGTTGTACTTGTCCATACCGCTTTTGTTGACATGAGCTCCAGGTAATGGCTCGACTGGCTCAATATGGGGGAAACCCTCAACGACGGGAGGGACATTTGGTGCTTCATCAGCAAATACACCGCTCTCATGAGGAAACATATCATTGATTAACATCGATATTGGATCATAGGATGGACTGCCCCTCTCAGCAAAATCTCCATGATCATAGCGTGGACTGACCCTCTCCCCAAATTGTCCATGATCATGCGGACCCGCTAACGATGTTTCACCGTGATAAATCCAACAAGTGTACTTATCCCAAAACCCGTATTTACTCAGGTGCTTCTGGACTTTATCAATGGGAAAACGAAATCGATCGCTGCGACACTTACATTCTTTACACGGGCAATAATGAAGTGTAGTGTCTCCACAATTAGCCTTCACAAAATTTGATCTACGCATTTTATGCTTGATTCTTAACGTCTTTCTCTTTACATTTAGCTTTGTTTTGACCTTAGTACTATCATTTCTTACTTACTTTGTTGTTTTTAGGTTTTGAATAAAGGAGTACAATAAAAGAGGTGAAATGAAGCTTAAAACGCAGCAATTGGAGGTTTCCTAATTCGCTTAGGAAAAATGGTATTTCCTACTTTGACTAGGATTCCTACTCGGGTTAGGAATGCAAATGGTTCAACAACTCGGAGAGTTTCGCGGAGCTGAAAAATGAAGTTTCCTAAATCAACTAGGAATGACGTGGCAAAATATCCGAGACGCGCAAAATGGTTGAGAAATGGTATTCATAAAAGTTACTAAAATGGTACGCACAAATGGTTTCCCAAATGAAGAACGAATACATTTCTCCTAGGTGGACCAGGAAGATCAAGTCGGCAAGCATTTATGGAAAGAAGTCATGGCCGAAATATTGAGATCATACTTGCCACATTTGAAGATCAAATATCTTGAATATATTGAAGAAATTCGGCAAGGAGTATATTTCCTTGGAAATCAAGAAAGAAATATCTAGCATGGAATAAGGAAAGAAGATCTCAGAACAGACCTGTAACTTCAAGAGACCACCGAAGTCGTAATTCAACTCCAAATATAGCGATCATATACCTTTCTGGAAAGCTCTTGAAGTCCTCTTTCCAACGAGTCCAAAATCATAATTTTCTGAGCTCTAGAACTTCCCGAATACTCGAAAGAAGACAGGCTGTCAGTTCTACCCGGGTAAACTAGGAATCCCTAGTTTGGAGAGGAAAGTTGGAATTCTTCACCTATAAATACAAGAGCTCGGCCTCATTCTCAAGCATCTCTCATCATACAGCCGAGCTCTTGTCCACAACACTTTGTCTCCTCCAAAATCGAAAATTCATCAAGAAGCCGAAGCTCCCCACACTCCAACAATCGACATCCTCCATAAGAGCAACTTAGGCAATCCGAAGGTTTCTCTCCATCCACTAGAAGGCCATCTACATGTTTTGCAACTGCAATCACGACCAAAATGTGTAACATGTCACCTTCTACTCTCTTTTTGTATGAACGATTGATTTTTAAGGAAGAGTTTAAATAAGAGTTTTTGGTTATATAATTCTAGCATGTTTTTGTAACTTATTTTGAATCTGAGTTCTTTGCTATGCATGTGTTTCCTATTCTTAATGCTTAACTTAAATGCGAGCAATCTTGGTTTATGTTATGATGTGTCTAGAATGCGAGCAATCTTGGTTCGAAAACATTGTCATTCGAGAAATACATGAACAACATAGTAAAGGCTTAGATTTTAAATAGGCTGCATATAACATGATTAGGTTATAAAGGAATGAGGTGAGTATGATGAGTTGATCAATGTGTATATATGTAATTAAACTTTATTTTCGGTTTTAGTAAGCATGTTTAGGATTCTATGTTCTTGTTTGTTTTGCTTGTCTATGAGTTTAAGCATGTTAGAACTTAGAAGCCAACGATGTGTTTGCTATGCCATATTCTTGTCTTTATTTTCGTAGATAATAAACAACCTTTTCAAACCGCCCTTTTAAACCATAGCGTAAATATGCATGCACCCTCAATCCCCGGTTAAGAACGATCCCTACTTATCAACGCTACATCTACACCAAAGGGTTTTAATTGTTTATGCGTTTTTGTCAAGTGTTAAGTGTTCATTTAGTGCTTGCAAAGTCGTGTATCAAAATTCACAAAACTCCTAATTCCCTGGTGATATCTCACATCCCATCTTTCGAGGCTCATCTAACTCTTGTCCATCCTGAAAATTCTAACAATATTACGTACTATATATATACATATTCACTACTAATAATCGACGCGATATCTCAATTCAACTCTAATTAAATCAACACATGCATGCATATATATATATATATCGATCTAATTAATTAGATCGATCAACACACACACACACATATATATATACATACACATATACGCATATATATGTACCTATATATATATAGCTTCCCGAGTGATCGAGTTTTCGACGCGCGCCTTAATTTTGACAATACCGAAGGATCAATTTCAGAGGGTTTTCCTTCTTTCGATTTCACCGGATTTTTTTCGATCCAAATGAATGAGCTGCTGCGATCTGCATCTAATATAAGAGGCATTGCCGGCGATTCATTTAAATCGCCGGAAATGGAGACATTGCCTGCGAAAAGTCACCGGTAATGTTTCAAAACATTGCCGGCGACGGAGTAGGTCGCCGGTAATGTTTTGAAACATTACCGGCGACTTTTCGGACACATTACCGGCGACGGAGTAAGTCGCCGGCAATGATGATCATTACCGGCGACTTTCCCGGTCGCCGGCCTTGTTTTTCCAAAAATCGCCGGTAATGAGTGTATATGTGGTAGTGTCATATAAGTATACTACAGTAGGTAGAAAAATAAACCTACTGGAAGAAACAAGGTAGCTCGAGCACTATGCCTCTGACCACGACGTGCGACACCAGAGTCCGAACTGCAAACTGGGCACGGAAACCGAAAAACCCAGGGGAAAGACATGAAAACCGTTAGAGTAAGTGGAAGAAAATAAATGTCTTTCACCGAGTAATATATGTTATAAAAACATATGCGAGTCAACATATAAATAAATCAAGAAGTACACGAGGAGACGCTGACTCCAACTCGCGTACTGAGCATGCATGGAAAATCTCACGGGGTCGCTCATGGACACATCCGTGCTAGTACAGTTCGAACCACAGGATCCCAGACCCACACGTGATTCTAGCCGGAAAGGACTCGGTTCCGGGGTACTGCCCCTCGCCGGTCAGGTCGGGGTACTGCCCCTCCTGGTAGGCCTCCATCGGGGATCAGCTGAGAGGCAAGTGTATCGATACAACAACGTAACTGAGACTGTACTCTGTGTAAATCAAATCATAAACAGTTCGATGCAAATGCATGAATCAATATATAAATGCATATACGTAAAGTATACTGGTATAGGCATAATCGTATAACACATGCTCATGTAAAAAATAATCTCGTATGCATGCTCAAGTTCGTAAAACATATATAAAAGACTCGCAGTCAATCCGTGAAAAGAAATGTCCACTCACTGACTAGCGTAACGCAGTTCGCGTTAACCCGTGATCCGGCGGAAAGTCCCTCGCCAAACGAACGATCACGAACCCCTGAATAATCACAAACTCCATTACTCAAAGTCATAACTCGACAATTCAAATCAAATCACGAGAAACAACCGTTCTCGGAAACACATAATCTGAATACGACGAATCGTCGAAAATCCGATATTCACACCTCAATACCTCGCTGTACTTTCGGACGCTTAATTCGAAAAACGAACCTCCCCACTGCGATCGGGGCGCAATTTCGAATGAAATGACATGCAACTTGTCGAAAACCCCAAAAAGTCAAACTTTGACCGTTGACCGCCGGCGGCGGCGGCGGCGCCACCCGAACGGAAAATTTCCCGGCGGAGCAACCTCTATTGCACTCCAAATCACCCACTGAGCAATTTTCTCAACTGCATCAAAGGCCAATTCTCACTCTAACCAGTCCAATTCCATGTAAAACCGAATTGTCTCACAAATTTCAAATCAAGAATTCTCCATACACAATCAAAATTAGAACTCCATACTTACATGGTTAGAATCATGGTGAGGAAATCTTCAAAGCCCACTACTTGATTAAGCTCAATTTGGCCGGAATTGTAACCACCATAAAACCCCAAAAATCTCCATTTTTGGCCGGATTTTTCTCTCTCCACCATCCCCCTCCCCGTGAACGGTGGCACAAGGACAAGGGCACCATGGCAAGTCGAACGAGCCCTAGGCCGAGCCCTAGGGTGGCCGGATGAAGAACCACCGCCGGCGAGCCGTGGAGGACGTCGCCCTCCTCCTCCTCCACGTGTTGACCAAGTCAACCCCCATTAATGACCCAGTTTTGACTTTCCTGAAATAGAAGCCCACATATATACTTTCCCAATTAGGAAACTTCCAAAATTCATTTTGCGACAAACTTTAAACAACCGTAACTTTCGTATCATAATTCCGATTCCAATAATTCTTGCGGCAACAAACTCGACTCGACGTATTCTTCAATTCTCACCCGAAGTCAAACACATCGAGCAAACCGATAAAAAGTCAACGGTTCAACCCAAACACATACTTATCCAATTAAATAATCACCGGTCGAAATATTCGTAACATAATCCTCGTAACTCAGAATAATGCTCCGAAAGTTCCCACGAGTTCGAAATTAAATTCTCAACAACTTCCGTGAAGAATCCGAAATCAAATTCTCGTCCGGTAATTTAGTCGTTAAGAAAACCACCATTTTAACCTGATTATATTGAAACTTCAAATATTCATATTATATTCCTCGGTCGTCCAAATAATGATCCGGAATCACCCACGAACTCAAAATCACGCGTACAACGACTCTTGAGAAGAGATTCAGCTCAAATTCTCGACCAACAATTTAGTCGTGATCAAATCTGGCGATCCAATTATCTGTCGAAAATTTGCGATTACGCGCAAGCTCGTAGATTAAGCTGATTTCACTGCTAATTTTGTTCTGGGTCGTCACAGTAGCCCATCGATTGCTCTCTCTCTCTCTCTCTCTCTCTCTCTCTCTCTCTCTCTCTCTCTTTCTCTCTCTCAAAGCATACAAACATAGTATTGATACGCGCAAAACATGCATTTAACGTTAACACAAAGTAGACCCTAAAAACACCGATTACGCGCATTGCAATTTAAACCCTTCTTTTGTCATTTGTAATATTGGCGAGTAGGGATCGTTCTTTATCCGGGGAATTAAGGGCGCATGCATGGTTTCGTTAATAAGCGGAAATGTAAATGTTTGGGGGGATTGGAAGTTGGTTGTTTAATCTACAAAATTAAAGTACATAACATGCAAACACAACTAAAACTCTTAGGCATCTAACATGTTTTACTCATAGACAAGTTTCAACAATCAAGAAACTTAAAGTCTAATTATGCTTGCTAAAAATAAGAAGTTACACTACTAATTACATGTGATCATCTCATCTTATTAACCTACCCTTTTCATGCATCAAACCTTTTTGTAAGTTACGAAATTCATAACTTCTAACTAAATACACATGCTTAATAATTGAGTAGGAATGCAACTTAGCGTATAAACATCCTAAACAACATACGATCATCGAAACATGCGAAAGAGAGGGACTTAGCGTATTTTCTAACACATGCATTCGAAGCTTTAAGATTGTATCAAACATGCATAAAAGGCTAGAAATCATAAACACATGCATATTACAAATCAGTTTAAGAGCATAAAACACAAATCTAAACTTGTTCTTCATTTGATACATAAATGTATTCCAATACATCAAGAGGTTCAAATACAAAACAAAAGAAATGAAAGTGAAGATCATGGTTACACTTTTTGTCTTGAATGCTAGATGATCTACGGTGGAGATGGCTTTCCTTCACAAGGGACTTAGCGTATTGTGAAGGATGGAGGATGCTTTGCTTCGGCTTGGATGGAGGAGAACCCTAGAACCTTGCTTCGGCTTCGAATGGAGGAGATGTGCTTCGGCTTGTAAGAGAACCTTCAAGTGTTTATGGTGGAAGAGTATTTGTGTAGAGCTTTGGCTAGTAAATTGAGTGATGATGAAGTAAGGCCGAACTCCCTTGGTATTTATAGGCAAGCATATGCCTTGCCTCTTTCTTCCACCTTGCCTCCCTCCATTTAATGCAAGCAAGAGTCACCATGCAAGTCATCCCCTTAGTCACCATTTGTGATCATCATTTGTGAACCCTAAGCAAGAGTCACCATGGCAAGTCACCATTTGTGATCATCATTTGTGAACCCTAAGCAAGAGTCACCATAATGAGTCACAAAGCTTGATATTGTTGACTTTTCTTCTTCAAAGGTTGCAAAACAAGACTTTTCCTCTTCACCAAAAGTCTTCCATGCCGAATTGATTGTGTTTGGGCTTGATAATGGGCCGAAACAAGAGTTGATAATTCGGCCCATAATTTGCTTTTTGGGCCGGCCCATTTTCGGAGGTCCAAAATCGCAAAAATCGCAAAATCGCCGAAATTCCTCCGAATTGCGTCGTTATTAATCTCCACCGTAAATATCTTCAAAATAACAATTTAAATAAGGAAAACATAAAAACTAAGATAATAACATAGCTAAACGTAAAGGGAAATGCGTTAAGAAATGAGCATAAAATGCGTATATCAAGTAGCAATCAGCTCCACCACTCCTTCTTGACAACACCACCACCCTCCTGTAGAGCACACCATCGCTAGTTCCTCAACTTCCAGTTGTACAAATCTTTGTTCATAATCTTGTGACAAATAAATTGATGTGTAAATGGTTGAACTAAAACGTTTTGTGTTTTGTGTTTTCGAGTGTTTCATGCGTAGACCAATCAACATGAATTCCCTCGATGGCACTAAGAAAAAATATATTAATGTGCGGACCAATGAGCACGAAATTATCGTCGTTTGAAGCATAAGAATTTGCAGATCTTTGAAAACTAAACAACCACGTTAATTTTTGTAGATCTTTGAAAACCCCACGAAATCCCCACAAAATCTTTAACACTATTTGTCTAAAACTTCAACCACAAAACCATATTGAGTAAATAGCTCATTTTGTATCTCTCACGTCATATGATAACACCCAGTACCACCATAATGTTCATTTCTCACCCGTCCAGCATCATGAGATGCTCGAGTCATTGGCTGCCAATAACTTGTTAACTGTGGACATACACATCTTATATGAATCCATTTTTCTTAGGGAGACCTGAGAATTTGAGACCTTAGGCGAGAATGGGTGTCCTCTCTTTGTCTTAAAAAAAATATGACCATACAAAAAAAAAAATTCTCTCACGTTGTTCTCATATATACCAATATTGGAAAACACAAAACAAATTCAACTCATATGTACATCAACATTTTTATATGCAATTTTTTAATCACAAGACAAATACAAACTTATAAAGCAAAACATATAAACTAGTGTTCCGATATAGTACATAAGTAGAAATGTCCTCGTCCGAATTTTATTTATGGATAAGTAAAAATACATAAGTCGGTGGGGAACGAAACCAAAGCCAACCAAATAAAATAGCATACATATAAGCATCTAGTGGATACAATAAGAAACTCATTAGGAAAGATCATCCATAAATACAGTGATCTACGCATTTTATGCTTGATTATTAATGTAAGTCTCTCTACATTTTTCTATGCTATGAGCTTAGTGAATACGTTTCTAACTTACTTTATGTTTTTAGGTAGAAGAATAAAGGAGGATGGACAAAAGGAGCAAAATGGAGCGGAAAATGTATTAAGGAAGAAGTTCTTGATTCTGGAGAAGAAATGGTCCGAGAAATAGTCTTTAAATGGTTACTAAAATGCATGCCCACATGGTGTCAAGAATTGGAAACCATTTGACAAATGAAATGGATACCAAAATGGTGCAAATGAGGAAGAAGACATTTCTCTTGCACGAACCAGGAAAGAGCAAAATTGCCGAAATTATGGAGATCCTTGGAGCCGAAGTCATGGAAGATATTTGAAGATTATTTGTACTTGATTTGAAGTCTAAAATATGGGAAAATATATGGTATATTCGGCCAAGGAAGATTGGAGAATAAGGAATGCAAGATTTGAAGATATCAAGATTTCCTACTCCTTGTAAAAGAAGAAAATCTGGGCTGCCAGGTCACCCAACTTCAAAAGGCCACCGAATATTCAAATAAACTCCAAATTTAATGATCAAATATGTTATTTGAAATCTCTTGAAGTCTTATTTCCAAAGAATCAAGAATTATAATTTTCCAAGATCTACAACTCCGGAAAAATTTGTTTGAAGATAGGCTGTCAGATTTGCCCGTGTACACAAGGAAAGTCTTATTTTTGTAGGAAAAATCATAATCTTCTTCTATAAAAGTAAGGTGATACGCGCAAAACATGCATTTAATGTTAACACAAAGTAGACACTAAAAACATTGTCCACACGTAGTGCAATTTAAAACCCTTATTTTGTCCTTATAATATTGGCGAGTAGGGATCGTTCTATCCGGGGAATTAAAGGGCGCATGCATGGTTTCGTTAAAGCAGAAATCTAAAGGTTTGGGGGGGGGGGATTGGAAATTGGTTAATTAATCTACGAAATTAAAGTACAAAAACATGCAAACACAACAAGAACTCCTAGACTTCTAACATGTTTTACTCATAGACAAGTTTAACAATCAAGAACCCTTAAAGTCTAATTATGCTTACTAAAAATAAGAAGTTACACTACTAATTACAAGTGATCATCTCATCTTATTAACCTTACTCTATTTCATGCCTAAATACTCTAAGTAAGCTGCGAAATTTATAACTTCCAACTAAATATACATGCTTGATATTTGAGTAGGAATGCAACTTAGCGTCTAAACACCCTAAACAAAGTACGATCATCGAAACATGCGAAAGAGAGAGACTTAGCGTATTATCTAACACATGCTTTCGAAGCTTTAAGATTGTACCAAACATGCATAAAAGGCTTGAAATCATAAACACATGCAATTTACGAAAAGGCTTAAGAACATATAACTCAAATCCAAACTTGTTCTTCATTAAATACATCAAAGTGATCCAATACAAAGCAAAAGACAAGAGATTGAAGATCATGGTTACACTTTTTGTCTTGAATGCTTGATGACTTCTTGAAGGTGGTTCTCATTCACAAGGGACTTTGATATACGCATTTTATGCTCGTTTCTTAACGCATTTCCCTTTACGTTTAGCTATGTTATTATCTTAGTTTTTATGTTTTTCTTATTTAATTTGTTATTTTGAAGATATTTACGGTGGAGATTAATAACGACGCAATTCGGAGGAATTTCGGCGATTTTGCGATTTTTGCGATTTCGGACCACCGGAAATGGGCCAGCCCAAAAAGGCATTTTTTGGGCCCATTTCTCAAAGTTTGTTTCGGCCCATTATCAAGCCCAAACCCATCTAGTTCGGCAAGGAGGCCACTTGGTGAAGTTGAAAAGTCAAGCTTGTCAAGCTTTGATGACAAGGCTTAGTGACTAAGCTTGTGATCATCACAAAAGATGACTAAGTGTGTGACTTGCCATGGTGACTCTTGCTTAGGGTTCACAAATGGTGAGTTGCCATGGTGACTCTTGCTTTGTGATGATCACACTTGGTGACTAAGGGAGTGACTTGCCATGTGACTAAGGCTTGCATTAAATGAAGGGAGGCAAGGTGGAAGAGAGATGAAGGCATACGCTTGCCTATAAATACCAAGGGAGTTCAGCCATGATAAAGGATCACATAAATTCATAAGCCAAAACTCTATACGCTTTACTACTCTTCCATACACAACCGAAGTCCTCCCGAAGTCGAAGTCCTCCGCCACCTCCGGATCAAGAACGTAGAGTGCGTCATTCGTGTTCTTGAGAACCACCGCTAGTAGATTGGTGCGTCACCTCTCTAAAAAGTGTAACCATGTACTCTAAACTCCATCTTCATCTTTGTAATACTTTCGGTTATGTAATGAAAGAAATTCTCCATGTTCTTCTCTTATTTCGATTCTTCCATGTGTTCTTGATTTTGTTAGTTTGGATGCATGTGCTAGCTTTAAAGTTCTTAATGCTTTGAGTATGATTTAGGATAGGGTGCGTCACTTATTGTCCTAAATTATACCTCATTGATTCGGCAAAGAAGCTATTGTTTTAAGTTGTTATGCGTCATGACATTCTTATTCAACGAAAGCATGTGTATGTATCTCGACTAAAATTAAGGATTTCGTAGATGATAAATAAGGTAAAAGCAAAGGAGTAGGTTCGGTTAGTGAGTATGTTGATCACTTGTAATTAATAGATTAGCTTCTTATTTTTAGCAAGCATAATTAGACTTGAAGTTTCTTGATTGTTAAAACTTGTCTATGAGTAAAACATGTTAGATGCCTAAGAGTTTTTGTTGTGGTTGCATGTTTTTGCACTTTAATTTAGTAGGACATTTAATCAACCAATTTCCAATCCCCCCAAACATTTAGATTTCCGCTTATTAACGAAACCATGCATGCGCCCATAATTCCCCGGATAAAGAACGATCCCTACTCGCCAATATTATAATGACAAAAGAAGGATTTTAAATTGCAATGCGCGTAATCTGTGTTTTTAAGGTCTACTGTGTGTTAACGTTAAATGCATGTTTTGCGCGTATCAGACTTAGCGTATTGTGAATGATCCGATGGCTTCGGAGGCTGGAATGCTTCGGCTTGGAGAGGATCCTTGAAGTGTTTATGGAGGAGAGGTATTTGTGTAGAGGTTTGGCTTGTAAAATGGGAGATGATCTGTTTTATGGCTGGCCTCCCTCTTATATATAGGCAAAGGAATTGCTCACTCTCTCTTCCACCTTGCCTCTTTCATTAAATGCTAGTAATAATCACCAAGGGTAAGTCACTCCCCTAGTCATCACTTGTGATCATCACAAATAAGAGTCATCAAGCCTTGTCACACCTTTAGTCACCATTGTGATGATCAAAAGCAAGAGTCACCAAGCCTTGTCACCCTTTGTGATGATCACAAAGCAAGAGTCACAAAGCCTAGTCACAAAGCTTGACAACTTTGACTTTTCCTCTTCCCCAAGTTGCTTCCATGCCAAAATTAATGGGCTTGGGCTGGTTTTTGGGCCGAAACAAACTTTAAGAAATGGGCCCAAAAAATGCTTTTTGGGCCGGCCCATTGCCGGTGGTCCAAAATCGCAAAAATCGCAAAATCGCCGAAATTCCTCCGAATTGCGCCGTTATTCATCTTCACCGTAAATAACCTCAAAATAACAAACTAAATAAGAAAAACATAAAAACTAAGATTATAACATAGCTAAACGTAAAGGGAAATAAGTTAAGAATCGAGCATAAAATGCGTATATCATAAGGGCTCGACTCATTCATCATCATCACCCATCTTAGAAGCTAAAGCTCTGTAAAAATACCTCTCCTCCACAAAGAAGCCGTCCAGCCTCTCCAAAGCCGAAGTGGTCAGCCTCCACGAGCCTTGGATCACTCACAATACGCTAAGTCCCTTGTGAGTGAGAACCATCCTCCCTAGAAGTCATCAAGCACCTAGAGTTACAGTGCTATTCACGGATTCAAAGTGTAACCATGCCCTTCTATTTTCATTCTTTGGTTTTGTATTGGATTTGTTTTGGTTATTTGATGAAGAATCAGTTTGGTTTTCAGCTATATGTTATGATTTCTTTTGTATCTTCCATGTGTTTATAATTCTAAGTCTTTTACATATATTTTTTTTGAGTCTAATGCTTTGATTCCATGTTTTAGGTGATATGCTAAGTCTCTCTCTTTTGTAGGTTTTGATGAACTTATTTAAGATGAAATTGTTTAGGGTGTTTAGACGCTAGTTGTATTATAGTGGTAAGTATTCCCGCTGGTCACGCGGGCGGCCCGGGTTCATCCCTGGCAACAACGTCGAGACGTTGAGTCGCACTTCTATTCAATAACAAGCATGTGTAGTTAAATTTAGAGTTATGAATTCTGTTGTCTACTAAAGTCTTCAAGCATGAAATCGGCTAGGTTAATTAGACGGGATGATCAATTGTAAATATATTAGCCTTAGATTTTATTTTCGGTTTAGAAAGCATGTTTAGGATTCTACGTTCTTGTTTGTTTTACTTGTCTATGAGTTTAAGCATGATAGAATTTAGAGTTTCTCTATGTGTGTTTCTGCTATGTTTTGTCTTTATATTTTTCGTAGATTAATAACCAAACTTTCAAACCCCCCAAACATTACTTTTCTGTTTATAAATGTTGTCATGCATTAGTACCCTCAATCTCCGGTTAAGAACGATCCCTACTTATCAATGCTATATCTATAAAGAAGGGTTTCAAATTTCATATGTGTGAGCTATGTGTTGAGTGTCTACTTTGTGTTAATATTTGATGCATGTTTTACTCATATCAATTTTTGGCGCCGTTGCCGCGGATCGAAAAATCTATTATGTGATTTCGTTTGTGTAAATATGTTCATAGGGTGTTGATCTATGCATTTTATGCTTGATTCATAACGTATTTCTCTCTACATTTAGCTTAGTTATGACCTTAGTATTCTTATTTCTAACTTATTTTGTTGTTTTTCAGTCCTAAATAAAGAAGATGGAGTAAATGAGGCATAAATGTGCTAAAAACGTGTCAAGGAGGAATTTCCTGTTATGAGGAAGGAAGATGAAGAAGAATAGGCCACGAGTTATAAAGATTGGATCAAAGATTACTAAGATGGGTCAAGACCATGTTTTTGTGTCCAAGAAGGTCCAAGATAATGTATAAATTCTGCCACAAAGAAGCCCAAAAGAAGAAGATAGATCAAAAGCTAGAAATCAGGAAATCTGCCTGTGCAGATTAGCCTACTTCAACGGGCCACCAAAAACAGATAAGAAGGATATATGATACGCGCAAAACATGCATTCACGTTAACTTAAAAACACAGATTACGCGCATTGCAATTTATACCCTTCTTTTGTCATTTGTGATATTGGCGAGTAGGGATCGTTCTTTATCCGGGGAATTAAGGGTGCATGCATGGTTTCGTTAATAAGTGGAAATGTAAATGTTTGGGGGGATTGGAAGTTGGTTGTTTAATCTACGAAATTAAAGTACATAACATGTAAACACAACTAAAACTCTTAGGCATCTAACATGTTTTACTCATAGACAAGTTTCAACAATCAAGAAACTTAAAGTCTAATTATGCTTGCTAAAAATAAGAAGTTACACTACTAATTACATGTGATCATCTCATCTTATTAACCTACCCTTTTCATGCATCAAACCTTTTTGTAAGTTACGAAATTCATAACTTCTAACTAAATACACATGCTTAATAATTGAGTAGGAATGCAACTTAGCGTATAAACATCCTAAACAATATACGATCATCGAAACATGCGAAAGAGAGGGACTTAGCGTATTTTCTAACACATGCATTCGAAGCAATAAGATTGTATCAAACATGCATAAAAGGCTAGAAATCATAAACACATGCATATTACAAATTGGTTTAAGCACATGAAACACAAATCTAAACTTGTTCTTCATTTGATACATAAATGTATTCCAATACATCAAGAGGTTCAAATACAAAACAAAAGAAATGAAAGTGAAGATCATGGTTACACTTTTTGTCTTGAATGCTAGATGATCTACGGTGGAGATGGCTTTCCTTCACAAGGGACTTAGCGTATTGTGTTGGATGGATGGAGGATGCTTCGGCTTTGGATGGAGAATGCTTCGGCTTTGCAAGGAAAGGATGCTTCAGCTTTGCAAGGGATGGATGCTTCGGCTTTGTGTGTGAACCTTCAAGTGTTTATGGTGGAGGAGTATTTGTGTAGAGCTTTGGCTTGTAAAATGAGTGATCCCCTTGAATGGTTCGGCCTCCTTGTATTTATAGGCAAGGAATGGTTGCTCTTCTCTCTTCCACCTTGCTTCCTTCAATTAATGCAAGCCTTAGTCACCTAGGCAAGTCACCATGCAAGTCACCATGTGTGATCATCATTTGTGAACCCTAAGCAAGAGTCACCATGCAAGTCACCATGGCAAGTCATCTTTTCATTTAATGCAAGCAAGAGTCACCATGGTGAGTCACAAAGCTTGATATTGTTGACTTGCCTCTTCAAAGGAAGCAAAACAAGACTTTTCCTCTTCACCAAAAGGCTTCCAAGCCGAATTAATATGGTTTGGGCTTGATAATGGGCCGAAACAAGAGTTGAGAATTCGGCCCACAATTTGCTTTTTGGCCCGGCCCATTTTCGGAGGTCCAAAATCGCAAAAATCGCAAAATCGCCGAAATTCCTCCGAATTGCGTCGTTATTAATCTCCACCGTAAAGATCTTCAAAATAACAATTTAAATAAGGAAAACGTAAAAACTAAGATAATAACATAGCTAAACGTAAAGGGAAATGCGTTAAGAAACGAGCATAAAATGCGTATATCAAATTCCCCCACACTTAGACTTTGCTAGTCCCTTAGCAAACACTAAGTTAAACTAAGACTCTCTACGAATTTAAAACAAAGGAAAGAACATAACTAAGCCCTTAGCTAAAATTTGTCTCAGAATTTTCATAAGTATATGGCGTTGGCTCACATGAATTTCAACTTGTATGCTCAACGAATTCAAGAGATAATTGCGATATAATTATGTAATGAACAAGTAAGACATAGAGAAAACAATGGTTATGTTATAGCTGTGCATGCTTTGAATAAAGGTTTAATCATCTCACAAGGATGCACTCATCATATTTTTCACTCATGAAAATGGTTCACTTAAAGTGTATATGAATTGAAATGAAAACCACATGAATAAAGTTTGATTGCTTGCACAAATGAACAAAAACCATAAGCTTACTCATGCAACTTACTCTACTAATTGAAAGCTACTCATTTTAAGGATCATAAAGGACTTTTAGTGAGGTTGTAATGGGGTTAAGGCTAAGGCATTCGAAATTTAGATATGTGGTGATAAAAACGTTCCAACGACTTAGTCTAGCACCATATTAGTCCTCCATCTCCATTTGTATGTTACCATGTATACTACAAGCTAATCTACCCTTTGAGCTTTTCGGACAGGACAAAGGCCATATTTTGTTCTATTTTTAGGCCTTCAATTTATCGTAATCTCCAAATCCGCAAATAAGGGGGACGTTAATCCAATTGGTTTCTTCTTTAGAACACAACATATTGCCATGAGAGATAATAAATTTTTTTTTCTTTTCTTTCTCTCAAATATAATTTTTTTTTCTTTTTCTTTTTGGCAATCTCATACTTTTTTAGCTATTTGGACAAGTCTTTCCCTTTACTCACATTAACTCTTTCAATCTTTCCTACCAAACCATAATCTTATGTGCTAGTTTCGAAAAATTCTCACCAAGTTTCCGGAACAAGGGTAAGGATATTCTATACTAGGGTAAGTGTTTAGGTATATATGGTGATGAAAGAAAAGCTTAACGTGGGCTCAATTGGTTTATCTAGGGGTGTCGCAACTTGTGCGTACAAATGGGATACATGGATATTTGGCAATGTGGTGGAAAATCCTAAATGCCTTTAATCATTTCCAAAATCAAAGTATGTATCAACTTAAAAGCTTTGCAAATTGACATGAGTAAGTTCTAGTATTCTCTAGTTCATTAAAATCTATGGCAAGCAATTGAATGAGGCATATATAAGCTAGTAGCTACGAAATGGATGCATATTCACTCGAATAAAGAACAGATAGCTCAAAAGCTCACATAGGGTTCATATGATTAAAAACTTATTCAAGCATGCGATTTCTGTACCATGTTTTGCAATTCATATATCTACTACATGTTAAAAACATATAGAATATCTCAATTAGCACAAGAATTCGATGCATGTGGTTCGTACGCCATATGTGTTCGTGTCGGTCTAATTTCATCATCGACTAGTTAAGGGCGTCCTAAAGACTCTGAAAAACACTAATTTAGACACAATTAAATTGTAAACCCTTCCCCCACACTTAAACTCTACATTGCCCTCAATGTACTAAAGTAGAAGTATAGAATAAAAATGGAGTATAGGATCTACGAAAATTTTAATCTAATACGCAAAAAGCCATTAAATTAATTAAAAGGGGAGAAGAAAAACAAATCTGTTGTCTCCCTATTGGGTTGCCTCCCAACAAGCGCTTGTTTTACGTCGTTAGCTTTGGACGTGATGCATCATTTTGTTTTTGAAATGGCCGGTTCTTGGAGTTGCATCTCCTCCAAGGTGTGCTCCGCAAATGCCTCAAAATAGGGCTTCAAGCGATGGCCATTTACTTTGAACTCACTACCTTTGTCGATAGATCGAATGAGAACTGCTCCATGAGGTAGAACTTGAGAAACTATGAATGGCCCCATCCATCGAGAGCGAAGCTTTCCCGGAAAGAGCTTAAGTCTTGAATTGAAAAGCAATACTTTCTGCCCAGGTTCAAAACTCTTCCCGCGAATCATCTGATCGTGGATCTTTTTCGTCTTCTCTTTGTAAATCCACGCATTGTCGAAAGCATCATTTCTGATTTCTTCTAGTTCACATAGTTGTAGCTTCCGATGCAAGCCTGCGGCATCTCGATCGATGTTGAATTTCTTCACGGCCCACCATGCCTTGTGCTCCAATTCAACCGGAAGATGGCACGCCTTTCCATAAATTAATCGGAAAGGTGACATACCAATGGGGGTCTTGTAGGCAGTCCTATAAGCCCACAATGCATCGTCTAAGCATTGACTCCAATCTTTCCGGTTGGGGCGGACGGTTCGCTCCAAAATCTTCTTGATCTCACGGTTGGAAACTTCAGCCATTCCATTTGTTTGAGGGTGGTATGGTGTGGAAACCTTGTGTTTTACGCCATACTTCCTCATTAGTGCTTCCACCGTGCGGTTGCAAAAGTGACTTCCTCCATCACTGATTAGAACGCGTGGCATTCCAAATCTACTGAAAATGTTAGTTCGTAGGAAATCTGCAACAACTCGCGAATCATTAGTACGGGTGGCCTTTGCCTCCACCCATTTAGAAACATAATCTACTGCGAGTAAGATATAAGTAAAACCATTGGAGGGAGGAAATGGTCCCATGAAATCAATACCCCACACATCAAAAATTTCAACATTAAATATGTAGTGTTGTGGCATTTGATCTCTAGGGCCTAAATTACCGAATCTCTGGCACTTATCACATGCAGCACAATATGCATGAGCATCGCGAAATAAACTAGGCCAAAAGAAACCGCAATCTAAAATCTTAAGGGCTGTCCTCCTAGAACCAAAGTGTCCCCCACATGCTTCATTGTGACAAAAGTCTAGAATGGGCTTAAACTCACTATCCGGGATACATCTCCTAATTACTAAATCGGAGCATTGTTTCCATAAATAAGGCTCATCCCAGATAAAGGTTCTAGCATTATGCTTAAGTTTGTCACGTTGAAATTTATGCATGGTAGACGGAAACTCACCGGTAACTAAGTAATTTACGATATCTGCATACCATGGAGTTTCCGAAATAGTTACCTCAATTCCGAAGAGTTTTTCATCCGGAAAAGTTTCTTCAATCTCGACAGGCTCATGGTCACCTATCAAACGTGATAGGTGGTCAGCGACGACGTTTTCTACTCCCTTTTTATCCTTGATTTCGATGTTGAATTCTTGGAGTAGAAGTATCCATCTGATAAGTCGTGGTTTTGCGTCCTTCTTGAGCATTAGATACTTCAAAGCTGCATGATCGGTAAACACAGTTACTTTAGTTTGAAGTAAATAAGATCGAAATTTATCTAAAGCAAAAACCACGGCAAGAAACTCCTTCTCGGTTGTAGTATAATTTCTTTGTGCTTCATCAAGTGTCCGAGAGGCGTAATAGATTACGCAAGGCTTCTTTTCCTTCCGCTGACCCAAGACGGCTCCTACGACATAATCCGAGGCGTCGCACATGAGTTCAAATGGCAGAGACCAATTAGGGCTGCATAAAATAGGAGCGCTCGTGAGAAGCTCCTTCAACTTGTTGAAGGCAGCGTTGCATTCTTCATCAAAGACGAACGGGGTCTCCTTTTGCAGCAGTTTACACAACGGGCGCGAAATGTGGGAAAAGTCCTTGATAAACCTACGATAAAATCCTGCGTGTCCAAGAAATGAACGAATCTCTCTAACCGAAGTTGGAGAGGGTAAGTGACGCACAAGATCTACTTTAGATTTATCAACTTCTAACCCTTTTTCTGAAATAATATGACCTAATACTATCCCTTGCGTAACCATGAAATGGCACTTCTCCCAATTAAGCACCAAGTTCGTTTCAACGCATCTTTGTAAAATTGTTTCTAAATTGTTTAAGCATGCATCAAAATCACTCCCAAATACACTAAAGTCGTCCATGAATACTTCAATAATTTTTTCAATGTATTCGGAGAAAATTGAGAGCATGCAACGTTGAAATGTACCTGGTGCATTACACAGTCCAAATGGCATTCGGCGATATGCAAACGTTCCGAAAGGGCATGTGAACGTTGTCTTTTCTTGATCTTCCTGCGCAATGCTAATTTGGTTGTAGCCGGAGTATCCGTCGAGAAAACAATAAAATGCATGGCCGGCTAATCTTTCCAGCATTTGGTCGATGAATGGTAATGGAAAATGATCCTTGCGGGTTGCGGCGTTGAGCTTCCGGTAATCAATGCACACTCGGTGTCCAGTGATCGTCCGTTGTGGCACAAGTTCATTTTCCAGATTCTCGACGACGGTAATTCCCGATTTCTTAGGTACTACCTGCACTGGGGAAACCCAACGGCTATCAGAAATAGGGTAAATAACTCCACAGTCCATGAGTTTAATTACCTCCTTTTTTACCACCTCCATCATCGGAGGGTGGAGCCGACGTTGCGCTTCCCGCGTAGGCTTGGTGCCTTCTTCAAGGAAAATCCTATGCACACATGTTGCTGGATTTATTCCCTTGATGTCCGCAAGTGTCCAGCCTATTGCGGGTTTGTACCGTTTGAGCACACTCACGAGCTTCTCCTCCTGTTCCTCTTCTAGCGCGGACGAAATAATGACCGGTAAAGTTTCATTCTCGCCCAAGTACACAAACTTCAGATGGTCCGGTAGTAGCTTGAGTTCTAAAACTGGAGCTTCTACGATGGAAGGAACCATTTTATTAGTACCAAAAGTAATTGGTAAAGGAGGAGAAAAGCTTACTTTTCGTGGTGCGGCATTTAGGGCCATGGCCATGCCTTGAATACGAGGTTCAAGCTCTAGTAAAGCCTCGAGAAGGCCGTCATGCCCAAGTTGAATGGCCATGTCGAGTTCATCCTCATTGATGGTGTCGAGGTAGCCTTGTGCTAAGGTATCCACAGGATCGTATGTCGAAATGGCAGCTACGCTCGACATTGGAAACTTCATCCCGTCCAGGATGTTGAACTCGATTCTTTCTCCATCAATCTCCATGGAGAAAGTGCCTTGAAACACATCAATCTTCGTTCTCGCAGTCCGCATGAAAGGTCGCCCAAGCAGCAGTGGCGTGGTGTTCAGTGGACTGTCTTCCATGTCAACTATATAGAAATCGGCTGGGAATATCAAGTTGTTGACTTGCACGAGAACGTCTTCTACGTATCCCCTTGGATACTTGTGGGTGCGATCGGCTAATTGGATGACAACACCATCTTGTTTGAGATCTCCAAGCTCCATCGATTCGAATAGATAGTAAGGCATGACGTTGATGGAAGCTCCGAGATCAAGCATCACGTCTTGGAAGTGGGTGTCACCGATTACGCAAGGAACTGCAAAGCTCCCTGGGTCCTTCAGTTTTGGGGGTAGCCGACGCTGTAAAACCGCCGAAACGGTTGCGTTCACCTTCACAACCTCCTTCTCTCGAGTTTGCCTCCTCTGTGTGCATAATTCTTTGAGAAACTTCGCGTATATCGGCACTTGTTTTATGCACTCGATCAAGGGCAAATTCACTTGCACCTTTCGGAAGATGTCCAGGATATCTTCATATTGGGCATCCTTCTTCTTTGATTTTGATAATCTGCTAGGGAAAGGTGCAACAGCAAACGGAGAATTAGTAATAACCGTATTTGAAGGAATATGGTTTTTACCTTTGATTGGGGTAGGTTGTGGAGGTGATTGTGCCTTGGTGACATTAGGCGTCACCTTCTTTTTCTCGGCCTCTTTAATTGCCGGATCGATCTCATCTTCTTCTTCGTTGGTGATGTCCTCAATGGTGACTTCATCAAGATGAGATCGCTTGGTCTTTGGTTCCTCAAGTATCTTCCCACTCCTTGTGACTATAGCATTCACGTTTCTTTGATTAGGAGTGGTTTGAGGTGGAAGCCGACCGGTTTCCTTGATTTGGCCCATGAAATCAACAAGTTGGCCAAGCTGCTTCTTCACTTCGGTGATGTCGCGGCCATGTGAGTCAAGTGTCTCCTTTGTCTTCGATTGTCCGTCGAGGAGAACTTGAGTGGAGGCCGAAAGTTGCGACAACATCTTGTCGTAATCCGGATTGGTGAAGGTTTGAGATGACGAACCATGCTGCATCGGTGGCCTTGGTTGAAATGGAGGGCGTTGGTAGCTTTGTTGAGGTGCTGGAGGGTTCAAAGTTCCCTCGTTGCTGCTCCATCTAAAACCCGGATGATCACGGTTGACATAGTTGTTATAATTGTTATACCGTTGTCCTCCCTGATATCCGCCGATGGCGTTAGCGTGCTCCGGCTCGCTTGCTTGTTCCGGCACTTGAGGGCACTGGTCGTTGTGGTGACCTTGTGTTTGACATATGCCACAAACAGGCCGTTGAGTTGCCTTCGCTCTTGTCGTCTCGAGTTCTAAAACCTTCTCTAGCATATGAGCTAGTTTGTCGTACTTTTCGGCAGCGTTGGTTGTAGAACTCGCTTCACCGACTGCTCGTCTGTTGGACATTCCATATTGTGCATCATTATTCGCCCGATTCTCTAGAAGAGCTCTAGCTTTGGTTTCGGTTAAGTCCATGAATGCACCGGTGGCTGCTGCATCCAGCAATTCCCTATCGATCGGCTTGAGACCATCGTAAAAGTAATTCATGAGATTGGTCTCGGAAAATCCATGCGATGGGCAAGTGGCACACAAAACCTTGAATCGGTCGTAATATTGGCCGAAGGTCTCGTCCGGTTTCTGTGTGATGCCAGTGATTTGCTTTCTCAAGACGGTGATCTTTGAGGCCGGGAAGTACTTTGCTAGGAACATATCCGCAAGTTGCTTCCATGAGGTAATATGGTTCGGCGGTAGTTCCATAAGCCAAGACTCGGCCCTGTCGACTAGGGTGAATGGGAATGCCTTTAGCTTGAAGAGTTCCGTATCAGCATCGGCAGGCTTCATGCTGTTACAAACAAATTGGAATTGTTTGAGATGCTTATTCGGATCTTCATTTGAAAGTCCGTGAAAAATGGGCAGTCGGTGGAGGAAACCACTCTTCAGCTCGATGTCCTTCATGTTTTCCCCCGGTGGTGGAAAAGCAATGCTTGAAGGCCCGCTGCTCCATTCGGTTGAGCAGGTGCGCTGACGAAGGGATTGTCCTGCATTGGCCATATTGACTTCTTGTGCGTCCGCTTCTGAATTGTGGTCGGTTGATGAGGCTAAAGTATGGTCGGTTGATGAATGTGAAGACTCGGAACCTTCCTCGATGATGGGATGATCCAGGATGTCTGTTTGAGCTTTAAGTCTCGCTATTCTCTCTGCGATCTCCTCAAAGTTCGTTCTAGATGGTTCAGGATTCCGATCGGACATTCATTAGCCTGAGCATCCACCAAAGACCAAGTGTTAGTATCAACAAAGAATTTGAGATGAATATAGGAATACTAACCAAAATCGTAAGACATATTTAGAAAACAAAGCAAAAACAAATAGTAAAACTATTAAAGCATACTATAAATACTCACAAATACTTAAAAACTACTAATAACACACAAAAGTTTATAATACTTAAGACACTAAATGTAATTTACTAAGTAATGCAAATGATTTAATCAATTTTATGGGCTATGCAAAAGAATGTAATAAACTAAGACACATGTTTTCTGCAAATTAACACTATATAATGCTAAACCCAAGAATTTAGTTAGAACATATATAAACAAAGTTCAAATACAAGCAAACAATAATTCACATCGAATTTATGCACCACACATTTTTTTTTCAATAAAATGCATTAAACAACAATCCTACGTGAAAGATGGAGTGCATGCATAAGAGAAAACGTTAGAACCTGCAGAAAACACACGAGTTACGTGCTAAAAAAAATGAATGCAAAGAATGACCTCTTTTTCGATCTTATGTCCCTAACTTCACTTAGGTTAGGGTACTCGGTAGTGAAATCCGAGTATCATAAAGCCTAAAAAGAGGTTATGCAAGCTAAGTAACGTTTGTTAGTCCTTTACAGTTTTTAATGCACAAACAAACACACAAATTTGGCTAAGTTTTATTTATTTCCTTTGGCCCCGATGGTACGTGGTGCAGAGGCTCTCGACTGTGCAATGGGTCTCGTTCATCCGAAGATGAAGTCTGATTCCAGGAGGTCTAAGCATGCATAATCCGATATACCATCTATTTAAAGGATTATGTCGTATTTATTTAGTTCGTATTTAACCGTATTCATATGCACTTATGATTTACAGAGAGTACGCGAAATGATCATTCGGTAAATTTCTTGGACGTCCGGCCCGCGCGAAAATGTATACCGACTACAATTCAGCTTAGTTACGTTTAGAAATGGTTAGTAGGAATAGAGATAACGCGAGAGGTAAGGACTAATATTTAGAACAACCCGAGGCTTACTCGTAAGAGTATATACTCCAATGTTGTTCCTAGAGACACCCCGAGGCTAACCAGTTACGGTATATACTCCAATGGTGTTCTATTGCTTAGATCCGAAACCCGGCACCAATCATAAACCCATTCACCATATCCAACAATCAGCCAAATTTGTGAGATAGTATATAATCTCAAGTTCTTAGTAAACTCCGCCCACAACCTCGTGCCCATAACTTCACTTAGGTTATGGCGTGTGGTGATAAAATCCACACATCACGAGGGGTTAAGGAGATAAACCAGAAAAAGAGGCACCACCTATTCCAAAGAACGAAACCTTATAACCAATACTCGTGCTCAATGTAAATCAATTTAAGTACGTCTACGTTATGATTGCGCCTATGATTTAAAAGGAATACACGACTTAGTTATTGAATAAATCTCTTGTCCGTGCGGCCCGCGCGAAAATGTATACCAACTATCGTTAATCCTCGTAATTGTTGGAAATGACCAGTTGGGATAGATGTAACGCGAGAGGTGAGAACTAATTTCTGGGAACAACCTGAGGCTAACTCGTAAGAGTATATACTCCATTGTTGTTCTTAGAAACACCCCGAGGCTTACTCGTAAGAGTATATACTCCAATGGTGTTCTGTTTTCTTAGTTCAAAACCCGTCACCATTCATAACCCTTCTAGACATCATAACCACTCTTACTCGAATTCACAAGATAGTATACAATCTCAAGTGTTTGTAAACTCCGCCCACAACCTCGTGCCCATAACTTCACTTAGGTTATGGCGTGTGGTGATGAAATCCACACATCACGAAGGGTTAAGGAGATAGACAAACAAAAGAGGCACCACCTATTCCATAGAGATTTATTTAATAACTAAGTGCTAGTACTCAAATTAAATCAAAGACTATCCTTTAACATGAAAATAAATTATGCAAGTGTAAAAACTAAGTATCAATAAATTCGTCTAAGTAAAAGTATGCATTGTAAACATGTATGTAAATTTCTTTAAGTATAAACAAGAATGAACAAGTATGTACTTCGAAAATTTAGACATGCTTTTAATCACAAATGTACAACGAAATCATACAAAAAACATTCTAATTCCCCGGCAACGGCGCCAAAAATTGATACGCGCAAAACATGCATTCACGTTAACTTAAAAACACAGATTACGCGCATTGCAATTTATACCCTTCTTTTGTCATTTGTAATATTGGCGAGTAGGGATCGTTCTTTATCCGGGGAATTAAGGGTGCATGCATGGTTTCGTTAATAAGCGGAAATGTAAATGTTTGGGGGGATTGGAAGTTGGTTGTTTAATCTACGAAATTAAAGTACATAACATGTAAACACAACTAAAACTCTTAGGCATCTAACATGTTTTACTCATAGACAAGTTTCAACAATCAAGAAACTTAAAGTCTAATTATGCTTGCTAAAAATAAGAAGTTACACTACTAATTACATGTGATCATCTCATCTTATTAACCTACCCTTTTCATGCATCAAACCTTTTTGTAAGTTACGAAATTCATAACTTCTAACTAAATACACATGCTTAATAATTGAGTAGGAATGCAACTTAGCGTATAAACATCCTAAACAATATACGATCATCGAAACATGCGAAAGAGAGGGACTTAGCGTATTTTCTAACACATGCATTCGAAGCTTTAAGATTGTATCAAACATGCATAAAAGGCTAGAAATCATAAACACATGCATATTACAAATTGGTTTAAGCACATGAAACACAAATCTAAACTTGTTCTTCATTTGATACATAAATGTATTCCAATACATCAAGAGGTTCAAATACAAAACAAAAGAAATGAAAGTGAAGATCACGGTTACACTTTTTGTCTTGAATGCTAGATGATCTACGGTGGAGATGGCTTTCCTTCACAAGGGACTTAGCGTATTGTGTTGGATGGATGGAGGATGCTTCGGCTTTGGATGGAGAATGCTTCGGCTTTGCAAGGAAAGGATGCTTCAGCTTTGCAAGGGATGGATGCTTCGGCTTTGTGTGTGAACCTTCAAGTGTTTATGGTGGAGGAGTATTTGTGTAGAGCTTTGGCTTGTAAAATGAGGGATCCCCTTGAATGGTTCGGCCTCCTTGTATTTATAGGCAAGGAATGGTTGCTCTTCTCTCTTCCACCTTGCTTCCTTCAATTAATGCAAGCCTTAGTCACCTAGGCAAGTCACCATGCAAGTCACCATGTGTGATCATCATTTGTGAACCCTAAGCAAGAGTCACCATGCAAGTCACCATGGCAAGTCATCTTTTCATTTAATGCAAGCAAGAGTCACCATGGTGAGTCACAAAGCTTGATATTGTTGACTTGCCTCTTCAAGGGAAGCAAAACAAGACTTTTCCTCTTCACCAAAAGGCTTCCAAGCCGAATTAATATGGTTTGGGCTTGATAATGGGCCGAAACAAGAGTTGAGAATTCGGCCCACAATTTGCTTTTTGGCCCGGCCCATTTTCGGAGGTCCAAAATCGCAAAAATCGCAAAATCGCCGAAATTCCTCTGAATTGCGTCGTTATTAATCTCCACCGTAAAGATCTTCAAAATAACAATTTAAATAAGGAAAACGTAAAAACTAAGATAATAACATAGCTAAACGTAAAGGGAAATGCGTTAAGAAACGAGCATAAAATGCGTATATCAATATATGGTACGAATAATATGTCCCTGGAAATCTCTGGAAGTTAACATTCCAACGCAAAAAGAATCATTCAATTTGGACATATAAATCTCCGGGAATCATTGATTTAATGAAGAAAGATCAACTTACCCGGGTGGAGTTAATTCATTCCTAATTGGGGATGGACTAGGGTTTTTCATATCCTATATAAAGGGGAGATCGACCAGAAGCAAGGCATCACACAATATAGAAGCCAAACCTTTTCCTCAAACACCTTTCCTTTCATACTTAGCAAATTCCTCCTCCAAGGCCGAGCATCCATCTTCTCCACGGATCAAGTGTAATCGGCGCTCTTCGTCTTGCATTTGAAAATCACCACTTGGTGTTTGCAGTGCTCTTCACGGAACAAAAAGTGTAACCATGAGATTCTCTACTTCATCTCTTCCTTGTAATAGATTTTGTTTAAGTATGATTGTAATAAAGTTTGACAAAAGGTTTTATGTTTCAGATTTACTTTAGTATCTTTCATGTGTTCTTAGTTTTTAACTTTTAATTCGTATACATACTTATGTGCTTAAAGCTTCTTAATATGCTAGGTGATACGATCTTCGTTCATCTCTTGCATGTTTTGTATGATCTTTAGATGATTAAGTTGTTGCGCTCTTCGTTTAAAATTTAAAAGCATGTCTATGTATTTTAGGTTGAAGATTGAGAATTTCGTTGACACTAAATAAATATGAGCATGAATTGGCTAGGTGGATATAATGTGTTGATCACTTGTAAGTATATTAGTTAGTGTTTTATTTTCGGTCTAGCAAGCATGTTTAGGGTTCTTTGTTATTGTTTGTTTTCTACTTGTCTATGAGTGAAGCATGATAGAATCTAAGATTTCTTAATATGTTTGCTTACTAATTTCTGTTCTTCTTTCGTAGTTAATTAAACCAAACTTTCAAACCCCCCATACATTTAAATTTCTGTTTATAAACATAGTCATGCATATACTCTCAATCCCAGTTAAGAACGATACCCTATTTACCAATGCTACATCTACAACAAAGGGTTTTAATTGTTGTGTCTTTTCTGATTATTAAGTGTTTAATTTAGTAGTTAATTAATGGCATATTAGGTGTAAATATCATACTTGTGCATGTGTTTTATTTTTCTGTTTTCCGGAACTGTACACTGCCATATTTTTTGTAATTTATTTGACATAGCTACAGGTATTGGAAAAATCTGAAAATATTCAGAAGTGTTTTGTTTTGTGTGGTGTTTATGCCTAGAAATTTTATTGTATTATGAGAAGCCAACAATTCTGGAAACATTTGACAATCTGCTATGTTCAATGATCACTACTTGAGGATTTCTTGTGTTAATTGAGATATTTTGATTGTCATGACATGTAGTGGATATGGTTTGCATAAACATGGTGAAAGGACCCAACCCCGATTTAACTCCCTAAATCGGAATCAAACCCCTTCGAAAACACGAACCAACAAAAACTTTTCGAAATTTGGGCAGAGTTTCGTTACTAGCGTGGAATTACCATTACCTGCACGCGGAAGATACACTTCATCCTATGCCACAAAAAGCAAACCGTGGGCACCAATCCCATCCGGATTTCTCAATATATCAACAATAACGTAAAGTAGTAAACATATATGTACTTTACTAAAATCCAGTGTAAAATCGTATAACGTATTCAATAGGAAGCTCAGAGCGACATCTAATACATAACCATATACGCATACCACAGTAGGTAGAACAATAAACCTACTGGATGAAACAAAGTAGCTCGAGCACTATGCCTCCGACCACGACGTGCGACACCAAAGCCTGAACTGCAAACTGGGCACGGAAACCGAAAAGCCCAGGGGAAAGGCAAATAAAAACGATAAACGTTAGAGTGAGTGGACGAAAATAACATATGCCTTTCACCAATTTATAAACATACTCAATACAAATCAGTGCGAGTTCGGAAAACACAACACAAATATATATATGGAGGTTGTCGGGCGAATCTCTCAAGCCCGACGTCAGGTGAATCGCTCAAACCTGACGGTGAAAGGCCAGGGGAATCTCTCAACCCCGGCGGCACTCAGGGGAATCTCTCAACCCTGCTTCAGAGGAATCTCTCAACTCTGGTAGCATCGATGCAATAAATGCCAATCACCAATAACACATAATAACATACCTCCGAAAATAACATATATCACAATCATCGTATAATTAAATACGGAAATCAATAAATCCACGAACTCGCAAAATCAATAGTAAAAATAGAAACTTGTCCACTCACAGTCTGGCGTAACGCGATTCGCGTTAACCCGTGATCCGGCGGAAAATCCCTCGCCAAACGAACGATCACGAACACCACAATACCTCGCTGTAATTTCGGACGCTCAACTCGAAAAACAAACCTCCCCACTGCGATCGGGGCGCGATTTCGAGTCAAATGACATGCGACTTGTCGAAAGTCAAAAAGTCAACTCTGACCGTTGACCGCCGCCGTTGACCGCCATCCACGGCGGCACCACCGCCGGACGTGAAATTTCACGGCGAAGACACCCTTATTCCACTCCAAATCACCCACTGAGCAACTTCCATAACTGCACCGAAGTCCAATTCTCACTCTAACTAGGTCAATTTCATGTAAAACCGAATTGGTTCACAAATTTCAATCTCAAAATTCTCAATCCACAAATCGAATTAGAACACCATGTTTATATGGTTAGAATCACAATGAAGAGGGCTACAAAACCCAGTACCTCATGAAGTTCAATTCGGCCGAATTTGAGGAACCCGAATCACCAAGTTTTCATCAATTTCTTGCCGGAAAATCCTTACTCCACGGTGAACCATACCAGAAAAGGAGGTTGGGGATGCACTCGGGACCTTGAGACGAAGAGAACAGGACCACCCCCACGCCGTGGGGTGGCCGGAGCAGCATCACCGCCGTGGAGCAACCAACACGCCGTCGGCCTCCTCCTCCCACTCGGTCAAACCCAGTTTACCGGGTCAACAATGATCAATGCAACTTTTGACTTTCCCCTTTTAGTAAGTTACTATTTATACTTTCCCGAAAAGGAAACTCATACATATCCATTTCGACGAACTTCAAACCCACGTAACTTTCTCGTCGTATATCCAATTCCGATAATTCTCACGGCCACAAACTCATCTCGACGTACTCTTCACTAATCACCCAAAGTCAAACACATCGGCCAACCGAATAAAAAGTCAACCCTTGAAAGTAACACACATTAAAATCAACTAAACAATCCACAATCGGCAAAATTCGCAACTAATTCCTTGTAACTCCAAATCATGCTCCGGAAGTTCCCACAAACTCGAAATTAAATTCTGAACAACTTCCGTGAAGAAGCTGAAACCAAATTCTCGTCCGGTAATTTAGTCGCTGATATACGCATTTTATGCCCGTTTCTTAACGCATTTCCCTTTTCGTTTAGCTATGTTATTATCTTAGTTTTTATGTTTTCCTTACTTAAATTGTTATTTTGAAGATATTTACGGTGGAGATTAATAACGGCGCAATTCGGAGGAATTTCGGCGATTTTGCGATTTTTGCGATTTCGGACCACGAAAAATGGGCCGGCCCAAAAAGCAAATTATGGGCCGATTTCTCAACTCTTGTTTCGGCCCATTAACAAGCCCAAACCCATGTAATTCGGCCTAGATGCCTTTTGGTGAAGAGGAAAAGTCTTGTTTTGAAAGGGCAAGTCAACATTATCAAGCTAATGATCACAAATGGTGACTACACATGGTGATTCATGCTTAGGGTTCCCAAATGGTGACTACACTAGGTGACTCTTGCTTTGCATTAAATGAAAAGATGACTTGCCATGGTGACTTGCCTTAATGATCATTGCATGCATTAAATGGAGGAGGCAAGGTGGAAGAGAGAAGGCATGAATCCCTTGCCTATATAAGGGAGGAGGCAGCCATAAAACAGAACCATCACTCATTTTGCTAAGCAAAGCTCTACACAAATACTCCTCCACCATTAAACACTTGAAGGTTCACACAAAGCCGAAGCATCCATCTCCTCCATTCCAAAGCCGAAGCATCTCCTCCTCCATTCCAAACCGAAGCATCCATCTCCTCCTCCAAGCCGAAGCTATCATCCTCCATCCCTCACAATACGCTAAGTCCCTTGTGAAGGAAAGCCATCTCCACCGTAGTTCATCAAGCACTCAAGACAAAAAGTGTAACCATGATCTTCACTTTCATTTCTTTAGCTTTGTATTTGAATCTTTTGATGTATTGGAATAACAAGTTTAGATTTGTGTATCAAATGAAGAACAAGTTGAGATTTGTGTTTTATGTGTTTAAACAGATTTGTAATATGCATGTGTTTATGATTTCTAGCCTTTTATGCATGTTTGATACAATCTTAAAGCTTCGAATGCATGTGTTAGAAAATACGCTAAGTCCCTCTCTTTCGCATGTTTCGATGATCGTATGTTGTTTAGGATGTTTATACGCTAAGTTGCATTCCTACTCAATTATTAAGCATGTGTATTTAGTTAGAAGTTATGAATTTCGTAACTTACAAAAAGGTTTGATGCATGAAAAGGGTAGGCTAATAAGATGAGATGATCACATGTAATTAGTAGTGTAACTTCTTATTTTTAGCAAGCATAATTAGACTTTAAGTTTCTTGATTGTTGAAACTTGTCTATGAGTAAAACATGTTAGATGCCTAAGAGTTTTAGTTGTGTTTGCATGTTATGTACTTTAATTTCGTAGATTAAACAACCAACTTCCAATCCCCCCAAACATTTACATTTCCGCTTATTAACGAAACCATGCATGCGCCCTTAATTCCCCGGATAAAGAACGATCCCTACTCGCCAATATTATAAGTGACAAAAGAAGGGTTTAAATTGCAATGCGCGTAATCGATGTTTTTAGGGTCGACTTTGTGTTATCGTGAAAGCATGTTTTGCACGTATCAATTTTTGGCGCCGTTGCCGGGGATCTAGAATGTTTTGTATGATTTCGTTGTACATTTGTGATTAAAAGCATGTCTATAATTTTTCGAAGTCCATACTTGTTCATACTTAGAGAAATTTTCATACATGTTTACAATGCTACATACTTGTTCATTTTTTATACTTAGAGAAATTTTCATACATGTTTACAATGCCTACTTTTTACTTAGCCGAATTTATTCATACTTAGTTTATTTTACACTTACATAATTTATTTCCATGTTAAAGGATAGTCTTAGATTTAAATTAAGTACTAGCATTTAGTTACTAAGTAAATCTCATTGGAACAGGTGGTGCCTCATTTGTTTGTTTATCTCCTTAACCCTTCGTGAAATGTGTGGATTTAATCACCACACGCCATAACCTAAGTGAAGTTATGGGCACGAGGTTGTGGGCGGAGTCTACAAACATTTGAGAGTGTATACTATCTTGTGATTTCGAGTAAGAGTTGGTTTTGATGTCTAGAAGGGTTATGAATGGTGACTGGTTTTGAACTAAGAAAACAGAAATACCATTGGAGTATATACTCTCACGAGTAAGCCTCGGGGTATTTCTAAGAACAACATTGGAGTATATACCTTAACTGGTTAGCCTCGGGTTGTTCCCAGAAATTAGTTCTCACCTCTTGCGTTACATCTATCCCAACTGGTCATTTCCAACAATTACGAGAATTAACGATAGTTAGTATACTCTTTTGTGCGGGCCGCAGGACGAAGAGATTTACTCGTAACTAAATCATGTATTCCTTTTAAATCTTAGGCGCAATCAAAATGTAGACGTACTTAAATTGATTTACATTGAGTACGAGTATTGGTTATAAAGTTTCGTTCTTTGGAATAGGTGGTGCCTCTTTTTCTGGTTTATCTCCTTAACCCTTCGTGATGTGTGGATTTCATCACCACACGCCATAACCTAAGTGAAGTTATGGGCACGAGGTTGTGGGCGGAGTTTACTAAGAACTTGAGATTATATACTATCTCACAAATTTGGCTGATTGTTGGATATGGTGAATGGGTTTATGATTGGTGCCGGGTTTCGGATCTAAGCAATAGAACACCATTGGAGTATATACCGTAACTGGTTAGCCTCGGGGTGTCTCTAGGAACAACATTGGAGTATATACTCTTACGAGTAAGCCTCGGGTTGTTCTAAATATTAGTCCTTACCTCTCGCGTTATCTCTATCCCTACTTCCATTTCTAAACGTAACTAAGCTGAATTGTAGTCGGTATATATTTTCGCGCGGGCCGCACGTCCAAGAAATTTACCGAATGATCATTTCGCGTACTCTCTGTAAATCATAAGTGCATATGAATACGGTTAAATACGAACTTGATAAATACGACATAATCCTTTAAATAGATGGTATATCGGATTAAGCATGCTTAGACCTCTCGGAATCAGACTTCATCTTCGGATGAACGAGACCCATTGCACAGTTGAGAGCCTCTGCACCACGTACCATCGGGCCAAAGGAAATAAATAAAACTTAGTCAAATTTTCTTGTTTATTTGTGCATTAAAAACTGTAAAGGACTAACAAACGTTACTTAGCTTGCATAACCTCTTTTAGGCTTTATGATACTCGGATTTCACTACCGAGTACCCTAACCTAAGTGAAGTTAGGGGCATAAGGCCGAAGAAAAGGTCATTCTTTGCATTCATTTTTTTTAGCACGTAACTCGTATGTTTTCTGCAGGTTCTAACGTTTTCTCTTATGCATTCACTCCATCTTTCACGTAGGATTGTTGTTTAATGCATTTTATTGCAAGAAAATGTGTGGTGCATAAATTCAATGTGAATTATGGTTTGCTTGTATTTAAACCTTGTTTATATATGTTCTAACTAAATTTTTTTTGGTTTAGCATTATATAGTGTTAATTTGCAGAAAACGTGTGTTTTAAGTTTATTACATTCTTGTGCATAGCCCCTAAAATCAATTAAATCAATTGCATTACTTAGTAAAATACATATAGTGTCTTAACTATTATAAATTTTGTGTATTAGTAGTTTGTAAGTATTTGTGAATGTTTAAAATTTGTTATCGCTTTGTTTTCTAAATATGTCTTACAATTTTGGTTAGTATTCTTATATTCATCACAAATTATTTGTTGATACTAACACTTGGTCTTTGGTGGATGTCAGGCTAATGAATGTCCGATCAGATTCCTGGACCATCTAGAACTACGTTTGAGGAACTCACAGAACGACTAGCGAGACTTAGAGCAGACATCCTGGATCATCCCATCCTCGAAGAAGTTTCCGAGTCTTCACATTCATCATTCGAACATACTTTAGCCTCATCAACCGACCACAATTCAGAAGCAGAAGCACAGGAAATCAACATGGCCAACGCAGGACAATCTCTTCGTCAACGCACCTGCTCAACTGAATGGAGCAGCGGGCCTTCAAGCATTGCTTTTCCACAACCGGAGGAAAACATGAAGGATATCGAGCTAAAGAGTGGCTTCCTCCACCGACTACCCATTTTTCATGGACTTTCCAATGAAGATCCGAACAAGCATCTCAAACAATTCCAATTTGTTTGCAACAGCATGAAGCCATCTGATGCTGATACGGAGCTCTTCAAGCTGAAGGCATTCCCATTCACCCTAATCGACAGGGCCGAGTCTTGGCTTATGGAACTACCGCCAAACCATATTACCTCTTGGAAGCAACTCGCGGATATGTTCCTAGCGAAGTACTTCCCGGCCTCCAAGATCACCGTCTTGAGGAAGCAAATTACTGGCATCACACAGAAATTGGACGAGACCTTCGGCCAATACTACGACCGATTCAAAGTTCTGTGTGCCACTTGCCCATCGCATGGATTTTCCGAGACCAATCTCATGAACTACTTTTACGATGGTCTCAAGCCGATCGATAGGGAATTGCTCGATGCAGCAGCCACCGGTGCATTCATGGACTTAACCGAAACCGAAGCTAGAGCTCTTCTAGAGAATCGGGCGAATAATGATGCACAATACGGAATGTCCAACAGACGAGCAGTCGGTGAAGCGAGTTCAACAACCGACGCGGACGAGAAGTACGACAAACTAGCTCATATGCTAGAGAAGGTTTTAGAACTCGAGACAACAAGAGCGAAGGCAACTCAACGGCCTGTTTGTGGCATATGTCAAACACACGGTCACCACAATGACCAATGCCCTCAAGCGCAGGAGCAGGCAAGCGAGCCGGAGCACGCTAACGCCATCGGCGGATATCAGGGAGGACAACGGTATAACAATTACAACAACTATGTTAACCGTGATCATCCGGGGTTTAGATGGAGCAGCAACGAGGGAACTTTGAACCCTCCAGCACCTCAACAAAGCTACCAACGCCCTCCATTTCAACCAAGGCCACCGATGCAGCAGGGTTCGTCTTCGCAATCCTTCACCAATCCGGATTACGACAAGATGTTGTCGCAACTTTCGGCCTCCACTCAAGTTCTCCTCGACGGACAATCGAAGACAAAGGAGACACTTGACTCACATGGCCGCGACATCACCGAAGTGAAGAAGCAGCTTGGCCAGCTTGTTGATTTCATGGGCCAAATCAAGGAAACCGGTCGGCTTCCACCTCAAACCACTCCTAATCAAAGAAACGTGAATGCTATAGTCACAAGGAGTGGGAAGATACTTGAGGAACCAAAGACCAAGCGATCTCATCTTGATGAAGTCACCATCGAGGACATCACCAACGAAGAAGAAGATGAGATCGATCCGGCAATTCAAGAGGCCGAGAAAAAGAAGGTGACGCCTACTGTCACCAAGGCACAATCACCTCCACAACCTACCCCAATCAAAGGTAAAAGCCCTATTCCTTCAAATACGGTGATTACTAATTCTCCGTTTGCTGTTGCACCTTTCCCAAGCAGATTAGCAAAATCAAAGAAGAAGGATGCCCAATATGAAGATATCTTGGACATCTTCCGAAAGGTGCAAGTGAATTTTCCCTTGATCGAGTGCATAAAGCAAGTGCCTATATACGCCAAGTTTCTGAAAGAATTATGCACTCAGAGGAGGCAAACTCGAGAGAAGGAGGTCGTGAAGGTGAACGCAACCGTTTCGGCGGTTTTGCAGCGTCGGCTACCCCCAAAACTGAAGGACCCAGGGAGCTTTGCAGTTCCTTGCGTAATCGGTGACACCCACTTCGAGGACGTAATGCTTGATCTAGGAGCTTCCATCAACGTCATGCCTTACTATCTTTTCGAATCGATGGAGCTTGGAGATCTCAAGCAAGATGGTGTTATCATCCAATTAGCCGATCGCACACACAAGTATCCGAGGGGATACGTAGAAGACGTTCTCGTGCAAGTCAACAACTTGATCTTCCCAGCCGATTTCTACATAGTTGACATGGAAGAGAGTCCACTGAACACCACGCCATTGCTACTTGGGCGACCTTTCATGCGGACTGCGAGGACGAAGATTGATGTTTTCCAAGGCACTTTCTCCATGGAGATTGATGGAGAAAGAATCGAGTTCAACATCCTGGACGGGATGAAGTTTCCAATGTCGAGCGTAGCTGCCATTTCGACATACGATCCCGTGGATACCTTAGTACAAGGCTACCTCGACACCATCAATGAGGATGAACTCGACATGGCCATTCAACTTGGGCATGACGGCCTTCTTGAGGCCTTACTAGAGCTTGAACCTCGTATTCAAGACATGGCCATGGCCCTAAATGCGGCACCACGAAAAGTAAGCTTTTCTCCTCCTTTACCAATTACTTTTGGTACTAATAAAATGGTTCCTTCCATCGTAGAAGCTCCAGTTTTAGAACTCAAGCTACTACCGGACCATCTGAAGTATGCGTACTTGGGCGAGAATGACACTTTACCCGTCATTATTTCGTCCGCGCTAGAAGAGGAGCAGGAGGAGAAGCTCGTGAGTGTGCTCAAACGGTACAAACCCGCAATAGGCTGGACACTTGCGGACATCAAGGGAATCAATCCAGCAACTTGTGTGCATAGGATTTTCCTTGAAGAAGGCACCAAGCCTACGCGGGAAGCGCAACGTCGGCTCCACCCTCCGATGATGGAGGTGGTAAAAAAGGAGGTAATTAAACTCATGGACTGTGGAGTTATTTACCCTATCTCTGATAGCCGTTGGGTTTCCCCAGTGCAGGTAGTACCTAAGAAATCAGGAATAACCGTCGTCGAGAATCTGGAAAATGAGCTTGTGCCACAACGGACGATCACTGGACACCGAGTGTGCATTGATTACCGGAAGCTAAACGCTGCAACCCGCAAGGATCATTTTCCCTTACCATTCATCGACCAAATGCTGGAAAGATTAGCCGGCCATGCATTTTATTGTTTTCTCGACGGATACTCCGGCTACAACCAAATTAGCATTGCGGAGGAGGATCAAGAAAAGACAACGTTCACGTGCCCGTTCGGAACGTTTGCCTATCGCCGCATGCCATTTGGATTGTGTAATGCACCAGGTACATTTCAACGTTGCATGCTCTCAATTTTTTCCGAATACATTGAAAACATTATTGAAGTATTCATGGACGACTTTAGTGTATTTGGGAATGATTTTGATGCATGCTTAAACAATCTAGAAACTATTTTAAAAAGATGCGTTGAAACGAACTTGGTGCTTAATTGGGAGAAGTGCCATTTCATGGTTACGCAAGGGATAGTGTTAGGTCATATTATTTCTGAAAAAGGGTTAGAAGTAGATAAATCTAAAGTAGATCTTGTGCGTCACTTACCCTCTCCAACTTCGGTTAGAGAGATTCGTTCATTTCTTGGACACGCAGGATTTTATCGTAGGTTTATCAAAGACTTTTCCCACATTTCGCGCCCCTTGTGTAAACTGCTGCAAAAGGAGACCCCGTTCGTCTTTGATGAAGAATGCAACGCTGCCTTCAACAAGTTGAAGGAGCTTCTTACGAGCGCTCCTATTTTGTGCAGCCCTGATTGGTCTCTGCCCTTTGAACTCATGTGCGACGCCTCAGATTATGCCGTAGGAGCCGTTTTGGGTCAGCGGAAGGACAAGAAGCCTTGCGTAATCTATTACGCCTCTCGGACGCTTGATGAAGCGCAAAGGAATTATACCACCACCGAGAAGGAGTTTCTTGCCGTGGTTTTTGCTTTAGATAAATTTCGATCTTATTTACTTCAAACTAAAGTAACTGTGTTTACCGATCATGCAGCTTTGAAGTATCTAATGCTCAAGAAGGACGCAAAACCACGGCTTATCAGATGGATACTTCTACTCCAAGAATTCAACATAGAAATCAAGGATAAGAAGGGAGTAGAAAATGTCGTCGCTGACCACCTATCACGTTTGATAGGTGACCATGAGCCTGTCGAGATTGAAGAAACTTTTCCGGATGAAAAACTCTTCGGAATTGAGGTAACTACTTCGGAAACTCCTTGGTATGCAGATATCGTAAATTACTTAGTTACCGGTGAGTTTCCATCTACCATGCATAAATTTCAACGTGACAAACTTAAGCATAATGCTAGAACCTTTATCTGGGATGAGCCTTATTTATGGAAACAATGCTCCGATTTAGTAATTAGGAGATGTATCCCGGATAGTGAGTTTAAGCCCATTCTAGACTTTTGTCACAATGAAGCATGTGGGGGACACTTTGGTTCTAGGAGGACAGCCCTTAAGATTTTAGATTGCGGTTTCTTTTGGCCTAGTTTATTTCGCGATGCTCATGCATATTGCGCTACATGTGATAAGTGCCAAAGATTCGGTAATTTAGGCCCTAAAGATCAAATGCCACAACACTACATATTTAATGTTGAAATTTTTGATGTGTGGGGTATTGACTTTATGGGACCATTTCCTCCCTCCAATGGTTTTACTTATATCTTACTCGCAGTAGATTATGTTTCTAAATGGGTGGAGGCAAAGGCCACCCGGACTAATGATTCGCGAGTTGTTGCAGATTTCCTACGAACTAACATTTTCAGTAGATTTGGAATGCCACGCGTTCTAATCAGCGATGGTGGAAGTCACTTTTGCAACCGCACGGTGGAAGCACTAATGAGGAAGTATGGCGTCAAACACAAGGTTTCCACACCATACCACCCTCAAACCAATGGAATGGCTGAAGTTTCCAACCGTGAGATAAAGAAGATTCTGGAGCGAACCGTCCGCCCCAACCGGAAAGATTGGAGTCAATGCTTAGACGATGCATTGTGGGCTTACAGAACTGCCTACAAGACCCCCATTGGTATGTCACATTTCCGATTAATTTATGGGAAGACGTGCCATCTTCCGGTTGAATTAGAGCACAAGGCATGGTGGGCTGTGAAGAAATTCAACATCGATCGAGATGCCGCAGGCTTGCATCGGAAGCTACAACTATGTGAACTAGAAGAAATCAGAAATGATGCTTTCGACAATGCGTGGATTTACAAAGAGAAGACGAAAAAGATCCACGATCAGATGATTCGCGGGAAGAGTTTTGAACCTGGGCAGAAAGTATTGCTTTTCAATTCAAGACTTAAGCTCTTTCCGGGAAAGCTTCGCTCTCGATGGATGGGCCCATTCGTAGTTTCTCAAGTTCTACCTCATGGAGCAGTTCTCATTCGATCTATCGACAAAGGTAGTGAATTCAAAGTAAATGGCCATCGCTTGAAGCCCTATTTTGAGGCATTTGCGGAGCACACCGTGGAGGAGATGCAACTCCAAGAACCGGCCATTTCAAAACCAAACTGATGCATCACGTCCAAAGCTAACGACGTAAAACAAGCGCTTGTTGGGAGGCAACCCAATAGGGAGACAACAGATTTGATTTCTTCTCCCCTTTTAATTTAATGGCTTTTTGCGTATTAGATTAAAATTTTCGTAGATCCTATACTCCATGTTTAATTCTATGTTTTCTTTAAGTACATTGAGGGCAATGTAGAGTTTAAGTGTGGGGGAAGGGTTTACAATTTAATTGTGTCTAAATTAGTGTTTTTCAGAGTCTTTAGGACGCCCTTAACTAGTCGATGATGAAAGTTGATCGATACGAACACATATGGCGTATGAATCACATGCATCGAATTCTTGTGCTAATTGAGATATTCTTTATGTTTTTAACATGTAGTAGATATGAATTGCAAAAACATGGTACAGAAATCGCATGCTTGAATAAGTTTTTAATCATATGAACCCTATGTGAGCTTTTGAGCTATCTGTTCTTTATTCGAGTGAATATGCATCTATTTCGTAGCTACTAGCTTATATATGCCTCATTTGATTGCTTGCCATAGATTTTAATGAACTAGAGAATACTAGAACTTACTCATGTCAATTTGCAAAGCTTTTAAGTTGATACATACTTTGATTTTGGAAATGATTAAAGGCATTTAGGATTTTCCACCACATTGCCATATATCCATGTATCCCATTTGTACGCACAAGTTGCGACACCCCTAGATAAACTAATTGAGCCCACGTTAAGCTTTTCTTTTATCACCATATATACCTAAACACTTACCCTAGTATAGAATATCCTTACCTTTGTTCCGGAAACTTGGTGAGAATTTTTCGAAACTAGCACATAAGATGGTGGTTCGGTAGGAAAGATTGGAAGAGTTAATGTGAGTAAGGGGAAAGACTTGTCCAAAAAGCTAAAAAAAAAAGTATGTGATTGCCAAAAAGAAAAGAAAAAAAATATATTCGAGAGAATGAAAAGAAAAAAATTATGTATCTCTCATGGCAATATGTTGTGTTCTAAAGTAGAAACCAATTGGATTAACGTCCCCCTTATTTGCGGATTTGGAGATTACGATAAATTGAAGGCCCAAAAATAGAACAAAATATGGCCTTTGTCCTGTCCGAAAAGCTCAAAGGGTAGATTAGCTTGAAGTATACATGGTAACATACAAATGGAGATGGAGGACTAATATGGTGCTAGACTAAGTCGTTGGAACGTTTTTATCACCGCATATCTAAATTTCGAATGCCTTAGCCTTAACCCCATTACAACCTCACTAAAAGTCCTTTATGATCCTTAAAATGAGTATCTTTCAATTAGTAGAGTAAGTTGCATGAGTAAGCTTATGGTTTTGGTTCATTTGTGCAAGTAATCAAACTTTATTCATGTGGTTTTCATTTCAATTCATATACACTTTAAGTGAACCATTTTCATGAGTGAAAAATATGATGAGTGCATCCTTGTGAGTTGATTAAACCTTTATTCAAAGCATGCACAGCTATAACATAACCATTGTTTTCTCTATGTCTTACTTGTTCATTACATAAATTATATCGCAATTATCTCTTGAATTCGTTGAGCATACACGTTGAAATTCATGTGAGCCATCGCCATATACTTATGCAAATTCTGAGACAAATTTTAGCTAAGGGCTTAGTTGTTCTTTCTTTTGTTATAAATTCTTAGAGAGTCTTAGTTTAACTTAGTGTTTGCTAAGGGACTAGCAAAGTCTAAGTGTGGGGGAATTTGATATACGCATTTTATGCCCGTTTCTTAACGCATTTCCCTTTTCGTTTAGCTATGTTATTATCTTAGTTTTTATGTTTTCCTTACTTAAATTGTTATTTTGAAGATATTTACGGTGGAGATTAATAACGGCGCAATTCGGAGGAATTTCGGCGATTTTGCGATTTTTGCGATTTCGGACCACGAAAAATGGGCCGGCCCAAAAAGCAAATTATGGGCCGATTTCTCAACTCTTGTTTCGGCCCATTAACAAGCCCAAACCCATGTAA